>CM065597.1:55110655-55710655 GCA_033119425.1 Bufotes viridis | reverse complement strand
AGCCATGCCAAAAAAGAAATGCCCAGGCCTCAATGGCTTCCCTCCTCATTATTACTTATCATTCTCGGAAGTGTTCCTTCTATATATGACAAAGTTATATATTGATAATGAAGCATTATCAGGGATTCCTTTTGTCTATCAAACTCTATCAGTGAATATCTATGTTATCCATAAAGAAGGCAAAAGTGTTGACATGTGTGGTAACATTGCTAAATGCGGAATTCAAGGTATTTGCCAAACTGTTTGCTTTTAGAGTGCCACCATTACTCTCGACCCTGATAAAGCAGGATCAGGTTGGATTTGTGATGGAAAGGGAGGGTAAAGACAATATGTATAGGGTCATTTCCCAGTACTCAAGTCGAAACTTAAGGCACTCCTTCTCCGCACTGATGCCGAGGAGGCAATCAACATGGTTTCTTGGACATTAAAGCAGTATGTGTTGTTGAGATTAAACTTTCCCCAACAATTTGTGGACGCAGTATTAACAATGTACTGTATACTCACCCCTCAGTAAGAGTAGCGGTCAATGGCTGTTACTCTCAAATATTCCCTATAAAAAATGGAATTCGGCAATTGTGAACCTCTATCCCCACTGTTATTCATATTAACTCTTAAAGCTCTACTTCAGAAAATATGCCAATCCCTGCAAATCAATGGAATAACATGTAGAGATAGAGAACATAAAGTGGCCGCTTTTGCGGAAGACATGCTTCTCGTTATCACAATTCCATATACTGCACTATCTTTTATATCAACCCCTTTAACACAATTTGAAGTAATATCCAATTTTATCATAAATGTGGGGAAATCGCAGATCCTCAGCCTCACATTCTCACCGTAAGATAAAAATTTGCTGATGAAGGACTCCCCGTTTGATTGGTCTTCCCCGACACTTACAGTAGGTATCTGAGGATAAATATATGATCTAAGTTGAAAGAGTTATTCAAGTTAAACTACATCCCAGTCAGAGGTATGGAGCGTGAAATTACAGGAGAGTAATTTGGAATATCCCATTTTCTTTGTGAGTAGGGAGGAAGAAACTATAGTGTTTGATTATACCCAAGCTGATGTACCTATATCAGGCACTGCCCAACTGTACCAAAATCCTTCTTCCAACAAGTACGAAGAATGTATTCACGATTTCTACTGAAAAATAAGCGCCCAAGAACGTTGTATAGCATACTCACTAGATTGAATCAAATGGGGGGGCATTGGTGTACCTAACCCTTATATGTACTATAAAGCAGCGCAATTATGCAGAGTACTTGACTGGCTTCGCCAGCCCACACACACATTTTTGAAAGCTATTGAGAAAAAATTAGCTCAATGCCTCCTTTGATATATGCCGATGCACTATGATCCAGACTTGAACTTGCCTTAATTGGTATTCACGTGTCACGACTGTGACTGATCCAGACAGGTCTGGGAGGAGAAGGTCGCAGCGACTTGCTACTCGCGATAGCTTGTGAGTTTGCTCCGTGGTTCAGGGTATGTCATCCGGGTTTTGCCTTGTGAACCTTTTTGTCCTGACTGGTAGTTTGTAGGCATCCTTCTCAGGTGAGTCCTGTCTGCCACTCCCAGCTACTATATTAGTTTCAGTTTCACTTACAGTCATTGCCAGATATAGTCCTTACTTCCAGTGCTATTCTGACCTTTGAAGGAGATCGTTTGACGGTATTGCTGTGGAGCTCTTGTCTGGCGTGGACTGTCGTTATTGGGATCATCTTCTCTGCTCGTGACTGGATAAGTCTATCTCTGCTGGAGATTGTTTGTTTGTTGCTGTCTTCCCCTGTTGTTCTCCTAGACATAAGTGATGTTGACTAGTGCTCCCATCTGCCTTTCCCCAGTCTAGTCTTCTTAGGGTGACTGAGGGTTTAGGCATACTGCTCGCATATAGGTTCACACCCCGTCTAGGGTATCAGGGCAGACAGGTGCCAGCTTAGGGTTAGGGGTGGCCGTTCTATTTCCCATCTGTAGATAAGGGTCCCCCTTCCCCTCCGTCTGGTGCGACACGACTGCTGCTGGGATAGCGGTCGTGACATCACGCTATTATATTCAACTTGGGAGACCATTACTTACTTTTCCCTACCAGCACCTTGTCGTGGTAAGTGGGCCAATGCTCTTTGATCAAACTGTATAATAATGCCTCATTTATGCACAGCATAGAAAATATTACAAATTGAGCCGAGATGCCATGTAATTATGCTGAAGGACGTTATATCAAAAGCATAGTGTTGAGGATGTGCGACCCAGCTTCACTCTCACATGTCATACAATACAGATGTATCAGACCCCCAAAAAATAAACAGAAAAAAATGAAATATTAGTATTAGGCCTATTTGGTATCACCGCGTCTGTATCAACCAGCTCTATAAAAATATCACATGATTCACCCCGTCAGGGGAACGCCGTAAAAAAAGTAAAAAAAAAACATTGTAAAAAAAGCCATTTACTGGTCACCTTGCCTCACAAAAAGTGTAATATCAAGCGATCAAAAAGGGGTATTTAGCCCAAAATAGTACCAATCAAACCGTCATCTCATCCTGCAAAAAAAATGAGCCCCTGTCTAAGACAATTGCCCAAAAAATTACAAAAGTAGGGCTCTCAAAAAATGGCAACACAAAAACAAGATTTTATTCTGTTCAAACATGCTTTCACTGTATAAAACTTAACAAAAATAAAAAGATAGACATATTAGGTATCGCTGCATCCCAAACAACCTCATCATCTATTAATACTAAGCGATCAAAAAGTCTTATGTACCCCAAAATGGTACCAATCAAACTGTCACGTCCTCCAGCAAAAAATGAGTCCCCACATAAGACAATCACTTATAAAATAAAAACCAATGGCACCAGTTAACCAATCCATCAAAATCTGCACTGCAAAAGCCATATGGCGCTCTTTTCGTTCTGAATCCTGCCATGTGCCCCCACAGCAGTTTAACATCACATATGGGTGTTGCCGTATTCAGAAGAAAATGGGTAACAAATTATGAGGTGCTCTTTCTCCTGTTACCCCTTGTGAAAAATTTGGGGCTAAAGCAACACTTTATTTGAAGAAATTAAACTTTGAAAATTTGAAAAACAGCTTCTAAACTTCTAAGCCTTTTAACATCCTAAAAAAAAAAAAAAAAAAATGACATTTACAAAATTATGCCAACATAAAGAAGACAGATGGGGAATGTTGATTGATAATCATTTTATGAGGTATCACTATCTGTCTTAAAAGTAGACAAATTCAAATTTAAAAAATTGTGAATTTTTCAAATTTTTTGGTAAATTTTGGATTATTTTATAAATAAAGGGGAAATATATCGACTCAAATTTACCACGGTCATGAAGTACAATGTGTCACGGGAAAACGATCTCATAATGGCTTGGATAAGATAATATTGTAACATAAAGGTATGTCTTTAAATTGAAAATTAATAAAAATACTTTGTCGTATAAGTAAAAGCATTCCAAAGTTATTACCACATAAAGTGACACATGGGATTTAAGGTAAAAAGTGGCCCGTTACTGAAGGGGTTAACTCCTCAAACGTTAAATAATATGAACACCATATATCCGGCAAATTACTGGAAATGCAAAGATCAGCACGGCACATACCTTCATATGTGGTGTCAGTGCAATTATGTTATATTATCAAAATACCGGTCCTGAATTTGGTTCCAGAGAATTTAACAACTAACATGTTGAAATTAATTTGACCTCTAACATCAGCAGCAAGGTCCTTCTATCGCGTAATTGGAAGGAGAGTTCTAGACCCACATCAGAATGGATAGCAAAAGTTGACTCCATCTACCACCAAGAGGAACTTGCATATTGGGAGAACAGGACAATAGGGAAATTTAATGAGATTTGGCTTCCCTGGAAGAAATACAGAAATTTCCTTCAGTCATTTTCAGTCTTGGCCCTTCCCTATGAGGGCGACGACTACAGGACCATTATTTTCTTAGGATATACTTTAAGCAAGGTGAAAAAAGGAGGTGAGCATCTCACTATCCCCCTTTCCACACACACACCCTTCCTAACCCCTTTCTTCTAGTTTTTTCCCTGTTATTTTTTTCTTTACCCGACACATGGGTGTGGAGTTTTAAAAAAAGTTGCATTTTTTTTAGTTATATTTTTTTCTTTCCCACTTCCCAAAAGTAGTTCTTACCTGTCCTGAGGATTCCTGGCTTCCTGGCTGCTCTAGTCAGTGCCCATTGCCGCTTCTGCCGACTTCTGTGCTCATGGAGCGTCCCCATCACCATGGGAATGTCTCCATATACTAAAATGTACTGTCGGATTTGAGGAATTACGTTGAAATCGCAATGCGATTAATTCAAGTTATATTAATCGCATTGCGATTACAACTTAGCACTGCTATCTTACATAGGCTAGAATTAACGAATATGGAATATAGCACTAGCAGTGCTAAGTTGAAATCGCAATGCGATTACTTCAAGTTAAATTAATCGCATTGCGATTTCAACTTAGCACTGCTGCTATATTCCATATTCGTTAACTTCGTTAATTCTAGCAAGCTGACCCATTATAAACCCAGCTCTAAGTTGAAAACGCAATGCGATTAATATAACTTGAATTAATCGCATTGCGAATTTCTACTTAGACCTGGTTTACTATGGTTGGCTTGGTAGTATTAGCGAATATGACGAATGTATTCGTCATATTCCTCAAAACGAAGATAACGAAGTATTCTACATCTTCGCTTTAGCAACCTATTCGTCAACTTCGCTAATTCTAGCAATCAAATAGGAAGGTTGACTATAGAGACAGCTGTGTTAAATTCGCTATGCGATTTATTTTAATTTTTTTAATAGAATAATTATATTACTTGATAATTATTCTAATTATTCTATTTATTTAAAAAAAAATTATATAATCGCATAGCGAATTAAACACAGTTGTCTCTATAGTCAACCTTCCTATTTGATTGCTAGAATTAGCAAAGTTGACGAATAGGTTGCTAAAACGAAGATGTAGAATACTTTGTTATCTTCGTTTTGAGGAATATGACGAATACATTCGTCATATTCGTCATCTTCGCTATAATTCTAGATATGAAACCAATAGGAAAGTAGCCTAAGTTAAAATCGCAATACGCGATTATTTAAATTGCATATTAATCGCGATAACTAGAATAATGATGAATATTCGATTTCGACAAATATGAAACGAATATTCTTACGAATATTCTTTCGAATATTCGCGAATTTCGTCGAAATCGAATATGGCACCTGCCGCTCATCACTAGTAATTAGAATACTAGTGCTTTTTGCTACATATGTACGGTAACAATGATAACTCTAAGATATGACATGACTTTCAGAAAAAATTGTCTAATTGTATCTCACAGAAAATCTGTATTAATTCAAAGTTGTTCCTCTCTGGATGTATCAATGCTATCTTTCAGGACTGCAATGATTAGTAAAAAAAAAAAAAAAGAAAGGAATAGACAAAATAAACGCAGATCCAATGTGCAGAAAAATAATATTGAAAATACAGAGACACAGACACAGGCAAATAAACAGGCAGAGACACAGACACAGGCAAATAAACATTAAATGAATGAATGTCACTGATATTTAAGATGTGCACACGTTATACAGGAGGTACAGCGCAAGTAATGTCGCAGTCACCACCGGCTAATAAGAAAATGACACTGAAATAAAGTCACTGATATTTAGGATGCGCACATGTTATACGGTCGGTATAGTACAAGTAATGTTGCTGTCACCACGGGCAAATAAAACATTACACTGAATGAATGTCATTGATCTTTGGGATGTGCACACGTTATACAGGAGGTACAGCGCAAGTAATGTCGCAGTCACCACCGGCTAATAAGAAAATGACACTGAAATAAAGTCACTGATATTTAGGATGCGCACATGTTATACGGTCGGTATAGTACAAGTAATGTTGCTGTCACCACGGGCAAATAAAACATTACACTGAATGAATGTCATTGATCTTTGGGATGTGCACACGTTATACAGGAGGTACAGCGCAAGTAATGTCGCAGTCACCACCGGCTAATAAGAAAATGACACTGAAATAAAGTCACTGATATTTAGGATGCGCACATGTTATACAGTCGGTATAGTGCAAGTAATGTTGCTGTCACCACGGGCAAATAAAACATGAGTTACTGATAGTCACTGATATTTAGGATGTGCACACGTTATACAGGAGGTATTGCGCAAGTAATGTCGCTGCCACCAGCAGCGAAAAAATTAGACTGAATGTCACTGATATTTCAGATACGCAAACGTTATACAGGAGATGTAGCGCAGGTAATGTAACTGTCCATAGCAGACACCGTCTACATAAAAACTACACTGGATGTCACAGATAATTTTAGGCTGTGCACATGTTACACAGGAGATGGAGCACAGATAATGTCGCTGTCACCAGCGGCGAAAAAATTACACTGAATATCACTGAAAAAGTACACTGGATGTCACAGATATTTTTAGGCTGCGCACACCTTAGATAGGAGATGTAGCACAGATAATGTCGCTGTCTGCCGTTGCCAAACAATTGCAAGCTATTTAGCGCAGGTAGCACTAGAAATATATATTGCTGCCAGATACAACTATAGTCCATAAAAGGACTTTTGGGTCCCTAACAAGTTTTAGCAATTTAGTGTAGGTTGCGCTAAAAATATATATTGCTGCCACACACAATAGTCCTTAAAAGGACTTTTGTGTTTTAACAAGTATAAAAACTAAAATATTCCTATTTCACTCCCTACACGATCTCTCCCTTCTACTCTCCAGCTCTCCCTCTCCCGTAGGCCTCATTCACACTTCAGTGTTTGGTCAGTGATTTCCATCAGTGATTTGTGAGCCAAAACCAGAAGTGAAGCCACAGTATAATGAAAAGATCTGCACCTCTTCTGTGTTTTTTACCCACACCTGGTTTTGGCTCAGAAATCACTGATGGAAATCACTGACCAAACACTGAAGTGTGAACGAGGCCTAAGACTGAGGTGAACATGTGTGATTGGGTGCTATATAGCACCCAATGACGCCTTCCGGCCAGCCAATCACTGTAATGGCAGCAACCAACATGGCAACGGCATTACAGTGAGGGCAGTACTTACCAGCACGTTTATTGGCTGTGTAGGAGACTCGAGCATCGAGCTCAAGCATACACAGTATTCGGCCGAACATTAGTAATCATGCATATGTATGTTTTTTTTTAATCTTTATTCACAAATCATGAAATGTTTTTAGCTATTTTTATCATGACTTATTTATATGTACCTCTGCCCCGACTTTTTATCATCATAGAATTATTTATATTTTTTTTATTTTTATGCAGTTTTTCCCCCCTACAATTCATATATTAATATTTTCCTTTCATCTCGACAGTTCCATTGTTCCACTCACTGCTTTTTTCACTGAAGCAGTGATGCCCCATTTTCACTCACTGCTTTAAATACTAGTCATGTGATCTCTTTTAGGCATCTCATCCTCTTGACTATTAGCCGCAACGATGTAATCGCTAGTTGCAGTCATGTGACCATGCTTTGTTTTGTTTTGCTTGAGCATTGAACCAGGTAATAGCATTGTAACGTCTCCTGCATCACATAGTGTGGTCATGTGATTGCTACTTATGGTCATGTGACCATCAGAGCCTCTTCAGAACCAGGAAATAGTATTGTAGTGTCTCTCATACTGCATATCATGTGCTGTGGTCAAGAAATACAGATTTAATTGGCCAGTTTTTATTATTATAATGTTTCTTTTTACATTTTAGATACTATTTGCCTGAACATCATTTGGGGCCACTCATTGTTTGTTAATTGAAATTTCTTTTTAAACCTTTCATTATATTTTCCATACATGTACAGTGGATGTTGGGTCTTTAAAGTGCATGCTTCGGAGCGGAATGAGTGCCATAGTTAGTAGGTGACTGCTGTATCAAAAAAATTTAATGAAAAGTCCACAAAAATTCACACACATTTAAAAATGGTATTAACAAAACTTAAAGATTGTCACGTAAAAAATGAGTACTCACACATCTCCGTTGGCATAACTATACGTAAAGTTATGGGGGTCAGAATATGGAAATTTATATAAAAAAAATAAAAAGGTTTTAGTATTAAAACACAAAAAAGTACACATATGTGATATTGCCGTAATCATACTGACCTGGAGAATGAAGATCACAAGTCAGTTTTACAGCATAGTGAATGCCGTAAAAACAAAATCCATAAAACTGTGACAGAATTGCGTTTTTTTCCAATTAACACCCTATTTTTTTCTAGCTTCCCTCTACATTCCATGCAATATTTAATGGTGTGATTAGAAAGTGCAACTTTTTCCACAAAAAACAAGCCCTTATAAGGCTATAGGAATGGAAAAACGAGAAAGTTATGGCTCCGGAAAGACAGTGAGTAAAAACAAGAACACAAAAAAATGATAAATCTGTGTATCAGGAAGGGGGTAATTCACGTTGTCTATTTATTTAATTATCCTGAAGTTCGATGTCCTGAGACTTATATGTCAGTGTTGGAGCCCATTTTGTGTGTAAATAAGGGTGCACATAATATATGTTTCCTCACTCACTTGTAATATGATGAATGGGACTTTGGAATCCCCAAATAAAAGAAGACTCCGTCCTGATACAACTCCATGTTTGTAATGGTTCCTTGTGCCAAGCAGTGATCACCAAACCTTCACTCTTCCTTTAGAACAGAGCACCTCTCCCGATGGCACGTACACTGCGGCTGCAGACTTGACACCTGACAACTTGGTTTCTTCTTTGATGAGCCTAAAATAGAGTTGTGCCTTTTTTTTTATATGCCTAAAGACTGTTTGTTTTAAACTGTTGGGTGTATTGACAACTTTTTTATTGACAATACAGATGTAGCAGACGGTAAATAAATTTTATTTCGTTGGCTGAGTTTGACAATGAACAAAGCTTTTAAAGTTTAGAGTTTCATATTAAGGCCTCATGCACACGGCCATTGCCCGGCCGTGGAGATATTGAGGCCCGAAAACAGTGGGTCCACAATATGCGGGCACCGGCCATGTGCTCCCCGCATCACGGATTCAGATCTATTCACTTGAATGGGTCCGCAATCCAGAGCTGCGGTGTGGAATAGAGGCACGGAACCCAACAAAAGCATTACAGAGTGCTTCCGTGGTGTTTCTGTCCGTGCCTCCACATTGCAAAAAATAGAACATTTTCAATTTTTTCCGTTGTGGACGGATCACGGACCCATTCAAGTTGAATGGGTCTCGATCCGTCCCGGCCACCGCGCGGACGTTGCCCATGCATTGGGGACCGCAAATTGTGGTCCCCAATGCACGGAATGGCTGCACAACGGCCGTGTGTATGGGGCCTAAGGCTAAGATCACACTTCAGTTATTTGGTCAGTTATTTTGATCAGTTATTGTGATACAAAACCAGTAGTGAAGCCTACTCAGAGATAAGGTATAATGGAAAGATCTGCAACTGTTCTGTGTTTTTTTGACCCGCACCTAGTTTTGGCTCACAATAAATTATTGAAATAACTGACCAAATAACTGAAGTGTGAACTCATCTTATGGGCATATGCACATTACCATATATATTTTGCGGTCTGCAAAAAATGGATCCACAAAAAATACAGATGACATCCGTGTACATTCTGTATTTTGCGGAACAGCTGGCCCCTAATAGAACAGTACTATCCTTGTCCGTTTTATGGACAATACGAAAATGGAATGCACACAGAGTAACTTCCGTTTTTTTTGCGGACCCATTGAAATGAATGGTTCCGTATACCGTCTGCAAAAAAAATGGAACGGACACGGAAAGAAAATACATTCATGTGCATGAGCCCTAAGTTACACTGTCGGGTTAACGTGTTAAACCACTGATATTGGTGCTTGCTAAAAGTTGTAAAATTTGTAGTTTAAAATTTGTATTTTAATAATACACATAATAAAAAAGCATTAAAAAAGAGTAATCTTCTCCATTTATAAGCTGAGCTAATTTTTCTTCAGTTTAATAACTTATTTTCATTATATAAAAGTCTGTTTAGCTTGGAAGCAGATACCAATCGGACTCCACCCTTTATTCACAGCAATAGAGAAACTCTTTATAGAGTAGTCTTCTCCATTAATAAGCTGAGCTGATTTTTCTTCAATTTAAAAACTTATGTTCATTATATAATAGTCTGTTTAGCATGGAAGCAGATACCAATGGGACTTCACCCTTTATTTACAGCAATAGAGGAACACTTTATAGTCAAGAGCCATGATTTGTGGAAACATTCACAGCCCTCCCCACTTAACCCTTCTCCTGGCTTTTATCTCTGTGCTTAATATGTACAGTAGTTTCCCGTCTGTGTCATATATAGACTTGTTATTCCAACTTTAATCAACTACCTACAAGTAAGGGTGGGTTCACATTGGCGTTATTGAATTCAACTATGGGTTCCATTATAAAACATAGTTATAACGGAATTTAACAGAATTCTAGGACGGAATGCAAAACAGAAGCCTTTAAGAGGCATTCCATTTTGCTCCGTCCTAATACATGTCTATGGGGAGAAATAACGGTTCAGTTTGATTCCGTTATACATGACGGAAAAAATAGTCCTGTCGACAGGACTATTTTTTCCGTCATGTATAACAAAACCATTATTTGTTCCCATAAACATGATTTAGGACAGAGCAAAACAGAATGCCTCTTCAAGGCTTCTGTTTTGCATTCCGTCCTAGAATTCTGTTATTTTCCATTATAACTTATAATGGAACCTATAACGGAATTTAATAAGGCCAATGCGAATTCGTCCTAATAAATACGTAAAAGCACTACATATTACTGTAGGCTGCAAAGTAAGAGGCTTTTTCTGCAGCCATCCTGCAGTGTAGTCTGTTTATCAATATTAATATACTACATTTCATTTCAATTTATTTTAAAATGGATAGACATAAGTAAACCATATGTTATTTTCCAACGATTCATTTAAGGCTACTTTCACACTAGCTTTTTGGCTTTCAGTTTCTGAGATCACACGGATCAGTTTTGCCCTAATAAATTCTGAATGGAAAAGGATCCGATCAGAATACATCAGTTTGCCTCCGTTTAGTCACCATTCCACTCTGGAGGCAGACACCAAAAGGCTGCCAGCAGCGTTTTGCTGTCCACCTGGCAAAGCGGAGCCAAAGGGATCAGCCATCCAATATAATGATTGTCAATGGGTGATGGATCCGTTTGTAATGCCTCCGTTTTGCTCACTGAGCATGCTCAAGAATTGTCCCCTCCCCCAGCAGCCAATCTGATCGGCCATCTTGGAAGACAAAGACTAGTAAGTATAGAAAGTTTGAATGTCTTTCTTTCTTTCTATCACTTGGGGAGCTGATGGCACTGGGGTGGGGTGATGGAATGGGGGGGCTGATGGCATGGGGGAAGCTGATAGCACGAGGGAGCTGATGGAACTGGGGGAGCTGATGGCATGGGAAAGCTGATGGCACTGGGGGAGATGATGGCACAGGGAACTCATGGCATTGGGGGTGTTCTTTTTTATTAGTTTTTTCCAATTAGAGTACTCGATTAAACTAATTATTAGCTGCAGCCCAAGAGACCATCCCCCAGACTCAAACCTCTTCTAGACCCCAACAAGACCTCATATCAGACCCAGAATCAGACCTCTGTTCAGAACCTAATGTGATGACCCCCATTCAGAGCTCATTAGAGCCCCATGCCTTATATCTGCCACCGTGTTTCTTGTCAGACCCCATGTCTCTCATCAGCCACCATATGCCTCTTCTCAGCTGCCACATGCCTCTCCTCATCTGCCGTGTCTCACTTTTTCTGCCGTGTTTCTTATCTGCCACCGAGCATCACTTTTGCTGCCGTGCCTTACATCTGCTGCCGTGCCTCACATCTGCCGCCATGCCTCACATCCACACAATCTTTTTTTTCTACTTCAAAAACATGATCATGGGAATATTTTATTTTTATTTACTTTTTAGCATCTTCAAAAACCCATACAAAAGAAAAAAAAAACTACGATAGGCAGGATTTTCTGTGGTGGGCAGACATGAGCTTCTCAACGCCAAAGTAAGTTCTTGAAATAAATATTTTATAAATGTGATATCTCTGTCAATGGTGCTCTAAACATGTTCATATGCCGTTTTTAATCTGCATTTGGTCTTGTATTATGTCTCGTACAGATATCTTCACCATCTGGATCCAAGGATCTAAGCCCATCCAGAAGGAGAAGGGGAATTGCGCAGCCAGTAAGTAACAAGCAATGCTTGGAGTTTGAAATAGAGTTGTATTCTTTGCAATAATCCATATACAGTTGTGTTCAAAATTATTCAACCCCCAATGCTGTAAAGGGTTTTAGGGAATTTAGTGTACATTTGTATTTGTGTTCAGAATGAAATCTTACAAGGACTTTTTAAGGAACCAAATGCAGCTAAAATGACATCAATTGTTTTTGTAATACAGTATTAAATGTTTGTTTTGTGATTTCTTCATTGACACAATTATTCAACCCCTTAAAGACTACCACTCTTAAGAACAGAGGTTCATTCAAGTGTTTCCGATCAGGTATTGAAAATACCTGTGGATGTCAAGGAGCAGCAATCAAGCATAATAAGCACCAATTAGGCAGATTTAAAATGACTGTGATACTCAGCTCCTTCTAGACATTTACTGGTGTGTTTACAAACATGGTGAAGTCAAGAGAATGGTCCAGAAAGACAAGAGAAGAGGTGATTTCTCTTCACAGGAAGGGCAATGGCTATAAGAAGATTGCAAAGATGTTAAACATACCAAGAGACACCATAGGAAGCATCATTTGCAAATTCAAGGCAAAGGGCACTGTTGAAACGCTACCTGGTCGTGGCCGAAATAAAATGCTGACTTTGACTGCTGTGCGCTACCTGAAGCTCAAAGTGGAGAAAATTCCCCGAGTGACTGCTGAGGAACTGAAAAAAGATTGGTCAGATGCGGGTACTGAAGTTTCAGCTCAGACAATAAGGCGCACACTGCGTAATGAAGGGCTCCATGCCAGAACTCCCAGGCGCACCCCCTTGCTGTCTCCAAAGAATAAGAAGAGTCAACTGCAGTATGCCAAAAGTCATGTGGACAAACCACAAAAGTTTTGGGATAGTGTTCTGTGGATTGATGAAACAAAATTAGAACTGTTTGGGCCCATGGATCAACGCTATGTTTGAAGGAGGCCTATGAAGAAAAGAACACCTTGCCTACTGTGAAGCATGGCGGGGGGTCAATCATGCTTTGGGGCTGTTTTGCTTCTACAGGTACAGGGAAGCTTCAGCGTGTGCAAGGTACCATTAATTCTCTTCAGTACCAGGAGATATTGGATGAAAATGTGATGCAGTCCGTCACAAACCTGAGGCTTGGGAGACGTTGGACCTTTCAACAGGACAATGATCCCAAGCATACCTCCAAGTCCACTAGAGCATGGTTGCAGATTAAAGGCTGGAACATTTTGAAGTGGCCATCGCAGTCACCAGACTTAAATCCGATTGAGAACCTCTGGTGGGACTTAAAGAAAGCAGTTGCAGAGCGCAGGCCTAAGAATGTGACTAACTGGAGGCTTTTGCCCATGAAGAAGCTATGCTTCAAGCAATGCTTCACGTTTAAAAGCAGTTATAACTGGAAAAGGATGTTGTACTAAGTACTAAGATTGAATGTCACTTGGGGGTTGAATAAAACTGATAATGATGTGAGCACAGAAAAGACATTTGTGGTTATTTCATTATAAATGTTATGTTATATTTGTCTGACTTACAAGTGCCTCTTTGATTTAATTGTAAACAAGATGACTGAAATGATCAAAATCAATGTCAAACTGACCAAAACACTCAATTTCAGTGGGGGTTGAATAATTTTGAACACAACTGTATACAGGGTGGGCCATTTATATGGATACACCTTAATGAAATAGGAATGTTTGGTGATATTAACTTCCTGTTTGTGGCACATTAGTATATGTGAGGGGGGAAACTTTTCAAGATGGGTGGTGACCACGTCGGACATTTTGAATCCAACTTTTGTTTTTTCAATAGGAAGAGGGTCATGTGACACATCAAACTTATTGGGAATTTCACAAGAAAAGCAATGGTGTGCTTGGTTTTAACGTAACTTTATTCTTTCATGAGTAATTTACAAGTTTCTCTTTGTTTACAGCCATTGATATGTCGCCGAGGTTAACACGTGAGAAGCGGATAGAAATTGTGTTGATGTCTGGTGAACGCAGTAACCGGGTCATTGCAGCAGATTTCAATGCAAGACACCCTACGAGACCACCCATCTCCCATGCTACAGTTAGCAAACTGCTTGCTAAGTTTCGTGAAACTGGTTCAGTGTTGGATTTGCCAAAATGTGGACACATGAAATCTGTCACTAATAAAGAAACCAGTGGCTGTCCTAGCTTCATTCAGCAAGAGCCCACAGCGTAGCATTCGCCGCATGTCACTGGAGAGTGGTATTAGTCGAACATCCCTTCGGCGGATATTAGCTACTCACAAATGACACCCTAACAAACTCCAGCTACTACAGCATCTCAAGGAGGATGACCCAGATCGGCGCACTGAATTTGCAGAATGGGCAAAACATAAATTGGAACAGGACCCTCAGTTTAAGTGGAAGATTTTGTTCATCTTCTGCGTAAACTGAGGGTCCTGTTCCAATTTTTGTTTTGCCCATTCTGCAAATTCAGTGCATTGAAAGACACCCTTTAGTGCTGCCATAGCCGTTTAAAAAGGTAGGGCAGCGCTAAAGCCCACCCATCAGTACTGGTGACACCACCAGGCTCACTAATGGGCACAAGCTTGTGCCTGGCAGTCCTGTATAGAGCCTGGGACGTCACTGGATCGCCATAAAATGACTTTGACCGATGCGATTAAAGTCATCTTTGGGGAAGCCTGGGTGAAAATATGGGTATTAAATTTGGGTTCAGCTGTAAAACCTGACAACCTTTTTAACTAGCATTACTGTTCGTGACAAGGTAGATTGTGTGATGTTGTCAAACAACAAAAACACAATGGTGCAATGCAATATTAAGGAAGGGCCAATAGCTTTAAGGGGTTGTCTCAACACAGACGATGGGGCCATATCACTAGGATATGCCAGCAAATAGTTGCATATCCCAGCAGTTGTGCAAACACCTATATCATTAACATGGAAGTGCTGGTGAGTAGAGATGAGCACATTTTTCAAAAATTTGATTCGCCGGTTTGCCATTTTCGCCGGTTTGCTATTTCCTGGCTGCTGAGAGCCTTTATAGTGCTGTAGAACACTGTGCCTTGCGTCGTTCTTAAAATCACTACATACTTCACTTATTTGGGGTGTCACAGGCCAAAATTGATCAAATAACTGAAGTATCAACTCAGCCTTAGGCCCCTTTCACACGGGCGAGTTTTCCGCACGGGTGCAATGCGTGAGGAGGACGCATTGCACCCGCACTGAATCCGGACCCATTCATTTTTATGGGGCTGTGCACATGAGCGGTGATTTTCACGCATCACTTCTGCGTTGCGTGAAAATCGCAGCATGTTCTATATTCTGCATTTTTCACGCAACGCAGGCCCCATAGAAGTGAATGGGGCTGCGGGAAAATCGCAAGCATCCGCAACCAAGTGTGGATGCGTTGCGATTTTCCCGCATTGTTACTTAGCAACCGGACCCAATCTCTATTATTTCCCCTTATAACATGGTTATAAGGGGAAATATTAGCATTCTTAATAAAGAATGCATTGTTAAATGATGAGGAAGGGGTTAAAAATAATAAAAGTTAACTTACCTTAGCCACTTGATCGCGTAGTCGCGATCTGTCCTCTCTTTCCCTGCAGCATCTATGATCTAAAGGACCTGTGATGACGTCACATCACATGGCCCAATCACATGCTCCATCACTATGGTGATGGAGCATGTGATGGGCCATGTGATGCTGTGACATCATCACAGGTCCTTTACCTAGTAACAAGCTAATGGAGAGGATGCCGGGCTTTGCGATCAAATGGACCAGGTAAGTTATGATTAGTTTATTATTTTTAACCCATTCAGCACCGGGTTCAACATTAGGAAGATGGCCAAGGGTATTATTTCACATTATAACTATGTTATAATGTGAAATAATACCAGCGGGACAATTTCTGACCCAAACATGCACTTCTGTGAAGAAGTGCAGGTTCGGGTCTGGGTACCAAAAGTGCAGATTTTTCTCCCGCGCGTGCAAAACGCATGACAACGCTTTGCACTCGCAGGGAAAAATCGCGGCGATTCCCGCAACGCACCCGCACTGTTTGACGGAGTGCACCCGCAACGCCCGTCTGAAAGAGGCCTTACAGGTAGATGTTAGCGTCAAGAATAAGCGCACTTCTTTTACACCCTCGTCAGCTGATTCCACATAGATGTCTACAGAACCTGTTCTATTAAACACCTATACAATTAGAGCCCCCCTGACAGAGTGGAGAGGGTGTCAGCAGTAAGTTTGTTTTGATGTCACCGATTAGTTTGGCCTTCCTCTACACCGTCAGAACAATAACCCACAAAAAATGGATCCTGTGTGTGGAGCATAGGCCTTCTCTCGGTCAGCATGTCCTCAATAATCCATCAGTATTGCTAAAGGAAAAGAAAAAATGGAGTGGATCTAAAACAGAGATGACACGTGAATGAAATATTTGTTGTGCTTTCTACCCACTCATGCTTTTGGCTACCAAATTATAGGCCCATTCTGATGGGACCATACATGCCTTAAAGCTGCTACATAGGCAGGATCTGTTGTGCATCTCGTTTTTCCTTCCTTCTGACAGATCAGAAGAAGTGTCAAATAAATGATGATGTCAGCCAGGCTGAAAGGCAAAAAAGTGGCCAAGTCATGAAGTGGGGAGGGTGGGAACAGCATTAGAAGTCCACAGAGTGGACCTATAACATAGTGGTGAGTTAAAAGCAGGATCAGGAGACCAAAGAGTGGCACAATGACAGGGTCTGGAGGTGGAAGAAGTATGAATATACCACAGAGTGGCACAGTGACAGAGTCTGGAGGTGGCAGCAGCATGAGGAGACCACAGAGTAAACCGGTGCACCACTCCTTTCCGGGAGGTAGGCAAAAGCAGGTGGTCTACCCCATGCCCGTTTGGCTCTCAACCTCCCACTGCTGCCACCCTGATGACTACCGGCCATGCTAGTGACTTGCCGGCTCTGCTGCTGCCTGACAGGCAAGCTCCCACCCTCTTCTCCTGATGATGACGAGGCCCCTTCTTCACCTGGCTCCCATGTTTGATAGGCTTCATCATCCTCGAGTAGTGTCTGCACATCACTGATGTCCTCCTCAATGACCTCTGGGTCAGGAGCCTGACCACTCGCAACACAAGCTCTCGTGCCACTCTCATCATCACTACTTGCCCGTCTAGCGGATGAAGCAGAAGATGTCTTCTCCACATCTTGGCTGGGCAGTAACTGCTGACTGTCCTCTAGAAGCTCTTCCTCGCTGAAAGTGAAACTGAGCCCACTTCATGTAGTACTTCTCATGCAGAGGGAACATAAAAGGCCAGATGCAGGTTGAGGAAAGGTGAGGGCACAGGGCCTGCTCCCGGGCCATGTCAACCAAGGGTTGTGTCTGACGAACCCACTGACTGTTGGCTGGGGGTGTCTGAGGTCACTTGGGATGACATAGATTACCGAGTTAACCAATCAAGAACCGCTGGGTTGCTGGTCAAGACGCGACCGGTAGATGACACCAGGAGCTCAGGCCTCTCGCTGTGACTAATGCTGCCACGATCCCATATTCTGCTGCGACCTCTGCTTGCGTCAGAAACTATCAGGCCTCTGCTTCTCCTTTGTGCATGGCCTGGCACTTCTCTGCCTGACATACTTGTAGCTGAACTAAACAAATTAAACGGAAATTAAAATAACCTAAAAGCGATGAATATATTTTTCTTTTTGTACTGAAATAGGCCACTAAACACTTTCACCACAAATAACTGTGGAAATGCACTGAGAATATAGCTTTCTTGTTATACTAAAATACGACCCTATACGCTTTGACCAGAAAAAAATTAGAGTCAACTTCGTATATATATTTATTGAAGTACTGAAATAATCCCCTATACGCTTTCAAGATAAAATCACTGCAGCAGTGCACAGAGAATATATATTTCTTGTTACACTGAAATTGGCCATTGTTCGCTTCAAACAGAAAACAATTATAGAGTGAAGTGCGTATATATTTTTCTTGTAGTACAGATGTAATATGCCCATATGCCCTTTCACCAGAAATAACTGCCGAAGTGACCCGAGAATATATATTTCTTGTTGGACGGAAAATGGTCACTATACGCTTTAAACAGAAAAAGTGTGAAGTGCGTATATATTTTTCTTGTAGTGCTTAAATACGAGACTATACGCTTTCAACAGAAAAACTGCAACAGTGAGATGCGTTAATATTTTTCTTTTTTTTTTACTGATGTAGGGCCCTATTCGGTTTCAACAGAAATAACTACAACAGTGAAATGTGCATATACTTTTCTTTTTTTACTGTAATACGCCCCTATACCCTTTCACCAGAAATAACTGCAGAAGTGACCCAAGAATATATATTTCTTATTGGACAGAAAAAGGCCACTATACGCTTTAACCAGAAAACAATTAAAGAGTGAAGTACATAGATATATTTCTTGTAATACTGAAATATGAGCATATATGCTTTTAACAAAAATAACTGCGACAATGCTGTGCGTATATATTTTCCTTTTTTTAATTAAATAAGCCCCTATATGCTTTCAACAGAAATCACTGCAACAGTGCAGTGCGTTTAAATGTTTGGTGTATTACTGAAATACCGCCCTATACTCTTTCCCCAGAAATGACTGCAAATCATTTTAGCCTAAATAACAACAAAAGTGACCTGCATATATATTTATCTTTTTCCACAGATAAAAGCCACTAAAGGCTTTTCAACATAGCACTTGCACCCCAATAACTAATTGCTGGAATGACAGAGCTGTATTATGAGACTATCTGGATTCCCAAGTAATGTTTCCCTGCACTTGCAAATCATTTTTTTTCACAATGAGGATTTTCCTATGACTCCACCGAGCATCTGCACACGTCTCTCCCTGCCTGTGAAAAGATTCCTCTCACTATCCTTTCCCTTCACTTGTAAATTGCTTTTTTCCACAATGAGGATTTTGCTATGACTCTCTTGAGCATCTGAACACATCTCTTCCTGCCTATAAAATGATTCCTCTCACTATCCTTTCCCTGCACTAGCAAATCGCTTATTTCCTTTCTTTTTTAACAATTCGTTTTTCTTTTACTCTCCCTAGCGTCTGCATACATGTTTGTTCCTGAACAAAGTACGATTGTGAATGGCAGAATCTAAGATGGCTGCCGTATTTATATGGCTGTGACATCACCGGGGTTGCTGGCTGCTCATTGGCTGCATGCATGGCATTATGGGTCATCCCACCTTCCCAGAGTTCCTTCCCCCATGCCCTCACACGTGTAGCTGCCATTTTAGCCACCATTGTAGCCACCATGTTAGGAAAAATTCTGATTCGTTACCACGAAGCGTAAGGAAATTCGTATTCAATTCGCTCATCTCTACTGGTGACCGCACAGCTCAGGCACATCCTCACTAAATTCTTTTTCTATAGGTCCTCTAAAACTAACCGAGCGCTGGTTAGGCTGTTTCCATCTGGCCCATAGAAGTGAATAGGAAAAATGGCCGGTCATGTGCAGTGCACACTCATTGACTTCTATGGAGAGAGCGCTGCGTGGTAGCCGGACCAGAGTCCAACAGACAACACCTTTTGAGGCTATGTCACCGATATAGGTGGGGGTCCCAATGCTGGTATATACTAGCAATATTCACCAATTGTGTAAGATGAGACAACCCCTTTAATAACAATATGTGTGGCTACTACCCTTCACGTTTATTTCACAAAATGCCACTCATGAGGATCAGGACGGTGTGCATGTTCACAAGAGTGATGCTGCAACGTGAAATATGGCATGGGGTGGCATTAGCTTGTGTGAAAAAAAAAAATTATATATCACTAGTGCTGAGTATAAAAGAAGAAGACACAAGGTAATTACAAAAAAAACTTTAATAGAAGTTGAAACAAAGTAAAGAACATTAAACAACAATATCCTGCCAACTCACTCTGCCCGCTTCAGAAACAAAGTAATCAGCGAAACTGTCCCTTATTCGGGCCATGGCAAGGGTTGAACAATATCCCAGATAATGCATCCTGGTAAGTGCACAATCAACCTCTTGCGGGTCCAGGTCCAGTGATTTCTCTGATAACAGATAGTTATGTAGAACTACACAAGCTTTGACTATATCATCTATGGTTTCAACCTTAAGAGTTATGGCTTTGGTGAGAATACGCCATTTGGCAACAAAAATGCCAAAGGCACACTCCACCAGTAGTGTAGCTTGTGTCAGTCTGGAGTTAAACACGCGCTTAGCCGTGTTCAAGTCACGGCTAGCGTACGGGTTCTTGCACATTTCAAATGCCTCATTCCCTACTACCACAAATGGCACTTGGGGTCCATCAATACCTGGCAAAGGTCTCGGAGGTGGCAATTCAAAGTCCTTTGTATACAGTAGGCGTCCCATTGCTGAGTTATGGAAAGCCATCGACTCGATTGTCCTCCCATAAGCTCCAATGTCAACGGCGGCAAAGCGATAATTGGCATCCGAAATAGCCATCAAGATAATTGAAAAGTATGTCTTGTAGTTACAGAATTCAGAGCCACCTCCGGAAGGTTTTACAATCCTTATGTGCTTCCCTTCCACAGCTCTGACACAATTAGGGAATTGGCAGGTTTCCAGGAACTTGTCTGCAATCTGAAGCCACTATTCTGTAGTTGGATGTGGAATGTAATCCTCACGCAATACCTTCCACAAGGCACGGCAAGTATCGCAGACTATACTGGAGATCGTCAAAATTCCCATCCAATACTGGTAATGCATCAATGACAGACTTTCTCCCGTAGCAAGAAACCTGTGAAAAAATGAAAAAATATAGATAAACATAAAGAAAAATCATATATACAGCTGTACAAAAAAAAACATTAGGACAATCCTCACCTTATTGTCACCATTAGCCATTCTGCAGGAGAAATTGCCCTTCTAAAGCAGGTATCCTGTCTTTCAATGTGTGTCGAAATGCACTGCAGTAGCTTGTCATAACTCTCGACAGTCATGCGCATATAGTTCAAAAATAATTCTGGATGCGCATGAAGCTCCAAATACAGGACGGAAAAAATGCCTCTGGTCATCTGCTTGGAAGTTATTGGGTGGACCCAATACCAGCATCTTCTTCTTTCCTGGGCACGTCTTCTCTATCTCGCTTTCAGAATTAGTTACCTCAATCGCAAATGTAAGTGTGCAGGCAATATGGTCCCAAAACACAAAGAGCTTAAATGGAGGTTTTCCTGCTTTAATACACTGTAAAAGTGAGTGTACACTTTGAGACACACTTTCTCCTTAAACACGGATCCGCTAAACAGAAGCCAAAACAAATGTTACGAACTGAACTATTTAAATGGTTTCTGTTTGCCTCAGTTATTTAATTAGCATGACGGATCAGTTTGAAACGGATCCGTGAAACACTAGTGTAAAAGTAGCCTAATCCTTAACAAAACATCTGATCTCAAGAAAAATCTTTTTCCATACCCCTATAAATAAGATGCTCAAACAAGCCAAGACCATTTCTAACTTTTATGGATCTTACTGAATTTCATGTTCATTATAAATATCCTGGTCATTTGAACATTAATTCTTTTGTAGTTTGGCATCTGCTTACATTTATGTGTATTTCTACTATGATATTGCCAGAGTGAGAAGGAATCTGTCCTCAATGTAATAATTTGTCCCTTGAAAAGGCAATAAAGATATTATTGGGTAATAAACTATGTGGTTGTGAATGGAGAGCCACATTTATGTATTACATTCCAATACACTGAATAAGAAAAAGACTTATAAAATACTGTGATACATAGATTGGGAAAATATACATATATATTTCCATACGGCTTAAGCTTTACAAAATTAAATAGAAATATACAGTATTTAAACCAAAGAAACGCATGGGTTGCGGACAGATTGCACAGACTTAGGCATACCATACTTAATGTCTGTTATTGGTCCATTTACTATGAGGGCTATTTGTAATATATAAAAGATATATAGTAGCACACCAGTGCTTTTTGTCAGTATGTGTTAGTTATACAGTAGGTAGCATCCAGACAAGGGAGAAACGCTGGCCCTATAGCAAATCTTTGAATACCTCCTGCCCCTTTTTAGGCCTTGTTCACATTTCCATTTTCCATGGACAGCACACATACCAATTGAATTTAATTAGTGTTGAGCGAGCATGCTCGAACAAACACCAGTTTGGCTCGAGCATCGCTATGCTCGGCACATGGCGGTATTCGGACAAATACTGCATGTGCTCGAGCACAATGCTACGCAGCCAATAAACGTGCAGGTAAGTACTGCCCTCACTGTAATGCCGTGATTGGCTGGCCGGAACGCATCATCGAGTGCTATATAGCCTCCGATGGTGCACGTTCGGATCAGTCTTAGTCAGGGAGAGCTGTGCATAGGAATAGAGAGACAGTGTAGGGAGTGATATTGGACTATTTTTATTAGACAAACTTTTCAGAGACCCAAAAGTCCTTTTAAGGACTTTTGTATGTGACAGCAGCAATACATATTTTTAGAGCAACCTGCGCTAAATTGCTAAAACTTTACAGATCCAAAAGTCCTTTCAAGGACTATTGTGTGTGGCAGCAGCAATATATTTTTTTAGCACATCCTGAGCTAAATAGCATCTAATAGGCTGCTGCAGACAGTTAAATTATCTGCTCCATATCTCCAGTGTAAAGTGTGAGCATCCCAAAAATATCTGTGACATCCAGTGAACTTTTTCCATAGACTGTATCTGCTGAGGACAGTGACATTAAAGGGGCCACATCTGCAGTGTAACGTGTGCGCTGAAAGAATTTCTGTGACATACAGTGTACTTTTCCAATAGATGGTGTCCGCTTCTAACAGTGACATTACAAGTGCCACATCTCCAGTATATAAAGTGTGCGCATCCAAAAAATATCTGTGACATCCAGTGTACTTTTTCCGCAGACGGTGTCTGCTGCGGACAGTGAGATTAGTTGCGCCACATCGCTAGTGTAAAGTGTGCACATCCAAAAAATATCTGTGACATACAGTTTACTTTTTCTGTAGATGGTGTCTGCTGCAGACAGTGACATTACCAGCACCACATCTGCAGTGTAACGTGTGCGCTGAAAAAATGCATCTGTGACAAACAGTGTACTTTTTCAATAGACAGTGACCAGTTCTGACAGTGACATTACCAGTGCCACATCTCCAGTGTAACGTGTGCGCATAAAATTTGTATCTGTACATACAGTGTACTTTTTCCATTGACGCTGATGACAGTGACATTACCGGTGGTACCTCTCCTGTATACCGTTTCCTCATCCCAAATACCTGTGATATTCTCCGTAATTTTTTTATTATCTTTGGTTTTGTGCGTATTATTGTCAGAATGTAAAAGTGGCGTATTACTCAGACAACATCATTCCAGCAGTGATCTGGGAGTCCAAGCCTCCAGACATTCTCCTCATGCTGTTCCCAGACAATTTCGGTGGTGTTTCTATCAATTTCTGACCTTTTGCTATGAACTAGGCCTTCTCCCCTCTTCAGAGCAAGGGGTGTCTGGTTTAATGCTCGGGTTCTCCCACTGACTTCCATTATACTCGGCTGCTCTGTAGAGCACCCGAGCATCCCGATGTGTTCGGCCTAAATACCCAAGCACCCGAGCACTTTGGTGCTCGATCAACACTAATTTTAATATGTTCACGCATCAGTGGGTCAATGGAAAAATACCAAGGATATGCACTATTTTGGTCCATTTTGCGAACCAAACACAACCATTGAAGTCTATGTGTCTGTAAAAACCCACAGATGGCATCTGTGTTCTGTCAGTGTTTCACATAACATTGGTAGGAAATGCTCTGGAAACTAATTTTCAGCTGAGCAGCATCCGTACAGATGGCACACGGAGGGCAAAAAATTGACACAGATTCTTCACTGACATCTTTACGGATGAAACATGGATTGATTTTTGACTGATGTTAAATGGACAATGAAATGTTAACGAGACCTCAGACATGAATATTTACCAGCTGTGCATGAAATTTAAGAAAAGACACACCATAAAGTGTTATTTTTATGATTTTTAGCACAGTACAAATCACAGTAATAGCACATTTGATGGAAACAAAATGCAGTCATTTTTATAGCTCCACATTCCAAGAAAACATAACATTTATCTGATTTCTTCAGAAATATTTTTGTCGAGATCATCTTGTATTATGCATTAACTGTATTTGATATCTCTTATTTGCTCTCCCTTTTGTTTTCTCCATGCTACTCATTTGCATTCCTGTAAAAATCAAATAAAATCTTTAATTTACTGAAAACATAACATAGCATAGGAAACTTCCTAGCTTGATACAGTTAACACAAAATGTAATATCTGAGTTCAAGAAGCTAATAAAGTTAAATTTAATCTCTCTCATGGGTTATTGATGTGTAATTTTAGGAATGTTTGTAGTGTTAGGAAGATGTCAAAATTACTGTATTTTCTAAATATAAACGGGTATATATAGTTTTTTTGTCTACACAAAAAGCTATAACTTAAGGCAACTGTCTGCTTCAAGAAAAAAGAAATTATATTAACTGGGGATAGATCAGTACATTTACCTGGTGTCCTCCTTCTCCTTTTTTCAGCTGTAAATCAGAGAATTCCAGGACTCCCCTTTTGCCATCCAATATTGCTACCCCACCAGGCTACCTATTGTACATTGGTAGTTCAAGACACTTCTTGCTTGTCCAGCTCTGCTCTTGGATTGGCCAGCACTGCTTATATGAGCAGCGCTGGTTAATCCAATGGCAGCAGGAAGTGTCTTGGGCTGTCAAATGCACAGTATGCACCAGGTAGTCTGAGAAATGATGTGGCCATCTTTTATGGAAAAAGATCTGAAACTGAATAGATAAAAAGGAGGCCACCATTTAACCGTTCTATTCCGAGATAATGTATTCTTTTTTTTTTTGTCTTGTACCGGAGGATCAGATCAATACATTGTATAGACCTTGAGCTAAAGTGTAAATCCCTGTGCTGACTAGGGTTGTGTACACAGACCCTATATTGCAGTATACAGAGACCATGCCTTATGGCTCCTGTGTACAGCACCCTATTATGGAAGTATCCACTCCTAGAAACAATGCTTCTAATGGGGAATAAGTCTGTCATACACCATATAACATTTGATAGGACATCTAATGTTTTTGTTCTATCACACACTATATAAATTCAAGAAATGAACTTTTATATACAGTAGTTCTTTATGATATCAGAGATATATGGAAGCACAGCATGACCCCATGGTATTTTATAAGTGGCAATTCACAACTCTATACAGTTCAGAACTTGTCGGGAATTTATGGGGGGATTATTTGAAGTAAGTTTTGCTTGAGTCTGCAAGATTTTAGTAGTAAGTAATACTGTAATTAGCAGCACATACATTAATGGATGCGTGCCACAATAATTAAAGAGCCTGGGTTTGGACTCATAATGTAATACATTAATGCATTTTATTGCATGTCAGTGAACAGCTTGTACATTTGGTGTACAACAGTGTACATTTGGTGTGCCCTTAAAATAACTCAACACACAGCCATTAATGTCTATACCGCTGGCAAAAAAAGTGAGTACACCCCTGTGTGAAAATGGCCAAATTGTACACAAACTGTTAATATTTTGTGTGGCCTACATTATTTTCCACCACTGTCTTAACTCCGTTGGGCATTGAGTTCATTAGAGCTTCACGGGTTGCCACTGGAATCCTTTTTATTCCTCCATGACGACATCACAGAGCTAGTGGATGTTAGAGACTTTGCACTCCTCCACCTTCAATTTGAGGATCTCCCACAGATGGGTAATAGGGGTTAGGTTTGGAGACAGGCTTGGCTAGTTCAACACCTTTTCCCTTAGTTTATTTAGCAAGGTAATGGTCATTTTGGAGGTGTGTTTGATGTCCTTATCATGTTGGGATACTGCCCTGCGGCCCAGTTTTCGAAGGGAGGAAATCATGTTCTGCTTTAGAATGTCACTGTACATGTTGGCATAAATGGTTGCCCCAAAGAATTGTAGCTGCCCACAATCGGCAGCATTCATGCAGCCCAAAACTATGACTCTTCCACCACAATGCTTGACTGTAAACAATACACACTTGTCTTTGTACTCCTCACCTGGTTGCCGCCATACACGCATGAAACCATCTGAACCACAGAGGTTTATCTTGGTCTCATCAGACCACAGGATATGGTTCCAGTAATCCAAACCTTTAGTCTGTTTGTCTTCAGCAAACTGTTTGCGGGCTTTCTTGTGCATCATCTTTAGAAGAGGCTTCCTTCTGGGACAACAGCCATGCCAACCAATTTGGTATAGTGGCCGGTGTATGCTCTGAGCACTGACAGACGCCCCACCCTTTTAACCTCTACAGCAATGCTGGCAGCACTTATAAGTCTATTTTGAAAAGACAACTTCTGGATATGACACTGAGCATGTGCACTCAACTTCTTTGGTCGGCCATGTCAAGGCCTGTTCTGAGTGGGACCTGTCTTGTTAAACCACTGTATGATCTTGGCCACTCAGCTCAGTTTCAGGCGGTTTCAGGCAGCTCAGTTTCAGGCGGTTAGCAATCTCCTTATAGCCCAGTCTATCTTTATGTAGAGCAACATTTCTTTTTTTCAGATGCTTAGAGAGTTCTTTGCCATGAGATGCCATGTTGAACTTCCAGTGTGAGAGTGATAACCCAAAATTTAACACACTTGCTCCCCATTCACACCTGAAACCTTGTAACACTAAAAGAGTCACATGACACCGGGGATAGAAAATGGCTAGTTGTTGCCAGCAGTGTAGACATTAATGACTGTATGTTGAGTTATTTTGAGGGCACACCAAATTTACACTGTTATACAAGATATACACTACCTACTTTACATTATATGTAAGTATCTTCAGTGTTGTCCCATGAAAAGATATAATAAAATATTCACAGAAATGTGAGGGGTGTACTCACATTTGTGAGATCTTGAATCAGTGATTGACAATTTTTCCTCTATGACTACAGATATAACCAAGCTAAAATTGACTCTGATAACTGTGATAATACATCACAGTGTTCTCATCTCATGCCACCTTGTGACAAAAGCCATGGAAATACATTGAAAGAGTTAGTTAACCTTTTTGTGCAACTTTTTACTTTACTTTATGCATTAGGCTATTGTAACACTAGCGTTTTTGCAGATCTGTCATGGATCTGAAATAACGCTTTCGTTACAATATTACAACAGCATGCATCCGTCTTGAATATCATTGAAAGTGAATGGGGGGTGGATCCTTTTCTATTGTGCCAGATTGTGTCATAGAAAACCGATCTGTCCTGGCACACAATGCAAGTCAATGGCGGCAGATCCGTTTGGCTCCGCTTCGTCAGGCAGACAGCAAAATGCTGCAGGCAGCGTTTTGGTGTCCGCCTCCAGAGCAGAATGATGACTGAACGGAGGCAAATTGATGCATTCTGAGCGGATCCTTTTTCATTCAGAATGCATTAGCGCAAAACTGATCTGTTTTGGACCACTTTTGAGAGCCCTGAACGGATCTCACAAACGGAAACCAAAACACTAGTAAAAGTCATCAGTCACTGATAGGACGGTCTCGTTGACCGGTCTCGTTAAAGGTATGCTGAGCTACGTATTTTTATTGGGAGATAGAAATGTCATGCCCGACATCTGCCTCATTATTGGTCAATGTAAGGTCCCACCTATACCGAGGCTATAAATACCGACCCCCTTCCCCCCCTGTGTCATACCTGCAACATAATCACCTGAAGACACCGGTAACAGCGAAACATGTCGGGATGCAGGGTTTAATGCACGTTTTTAGATCATGGAAGATAGTTGAGGGACCTTGTAGGGAAATTATAAGGTAGATAGCTTTATATAACAGTGAATCTCATATATTTTGCGATATATAGGGGTCCTATTACCCCCATTTTTTTAATTAATGCTCACTCTACAGCAATAATGAGAGAGCTACTGTGACATATATCCCTCGACTATCCGACCTGAGTATTTTTAATCCTAATGTATGTTCCCCTGTTATTGAAATAACGATTCTTAAAATGAACTAATAAAAGCTGCTTTTATGAAATCAGTCAGTGAGGTTGCAAGAAGAACGCACGGGTCTTACGTGGACTATAACTAATTAATTATGCAGGGCGCATGGCTCAGCCCTCCTTGACGCAGTGCCGACATTGTGTTCTTCCCGTTGTCGGTCACCATGGTTCTGATTTTGAGTTGTCACAGAGAAAGACAGAATTTGATTTCTTGATGAAGTACACGGAGCAGTTCCTCCCCTGTGCGACTCCGTTCGCCCAGGCAAACTAGGTGCAGGACAGCGTGACACCTCCATGCCCTGCACATGTGGTATACTGAGGGAACACTGAATTGTCCCTGCAGTGGAGGCTGAGGACACTATGGAAGATGAGGACGCAGAGGTGGACATTGTCGCAGGACCAACGGCGTGAGATTGTGGAGGCGGAAGTGGCGTCAACTGGCCAAGTTGCTGGGCAGGAACCACATTTACTCAGTGGGGTAAATATGTCCATAAAGGACATATATTGTCCTTGACCGCTGTTATAGCTCCACACGTCGACGTTGCCTTGCACTTTGGCAGAGACCGACAGGCTCAAGGACTGGTCCCCCTTCTCGGGAGGGACTGTAGCACCAGCAACTTGGCCAGGAGCACATTTAGATTCTGCGCTATTGGATGAGTGCACGCATACTGTTGTTTCTTGGCAATCGCTACGGTGATCGATTGCTGACGGAATAAATGACGAGGAGTAGGAAGAGTAGCAGAAGCATCAGGACCACCAGATGATGGGAAGGACAGACAGCTCCCTGCAGCTAAGGTGGTGGAGCCTGCACCACTCAACGGCAAATAATATATAATTTTTTGCCACTAATACACTCCAAAAAGAGCTTTAGAACATATAACTGCAACGCTGACCGGCAAAAAGACCCTTACTTTTTTCCACTTACATACGCCAAAAAGGGCTTTAAAACATATAGCTGCATCACTGCACGGCAAATAATATATATTTTTTGCCACTAATAAACGGCAAAAAGGGCTGTAATTTTCTCACTTCACCACACAATGGCAAATACTTTTTTTTGTGCCACCAATACACTTCACAAAAGGCTTTAGACCATATAACTGCACTGATGAAAGTCAAATAATATATATATTTTTGCTCCTAATACACGGCATAAAGGGCTATAACTGCACTGCTGAACGGCAAACAATATATGATAATTTTTTGCCACTAATGCATTTCAAAAAGGGCTGTAATTTTCTCACTTTACCATTTTCTTACTTTTTTTTGTGCCACTAATACATGCTAAAAAGAGCTTTAGAACAGATAACTGCACCGCAGAACGGCTAATAAGCCCTTTTTTCCCACTAATACAAGCCAAAAATGCTATAGAACATTTAACTGCGCCACATAAGGGCTAATATTTATTTGTAATAGACCCTGTGTATTAAACAGCACTTGCACCCCAATAACAAGAACAATTTGCTGGAATTACAGAGCTGTATAATGGCAATTTGGATCCCCAGTCAGTGCATCAAGGTGTAATAGGATTGTTCCTATTACCGAGGCTGTTAACTCCCCTACTGAACCCTGTTTTGTTTCACCACAAAGCGTGAGGAAATTCAGATTTGGTGCAAATCTAATTTTTCCTGAAATTCTGAAAGAATTCCACTTCGTCAACTTTGATTCGCTCATCTCTAATTATAATTATTATTTAGTAAATCTGTTCCTCCTTTTTGAAATATTACTAAATATTACCTTGTAATGAACCCTGTTAATGGCTGTATCAAACAGCACTTGCACCCCAATAACAAGAACAGTTTGCTGGAATTGCAGAGCTGTATAATGGCAATTTGGATCTGCAGTCAGTGCAGCAAGGTAAAAAAGGATTGTTCCTATTACCTAGGCCAGGGATGGGCAAACTGCGGCTCTACAGCTGTTGTAAAACTACAATTCCCACCATGCCCTGCAGTAGGCTGATAGCTGTAAGCAGTCTTTGCATGCTGGGAGTTGTAGTTTTGCAACAACTTGAAAGCTGAAGTTTGCTCATCCCTGACCTTGGCTGTAAACTCCCCTACTGAACCCTATTTTGCTTCACCACGAAGCTTGAGGAAATTCAGATTTGGTGCGAATCGAATTTGTCCTGAAATTCAGAAAGAATTCCACTTCGTCAACTTTGATTCACTCATCTCTTATTATTATTATTATTATTATTATTATTATTATGTAAATCTGTTCCTCCTTTTTTAAATATTACTAAATATTACTTTGCTTTCCTGCCAGCATGCAATATGGCATTTTTCCCAGAACATGTATAAGGGGAGAGTGCAGAAGTGCTGCTCTGTTTCCGTCAGGTGAGTTTAAACTGTGTTTTTTTTAAAGCGTTAATATACTTGAACTAGCAAACCTGCTTTGTGTGCTGAAAATACAAGTTAGAGTATATATCTATTAATTAATATAAAAGCTAGAAGAATTAGGCATACATGTTAGCCTTTACCCCATGCTTTAAGGAAAGGTATACAATTACAGTGAATACCTGCAGTATATCGACACAACATAAATGTCGACACAATATATCACAACTTAGTTTCCAAATAATTGAACAGATACTACCTCCTAGAAGAGGTGGAGATAGAATGAAAACTTTAGAAAAAGGGAAGCCTATTGGATATATAGGTTACAGACCCTGGAACCTAGAGGTTTAAATCGTGATTATGAAACTGGCAGCTTTCTTTAATATAATTAACAATTTATAATGCTATATTTTACTAATTCCGTTTTCTTTTTCCTTTATAGAAAACCTCTTAAACTTTACCTGGGTACCACCCCTCCATTACATAGAGGGTATAATGTGTATACAGCTATATACTATAAATGACTTTTTGTCTGACATGAATAGAATACAATTATATATGCCGCTTTTGTTCTTTGTTACTTACCACTATTAGCCCCCCTTTGCCTGTTGGTATATATCACAATTCACATCTTGTTGATGTTGCTATTGTTCCCTGTTATCAGCCTCCTTGAGAGCGCATTTTGTTTATTTCTGTTGTTATGACTACCGGACGTCACGCCCGGTGACTTCAGATATGGCGGGCTATTTAAATTTCCTTTGTTTCCTGCACCTGCACTTACTCACTTAACAAAGACTCCTGTGTGAGTCGATATTTCACTGATATGTGGCAATAAATCCACAAAATTCATCTACAAGTGAGTGCTATCGCTTCTTCTTGATTATGATTATCAGTGTCATCTATAACTATGATGAAATACAGGCAGCCAATGAAAACTCAACTACAAGTAAGCAGAAAAGTCCATTCTAATATTATAGTAACCTTTAACAAAAAAAAGATTTAGCAGTCTAGAAAAATAAGTACAGTATGCATGGCTGAATCGGATCTAATTGTTAAAGTTCCTGAGCCTCCACTGTATAAATTCTCCGAGTTGAGGTTTCAACACTAGGGTAGTAGTATGGAAGGCAAGTCATAAAATCTTTTCTCTTTGGAATCTAACAAAATTCACCATATGCAGAGATATAGGGGTCATTTATTATCCTGAAATATGCTTATATTAGGAGTATTTCAGATGCAGATTCCGGTGCAGGCCCGTTTCATTCATCATTTTCTAGGCCTGTTTTAGGCATAGAAAATGGTCTAAATGTAAGCCAGCTAAGAAGTTATGTAGAGGTCTGTGCCTCTTCATAACTTCAGCGGATCCACTGCCACATACAGTATAGGGGTTATTAATCCCAACGTCTAAAATGCCAGTCTTAATAAATTCCCCCCTCTGTCTCCTCTGTCTTCAGATATCCTACAGATAGGATTTCCACATGATTGTCATATTGTATATGACAAGTGCTTGAGAAAGGGGCTTACCCCTAATGCCGTGTTGGTTAACCAGCAATTTAAATTATTGTTACTGTCTACAATACAATCTGTGATGCTCTCGACATGTTTTATATGACCATCCTGCTTTGTATTAATGGTTCTATTAAAGTGTTTGTCTCATGAAGACTATTACTACGTGTATGGCATATGGGTGTCCTCAGATTTGATCCCCTTCTGTGATCCAGGACAGAGTGTAACTCTGCAGACCCAAGCTGTGTACACATAACATTTTGAATAAACATATGACTGGCTAGCCATCGCTTCTCCTGGAAATGTTAGATGTTTGCCGGGGGTGCTGGGAGGCTAACCCTTGGCAATTAGCTATGCACATTGGCGCGGGTTGTTAAACAGGTGCACATTTTGACTTAACTTAGCCTGTCCTAACTATAGCCAAATTTTAAGTTAATTAGGATTAAAGATTAAATTGCCAAACCTGAAGGTTTGATTTCTGTTGTGCATTTTGAACGTTTGCATATGTGCATTTATTTACCAAGTTACAATTCTTGGTCTAACCCCATATCATTTCCACGCAGTAATGTTATGCAAAATTCTAATAGTCTTGCTTTCAGCCCTTAGAAAATATATTTTACCACTATGCATGCTTATTTTCTGTTGTGCACTTGGGTAGGAATAAGCATAGGGTTAATGATTCTAACAAAATATAATAAATGGATTTATTTTTCAAAACAGCTATTAAGAATGAACATTGGCCTTATATTCACATAATTTCAGACTTTACTAACTTTTAATCTATTTGCCTACAGTTACCTGAATAACTACATAAATATGCTTGGAATTATTCTGAATTTGGTAACTGCTAAAATGTGGTGTTCTTAGTTGGATGTTGCATCGGTGGCTTCTATTCAAGCATGGATACAGTTACAGGAAATTATGTCAAAGTTGAATGAAATCTGTGATATATACTGTATTTTTGGGCTGCAAAGTACACATGCCAAGTTGCCTTTGAATAATTATTAAAGAAAATTGATAAAGAAAAGAATCACACAGTTTATTATTATTGTTATTATGATTACTGTATTTTACATTGTATACATCCATGCAAAACTACCAAATATACCCAGATATTGTGGTAACAAACAAAAGAAATTGGTTTACAAAAAAATAATTGAAAATCTCCAATCGGTACAAAGGATTTTTTTTAAATTTAATATATGCAGGATGTTTATGGCATACCATCTGGCTATATTTATGATGAAGACCCTTCTCTAAGAGAGTTAAAAAATGCTTGTGTCCCTCTTTCAGAATTAGGCAGGGGTGGACATACCGCCTGTGCAGCCGGTTCAGCTGCACAGAGGCCCTGCTTGGGAGGGGGCCTATTATAAATCATGGACTAGTGAGCGCTTCTATTATGGAAGCACTCTCTAGTCTGCAGGAGGCAGGAGAGTGAAGAGCTGCAGCTGTACTTACCCAGGGCTGGCCTTCAGCTATGTGTGACCTGTGCGACTGCACAGGGCGCATTATCCTGGACCCCTTAAGGGGTGCCAAAACAGGGCCCAGGGGAAAGATAGGCAGAAGCACATGGGAGAGGACAAATCCCTGTTGTGTCTGGTTGGCTGAGATAATAATGACATTGATTCAGCAAGAGACAGAGCCTTTTCTGACTTCTTCCCTGTCTTCCTCCTCCTCCTGCCTTTGTCTGAACTCCCCTCCAGGGCTGGCACTACCATAGAGGCAAGGGGGGCAATTGCCCCCGTGCCCCGAGTCCTTAGGGGCCCCTGGCGATGGCCCGCCAGCAGCAAACAACTGACCCTACTACTTACTATTTATTTGCAGTCGGCGCCCAGCCTGAAAGAGTGAGGAGGGGGCGGGGCCCGCGGCCGCTCTGAGCTCCACTGCCTGGCCTGCCTGCAGTTGCTGGAACGTGCGCAGGCTCGCAGCTGCTGCACAGGCACGTCTTCACATGATGTTGCCACTGAACTGAGAGGGAGCTCCACCCACAGAGACTCTGAGAGAAGAAGGCCCACGAGTCACCGATGCCTGCCTGTCCCTCCCTCAGTCACAGTCTCACAGAACTTAAAGTAACCTTACAGGTATTTATATTTGGCATAATACCTATAATAGCTAACAATGGATGGATGGATGGATCCCATGTCTGTTTGCCACTGGTCCATGAGATGGATTAGGAGAAACCCGGCGGGGGGGGGGGATAGATCGTTTTGCAGCAGCCCGCTGGCCCATGGATTGAGTGGGAGAAATGTGCCATTGGGGGGTGGTGGGGGGCACAGAAGGAGAGATGGAGAGGGGATGGAGGGAGGGGAGAAATGTGCCATGAGGGCCATGGGGGGGGGAGATGTGCTGCTGCCATGTGGCACTGGCACATGGAGGGGAGAAATGTGCCATGGGAGCTGGGGCGGGAGAGATGTGCTGCTGCCAGCCCACTGGCCCATAGATTGGAGTGGGAGAAATGTGCCATGGGGGGGGGGGGGAGAGATGTGCTGCTGCCACTGACCCATACAGGGGGAGAAATGTGCCTTTCGAGGGGGGGTGTATGCTGCTATGGAGGGGGCGGGGAGAAATAATGTGACGCAAAGGGGGTGATGTAAAAAGGAGAAGGTGATGACGTGACATGGATGGAGCTGGGGGGGTGACATTATGGGGGTTAAATGTGACATGTAGGGGGGAGAAATGTGACATGGAGGGGGAGAAATGGGACATTGAGGCTGGGGGGCATCATTGGGGGCAGCACTTTTTACTGGCACATTATTGAGGTCACTTCTTACTGGCACATGATTGAGGGGCACTATGGGGGCTTCTACTGAGGCCACAAAGAAGGGGTATTTTTATAATGGGGGCTAATGTGCGGTACTAGTATTATCAGGGGTATTATCTATTTCTGCAGTATAGTATTGGAGAGCACAGCGGCACAGTATTGGGAGTAGTAGGATGATTCGTCCAGAAGATGGGAGGATGATGGAAAAGTAGTAAACTAAGATTTTTTTTTGTTGTCAAACTGCAGAGATGGAAAATGGCGACAAAATGGTGGTCTGGTTTGAAAAGAGAAGACGGGGTCAAAGAACATCTACATCAAAGGAGACGTCACTGGATGTGAGAGGTATGGGGCGCTGTATTTCTGTATGCTGCCATGGAGGAGGGGGGGGATAAATAATGTGACGCAAAGGGGGTGATTGATGACGTGACATGGAGGGGGGGCCCCATATTGCTTTTTGCCCCCGGGCCCCATTTTACCTAGAACCGGCCCTGCTCCCCTCCATTGTCATACTGCAAAATGGCCCCTGCTTCTGGAAGATCTAAGTGTCTACAAGTGGTGAGTTTTATTTATTAGTGTGTTCTGTCTGTCTACTCTATCTATCTATCTATCTATCTATCTATCTATCTATCTATCTATCTATGTTATAAAAACACAGAGACACCCCCTGTCCCTGCCTCGCAAGTCCTAGCGACAGGTGACAACTGGACGGCAAACCCCAACTTAAATACGTGCAGGGAGGACAAAAAGACAAACAACAGAATAGTCAGACAAGCCAGGTCAAATACCAGTAGAGCAAAAACGGTACCAAATGGGGAGAGCAGAGAGTAGTCAGAAGCAAGCCGAAGTCAAAACTAGGAGGACACGTCAGGACCAGAGGAGTAGGAGATCAGGAACAAGCAGAGGATCAAAATAGCCAAGCACCAGTATCACAGGTAGAACTTTAATAACAGGCAATCTGTGGCCAGCAGACTGCCTGTTTAAATAGGGAACCAGAAGGGTCATGTGACGTGGCCAGCGTCACATGACTCCACACAGACTACACAGCTGAGCGCCGAGTGATCAGCTCGGTCCTTAGCCCTTACACAATTAGCATGGATGCGCATAGGCACGCAGGTGGTGAGCATAGTAGTATCAGGAGCGCGGGCAACGCTGGAATCGCTGATGATGAGCGTGCGCTCCGGACTTGCCCGCCTCCTAGACCGTGCCATGACTATCTATCTATCTATCTATCTATCTATCTATCTATCTATCTATCTATCTCATATCTATCTATCTCTTCTATCTGCCTATCTGTGTGTATCTATATCTTCTGTCTGTGAAATTTATGAGATAATGTATGTGGGGGCACTAACAGGGCATTCTTACTGTTAAGGGGAACTAAGTGGGCAAAACTAAGGAAGGGCACTAGGGATCCCTCCTTGGGCTTTTCAAAAGTAGGACAGCGTGTACGCCCCTCAGCGCTGCCACTATTCGGCACCTTTTTGAGATATAGGTGCACTGCACACTGATGCAATGTTCTACAGATCCCAGGCTGCCTTTTGGTCTGCGCCCCCTATACTGTGTCTCATGGTCTGTGTCCCCCTATACTGTGCCTCTTCTGGCCAGGCCTGCATCTGTGGAACATCACGCACAGCACATACACATCACAAAAAAAGCACAGAATGGTGAGATAAGTAACCACTAGTTCTCTGTCCACTATCTGGAGCTTTTTTGTGACGCAGGTGGCAGACATGACATTCCTCAGGTAAAGGTCTTGCCAAAAAAGAAGCAGGGACAGATGAGTATGCTTATAGCATAAGGCATTTTAGAGGCTGGCGCAGATCCTGGCACTATATATGGGGCACAGAACCTGGCACTACAGTTGGCAGAATGCATCTCGCAGTATATACAGGGGTACAAATTATGAGGCTATATATTTGCTGTACATGAGACACTAAGAGGGAACAATGATTAAAGGGTTTGTCTCACATCAGCAAATAGCATTTATCATGTAGAGGAAGTTAATGCAAGGCACTTACTAATGTACTGTGATTGTCCATGTTGCCTCTCTTGCTGGCTGGATTCATTTTTCCATCACATTATACACTGCTCATTTCCATAGTTACGACCACCCTGCAATCCATCAGTGGTGCTTGTGCTTACACACTAGAAAAAAAGCGCCAGCCTCTCTGGTGGTTGGGACCGTAAGAATGCACATAAGCTAGCCTTTTCTCCTATAGGATGTAAGCACGACCACAGTCTCCTCTGGCCTGTGCTGCACTGTCACCTGAAGATCTGATATGGGGGTCTGAGGATCTCATATGGCGGTTTGATTTGAGGATCTAATTTGAGGTTTGATATGGGGGTCTGATCTGAAAGGAAAGGGGGTATTTTTTGTATTGTCAGACATTATAAGGGGGCATTTTTCTACTTGCACACATTGTAAGAAGAATTATTACTACTGGAGGACTACGGGGAACATGATTACTAGTACGGGCACTATGGGGGCATTATTACTTTTGGGGGCATGGTTAACTCTGAGCACACTCTGGCAGATAATTATTTCTAATGGTGGGACTTTGGGGGAGCACTATTACTGTGGGGTCTGAATGTAGAAGATTATAGTTTTCATGTATGTAATTTGGCATGGGGGGGGGGCATTTAAATTTTTGCCTCTGGCAGCAGAAGGGCTAGGTGCACCCCTGTCCCTTGCCACAAAGCACTGAGGGAAAGAGCCAAGGGCCCAGGCACATTTTTTGCACAGGGGCCCTCTGCTATCTGTTTTTGCCACTGGAAGTACGTATCCTTAAGTTCAGATACTGTTTGATTGCAATCAGGGGGGTTGCTGAGTTAAAACATTTGGAGCCTGGGCCCCTGATGTTTTGTCCCAAGCCCAAATGTACTGCCTGTCTGTCCTCAGGACCGCAATACAATTGAATCTAATGCACTGGAATGGCTGAAGCACCTGTGATGACATCACAGTCCATGTGATCAGTGCTGAAACCAGTGGTTGAGAAGGACCGACAATGATGTCACTGCTATGTGACCAGTGCAGGAAAGGATGGCACTCATCAATGAAGAGAAGTCCTGGGGAAGAAGCTGTGGTAATGTGGAGAGGTATGTGAAGGGATAGATTCCCAGTGTGAGAGGCAGAGTAATGCTGAAAATTGTGGTCATTTAACTGGGATTGTATTTTAGGGCTGAAGGGACGGATGTTATTTACATGGGACTGAATGTTCCAGGGGCTGAGCGAAGGAGTGATTTTATTTAAATGGGACTGAATGTTGTGGGTGCAATATTATTTCAATTTGACTCCATGTTAAAGGCGGCTGGGGGAGGGAATGATGTTATTTACATGGGACTGAATGTTGAAGGGGTGATGCTGTTTACATGGAATTGCATGTTGGAGGTGGCTGAGGAGGGGGTTATATTATTTACATGGGATTATATGTTGAAGGCGGCTGCTGAGGGGTGATATTATTTACACGGGAATGTATATTGGAGAGGCTGAAGGGAGGGAAGTGATGTTATTTACATGGGACTGTATACTGGAGGGTCTGGAGAGATGGTATGATGTTATTTACATGGGACTCTACAGCGGAGGGAGGGAAATAGTGTTATTTACATGGGACTGTATGGTGGAGGGGCTTTGGAATTATTATTTCTTGCAGGGGGCATTTATAAATACTGGGGGATCTTCAAGGAGAGCATTATAAAAGTAGGGGGCTATTTAAATACTGTTGGGGCATTTTAAATCCAGGGGACATTATAGGCGTTCTTATTACTACTTGGGGTTCTAGAGGAGCGACTTATAGATCTGCTTATTTCCTACTAAGAGCACTATGGGAGGGTTTATTACTACTGAAGGGTCTGTAGAGAGCAGTATTACCAATGGGGGAACAATAGGGGGCCTTACTTCTACTGGGGACATTCTGACGACAATATTAATACTGGAGGGCTCTTCTACTAATGGAGGCACCCTTGGGGAGCATTATCTCTGTTGGGGACTCTGTAGGGGGCAGTATTTCTAAAGAGGGCATGCTAGAAGGGAATGACTATTGGTGGGACTTTGAGGAGCACTATTACTATGGAAGGGGCTATCTGTATGGCACTCATTTTTCTTTTGGATATTATTTGGGGGTATTAGGGAGCACAGCGAGCAGCAGGATAACACTCTTTGGAATTGAGTTTGGGGGATGATGATATAAAAGGAAGCTAAGATGTCTGTGTGTCAAACTCTGCAGAGATGAGGCACTGCTGAAAGAAGTTGTCCAGACCGAATGGAGAAGATGATAACAGAGAAGATCTACATTAGAAAGAGACTTCACCTGGGAGGCACTGGATGTGAGAGGTATGTGCTGCTATATAACAAATACAGTAAAATGTGGTGTGCGGGGGGGAGGGTCAACATAGAGAATTGGGCCATAATTATTGGGGCTTGGGCCATGGATCTTTTGAGACCCTAGCAACGCCCCTATTATAATTGATTATCATTGACCCTGTTATGGTGGAAATACCTACCAAATTGAACTGTAGAATATTATATAACTACTAGACGGGTGCTAGAGCATTAGTGCATAAACATTAGTAGGAAAAGTCTATATTAAATGGCACTGCACTGACTGGTAGCTGAGACTGCTTGCTGAGATTGTTGGCTGTGGCTGAGACTGCTGGCACTGTGACTGGTGGCTGTGATTGTGGGCACTGTGACTGGTGGCTGTGACTGCTGACACTGACTGGTGGCTAACACAGCTGGCACTGTAACTGGTGGCTGTACGACTGGCACTGACTGCTGGTGCTGAGACTGCTGGTGGCGACTGGAAGGTCAGACTGCTGACAGGGGCTCCTCTCTATATGGGTTATAGTGCTGTGACTGATGGCTGACGAACAAAAATGGCACTGTGACTGACTAACTAAAATGGCACGCAGGTGTGGGCGGTGCAGGTGCTCCTTCACCACCGCTCATCCGGTCTGTATGGCGAAGGTGGCGCATGCGCAGCGGCTGTTTGTGCGCTATACTACTGGTGAGCTGAGAGAGGAGCGGATGGCGGCGGGAGAGCTGTGACCTGCTTATAGGGTCTTGGAGGTATCTATGGGCAGTCAGGCTGCTGACACCCTGCAGGGAAACGTGTATGTATCGCTGTGTCCATGTGGAGCGCTGTGTCCTGATTGAACGCCTCAAAGCGCATGCCCAGTGCAAAACTGGGTACACACACACGGACACAGCACACTCACACAGGGATTTTATTATGTAGGATTCTCTATACTTCTTCTGTTTCTGCTCCTTAGCTATGATCGTCATTGTATCATCTGCACCTCTGCCTCTATCTCTAACCTTTTCCCTTCTGTTTCTCCTATCTCTGCTTACTGTCTACCTACTGTATCTCTGCTCCTTAGCTAGTTAATTCAATGTCTGTGTCCTCTCTGCCTCTCCTGTCTCTATTCCTTAGCTATAAATTTCTCTGCCTCTACTATCTCTGTCCTCTTCACCTCTGGCTCTACTATCTATGTCCTTTTCCCATCTGCCTCTGCTATCTATCCTCTTCACCTCTGTCCTCTTCACCTCTGCCTCTGCTATCTCTGTCCTCTTCACCTCCGCCTCTGCTATCTCTGTCCTCTTCATCTCTGCCTCTGCCATCTCTGTCCTCTTCACCTCTGCTATCTCTGTCCTCTTCACCTCTGCCATCTCTGTCCTCTTCACCTCTGCCTCTGCTATCTCTGTCCTCTTCCCCTCCGGCTCTGCTATCTCTGTCCTCTTCAGCTCTGCCTATACTATCTCTGTCCTCTTCACCTCTGCCTCTTCTATCTCTGTCATCTTCACCTCTGCCTCTGTTATCTCTGTTCTCTTCACCTCTGCCTCTGCTATCTCTGTCCTCTTCACCTCTGCTATCTCTGTCCTCTTCACCTCTGCCATCTCTGTCCTCTTCACCTCTGCCATTTCTGTCCTCTTCACCTCTGCTATCTATGTCTTCTTCTTCACCTCTGCCATCTCTGTCTTTGTTACGTCTGTCTTCTTCACCTCTGCCTCCACTGTCTCTGTCTTCTTCACGTCTGCTGTCTCTGTCCTCTTCACCTTTGTCTCTTTGTTCTCTCCTCATCTGTGTGCATCTATTATCTTTGTTTCTCCTCTCTCTCTCTCCTCTTTGCCCTGTTTCTCCATCTTCTCTTCCATTTCCACCCTTGCTCTGTCCTCTCACCCCCTCCTTATTGGGCCCATATCTTTCTGCACCGATGCCAGCGTGTCTCTGCACCAGAGTTTGACTATTGCTTATCTCCTCATCATTTCAGTAGCAACATTTCGGGCTTACACGTTTGCCCTTGATCAGGCTCAGGAGGTTTGTATGTTGCTTAGGGAGCCGCCACCCTAAGCACCATGCAAACCTACTGAGCCTGATGAAGGGCAAACATGTAAGCCCGAAACGTTGCTTCTGAAATGATGTAATATCCGGCTAAATAAAATACACAAATCTGAATTCAAAACATACATCTGGTGTGTTGTCAAAATTTTGGATATACGTTAATTCCTGAGGTGGAGTTAGGAATAATAGAGTGACGTGCACCCACTCCTAAGCCATTTTTTCTGCTGAGTGCTGTGATCCTCTTGAATTGACGAGTGGCATATACTATGGCAGCTTATTTTAGCATGTATGTGTTGTGTGAAGAGGGCCTTCCATCTTAACGTATACTATAGGTCTTAATTTACATGGTGTTTAGTTCATAAGGCACCTAAAAATATTATTTCTTGATGAAGCTCTGAATTTTTGACAGTCTTCTACTAAATGATGTAGTATAGAGTAGCTCATAGCTTATTGAATTATAATATGGCACCTCCTAATATTTAATGAGTGTAATTAAGTAATCTTATAGGTGTTACAGGGAAGGCTACTGGGGAACCAGACCTGCCTATCATTGCCTTCTTTGCGGCAGGTCTAGCCACCAGGTCTGTTTTGTTTGTTCTTGTTGGCAAATCCTCTCCGCTCCCATTGTGCGTAGGCCGTGCTCTTAAAGGGCCAGAACACACACACTCTAATGTTCGCCAGCTAATGGTTGCCAACCCTCAGGTACTTCAGGCACCATTTTATATGGAGGGATGCCTGAACAATTAGGTTCCTTTGCTTGCTAACTTCCCACTAGATGTGCTGTATCCGGTTGTCTACCCATGTACCAACCTCTGAGTGTTTACTGTACTCTGATCCTCCACTGTCTGACCATATCTGTGCATGACCTCTGTATTAATCCTACGCTGCCTGCCTTGACATCAGAAGATTTCCCATATTGCAAACACTCTGAACTTGCTCTGTCCCTGACTACGTTTTGTCTATCCTCTTGATACCCTGTACCAGCATCTCTGTAGCTCATGGGGAAGCTTGTAACCACACAGGGACTGTGCAATGGGTGACTTCACCTAGGGCCCTCTATGCTAGGTGACCCAGGTATAGGAATGCCGAGTGGTATAGTGTGGCCTAAAATGTCCCTTTATATGTGTCACGGTGCTCCTACCTCCTACTTAGATACAGGCTTTAGCTCCGAAACAATAAATAGGGGAAATAATATAGGGATTTGAAAGAAAGATCGAGTTTAGACCTTGTTTGTAGTTTAACAGCAGCTTTACTTTGCATAAACGTTAATCAGAAACAATCTTCAAGATTTGTCTTGGTCCCAGCAGGCTTTTGCATTAAAACTGGCAGCCAAACTCATCTCTGCTACATCTGTTTCTCTCTGGCTCTGCTGTACTGACAAGCTGTCTGCTGCACCTTCTCTCTGTAGCCAGACTCTTAAGTTATGCCAGGGAACTTTTCTTCCTGGCTTCTGAGGTCATAAGTAGTGTTTTTCGAGCACCAAGATGTTCAGGTGCTCGAGTACAACACCTCGGGCACAATGGAAGTCAATAGGAGAACCCGAGCATTAAACCAGGCACCCCCTGCTCTGAAGAGGGGAGGGTGTCTGGTTCACAGGAAAAGGTCAGAAATTGATGGAAACACCACTAAAATGGTTCAGGAACAGCATGGGGAGGATGTCTGGATGCATCTTGGACTCCCAGGTCGCTGCTGGGAACGATGTTGTCCGAGTAGTGCGCCGCTTTTACAGACTGACAATAATACGCCTAAAACCAAAGATAAAATCGCTTTTAGAGGAAACATTGTTAGGAAACATTCTTTTCTGTATATTTACTTGTATATAAAGTGCAAGTGCTGCCAAAAATTACAAGGAAGAGGCACTCTGATACAACCTGTATATCACATAAAGGAGGGCCTCATTCACATTGTGGTACAATTGATCAGGTAGTGAGACTCCTAAGCTCATAAAGCCTATGCACGAAGTGAAAGGGCTGCCAAAAATTACAAGGAACCGACACTCCAATACACCCTTTATTACACATAAAGGAGGGCTTCATACACACACTTGAAATTATGATTGATGGCCTGCTGGTGATCCTCAAAAACATTTGGAGCAAGGGCCTGCTGATCTGACTATCTAAAACATTAGGGGCAAGAGCCTTCTGCCGAGCTGATCCTCTAAAACATTAGGGTTGAGGGTCTGCTGGTGAGCTGACCCTCTAAAAGATTGTAGGTGAGGGCCTGCTGGTGAGCTGACCCGATAGAAAATTAGAGACAAGGGCCTGCTGCCGAGCTGACCATCTAATACAATAGGGGTCAGGGCCTGATGCTGAGATGACCATCTAAAACATTATGGGTGAGGGCCTGCGGCTGAGCTATCCATCTAAAACTTTATGGGCTAGGGCGTGCTGCCAAGCTGACCATCTAAAACATTATGGGCGAGGGCCTGCTGCAGAGCTGACCATCTAACAAATTAGGAGTGATGGTCTGCTGCTGAGCTGACCCTCTAAAACATTATGAACAAGGACCTGCTGGTGACCCTTTTAAAACATTATGGGCAAGGGCCTGCTAGTGACCCTCAAAAATATTATGGTTGAGGGCCTGCTGGTGACCCTCAAAATCATTAGGAGCAAGGGCCTGCTGGTGACCCTCAAAATCATTAGGAGCAAGGGCCTGCTGGTGACCCTCTAAAATATTAAGAACAAGGGCCTGCTTGTGGCCCTCAAAAACATTATAGGTGAGGGCCCGCTGCTGAGCTGATCATCTAAAACATTAGGAGCAAGGGCAGCCTAATAAGCATGTTGATATGATGGAGAAGGAGGAGGACAACGAGAAAAGGGGGATTGAACCATATACCCTTTTTAGTGGTGGAATGGGTGCATGCAAATACAGTGTATTCAATAATTCAATGCAACATAAAAGCATAAACATTTAGAGTGCCTTTATGTTCGGAGTGGAGTAGAGAAGTCAGGGGCAATCCAGGCCTTGTTCATTTTGAGCATTCAACATTTTTAGTTGACAGGCGGATGCGCTTATTAGTTATTATGCCCCCAGCAGCACTAAATACACGCTCTGACAAAACGCTAGTGGCGGGGCAGGCCAGCACCTCCCAAGGTATAGAGTGCCAGTTCGTGTCACGTGTCCAGCTTGGACATCCAATAGTTGTAAGGCACAGTGGGATCACTGAGGACAATGACACGGTCTGCTATGTACTCCTTCACCATCTTCCAAAATTTTTCCCTCCTTGTGAAACTAGGCTGGGCATCAGGTTGAGGGTGCTGGTGGGGTGTCATAAAACTGTCCCGGGCCTTGGAGAGTGTTGCCCTGCCTCTGTTGGAACTGCTGTGTGTTCCCCTTGCCTCCCCTCCTCGGTTGGCCAAGGAACTACGTACTCTGCAGCCAGCGTTGTCAGCTGAAAATTTGTGGAGCAATCTGGTATTGCAGGACCTTCTGGTATTGCATCATTTTGCTTGTCCTCTCCACCACAGAAATGAGAGATGAGAAGTTCTCTTTGTAGCGGGGGTCGAGAAGGGTGAACAACCAGTAATCGGTGTTAGCCAAAATGCATACAACATGAGGGTCACGGGAAAGGCAGCCTAACATAAAGTCTGCCATATGTGCCAGAGTCCCAACAGACAACACTTCGCTGTCCTCACCAGGAGAATGACTCTCAATCTCCTCATCCTCTTCCTCCTCTTTTACCCATCCATGCTGAACAGATGGAATAAAACTTCCATGGGTACTACCCTCTGTAGCGGAGGCAACCGTCTCCTGCTCCTCCTCATCATCATCCAATTCGCAAAGAGAAGACTAGCTCGGGGTAGTCTGGCTATTACCCTGTGTACTGTCTTCCCCCATTTCCCCCATGTACGCCTTTATTGTGAGCAGCAAGCGTTTGAGTAGACATAAAAGTGGGATGGTTACGCCTATAATAGAGTTATCGCCGCTCACCGTCTTTGTTGATTCCTCAAAGTTGCGTAAAACCTCACAGAGGTGAGACATCAATGCCTATTTGTCACTTGTAAAGAGCAGAAGCTGACTGGAAAGATGACGACCATGTTGCAGCTGGTATTCCACTACTGCCCTCTGCTGCTCACAAAGCCTGGCCAACATGTGGAATGTCGAGTTCCAGCACATGCTCACTTCGCACAACAGTCAGTGAGCTGGCAATTGCGCTTTCTTTCAAAGGTCTGGGGTATAGACATCTGTACCATGCGCTGGGACACAGAAGTGGATGTGAAAGCTGATGGTGCTTGCAAAGGTCCAGATGCATGGCGGGAGGTATTCTGACAGGGGATTGGCCAGCACGTAATACAGGGGAAGAGGAGGCAGTCGTGTTACACTCAGACACTGATTGCGGACCCAGGCGTTTGGCCGACCTATTTGGGGGCTTTGATGCCATGTGGCGGATCATGATGGTTGTGGTGAAGTTGCTAGTGTTCACCCCCCTGCTCATTTTGGTTCAGCACAGGTTGCAAATGACAATTATTTTATCATCTGCACTTTCCTCAAAAATGCGCCAGACTGCGGAACACCTACCCCTTGGCAAGGGAGATTTCATCCTCCTGACTTGTTGAACTAACAACAACCTCAGTTATTGACAACTGTGTCTCATCCTCATCATGAACCTCTTGAGACACTAACTGCGGTTGACTTATTGGCAGCTATGTCTCATCTCGTCTCTATGTCTGGACTCGATCTTTCTTTTAAATCCCTCAATTATTTCCCCTATTTATTGTTTCGGAGCCAGCAAACTGGGACATGAAGCTAGGTATCGTGGATGAGTGTGTTTCTTGTTCTCTGGCAGCAGGCACAGTTTCACCCCGCTCAGGGTCACGGCCTTTGCGTGCACCATCAGCCGCACAGCCACTTCCCCATCCCTTACTTATCGGCTTGCGCATATTAAATAGTATATTTGCTTGCAAGTATGTCACACGTACAGAAGATGTAGCACAGATAATGTCACTGTCCGCAGCGTCTATGAAAACAGTACACCGAATATCACAGATAATTTTAGGATGCGCAAACGTTATACAGGAGTTATAGCGCAAGTAATGTTGCTGTCACCACCGGCTAATAAAAAATTACACTGAATAAATGTCACTGATATTTAGGATGCACAAATGTTATACAGGAGATGTTGCGCTGGTAATGTCGCTGTCACCAGCAGCCAAACTATTGCGCTGAATGTCACAGATAGTTAGGCTTCACAAATGTAAGATAAAAGATGTAGCGGAGGTCGTGTCACTATCAGAAGCGGCACTAACAATTGCACGCAATTTAGTGCAGGTTGCGCTAATAGTATATTTTGCAGCCAGATACAACTATAGTCCTTAAAAGTACATTTGGGTCTCTCAAACATTTTCACGCAATTTAGCACAGATTGCTCAAATAATTATATTGCTGTCAGATATAACAATAGTCCTTAAAAGGACTTTTGGGTCTCTAGCAAGTTTTTTCCCTAAAATATTATATTTCACTCCCTACACTATCTGTCCCTTCTTCAGGCTACGGCATTACAGTTAGTGGCAGTACAAACCATTAGAAAACGTAGTGTGGTGTTTAACAAGCAGGATATGCTCAACCCATATGCAGTTGTGCATGTATATAGGGGAGCACATCCTGCACTTGTAGTCCGTTGCTAGGGGCGATCAACAGCAAAAAATGCATACAATGGAAGATACCAGCAACGAACTACAAGTACCACAATAACCATCCTACATACGATAACAATAATGTGGATGTGGAGAACAATCAAAAACATAACTGTAGCAAAGGCAGGTGCACTCTGCGGCAATACTAAACCCTCTCACTGATGTTAAAATGGAGAGGTTAGTTCGACATATCCTACTAGGAGGACATGTCTTAAGCACGGACACCACGTCAAGGTCTCTCAAGTAGCCCGAGTTAGTGGCAGTACCCATCCACACGTTTATTGGCTGCGTAGCAGCCAACAAACGTGTGGGGGAGGAGACTCGAGCATGCTCTCCCGAGCAGACTCGAGCATGCTCGCCCAACACTAGTCTTAAGCTTTGTCCTCCATGGCCAGCAGAGCTGAGGGTGCTCTGGCTGTCTTGGGCACTTCCAGCAGAGATGTGCCCCTGCACACCCTTCCCTTAGCTGGGGGTGAACTAGACTAACTAGAACTTCTGCCCCACTTTTCCTGCAGGAAGTCTCTAGATTCCATTCTAGATTCCATTCTATCTATGTATAGCTCTGCCGTGATTGATGCCACCTGCTGGTGAACCAGGAACATTACATGAACAGTTTCATAACATTATTATAAATAGAGAGTGTTCAGTGACCTGGAAATAAATGCATAAGATGGCATGAGGTTATCCCAATAAGGACAGTAGCAGGGTGTAGGAGTGGCAACACCACTCAGGGGTGTTACAACTGTTTCAGGGGCAGTGGACTGATGGCTCCCCCGCAGCGAAGTCCAGATGCCTTTATAGGGGTTAAGGTGAATAGCAGGAAACTAATAGGATAACAGCAATAGGATTAGCCCAAAGATAAAATTGTTAGTTAAAGTAATGTTTCTGCCAGTTAAAACCAGACAGCGACACATATGCTTTTTACTAATGTGTTTTTTTTTCTTATCTCAGTTGTTTTTCTTTTTATTATTATTATTTTTCCTGAACAGGATTATGGGGGCTGCCATCTTGCCTGAGCTGTTCTTAACAGCATTCAGAAAACATTAAGAAAATTGCTTTATGGCTGCTACATGGGCCATAGACACAATGGTCAGGAGGGAACCTCACTTATTTCAATAGGACAGTTTTGTAGGCATGCTCTGTCATTGTACAAGGAAAGAATAGATAATATTTGACAATCACCTATTGTGAATGATGGATCCTGTTTTATCTGTCATTCTAATCCTGCATGTACTGATATTACATCTATGTAACAGGTAACTGCAGTAACATAATGTGTATAGAACAAGAAATGGCTCCTATTGTTAGGCTTAGTGGCCAGTGTGAAAACTGCAGGAAGTTATGTTTTTTGCTAAATATAGATATTGACATGGAAAATTAAAATAACACCACCAGAAGTTATTTAAAAATATGTTAAACATAAAAATGTGATTTAACCAATAGGTGACTTTCTGATGACACATTTTCTGTAACATAATGGTTCCACACCCATTGCTGTAACAAAAAGGTTTTGTACAATACTTTTCTGTCTGACTTGAATCTTGAATTAGCTATTTTTAATGATGTAATCCATGTACTTTATTATGCATTTTCCTTTTTAAAAGGTTACTGAAAGATACTGTATCAGACCCGCTCAAGTCAACGCAGCATTGACACTAACAATTCTTTCATTTCCAATGAGGAATAACCTACTGCATTATTATGTCTTACATAGAAAATCTTTTACACAGCATGTGGGATTTTTTTTCACTAATTTGTTCTTTTGTCACTTATTCCCTTGTCAAGAAAAACACTCTTACAATGCAACTGTTTACAGTTATGAATGGCATTCACTTGAGATAAGACAATAAACATAGTCTATTCCAATCCGACTCTCATTTTATGAAGTAATATATCTAGTATAATGAGACGAGGTAAAGAGGACACCAACAATACTGAAGATTGATGGCACATTATAGCAGCAAAGAGCAAAATACACACATTTGATTTAAATTGCCATAGGAAAGATTGATAAACATATCAGGTTGATTTTTATGTTAGAGAAGCAAAATAAAAAATGCAACATTTTTGACAGATTTCAAAAATGTCTTGAATTTCTCACTAAAAAGTATGAAAACTGAATTCATTACACAAAAACGAGTCAGAATCTTTATTTGTTGTTTTTTTGCTGGGTTATATAGTGCCGCGCTTTACAGATCATCACTCAGTGTCCCTAGTGGGGTTCATAACCTAAATTCTATTGGGGTCATTTATCAATATGGTGTAAAGTAGAAGTGGCTTAGTTGCGCACAACAACCAATCAGATTCTACCTTTCATTTTTGACAGCTCCTTTGGAAAATTAAAGGTGGAATCTGATTGGTTGTTATGGGCAACTAAGCCACTTCTACTTTACACCAGTTTGCTAAATTTCCCCATATGCCTTTAGAGGGTAGGAGGAATTTGGGGTACCCAGAAAAAAGAAGAACAATTACAGGTCCCTCGGACCAAACCATAGGACCAACAAAGGCGTGCTGTCTATAAAACTTAACATTTAATTCATAATTTTAAAAGAACTCACAAAATGGCCAACACAAGGATAAATCAAATGGTTACATAACGCGGTACCCAAAACAAATTAAAACGGCCTCACCGGATCCATGCAGACTGAACGTCTCAGGAGGCTGGAAGTCGGGCCTGAGGCCAAATTGGTGGGTCCGAGTTATAGAGGTCACTCCGTTTGGTCGGGACGGTATCCAGAGTGGGTGCCAACAGTGTCAGGATAGGAGCAGAGGGGGGAACTAACCCTGCCAATTCCCTGCGGTTGCGGACTCGGGACTGGCACTAGCCCTGCCTAACACAACGGAGCACCCGCCCCGATAGGGGCGACCCCGACCGGAACCTAACCCCTAACACGGGCAGTGTCCCTAAGCTTGCCCTGCCAAAGGGATCTTGATACAAAAAGGATTGCAAAAAAGTCAAACTCCCAGGCACCCTTAAACTCCCGACGTGTCACGTTTCATTACAGGGAGTGCAGAATTATTAGGCAAATGAGTATTTTGACCACATCATCCTCTTTATGCATGTTGTCTTACTCCAAGCTGTATAGGCTCGAAAGCCTACTACCAATTAAGCATATTAGGTGATGTGCATCTCTGTAATGAGAAGGGGTGTGGTCTAATGACATCAACACCCTATATCAGGTGTGCATAATTATTAGGCAACTTCCTTTCCTTTGGCAAAATGGGTCAAAAGAAGGACTTGACAGGCTCAGAAATGTCAAAAATAGTGAGATATCTTGCAGAGGGATGCAGCACTCTTAAAATTGCAAAGCTTCTGAAGCGTGATCATCGAACAATCAAGCGTTTCATTCAAAATAGTCAACAGGGTCGCAAGAAGCGTGTGGAAAACCAAGGCGCAAAATAACTGCCCATGAACTGAGAAAAGTCAAGCGTGCAGCTGCCAAGATGCCACTTGCCACCAGTTTGGCCATATTTCAGAGCTGCAACATCACTGGAGTGCCCAAAAGCACAAGGTGTGCAATACTCAGAGACATGGCCAAGGTAAGAAAGGCTGAAAGACGACCACCACTGAACAAGACACACAAGCTGAAACGTCAAGACTGGGCCAAGAAATATCTCAAGACTGATTTTTCTAAGGTTTTATGGACTGATGAAATGAGAGTGAGTCTTGATGGGCCAGATGGATGGGCCCGTGGCTGGATTGGTAAAGGGCAGAGAGCTCCAGTCCGACTCAGACGCCAGCAAGGTGGAGGTGGAGTACTGGTTTGGGCTGGTATCATCAAAGATGAGCTTGTGGGGCCTTTTCGGGTTGAGGATGGAGTCAAGCTCAACTCCCAGTCCTACTGCCAGTTTCTGGAAGACACCTTCTTCAAGCAGTGGTACAGAAAGAAGTCTGCATCCTTCAAGAAAAACATGATTTTCATGCAGGACAATGCTCCATCACACGCGTCCAAGTACTCCACAGCGTAGCTGGCAAGAAAGGGTATAAAAGAAGAAAATCTAATGACATGGCCTCCTTGGTCACCTGATCTGAACCCCATTGAGAACTTGTGGTCCATCATCAAATGTGAGATTTACAAGGAGGGGAAACAGTACACCTCTCTGAACAGTGTCTGGGAGGCTGTGGTTGCTGCTGCACGCAATGTTGATGGTGAACAGATCAAAACACTGACAGAATCCATGGATGGCAGGCTTTTGAGTGTCCTTGCAAAGAAAGGTGGCTATATTGGTCACTGATTTGTTTTTGTTTTGTTTTTGAATGTCAGAAATGTATATTTGTGAATGTTGAGATGTTATATTGGTTTCACTGGTAAAAATAAATAATTGAAATGGGTATATATTTGTTTTTTGTTAAGTTGCCTAATAATTATGCACAGTAATAGTCACCTGCACACAGAGATATCCCCCTAAAATAGCTAAAACTAAAAACAAACTAAAAACTACTTCCAAAAATATTCAGCTTTGATATTATTGAGTTTTTTGGGTTCATTGAGAACATGGTTGTTGTTCAACAATAAAATTAATCCTCAAAAATACAACTTGCCTAATAATTCTGCACTCCCTGTATAGTGCAAATCATCAGGGGAGTGTAGTGGACCATTGCCGGATTTCAGAGAGTGTTAAACAAAAAGTATATAGGCATATATAAACAGGGCCTTCAGTGGAAGGAGAACCTATTTTTGGGTTTAAAACCACCGCTAAAATTGCGGGGATTGCGGGCAAAAAAGAGGGAGGGATGGAGACCCGCAGTGGCCGGTGTCTCCCCCAAACAGATAAAAACGCTCTGGATACCGTCCCGACCAAACGGAGTGACCTCTATAACTCGGACCCACCAATTTGGCCTCAGGCCCGACTTCCAGCCTCCTGAGACGTTCTGGGGTCTAACAGTCTGCATGGATCTGGTGAGGCCGTTTTAATTTGTTTTGGGTACCGCGTTATGTAACCATTTGATTTATCCTTGTGTTGGCCATTTTGTGAGTTCTTTTAAAATTATGAATTAAATGTTAAGTTTTATAGACAGCACGCCTTTGTTGGTCCTATGGTTTGGTCCGAGGGACCTGTAATTGTTCTGATTTTTGCTGGAAGGCTTTTAGTAGGGTAGGTTTAACATTGTTACCCCCCTACCCTATTACAGTAAATTCGTACCCAGAAAAAACCAACACAAACACGGGGAGAATATACTAACCCTGTGCACATATTGTCAATGGTTGGATTCAAACCTAGGTCCCCAGTGTATCAAGATTCCAGTGCTAATGACTGCCGTTTATGCAAATAAAAACACACTAGATGTGTTATAAAGATACTGGGGCTCATTTATTAGAACTAGCATTTTCCATGCCGGTCTAAAGTCTCTATGTACTGATGAAGGAAGCCTCAAAGTTTTGTGGAGGCACAGGCCTCTACATAACTTTGGCACCTCCTCCAGCAGACCATGAAACAGACTTAAATCTACACCAGCTCCCTTTTTAGAATAGATTTAAGACATTTACTACACCAAAAACTGGTGTAGAAAATCATGAATGAGACGTGCCTACTGGCCCACTCTCTTCCCCTCCCACGCCCTCTTTTCTTAACTTGTCAGAAAAGTGGTGAAAAGTTGCAGATTTTGACGCAAAATGGCGTGCAACAAGATCTGTGACTGATCTACGCCACTTTCACTACAGTGGACGAATGGAGCAGCACCCAGGGATAATAGTGCAGGAACATCCCTGTGTTCCGCTCTGCATGTACATAGCTTTACCTAACACACTTTGGACCGGTGAAAGGTGCTCTTTAACCGCTACAGGACCGCCGCACGCAGGATTGCGTCCTGGCGGCGGCCCTGTAGCTCTGATCGGACGCATCGGCGCGTCATCTCGCGAGACGCGAGATGACGCGAGGACGCGCCCGCACATGCGCAATGCGCGCCATCGGCGCGCTCGCATGTAGTTATACTACAGCCTGCCAGCGCCGATCGTGCGCTGGCAGGCTGTATATGGCAGAAAAAATCGCAGATCAGACGTTGTTCTGTGAACAGCGTCTGATCTGCTTGCTGCCCGCTTCTCTGGTGGTCCCTTTGCTTGGGACCACCAGAGAAAAATATCAAAGTGCACCAATCACCACACAACCCCCCCACCGCCCCCACCCACCCACCACCCCCTGTCACTGATTAACCCCTGATCTCCCATGTCACCCCTGATCACCCCTGTCACCCCCTGTCACTGATCACCCCTGTAAGGCTCATTCAGATGTCCGCATGTGTTTTGATCCGGATCCGCAAATCCGCGGATCCGCAAAACACGGACACCAGCAATGTGCTTTCCGCATTTTGCGGATCCGCACATTGCCAGAACTATATAGAAATGCCTTTTCTTGTCCGCAATTGCGGACAAGAATAGGACATGTTCTATACTTTTGCGGATCTTCAATTACGGATCCGCAATTACGGATCCGAGCGGGACAAAGTCTGTCCCCATAGAATTGAATGTATCCACAATTCTGTTCCGCAAAATTTTGCGGAACAGAATTATGGACACTTGAATGAGGCCTTAGGGTCCCTTAGCGATCGCAGCTTTATAGCTTTTCCCTCTTTTTTGCACATTTTTTTAGAGATTTTTTCATCCACATTGATCAATGTGAATGGAAAAATCTCAGACGTTCATTTTTTTCTTTCAGCGCAGAGGCTGAACGGAAAAAATTCTCATTACCCGTATGGTCAATATAAGGAGAATCGCAGAAACTCCTAATGCTGGCCATACGTGTAATGATTGCGGAGACCCTAAAATGCCAGGGCAGTACAAAAACCTCACAAGTGACCCCATTTTAGAAAGAAGACACTCCAAGGTATTCCGTGAGGGGTATGGTGAGTTCATGTAAAATTTTATTTTTGTCACAAGTTAGTGGAATGTGAGACTGTAAAAAAAAAAAAAAAAAAATACCATTTCCGCTAACTTGTGCCAAATTTTTTTTTCTGTGAACTCGCCATGCCCTCACGGAATACCTTGGGGTGTCTTCTTCCACAATGGGGTCACATGTGGGTATTTATACTGCCCTGGCATTTTAGGAGTCCTAAAGCGTGAAAATCCAAATGCGTAAAAATGTCCTGTGAAATCCTAAAGGTACTCATTGGTTTAGGGCCTTGCGCATCTTGGCTGCAAAAGTGTCACTCATGTGGTATCGCCGTACTCAGGAGAAATAGGGCAATGTGTTTTGGGGTGTATTTTATATATACCCATGCTGTGTGTGAGAAATATCGCTGTAAACGACAACTTTTAAATTTTTTTATTCAAAGTTGTCAATTTACAGAGATATTTCTCTCACCCAGCATGGGTATATGTAAAAATACACCCCAAAACACATTGCCCTACTTCTCCTGAGTACGGCGATACCACATGAGTGACACTTTTTGCAGCCAAGATGCGCAAAGGGCCCTAAAACCAATGAGTACCTTTTAGGAGGGCATTTTACGCATTTTCTTCTCACGCTTTAGGGCCCCTAAAATGCCAGGGCAGTATAAATACCCCACATGTGACCCCATTTTGGAAAGAAGACACCTCAAGGTATTCGCTGAGGGGCATAATGAGTCCATGAAAAATTAAACTTTTTGTCAAAAGTTAGCGGAAAGGGAGACTTTGTGAGAAAAACAATAAAAATCAATTTCCACTAACTTGTGCCAAAAAAATCTTCTATGAACTCGCCATGCCCCTCACGGATTACCTTGGGGTGTCTTCTTTCCAAATGGGGTCACATGTGGGTATTTATACTGCCCTGGCATTTTAGAGGCCCTAAAGCGTGAGAAGAAAAATGCGTAAAAATGCCCTCCTACAAGGTACTCATTGGAATTAGGGCCCCTTTGCGCATCTTGGCTGCAAAAGTGTCACTCATGTGGTATCGCCGTACTCAGGAGAAGTAGGGCAATGTGTTTTGGGGTGTATTTTACATATACCCATACTGGGTGAGAGAAATATCTCTGTAAATTGACAACTTTGAATAAAAAATTTTAAAAAGTTGTCGTTTACAGCGATATTTCTCACACGCAGCATGGGTATATGTAAAATACACCACAAAACACATTGCCCTACTTCTCCTGAGTACGGCGATACCACATGTGTGACACTTTTTGCAGCCTGGTGCGCAAAGGGGCCCTAAAACCAATGAGTACCTTTAGGATTTCACAGGGCATTTTTATGCATTTGGATTCTCACACTTTAGGGGCCCCTAAAATGCCAGGTGAGTATAAATACCCCACATGTGACCCCATTTTGGAAAGAAGACACCCGTAGGTATTCTGTGAGGGGCATGGTGAGTCCACAGAATTTTTATTTTTGGCATAAGTCAGCGGAAATTGTTTTTTTGTTTTTTTTAATTTTGTTTTTTACAAAGTCTCATATTCCACTAACTTGTGACAAAAATAAAATTTTACATGAACTCACCATACCCCTCACAGAATACCTTGGGGTGTCTTCTTTCCAAAATGGGGTCACATGTGGGGTATTTATACTGCCCTGGCATTTTAGGGGCCCCTAAAGCATGAGAAGAAGTCTGGAATCCAAATGCGTAAAAATGCCCTGTGAAATTCTAAAGGTACTCATTGAATTAGGGCCTTTGCATTCAGGCTGCAAAAAGTGTCACACATGGTATCGCCGTACTAGAGAAGTAGGGCAATGTGTTTTGGGGTGTATTTTTATATATACCTCTGCTGGGTGTGAGAAATATCTCTGTAAACGACAACTTTTAAATTTTTTTATACAAAGTTGACAATTTACAGAGATATTTATCTCACTCCAACATGGGTGTATGTAAAAATACACCCCAAAACACATTGCCCTACTTCTCCTGAGTACGGCGATACCACATGAGTGACACTTTTTGCAGCCTGGGTGCTAAAGGGCCCAAATTCCAACGAGTACCTTTAGGTTTTACATGGCGGCTCACAATTTAGCCCCGCCCAAAATGCCAGAACAGTAAACACACCCCACAAATGACCCCATTTCGGAAAGTAGACACCCCAAGGTATTCACTGAGGGGCATAGTGAGTCCGTCTGAGATTTTTTTTTTTGCCAGAAGTTATCAGAAATTGAAACTTTTTTTTTTTTTTTTCTCAGAAAGTGTCATTTTCCGCTAACTTGTGAAAAAATGAAATGATACATGAACTCACCAAGCCCCTCCGCGAATACTTTGGGGTGTCTTCTTTCTAAAATGGTGTCATTTGGGGGTATTTATACTTTCCTGACATTCTAGCACCTGAAGAAACATGACAGGCGCTCAGAAAGTCAGAGCTGCTTCAAAATGCAGAAATTCACTTTTTGCACCATAGTTTGTAAACGCTATAACTTTTACCCAAACCAATAAATATACACTTATTGGATTTTTTTTTATCAAAGACATGTAGAACAATAAATTTAGAGAAAAATTTATATAGAAATGTAGTTTTTTTTGAAAAATTTTACAACAGAAAGTGAAAAATGTCATTTTTTTGCAAAAATTTCGGTAATTTTTGATTAATAGCAAAAAAAGTAAAAATGTCAGCAGCAATGAAATACCACCAAATGAAAGCTCTATTAGTGAGAAGAAAAGGAGGTAAAATTCATTTGGGTGGTAAGTTGCATGACGGAGCAATAAACGGTGAAAGTAGTGTAGTGCGGAATTGTAAAAAGTGGCCTGGTCATTAAGGGTGTTTAAGCTAGGGGGGCTGAAGTGGTTAAAGAGGTTATATCAACAGGATAAACCCTATTAAACCAGACATACTGCCTGGCAGGGCTGATCATGCTGATTAAAATGATACCTTTATTTTGTTTGTTCAATAAATAGCTGCAAAGATATCTGCATTTATATTCATATGCAAATGAGCAATTGGAGCACCAGGAGGCAAGGCTGAATCCTCTGAGCACTGCTTTGTAACACCCCCTGTGTTCGGCACATTCCCCCTCCCTTTGAATGACAGGGCTAGACATCAGTCTGAGGCCAGAGCCCTGTTCAAGAGCTGTGTGCTAGCTTGTAAATATCATATATACTATGTACTATAACTTCACCACACTGAGATCTGCTGAGAAAGCTAATCTACATACTACTGCTTTAGTCACAATATATTATAAAGACACCAGTAACCTGTTAGCTTATAAGCATTGAAAAAACTAATATGCATATATGGCAATGCTATAGCTTAATGATATATGGGTTTACCAAGCATGTAGAGATCCTATGTTCAAGTCTCAGGAGAGTTGTAAAGTTAATTTCTGTTATTTTTTTATATCTCTCTCTTATTTCAAACCATATTAAAAGGGCATGCTATTAGTGTTGAGTGAACAAACACAGCGTGTGCTCGAGTCAGTGCATTTAAATCTCATTTAGTCTCTATTTCTATGCAGAAGATCGCTGTACAGTGAGGGAATCCCTCAGTGTGAGTCCACGGCTTAGGAGTCCCTGCTCTGACTCCATATATATAGCTATTTATTTATATGGAGTCAGTGCTTGGGGACACCCCAGTGTATTTAAATCTAATTTAGACTCTATTTTAGAAAGGTTTCTGCTGGGATTCAAACTCATGACCTTCTGCATTAGAGGCAAGGCACTTAACCACTCAGCTAAAATAGCTGCATAGCCAGTCACTTTAAAAAAAAAAAAAAAAAGAGCATAATTAATAGAGACTTCTACTGTAGAGGAATACTTACTACTACTATATATAAATAAAATCATACTTCATAATATGTGGGAAACTACTACTGATATTTTTATTTACATATACTATAATTTATTATATATTCTAAATATATATTAATATTTGTAAATATATTATGGCTAAAAACTTATATGTATATATGTTTAAATTAAGTTTAGCATCTATTTCTGAAAAGTTTTTGGCTGGATTTGAACTGATAGCTTCTGCATTACAGACCAAAACTTTAACCACTACACTATATAGCTGCATAGCCCGTCACTTACTAGTAGTAAGTAATACTCTACAGTAGAAGTCTCATTATTTTATTTTAGTAACTGGCTATGCAGCTATTATAGTTGGATGGTTAAGTGCCTTGCCTCTAATGCACAAGGTCATGAGTTTGAATCCCAGCAGAAATTTTTATGAAGTACAGGCTAAATTAGATTTAAATACAATGGGTTGTCCTCAAGTACTCCCTATATATGGACATAGCTATATATGGAGTCAGAGCAGGGGCTCCTAAGCCAGACTAGAGTCCCGACGCCCTTGCCTAATAATTCTGCACTCCCTGTATAGTGCAAATCATCAGGGGAGTGTAGTGGACCATTGCCGGATTTCAGAGAGTGTTAAACAAAAAGTATATAGGCATATATAAACAGGGCCTTCAGTGGAAGGAGAACCTATTTTTGGGTTGAAAACCACCGCTAAAATTGCGGGGATTGCGGGCAAAAAAGAGGGAGGGATGGAGACCCGCAGTGGCCGGTGTCTCCCCCAAACAGATAAAAACGCTCTGGATACCGTCCCGACCAAACGGAGTGACTTCTATAACTCGGACCCACCAATTTGGCCTCAGGCCCGACTTCCAGCCTCCTGAGACGTTCTGGGGTCTAACAGTCTGCATGGATCTGGTGAGGCCGTTTTAATTTGTTTTGGGTACCGCGTTATGTAACCATTTGATTTATCCTTGTGTTGGCCATTTTGTGAGTTCTTTTAAAATTATGAATTAAATGTTAAGTTTTATAGACAGCACGCCTTTGTTGGTCCTATGGTTTGGTCCGAGGGACCTGTAATTGTTCTGATTTTTGCTGGAAGGCTTTTAGTAGGGTAGGTTTAACATTGTTACCCCCCTACCCTATTACAGTAAATTCGTACCCAGAAAAAACCAACACAAACACGGGGAGAATATACTAACCCTGTGCACATATTGTCAATGGTTGGATTCAAACCTAGGTCCCCAGTGTATCAAGATTCCAGTGCTAATGACTGCCGTTTATGCAAATAAAAACACACTAGATGTGTTATAAAGATACTGGGGCTCATTTATTAGAACTAGCATTTTCCATGCCGGTCTAAAGTCTCTATGTACTGATGAAGGAAGTACTCTATGTACTGATGAAGGGGTGCCTGGATTGATGCTCGGGTTCTCCTATTGACTTCCATTGTGCTACTGTAGGACAGGAGAATACAGTCTATTGCTCCCTGTTATCAGCCATTTCAGGAGGGGGGGGGGGGGTGACTGTAGGACAGGAGAATACAGTCTATTGCCCCATTATCAGCCATTTCTACCGAGCATCTCAAAGTGTTCTATTCGGGCACACAAGCACTTTGGTGCTCGATCAACACTACATACTATGATAAATAATAATAATCTTCTATCTATATCTATCTATCTATCTATCTATCTATCTATCTATCTATCTATCTATAAAGAAGGACGTATTTATATGTGTGTGTGTGTGTGTGTGTATGTATGTTCCACAATCACTCAAAAACACAACCATCAATTTCAACGAAACTTGATATACACATCCCTTGCTACCTAGAATAAAATCTTGCAGGGGTCATTCGCCCCTACACAGCAGCTGCATGGAGTTTGTATGCTCCAACTGTTTTTGCTACATACATATTTCTCTGTAACTCAAAAATGTATCAATCAATTTCTACTAAACTTGGTACACATATCACTTACTATCTAGGAAAGAATACTGTGGAGGTAACATACTGGTACACAATAAGTTTATGTCTGTCACAATGTCTGTCTGTCTGTTCTTCATACACGACCAAACAACTGGACCGATCTTCAACAAATTTGGAACACAGGTATATCAGGTGTCCGGGAAGTTTTTAGACCGGGTCTCAGCTCTCTAGGAAGTACCACCGTTCCTGAGATATTCCTAAAAGATGACCTGCATTAGCCAATACAAGCCTGCAAATCTTTCTCTTCATATCCCAACTGCCATACACCAGTCACATGTCCCTTATCAGCCAACAGAAGCTTGTGGGCCCTTAGTCTCCACATACACACAGATTTACTCCAGGTTTTCATAACAACCCAGCCATTTTTCTTCACTGCTGTAGGTCAGCTTTAGACTAGGGCTTCACGAAGACGTGTTTCTACACGACAATAAGTCGCACGACACTTAGGGCACAACTACACTGCTACGTGTGTCACGCGTCATTGATGTCGCACCAATATCAAGCTACAATTTTTATAGTGATAGTGTATGGTGTTGAACTGCGGCATGTGACATGCTGCGACTGCGATTGCGACAGTCCATCTTGGATAGATTTTTTTGCAACTGTCGTGTCGCAGTCGCAGCATGTCACATGTCGCAGTGCAACACCATAGACTATCATTAGAAAAATTATTGAGACATGTTGCGCGACACACGTCGTCGTGTAGCCCTAGCATTAAAGGGGAGGGTGCTGTGGAGGTCACTGTTAAAGGGGCGGGCACTGTGGATGTTACTGTTAAGGGGGCAGGCCTCTGTGGAGGTCACTGTTAAAGGGGCAGACACTGTGGAGGTCAATGTTAATGGGGCAGGGGCCACTATTAAAGGGGAAACTGCTGTGGAGGTCACTGTTAAGACAGCAGGGTACTGTGAGGTCACTGTTAAGGCAACGGGGTACTATGGAGGTCACTTTTAAGGGGCAGGCCCCTGAGGAGGTCACTGTCAAGGGAGTGGGGTGCTGTGAAACTCACTGTTAAAGGGGCGGGCTTCTGTGAAAGTCCCATTTTAAGGTAGCAGGGCACTGTGGGGGGTCAGTGTTAAGGGGTGGGGGGCTGTGGAGTTCACTGTTAAAGGGACAGGGTGCTGTTGAATCACTGTTATGGGATATACTGTCGATATCTTTTAACGACACACACAAACATTAAATGAAATAGATTAAATATACCTGTTTAAAGCCGAGTCGTTCTGCTAGTATATAATAATAGTAATAATAATAGTAACTTACTATATTGAGTATAGTGTTTATTTATTTTTTTTAAAACCTACAGTATTACTGGTTTATTTATAGGCACAATATATGATTATAAAGAAACCATTAATTTTTATTAAGTTTATAAAAAAAAAAATATATATTGTCAATATGATAAGGACATAGACTTTATCATGGGATAAATGTGGAAGAAAAAAAAAAACTTTCAAGTCTCTCCCAAGAATGAAACCTGGGATCGCTACATATATGTAAAACTAATCACTTAACCACAAACTATAGGATTACCATACAGAAATTTGTGTTTTTTCCATGCTTATAAGCTAACACACAATACTGGTGTATTTATAATCATATATTGTGTGGGAATAAAGCAGTAATATGTAGATTAGCTTTTTGAGCAGATCTCATTGTGGTGAAGCTATAGTATGTAGTGCAAATGATATGTATATGCTCACATACACCTCTTGGACACAGCCTTGCCCTCAGCATGTATAGCCCTGTCAATCAAGTGGAGGGGGGGTGTGCAGAGCCAGGGGGTGTTACAAAGCAGTGCTCAAAGGATTCAGCCCCGTCAAATTATAATTTGCATATGAAAGAAAATGCAGATTTCTATGAATCTGTTTATCATACAGATAAAAGAAAGTTATTGTTTTAATCAGCATGATGAGAGAGAGATAGATAAAGAAATAAAGACTTTTCAAGGCAATCAGAGCACTTTCAATTCAGGTGGAATCAGGCTGGCTCCAGGCTCATGTGGGCCCTTGGGCAATAAAGTCTCAGTGGCCCCTTACACAGTGATAACTCTCTGAGTACAGCTAATATAGTACTGTAGATGTCCCCTGCAGTCCTATGTAACAGCACAGATAACACAGTGATGGCTATCTAAGTACAGAAAATGTAGTGGTGTTAACTGCAGTCTCATGTAAAACCATAGATGACACTAGTTCTGATAATATGGTAGTGTTACCTACAGTCCTTTGTTAAACTACAGAAAACACTAGTGCTGAAAATGTGGTAGTGTTACCTGCAGTCCTATGTAGAACCACAGAAAACAGTAGTGATGATAATGTGATAGTGTTACCTGCAGTCCTATGTAGAATCACAGATAACACTATTGCTGATAATGTAGTAGTGTTACCTGCAGTCTTATGTAAAACCACAGATAACACTAGTGCTGATAATGTGGTAGTGTTACCTGCAGTTCTATGTAGAACCACAGATAACACTAGTGCTGATAATGTGGTAGTGTTACCTGCAGTTCTTTTTAGAACCACAGATAACACTAGTCCTGATAATGTGGCAGGGTTAACTTCGTCCTTAGTGTGCCTCCCTGTGCCTCTCCCACAGACTCCATGTTGGTGGCACTGCCTCCTCTTCCATCTTCTTCTTGCCCCACACAGAATGTCCTGATTAGTGATGAGTAGAGATGTCCCGAACTATTCGCCACTGAACGGTTCCCGGTTATCTCTCTCTGTTCGCGTTCGCCCCTATACTTTCTCATTGAGCAAACTTTGACCCTGTACCTCACAGTCGGCAGACACATTCCAGCCAAACAGCATGCCCTCCCTCCCAGACCCTCCCACCTCCTATCAAAAAGCATCCATCTTAGGTTCATTCTGAAGCTGCAGTGTTAGTAGTTAATATAACCTGTATTAATCGCATTGCAAACTTAACTTAGAGCTGGGTTCCTAATGGTTGTATTGCTAGAATATAACTAAGATTGAGAATATAGCGCTATATTCGTTATATTTGTCAATTCTAGCAATACAATCTATTAGGAACTCAGATCTAAGTTGTAATCGCAATCCGATTAATATAACCTGTATTAATCGCATTGCGAATTCAACTTAGATCTGAGTTCCTATTGGTTGTATTGCTAGAATTGACGAATATAACGAATATAGCGCTATATTCTCAATCTTCGTTATATTCTAGCAATACAACCATTAGGAACCCGGCTTTAAGTTAAATTCACAAATAAGATGCCCCAAACTATTCGCCGGCGAACAGTTCCCAGGGAAAAAAAATAGTTTGTGCGCGTTCGCCGCGGCGGGCGAACATATGCGATGTTTGGTCCGGTCCGCCCCCTATTCTTCATCATTTAGTAAACTTTGACCCTGTACCTCACAATCAGCAGACACATTGCAGCCAATCAGCAGCATACCCTCCCACCTCCTATCAAAAAGCAAGGACGGCATTCCTCTTAGATTCATTGTGAAGCTGCAGTGTTAGTAGTTGTAATCGCAATGCGATTAATATAACCTGTATTAATCGTATTGCGATTACAACTTAGATCTGAGTTTCTAATGGTTGTATTGCTAGAATATAACGAAGATTGAGAATATAGAGTTATATTCTCAATCTTCGTTATATTCTAACAATACAACCATTAGGAACCCAGCTCTAAGTTGAAATCGCAATGCGATTAATGCAGGTTATTTTAATCGTAGAGATGAGCGAACACCTGGATGTTCGGGTTCGAGAAGTTCGGCCGAACTTCGCAAAAATGTTCGGGTTCGGGATCCGAACTCGACCCGAACTTTATCCCGAACCCGAACCCCATTGAAGTCAATGGGGACCCGAACTTTTAGGCACTAAAAAGGCTGTAAAATAGTCCAGGAAGGGGCAAGAGGGCTGCAAAAGGCAGCAAAGTGTAGGTAAATGCCCTGCAAACAAATGTGGATAGGGAAATGAATTAAAATAAAATAAAATAAAATAAATAAAAATTAACCAATATCAATTGGAGAGAGGTCCCATAGCAGAGAATCATGCGTCATATCACCCACCACTGGAGAAGGCCACTTTCAGTTATTTAGGCCCCAGCACCCAGACAGAGGAGAGAGGACCCACAGCAAGGAATAAGGCGTCATATCACCCACCACTGGAGAAGGCCACTTTCAATTATTTAGGCTCCAGCACCCAGACAGAGGAGAGAGGTCCCACAGCAAGGAATAAGGCGTCATATCACCCACCACTGGAGAAGGCCACTTTTAGCTATTTAGGCCCCAGCACCCAGACAAAGGAGAGAGGTCCCACAGCAAGGAATAAGGCGTTATATCACCCACCACTGGAGAAGTCCACTTGCAGTTATTTAGGCCCCAGCACCCAGAGAAAGGAGAGAGGTCCCACAGCAAGGAATCATGCGTCATATCACCCACCACCGGAGAAGGCCAGTTTCAGTTATTTAGGCCCCAGCGCCCAGATTGAGGAGAGGTTCATTCAACTTTGGGTTGCACAGCAAGATCATGGTAAAGTTAAAAAAATGAGGATTCATTAAAGAAGTGCCCCGGAGTACAAGAATACATGGTTGAGGGGGCGGCAGTTATAAATGTCTATTCTGCACAAGGGAGTGACAGGTCCTGTGGTATCCATGCCTGGTTCATTTTTATGAACGTCAGCTTGTCCACGTTGGCTGTGGACAGGCGGCTGCGTTTGTCAGTAATGATGACCCCTGCCGTGCTGAAATCACGTTCAGACGAAACGGTGGCCGCTGGGCAGGCCAGCACCTCCAAGGCATAAAATGCTAACTCTAGCCACGTGGACAATTTGGAGACCCAGAAATTGAATGGTGCCGAACCATCAGTCAGTACTTAGAGGGGTGTGCAGACGTACTGTTCAACCATCTTAGTTACAATGCTGCCTCCTACTAACACGTTCCGTATCAGGTGGTGGTGCAGTTAGCTGTGGCGTGGAGACAAAACTTTTTCGCATTTCTGCCATGCTAACCCTGCCCCCAGAGGAGCTGGCCGTGACACAGCTGCATTGGCGACCTCTTTCTTCTCCTCTGCCTTCGCCTTGGGCTTCCACCTGTTCCCCTGTGACATTTGGGAATGCTCTCAGGAGCGCGCCTACCAGCGTGCGCTTGTACTCGCACATCTTCCTATCACGCTCCATGCAGGACGTAATGTGGGAATATTGTCTTTGTACTGGGGATCCAGCTGGGTGGCAACCCAGTAGTCTGCACACGTTAAAATGTGGGCAACTCTGCTGTCGTTGCGCAGGCACTGCAGCATGTAGTCGCTCATGTGTGCCTGGCTCCCCAGAGGTAAGGACAAGCTGTCCTCTGTGGGAGGCGTATCGTCATTGTCCTCCGTAACCCCCCAGCCACGCACCAGTGATGGGCCTGAGCTGTGTCGGGTGCCACCCCGCTTTGAACCTGCTTCATCCTCATCCTCCTCCACCTCCTCCTCATCCTCCTCGTCCTCCAGTAGTGGTCCCTAGCTGGCCACATTTGTACATGGCCTCTGCTGCTGCAAAAAGCCTCCCTCTAAGCCTCTTCTAACAGACTGGCCTGAAAGTGCTAAAAAAGACCCCTTCCTCCTCCTCCTCCTCCTCCTCCTCCTGGGCTACCTCCTCTTCCATCATCGCCCTAAGCGTTTTCTCAAGGAGACATAGAAGTGGTATTGTAACGCTGATAACGGTGTCATCGCCACTGGCCATGTTGGTGGAGTACTCGAAACAGCGCAACAGGGCACACAGGTCTCGCATGGAGGCCCAATCATTGGTAGTGAAGTGGTGCCCTTTCCGCAGTGCGACTGACACGTGCGTGCTGTAGCTGAAACTCCACTATGGCCTGCTGCTGCTCGCACAGTCTCTCCAGCATGTGCAAGGTGGAGTTCCACCTGGTGGGCACGTCGCATATGAGGCGGTGAGCGGGAAGGCCGAAGTTCCGCTGTAGGGCAGACAGGCGAGCAGCGGCAGGATGTGAACGCCGGAAGCGCGCACAGACGGCCCGCACTTTATGCAGCAGCTCTGACATGTCGGGGTAGTTGTGAATGAACTTCTGCACCACCAAATTCAGCACATGTGCCAGGCAAGGGATGTGCGTCAAACCAGCTAGTCCCAGAGCTGCGACAAGATTTCGCCCATTATCGCACATGACCAGGCCGGGCTTGAGGCCCACCGGCAAAAACCAATCGTCGGTCTGTTGTTCAATACCCCGCCACAACTCCTGCGCGGTGTGGGGCCTGTCCCCCAAACATATGAGTTTCAGAATGGCCTGCTGATGTTTACCCCAGGCTGTGCTGAAGTTGGTGGTGAAGGTGTGTGGCTGACTGGATGAGCTGGTGGAAGCAGAGGAGGAGGAAGCCGAGTAGGAGGAGGAGGCTACAGGAGGCAAAGAATGATGCCCTGCGATCCTTGGCAGCGGAAAGACGTGCGCCAAGGAACTCTCCGCCTGGGGCCCAGCCGCCACTACATTTACCCAGTGTGCAGTTAGGGAGATATAGCGTCCCTGGCCGTGCTTACTGGTCCTCGTATCTGTGGTTAGGTGGACCTTGCCACAGATGGCGTTGCGCAGTGCACACTTGATTTTATCGGATACTCGGTTGTGCAGGGAAGGCACGGCTGTCTTGGAGAAGTAGTGGCGGCTAGGAACAACATACTGTGGGACAGCCATGGACATCAGCTGTTTGAAGCTGTCTGTGTCCACCAGCCATGACAGCATTTCAAAGGCCAGTAGTTTAGAAATGCTGGCATTCAGGCCCAGGGCTCGAGGGTGGCTAGGTGGGAATTTACGCTTTCTCTCCAAGGTTTGTGAGATGGAGAGCTGAACGCTGCCGTGTGACATGGTGGAGATGCTTGGTGACGCAGGTGGTGGTGTCAGTGGCACATCCTCTGTTTGGTGGGCGGAAGTTGCCAACGTTCCTCCCGAGGTGGAGGAAGAGGCGGAGGCAGCAGCAGAAGATGGAGCAGGGGGAGCCTGAGTGAGTTCCTTGTTTTTAAGGTGTTTACTCCACTGCAGTTCATGCTTTGCATGTAGATGCCTGGTCATGCAGGTTGTGCTAAGGTTTAGATCGTTAATGCCTCGCTTCAGGCTCTGATGGCACAGCGTGCAAACCACTCGCGTCTTGTCATCAGCACATTGTTTAAAGAAGTGCCATGCCAGGGAACCCCTTGAAGCTGCCTTTGGGGTGCTCGGTCCCTGGTGGCGGTGGCCAGTAGCAGGCGAACTCTCTTGGCGGTGGCTGTCTGCTTTTGCCCCCTGCTCCCTCTTTTACTACGCTGTTGGCTCGGTCTCACCACTGCCTCTTCCTCTGAACTATGAAAGTCTGTGGCACGACCTTCATTCCATGTGGGTTCTAGGACCTCATCGTCACCTGCATCGTCTTCCACACAGTCTTCCTCCCTGACCTCCTGTTCGGTCTGCACACTGAAGAAAGACGCAGCAGTTGGCACCTGTGTTTCGTCATCATCAGAGACGTGCGGACTCCGATGAGGTGGTTTTCCCATGTCCTCATCATCAGGAAACATCAGTGGTTGTGCATCAGTGCATTCTATGTCTTACACCACTGGGGAAGGGCTAGGTGGATTCCCTTGGGAAACCCTGCCAGCAGAGTCTTCAAACAGCATATGAGACTGCTGCATAACTTGAGGCTCAGACAGTTTCCCTGATATGCATGGGGGTAATGTGACAGACTGATGGGCTTGGTTTTCAGCTGCCACCTGTGCGCTTTCTGCAGAAGACTGGGTGGGAGATAATGTTGTGAACGTGCTGGATCCACTGTCGGTCACCCAATTGACTAGCGCCTGTACCTGCTCAGGCCATACCATCCTTAGAACGATATTGGGCCCCACCAAATATCGCTGTAAATTCTGGCGAGTACTGGAACCTGAGGTAGTTGGTTCACTAGGACGTGTGGCTGTGGCAGAATGGCCACGTCCTCTCCCAGCACCAGAGGGTACACTAACACCACCACGACCGCGTCCCTTACTAGATGTTTTCCTCATTGTTACCGTTCACCAAGCACCACAATAAGAAAAAAAATATTTGTCCCAATGTATTGATTTAAAATTCAGGCCTTTTTTTACAGGCACCTAACACTATCTGCCTATTTATTTATGTAGCGTATTACACTAATCCAGGCACAGCAGTAACCACTGATTTAAAGGAATATCTCTTTTAGGGCTAGTATTTAGGCCCTGGATGAAAGGAATCTTTTTATGGACAGATTTACACTTGGCCTGCAACAGCTCGAACACCAGATTCAGGGTATTGCTATTTTGGCAATTGAATTTAACCCCAGAACAAAATATATGTTTTTGCGGACACTATGAAACTTGGCCAGCCACAGCTGAAACCACTGATTTATGGTATTGCTATTTTGGCAATTGAATTTCACCCCAGAACATAATATATGTTTTGGCGGACACTATTATAGTTTGCCAGCCACAGCTGTGACACCAGATTTATGGTATTGCTATTTTGGCAATTGAATTTCACCCCAGAACAAAATATACCCTGTTACGGACAGATTTAAACTAGGCCTGCAACAGCTGGAACACCAGATTCAGGGTATTGCTATTTTGGCAATTGAATTTCACCCCAGAACTAAATATAATATTTGCAGGACACTATGAAACTTGGCCAGCCACAGCTTAAACCACTGATTTATGGTATTGCTATTTTGGCAATTGAATTTCACCCCAGAACAAAATACATGTTTTGGCGGACACTATTATAGTTTGCCAGCCACAGCTGTGACACAAGATTTATGGTATTGCTATTTTGGCAATTTAATTTCACCCCAGAACAAAATATATGTTTTGGCGGACACTATTATAGTTTGCCAGCTTTAGGGGATTGCTATTTTAGGGGATTGCTATTTTGGCAGTTGAGTTTCACCCCAGGACAAAATATACCCTCTTACGGACAGATTTAAACTAGGCCTGCAACAGCTGGAACACCAGATTCAGATTTTGACAATTGAATTTCACCACAGAAAATAATCTATCCTTTGCCAGACAGCAGACAGTATTATACTTGGCTAGCCAAAGCTGGAACACCAGATTTAGGGGATTGGTATTTTGGCAATTGTATTTAACCCCTTTATAAAATATAGAAATTGCTATCCTGAGTTTCTAGGGGTGACAATTAGCACAGCCAAGCCTCTGATGTAGGATATAGCAAAAAAAAAAACTAGTATTGATGGATTGATGGACTTGGTGGCAGCTTGTTCTGGTGCACCACAAGTCACAAAATGGCCGCCGATCACCCTAGAAAATAAGTGACAGAAAAACGCTCTGTGCATCCTAAATACCAGTGAGCAAGTAACTAGCAGAAGTTGAATCATTTACAGCTGTAGATCGATCACTTCATTATGTGCTTTTGCAGACTTTTCCCTGCCTAATCTCACCCTCACAGCAGCTGCGTCTTCTCCCTACACTAATCAGAGCAGTGTGACATGCGGCGCTACATGACTCCAGCTTAAATAGAGCCTGGGTCACATGCTGCACTTGGCCAATCACAGCCATGCTATTAGTAGGCATGGCTGTGATGGGCTCTTAGGGCAAGAAGTAAAATGCTAGCTGATTGGCTACTGTGCAGCCCTTCAGAAAGTGGGAAGAAATCGCCGAACAACGAACCCGAACTTTTATGAAAATGTTCGGGTCCGGGTCCGTGTCCCGAACACCCCAAAATTTGGTACAAACCAGAACTATTCTCGATCTGTTCGCTCAACACTAATTAGGTAGCCAAAAGTAGGAGTTGTTTTTTTGGTCATTAGCAATACTAATGGATTACTGACCAAATGCTGACTGAGTGAAGGCGGATGGTCAACAGACAGCATCCGTTTTTTGGGGGTTATTGTTCTGGCGGATAAGAGGAAGGGCAAAAAAATCAGTGACGTTGACACAAACTTACTGCTGACACCCTCTCCACTCTGTCGGGGGGCTCTACTTATTTAAGCGTATACTAGAACAGGTTCTGTAGACATCTATGTGGAATCAGCTGTCAACGGTGTAAAAGGATTGCAATTCTTCTTGGTGCTAACATCGACCTGTTAGGCTGAGTTCATACTTCAGTTATTTGGTCAGTTTTGGCCCCTGACTGCCTAAATAAGTGAAGTGTGCAGTGATTCTTAGAGCGATGCCTGTCATCTACATGTCATAAGAAATCACAGTATTATTTCACTACCAGACCATATTCACTGTGCTTGTTACTGCAAGGCACAATGTTCTACACCAATATAAAGACTTTCTGAAGCCAGGAAATAGCCACTTTTTAACTCGATTTGCCACGGTTCCACAGCTCACAGATAGATATAGCTGGATAACGAGGGCATCTGATAAGCGACACCTAGGAACAGACCAGAAGAAGTAACCCAATCAGAACAAAGATTAACAAGAGGCACTGAACAAATGATATAGGCCACAGTTCACGCACAAGGCTGCAGCCAGCACACATTGCAGAACCAGCATGCATGGAACACCCACAACCAGTACACAAAGCGCATGCAGCCAGCCTGTGCGGCATTGGTGACAGTAACCACAGAGATGCCGACACGGGAATCCACAAACACAGACAACAGTTTACACACAGAACCGCAGCCAGCATGCAGTACCAAGCAACCAGCATGCACAGGAGTCAGCCTGCAGCCAGTACGAGAGGGAGTCTGCAGCCAGCCCACACAGCAACAGTGACAAGAACTGCACAGAGAAGCAGACACGGGGAGTGCACACATTCACAGGCAGAAGTTTGCACAATACACCACAGCCAGCACGCACTTTTTAGAAAAATTACAAGCATAACAAAAAAAAGGGGGGGGGGGCTTTGCAAATATTGGGCATAATAGGTCCTTTGCAAAAATTTGAAACTTTTCTGTCAGAAAACTGGTGTAAAAGTATTAATTCATTTTCCCTGTTATCTTAGGATCTTATTTTTATGATAATGTTTCTAATTTAACTGTAAGACATTATGTAATTTGTGCTAATTTATTTTTAGTAAAATCTGTTTCTCTGACATCTGCTGTGACTGTCCTTTAATGCATGTGCTATTTCTTCTGCTTACCAAATCTTAATTAGTTTTACCAAATGAGTCTCAAAAACTACCTGAAGTACTTGCAAACTACTGCAGACTGTTTCATGAAATATTTAGCATTTATTTAAAACCGTCTCCTTATAAAGATTTTGCAGTGTGGGAGTGCACTGATGCAGAAAAAACATCCCCATAGCAATTTAAATAAAAGTTCATATCCTCAGCGGGTATAAATTTCATGATAGATTCACCTGGGTAGGGATTAGGGTTATCCTATTACTGTGGTCTTTTTATTCATAAAAGAAACAAAATTTGAGATGAACATATGGCTGACTATGATAAAGCTGGTTTTGCAATAAGTTGAAATTACATTTGCCTGCAGGACTGTATCCTGTAATTGCTGACATTTGTAAGCTGTTTTTGTCTACATTGGATCTTAATATCTATACATCCATGTGTATATTTTACGCATTCTCATAGCGGGACCACACTGTTTCCAGTTATTTATGTAATATCCAATAATCCAGCCCCATAATTAGCCAAATACATTTTTTTGTCTTCAAGACATGTTTCTTAGTATAGAATATCGCAAGGATAAAATTCAGTATTTATGAGTGAAGGCGGTAAGAACATAACAGAAAATTTGCATTGAAATGGGATGCTGAATCATTTTTTTTCTCACTTTTTAAAAGCTTATGCTAAACTGCTAATCATCCTAAACCATATGTCATCTTGAGGTACTGCTCAAATTGTAATTGCATCTTTTTCCATTTTTTTCACAAACTCTTAAAAGCCAAAAAGCTAAAGCAAAAGATGTAATATTTTTAATACATTTTAATGTGTTTTGCTTCATGTACCAATAGACTCGGTCAAGGTTTAGTTAAAGCTGAGTTCACATTATATGAAAACATCAAACAGGAATTCCATATTGTAGATTTACAATACTTCGTTTACAAGTGGAAGGTTTTTGATAAAACACTTGAAGGACAATTCATGTCCCTGCTGTTGTTTAAAGAATCTGAACTTGCATGCCATTGATTGCCATAAGCAAAATCATGTAAAACACAGTATTCAATGTACAATTTACTTTTATACATCTTGTTTTGAAAAGTGCAATTGACTGACATGTCCCAGTCAAACTTAAGACTAAAGAACACCTTTTTGACACTCCCATGAAACACTTATTTGTCTGTTAACACCCATAGAACCAAGCTGTTAGTGTGGTCCCACAGAATGGCTGGAGACATATGACCAAGCCACACCCACCTATGGCAACCAATGGCCACTAGAATTTGTGACAAACTTGTGTGGCCTCTGGTTGCCAGAGGAGAGCTGGCCTAACCACATGTGGTCAGCCACACCATAAAGTCAGCATATAGTTGGAGCAGTTCTATACTTGAGTGTGAAATCAACAGAGGGACTGCGGGTTTATGCCAGCATGTGTATTCTGTTCACTGAATTGTAGGAGCTAACAGAGTATTGCTAGCCTGAGTATCAGTGTGGGGCTGCCCTAGTCTCAGAAAATACTCTGTTTTACTTGTATACGCTTTAGTGGTGTAGGGATTTCCAGGTGAGAGAAGTTCTTAGTTTGTAATTAAATATATAAAATGTGCATTTTAGGTCTGAAATATTCAGTGACATTCATTTAAAATACATTTTTTTGTGGTCTAAGAGCACCACTAGAGAATGGTTTGAAACTTACTACATACTGCTCTACATAAAGCAATACGATCCTACATCGCCTCTAGTGGCAGGTTTGTGTGTGGTGTGCAGTTTTATTTATTCATTTATTTTTTAAGGGTAGTAGTGTTACCAAATAAAAAAAAGAAATACTAACTCTCAATCACCTTCTGGCTGGCATAGCTGACACCAAATTTTCATGCCAAAATTTGGGACATTTTATGGGGCATATTATTTTTGTAAATGTTTTTATATTTATTTAGTAAATGTGGAACAATGTGTCCTTGTTAAAGGCATACATTCCATAGAGGCAGGCTAAGCCCTGCTATAGGGTCTATATAGAGCAGGGCTGGCCAACATGCGGCTCTCCAGCTGTTGTAAAACTACAATTCCCACTATGCCCTGCTGTGGGCTGATAGCTGTAGGAAGTCTAGGCATGCTGCGAGTTGTAGTTTTTCAACAGCTTGAGAGCCGCAGGTTGGCCATTCCTGGTATAGAGAGTTGTCTCAGGTTGGATTGACTACATACTTTATTTAAGGACTATGGACACCTTTGCCATGGAAAAAATGAGTTTTAAATATCTTAGTAGTTTCATTGACTAAAAAAATTTGAACTATATTTAGTGTACAGTAGTGGCCAAAAGTTTTGAGAATGACACAAATATTAGTTTTCACAAAGTTTGTTGCTAAACTGCTTTTAGATCTTTGTTTCAGTTGTTTCTGTGATGCAGTAAAATATAATTACAGGCACTTCATACGTTTCAAAAGCTTTTATCGACAATTACATGACATTTATGCAAAGAGTCAGTATTTGCAGTGTTGGCCCTTCTTTTTCAGTACCTCTGCATTTCGACTGGGCATGCTCTCAATCAACTTCTGGGCCAATTCCTGACTGATAGCAAACCATTCTTTTATAATCACTTCTTGGAGTTTGTCAGAATTTGTGGGTTTTTGTTTGTCCACCCGCCTCTTGAACATTGACCACAAGTTCTCAATGAGATTAAGATCTGTGGAGTTTCCAGGCCATGGACGCAAAATTTTAATGTTTTGGTCCCTGAGCCACTTAGTTATCACTTTTGCCTTATGGCACGGTGCTCCATCGTGCTGGAAAATGCATTGTTCTTCACCAAACTGTTGTTGGATTGTTGGAAGAAGTTGCTGTTGGGGGGTGTTTTGGTACCTACTACCATTCTTTATTCATGGATGTGTTTTGGGGCAAAATTGTGAGTGAGCCCACTGCCTTGGATGAGAAGCAACCCCACACTTGAATGGTCTCAGAATGCTTTACTGTTGGCATGACACAGGACTGATGGTAGCGCTCACCTTTTCTTCTCCGGACAAGCCTTTTTCCTGATGCCCCAAACAATTGGAAAGAGACTTCATCAGAGAAAATGACTTTGCCCCAGTCCTCAGCAGTCCATTCACCAGAAGATCAATCTGTCCCTGATGTTTGTTTTTTTAAGAGAAGTGGCTTCTTTGCTCCTCTTCTTGACAGCAGGCCATCTTCCAAAAGTCTTCGCCTCACTGTGAGTGCAGATGCGCTCACACCTGCCTGCTGCCATTCCTGAGCGAGCTCTGCACTGGTGGCACTCCGATCCCGCAGCTGAATCCTCTTTAGGAGATGATCCTGGTGCTTGCTGGACTTTCTTGGATGCCCTGAAGCCTTCTTAAGAATTGAACCTCTTCCCTTGAAGTTCTTGCTGATCCTATAAATTGTTGATTGAGGTGCAATCTTAGTAGCCAAAATATCCTTGCCTGTGAAGCCATTTTTATGCAAAGCAATGATGGCTGCACTCGTTTCTTTGCAGGTCACCATGGTTAACAATGGAAGAACAATGATTTAAAACATCACCCTGCTTTTAACATGTCAAGTCTGCCATTTTAACCCAATCAGCCTGACATAATGATCTCCAGCCTTGTGCTCGTCAACATTCTCACCTGAGTTAACAAGATGATTACTGAAATGATCTCAGCAGGTCCTTTTATGACAGCAATAAAATGCAGTGGAAAGGTTTTTTTGGGATTAAGTCAATTTTAATGTCAAAGAAGAACTATGCAATTCATCTGATCACTCTTCATAACATTCTGGAGTATATGCAAATTGCTATTATAAAAACTTAAGCAGCAACTTTTCCAATTTCCAATATTTATGTAATTCTCAAAACATTTGGGCACGACTGTACAATCTGTGTTCCTTCACTAACTTTCAGGCAGCCTAATACCCAGTTTGTAGCCTTCACCTAGTTTTAAACTATTCTTATGTGGGAGTATTCACCCTAGTAACACGTGTTGGGTGTGAGTTATGTGTATCTACACAAACTCTCATGTACAATGTCATTCACAGCTTTATTTCTTTACTACTTCCTTCTATAGCCTATGAGGGATCTCTTTAACCTTGTGCAAATAGTCACAAAGGCTGAGGAGTGTTTATGTAAAAACTCCTCTCTCTCCAAGCTATTATCTCTAACACTAAGAGAAGAGAGTAGACATTCAGAGAAAGCCATCAGAAACAGCAGTGTTCACAGAGATTTATGCCAAATTCAACAGCATTACCAGCTTGCTAAAAAAAAAAGTACATAACCCCTGCATAAGCAAAATAAAAAAGCAATTTTAATGAAAAATATTAATAATGTTGCTTAATTGTGATTAAAATAAGCACTTAGGTGTCCATATCCAATGCAAGATGAGAGTTGGTATGTAGATCCCCTCCCCTCTACAAAGGTTCCTACAATGTTTAGAAGTATGTTTGTGTATAATAGAAGGGAGTGCCAAGCCATGTAGTTAGAGATGTGATTTTTAGCTAATGTTAAATGGGGACTCTTTTTAATAGTTACTATGAGCAGGGCTGGATCAAGAACATCCTGGTGCTGAAGATTTTAATGGGCCTTTTTATAGAAACTAAAAACGTAACGCAGTGCAATTTTTTATAAGACAAATAAAGTGCATCTGTCATATGTTTTATGCATATAAAATCACCAGCATAGTAGATTTTTCAAAAACACAAATTTTTACATGCATGCTGCAAAGATGCTATGTGTAAAAGCTCCCACATTGGGAAAGGTTTGGACTCACGGGTTAAGTCTTCTCTGATCAGAGTCATCCTCTTTTCTTTTCCATCTTGCTCAGATCACTATGCCGATACGTGACTCGTTTCTGCAGAATTGGAAGGCAAACATCTTAGAAGCAGCCGTTTTCCAGCACCCTTAGCACCTCTATACAAACACCCCATCTATAGTGCCCCAAATGATAATAACACACCCTTGTGCCCCCATACAGTAGGTATGTATGACATAGTAAGTTGACTCCCCATTGAGTAGGCAGGTAGGAAACTCCTGCATTATCGATCCCATTGCGCCAATAATCCCCTCTCTTAAGTAGGTCCTGACCTGAATGACGTATGTATAATAGGTGACCGTTAGCCAATGCTGAGTTACTTAACACTCTATGAGTTGTTTTCTGGGCAGTATTCTTTGTTACTGAACTGAAGGCTGCTGAATGTGACTGCACCTGACTCCAAGCAGGAAGAATTTTGAACATCCCGCGCACAGCAGCCATCTTCCACTTTACAGCAGGGCCTGATGTGACAACGGGGCGCGCACAGCTGACCTGTCACCTGACCTCTCACTGTCCTGGTGAGTTCTGTAAAGGGGCAGCCTGGGAGATTTCTTTTTGCGGCGCCGGCCCTGTCTTCATCGGACAGTCAGTTCCGGTTTTTCTAAGGCAGGGGTCGGCAACCTTTTTTGTACGCAGTGCCGATTTAAAAAAAATAATCAAAGCTGAAGCTCTTGGTGTGCCGAGTCGATGACTAAGAGTAATCTTCTCCCCTGAATACACATCTCTAATCCTTTGCACATTGTTAAAGTCAATATTTATAGCTATAAAATTGTTCAAGCTATGAAAAAAGTACAGATATACTGTAATTTGTCAACAGTTATACAAAAAGCTAAACTATTTATATGTTTTTTAGTATTATTACTTTATGCTAGCAGATGTACACCACATTTTAGGTTTTGTTTACATAATTATCAATTTGCTAAAGATACTGAAAAACTTGCAAAATCACTCTCAGTTTGTGGCCAGCTACCTAAAATAGTCACATGCAGTTCCAGTCTGGTAAATCCATATGGCACTGAATTATTTCTCACTGGGAAAAATCCTTCACAGCTGCTATTCCAACAGAGAAAATATTTCATTTCCCAGGTTACTTTTAGGATCAACCAACTCTTGGTAGATAACTATGCAAGCATGAAATGCAGAGTGAAAAAGTGACATTATTTTCTTGTCTACAGCTAAATATTTCATAAAATTATAAAACTACACCATGGTGGCTAGTGGCTACTTTTGCATATTTTCAGTTTAGCACATTTTGATTTTAGTTTTGTTTTCAATGGCATTATCTAATTATTGCATATATATATTACATAAGTAATATATGCTCTATTACCCAGAGCACATACAAAGCAACTGTGTTTTCAAAAAGGCACCAATAGATATAACATTAGAAAAGAGCAAATCCATTCTAAACCGATCAAATACACTGCAACTTTCCCCAAAACTTTGGTTTGCAATAAATCTGATGTTTTAAAAGGTTTTTTTTTTTTGTTTTTTTTCTGGCATAAATCAATCAAAATTGAATCCACTATTTTACATAATACGTTGAGTAGATGTAGAAGGAGGATCACATAACCACATCCCACCGGACTTAACCGTAATGCCTTGCAGTCAGCCTTAAGCAGTCATGAGGCTCTATAGCTATGATGTAAGATGATATATTATAGGCAATATATATGATCCCAGCCATGATCTGTCATGTTTTCCTGGGCTTGTATATTGGAAGGACAGCATGTTTATTAGAGGAAGAAGAACTTAAAAGACAGAACACAGCTAATTTAGGATCAGAGAGGTTTTTCACAATGAAGAGAATTCTAGTTAGAAACTATAATTAGGTTTTAGATACAGGACAGGAGGCAGTGTGTCATTGTAACTTAGACTGCCTGCAAAATGGACGACAATAGGACATGTTTTATCATTTTTGCATTGTGTGCTTTCCACATTTTTTGCAGCCCCATTGAAATAAATGGGTCAGAATGCAATGTGCAACAAAAGCGGATTTCATATGGACCAAAAATATGTGCGTATGGGTCCTAAAGATACAGGGTCTACTACTGGAAATCAAGCAAGAGTAAATGGAACACAGAAGGGGATGGGAGAGGCCAGCGGCAATGAAAAAGTAGGCACTGAACTGCAGAGAGGTGAGTAACACATTCAAGGTGTCTTGTGGGGAAAAAAATAACTTCAGCATGGACAGCACAAATATGAAAATCTCATGCCTTTTTTACTGAAAAACGTAAAAGTCTTTCAGGCACATGTGACTAAACGTTCCCAACGACATACAAAAGTATCAGTACATGAGCCCACATCAAACTTACCCTCGTTCACTGTGTACACAATCCTAGAGAATACAGCCAACCAGTGCTCCAAGAGTAATAGTGCCACATATGTATTATTGCCCCAAATATTTATACAAATCAAAGTACCCAGCATATGCAGGGAGATAACAGGTAATGTGAAATGTAGGGAAGATGAAAGGCAGAATGAGAAGCAGTCCCTGTCCAGTTTCATCAGTGTATAAAATGCCTGCGGTATGATTGGTTGTTATTTTAGACAGGATATCTAGGGAGATTAGAAATCTGAATCACAGAGGACCTTATTTTCTGACAGCATGCAAGGAGAGGCAGATTGAGAAGCACAGCAATAAGATAAAAGGTGCTCTGTGATTGGTTGCTACAGGAAAAAAATAAAAGCTGTGCTGTGATTTGTTACTCAGTGCAACATTTTTTTTTAAATTAGTACATGTAAGGAGGTGAGAGTCAGTGGGGGGAGGCTCGCAGGAGCATATATATATATATATATATATATATATATATACGCACACACTGAACAAAAAAAAATCGCAACACTTTCGGTTTGGCTCCCATTTTGCATGAGCTGAACTAAAAGATCTGAAACATTTTTCTACATGCACAAAAGACCCATTACTCTCAAATATTGTTCACAAATCTGTTTAAATCTGTGTTAGTGAGCACTTCTCCTTTGCCGAGATAATCCATGCCACCTCACAGGTGTGGCATATAAAGGTGCTGATTAGACAGCATAAATATTGCACAGGTGTGCCTTAGACTGCCCACAATTAAAGTCCACACTGAAATGTGCACAGTGTTTCCTTACTGGGGGGGGGGGTATCTGGTGTGGCCAACATTTGCCTCATGCAGTGCAACAAATCTCAGTTGCATAGAGTTAATCAGGTTGTTGATTGTGGCCTATGGAATGTTGGTCCACTCCTCTTCAATGGCTGTGCGCAGTTGTTGAATATTGGCAGGAACTGCAACACGCTGGTGTATATGCCGATCCAGAGCATCCCAGATATGCTCAATGGGTGAAATGTCCGGTTAGTATGCAGGCCATGCAGGAACTGGGATGTTTTCAGCTTCCAGGAATTGTTTACAGATCCTTGCAATATGGGGCAGTGCATTATCATGCTGCAACATGAGGTGATGGTCGTGGATGACTGGCACAACAATGGTCCTCAGGATCTTGTCACGGTATCTCTGTGCATCAAAATGCCATCATTTAAATGCACCTGTGTTGGTTGTCCATAACATATGCCTGCCCGTACCATAACCCCACCGCCACCATGGGCCACTCGAACCACACTGTTGAAGTCAGCAATCTGCTCACCCACACGACCCCACACATGCTGTCTGCCATCTGCCCTGAACAGTGAAAAACGGGACTCATCCATGAACAGAACGCCTCTCCAATGTGCCAGACGCCATTGAATGTGAGCATTTGCCCACTCAAGTCGGTTAAGATGATGAACTGCAGTCAGGTCCAGACCCGATGAGGACAACAAGCATGAAGATGAGCTTCCCTGAGATGGTTTATGACAGTTTGTGCAGAAATTCTTTGGTTATGCAAACCGATTGTTGCTGCAGATTTCCGGTTGGCTGCTCTCAGACGATCATGGAGGTGAACATACTGGATGTGCAGGTCCTGGGCTGGTGTGGTTACACATGGTCTGTGGTTGTGAGGCCGGTTGGATGTACTGACAAATTCTCTGAAACACCTTTGGAGACGGCTTATGGTAGAGAAATGTACATTTATTGCACTGGCAACAGCTCTGTTAGACATTTCTGCAGTCAATATGCCAATTGCATGTTCCCTCAAACGTTGCAACATGTGTGGCATTGTGCTGTGTGATCAAACTGCACATTTCAGAATGGCCTTTTATTGTGGGCAGTCTAAGGCACACCTGTGCAATATTTATGCTGTCTAATCAGCAGCTTGATATACCACACCTGTGAGGTGGGATGGATTATCTCAGCAAAGGAGAAGTGCCCACTAACACAGATTTAGACAGATTTGTGAACAATATTTGAGAGTAATGGGTCTATTGTGTATGTAGAAAATGTATCCGATTTTTTAGTTGAGCTCATGCAAAATGGGAGCAAAACCGAAAGTGTTGCGTTTATATTTTTGTTCAGTGTATATATATACCTGATCTATATATGTGGCCTGTTTTATATATCAATGTTAAATAGTATGTACTATTTCTCCACTAAAAACTGCCCCCACTTTATATTAAAGTAAGCAAAATACTTCTTTAAATTGATACTCATTCCCAATGTTACAATTACAATGCTTGGAGATTATCTCCAGGGATGAGAAGATGCAGTAGGTGAAAGTCATTGAAAACAGCTGTTGAATGCTAATTTAATAATGCTGATAACCTTGAAGCTTGCTTAAAATAATAGTGAAGTTATCAAAGTCATTATTCCGTTTACTGTTTTAGATGTATTGATCTGTCACAGTAAAGTGCCCTCAAATTGTTGATATATAATAAAAGTTGAAAAATTCTAACGTTACTTGTCACATATAAAGTGACATTTGTGATCAAGTATATGTATCTTTATGTTCAAAAAGGAACACAAGAGTTTTCTTGCCTGTCTTGTAAGTGTTATTCAAAATATTCAAGTAAATCTATCATAAGAAAAATATGTAAAATAGATTGTAAATGCTGCCAAACAATCTTATTAGGGCTTTGTCACAGCAGGCATGACATAAATTTATTAATAATATTATTTATTATATAGTTCACCATATTCCGCAAAGCGTTACAAATTCAGAGGGTTAATGTACAAAACAAAAGACATAGCAATGTAACTGACTAATATATAACTGAAACACTAGGACGGAGGGCCCTGCTCGCAAGAGTTTACAATCTATAATGGGTGATACATAAGGTAGTTGATTTTGATTAGAGACAAGCGAATCAAAGAGGAATTTGATCCGAATTTCAGGATAAATTCGATTTGCCTCAAAACCATGCTTGTGCTTCATGTAAGCAAATCAATTTAACCTGAGATAGTATAAAAAAACAAACAAAAAAAATTCTTAACTCCTCCATTTGCTCACTATGGGCCGCCATCCGCCACCTTGATTGAAGATCTTGGCCGAAATCTCGTTGGCCGGTGTGATGATGAAATTTCGCGCCGCGCTAGATTTCAAGCCAGATCTTCAAGCAAGATGCCGGCGGTCTGCCCGTCGCAAGCAAATGGACGCTGTAAGTTTGATTTAGTTTTTTAAAATGTTAATTTCACACTGAGATGCCTTGATCATGTATGAACGCGGCATCTAAGGGGTACAATGATGGGGAGCGGCGCTATTGCAGCTCCCTGTCATTGCACCCACTACTTACAAAAAAATGCGCTTCATGACGAAGTAATTTGTCACAAAACAATTTTTTTTGTAAAATTCGGCAAATCACCCGAATCAAATTTTTAAAAAAATTGCTAATCTCAAGCCATTAATGTACTGAAAGCAGTGTAGGCTAATCTGCTTCGGATGTGGGACTGTTAGAATTTAATAATTAAAGGGACTGGGAGTTTCTAGGAATCTTCTCATAATGCTAACATAATCTTTAGAAACATTTTCTCTTCCTGCATTCCTGCACTACCTCATTTCTGTTTAAAGGTGTAAAGATTTTTTATTGTTCATGGAGATGAAATACCATGCGCTGGGGAAAGGTAATCACTTCCCATTGTTGAGACATAACTATATGTACAGCATGCTACTGCCATAGCCTAAACTGGCTGACCACTCATATGATAACCAATGATAAATGTAAACCAATCTGGTGAGGGGTTAGACTTGTGATGGCAAGCAAACAGAAGAGAATATTAAAAGTGATCTCATTGGAAAATATCATATATTATTTGGGCCAGAAATGCTTTCATTCATAAAAAACTTACATACACATCTTCACATCTGCATTGACGAATTGACTCCAGCTGTTGCAAAACTACAACCCCCATCATTCCCGGACAGCATACAGCTATCAGCCTTCAGAAGGGCATGTGGGGAGTTGTAGTTTTGCAACAGCTGGAGGGCTGCAGGTTGAGCATCCCTGGTCTATTCCATCAGAGGAACGGAAAAACTGAAAAATACAGATCAGTCGAACAGATTGAATAATGAGCACAAATGGAACACCTTACACTTCTATACATCATTCATTCACTTTAATGTTAAAACAAATAGATTTAAATATATATATATATATATATATATATATATATATAGACGGAAAAAAGTCGAGCAGCACTCCGAATGTATTCAAATAGTAAATGCGTCTTTATTCACCCATCGGTGGCAGCGTTCAGCTCCTACTGGAGCCTTTTCAAGCCAAAAGGCTTGAAAAAGGCTCCAGTAGGAGCTGAAACATTGCCACGCCGATGGGTGAATAAAGACGCATTTACTATTTGAATACATTCGGAGTGCTGCTCGACTTTTTTCCGTCTACAATTGTTGGAGTGGGTTTACTCCACAGGTGAGCGTTGCACCCGCCATCCATTTTACTAGGTGGTGCTGCCTCAATTTTTATTTTGTATATATATATATATATATATATATATATATATATATATATATATCTTTAAAAAGTAGAATCTTGTTGGAATAGAATAATGGAAAAATCAATTAATTTGCACAGCAGTAAGAATGGGCCCACATCCGTTCCACAATTTCGCGGAACGGGTGAGAGTCCATTCATTTCAACTCAAAAAATATAGAGCATGTCCATTTCTTGTCCTCAATCGCAGATAAGTGTGCATATTTCTATATAGCATTGTTTTTGCGGGACAAGTTGCACTTTCCAATGTGACTACTTAATATTGCATATGATGTAGTGGGAACCTAAAAAATAATTCCAAATAGGGTCAAATTGAAAAAAAAGAATGCAATTCCACAACAGTTTAATGTTTGTTTTTGTTTGTTTTTTAAGGCATTTCCTATGCATTAAAAATAACCTGTTACTTTCATTCTCCAGGTCAGTATAATTATAGCGATACCACATATGTATAGTTTTCCTTGCATTTTAATACTGAAAAAATATATTTTTTTCTTTTTGTCACCATACAGACATCTCTCCCATCATCTATTTATCCCCAGGACTGTGACTGTGACGAGGGGACATCCTCTGTGTCTGGAGGAAAGAAGGTTTGTACACAAACATAGAAAAGGATTCTTCACGTTAAGAGCAGTGAGACTATGGAACTCTCTGCCTGAGGAGATGGTGATGGTGAGTACAATAAAGGAATTCAAGAGGGGCCTGGACGTATTTATAGAGTGTAATAATATTACAGGCTATAGCTACTAGAGATGGATCTTTGATCAAGGGAGTTTTTCTAATTGCCTAATTGGAGTCGGGAAGGAATTTTTCCCCCTTAAGTGGGGGAAATTGGCTTCTGCCTCACAGTTTTTTTTTGCCTTCCTTTGGATCAACTTGTAGGAAACAGGCCGAACTGGATAGACAAATGTCTATTTTCGGTCTCATATACTATGTTACTATGTTATTCTATGTTATGTGTGGGGGCTCATTTTTTGCTGGGTGATTTTTACTTTTTATTGATATCATTTTGGGGGAAGCATAACTGTTTGATCACTGTTTATAAAAAAAAAAAAAAAATTGTGTGTGGTGAAGCAACCAGAAATAGCAAATCGGTCATTTTTACTTTTTGTTTCATTTGCCATATGGGACACCTGTAATAGTACAGGTGTTTTTGCACATTTAGTCTATTTTTATTGTTTTTTGCATTTTGATTTTGGGAAAAGGGGGTGATTTTTACTTTTTTAAAATATTTTAAAAAAATTACAATTTTTTATAGTTCCCATAAGGAACTATAACAAGCAATCATTCGATTGCTTCTCTTATAGATTCCGATGCATAAGCATTAGCACAAGCTTCTGTGTTTTTGCACTTGCAGATGCAGTGGTCAGGTTTGACCACAGCATCTGGGGGGTTAAAAGTATGTGATCAACATTATTCCTAGGTGTCTGCTGCTCGCTAGTGGGCATGTAAGCAGAGCACCAGCCATAACAAGAGTTACCCCTCTACTTCGTCTCTGAAGCCTAACTAGAATGCCCTGAATACATTCCTGAATAGGTGATGCCAGTTCTGCTAAAGTAGTATGCAGGGAAACATCAGGGGAAAATAAGAGGCATCCTTAATAACTATATTGTAGAGCCCAGACTCCTCAGGGGACCAAAATGACAAAATCAGTATATTGACCAAAATAATCACCATTATGAATAGTGATGAGCGGCAGGTGCCATATTCGATTTCGACGAAATTCGCGAATATTCGAATGAATATTCGTTTCATATTCGTCGAAATCGAATATTCGTTATTTTTTCTAGTTATCGCGATTAACATGCGATTTAAATAATCGCATATTGCGATTTGTACTTAAGGCTACTTTCCTATTGGTTTCATATCTAGAATTAGCGAGGATGACGAATATGATGAATGTATTCGTCTATTCCTCAAAACGAAGATAACGAAGTATTCTACATCTTCGTTTTAGCAACCTATTCGTCAACTTCGCTAATTCTAGCAATCAAATAGGAAGGTTGACTATAGAGAGTGAGACAGCTGTGTTAAATTCGCTATGCGATTTTTTTTTTTAATAAATAGAATACTTATAATAATTTTATCAAGTAATATAATTATTGTATTAAAAAAAAAATCGCATAGCGAATTTAACACAGCTGTCTGGTAAGTCAACCTTCCTATTTGATTGCTAGAATTAGCGAATAGCGAAGTTGACGATGACGAGACGAATAGGTAGCTAAAACGAAGATGTAGAATACTTCGTTATCTTCGTTTTGAGGAATATGACGAATACATTCGTCATATTCAGCTATTCGCTAATTCTACCAAGCCAACCATAACTTCTGTGCTCATGGAGCGTCCCCATCACCATGGGAACGTCTCCATATACTAAAATGTACTGTCGGATTTGAGGAATTACGTTGAAATCGCAATGCGATTAATCCAAGTTATATTAATCGCATTGCGATTTCAACTTAGAGCTGGGTTTATAATGGGTCAGCTTGCTAGAATTAACGAAGTTAACGAATATGGAATATAGCAGCAGTGCTAAGTTGAAATCGCAATGCGATTAATTTAACTTAAAGTATTCGCATTGCGATTTCAACTTAGCACTGCTAGTGCATAGCATTAGCTATACTCCATATTCGTTAATTCTAGCCTATGTAAGATAGCAGTGCTAGTTGTAATCGCAATGCGATTAATTTAACTTAAAGTATTCGCATTGCGATTTCAACTTAGCACTGCTAGTGCATAGCTATTAGCTATACTCCATATTCGTTAATTCTAGCCTATGTAAGATAGCAGTGCTAAGTTGTAATCGCAATGCGATTAATATAACTTGAATTAATCGCATTGCGATTTCAACGTAATTCCTCAAATCCGACAGTACATTTTAGTATATGGAGATTCTCCCATGGATGGGGACGCTCCACATGAGCACGGAAGTCGGCAGAAGCGGCAACGGGCACTGACTAGAGCAGCCAGGAAGCCAGGAATTCTCAGGACAGGTAAGAACTACTTTTGGGAAGTAGGAAAGAAAAAAATATAACTAAAAAAAAAAAAAAAACGAATATTCGAAATAGCGAATTTATAGCGCTATATTCGAAATATTCGCGAATTAGCGAAGTGCCGATATTCGCTAAAAAAATTCGCTTTTCGAATATTCGCGCTCAACACTAATTATGAATAGGTGATATGTAACCAGATGATTTCAACAAACTTAATGAAACAAATGGTCTCCTACCTATCTAGATCATTTGGCTATTAGTATTTAGAAGGGGAGAAAAACTGGACTTGTGTGTGTCAGACACAAATATGTCATCTTGTGTGCTTGTTTAACCCTTTCACTTCCAGCTCCGTACATGTATGGCGCTGGAGCTATGGGAAAACATGGTGCCCACTCGCGTATGCAGCGTGTGCCATGACTGGCGGGTCTCTGCTAATTACCAGGACCAGCACTAATGCCAATCGCGGTCTTTAAAGTCTTTAGATGTTGTGATCAAGTGTGATCAAGGAATTTAAAGGGTGAAAAACCCGGAAGGTTCTGGGCTTCTTACCAGCATCCTCTGCAGCCAATGAGTATACCGGTAATTGATTTCAATATGCTGGGTAGTTCTGAAGAGACCCAGGGTATTTGAGCTGCAATTCTTATTTTGGCCTACTGGTGGTAGGACAGCATAAGAAATGAGCAATACTGTACCCATATGGATATATAATAAACATATTGGTACAGAATTTTAAAAATACAGTGTTTTGTAGCATCAAACAAAAGTTACAAAACCATAAAAAGCAAAAAATATATAAACATTTTTAAAAATATAAATGTTTAAACCACCCTTCTTTGTGCAGAATACAAAATAAATACATAAATAACATTAAAATATAAAAATATTTTTTCAATACAGTGAATGGCTTAATGGAAAAAGGGTCAAAACTACTGATTTGCTATTTTTTAATTATAATAAATGTAATAAAATGTGATCAAAAAGTCGCACACACTTCAAAATGGTATTAATAAAAACTATAGATCGTCCCGCAAAAAATTAGCCCCAACACAGCTCAGTAGATGTAACTATAAAAAAAGTTATGGGGGTCAGAATATGGTGATTTTAAAAAACTTTTTTTTAAAGTTCAAATTTATTTACTTTTTAGACATTAAAAACATATACATATGTGGTATTGTTATACTGTTGTAATTGTACTGACCCAGAAAATAAAGAGCACGTGTTTGTTTTGCTGCAAAAGGAATGCCATAGGGGCAAAACCCATAAAACGGTGGAGGAATTGCATTTTTTTTTCCAATTCCACCAATCTGTCATTTTTTCCTCTTCCCACTACATTGTATGCAATATTAAATGGTGGCATTAGAAAGTACAACTAGTCCTGCAAAAATTAAGCCCTCATACAGATTTGAACTGAAAAATAAATAAGTTATGGCTAAAGAAAGATAGGGAGGAAAAACGAAAATGCAAAAACTGAAAAACCAATTTAAAAGCCAAATGCTAGTAAGGGCGAGGCACTACATTAAAAGGAAGGAAGGAGGTAGGCCAGACCAATAGGCATACACTAGGGAGAGAAATCCAGCTCTACTTTTGACCAGCTCTAGTACTTTCTGTTATTTGACTTAAGTAATATAGTAAGGTCGTTCTGCTTTCTTTTTTTTTTTTTGTGCACTGTTGTGTCATGTTCTATACTTGGACCTATCCACTTCCATAATTTATTTATTTATTTTACTTACTTATATAGCGCTGACATATTCTGCAGTGGCTTACAGACTACTGTCCCTAGTGGAGCTTACCATCAAAATTCCTTATTACTATGTATTTGGAGTGTGGGAGAAAATTGGAGTATCCAAAAGAAATCCACACAAACACAGGGAAAACATACAAACTCCATGCAGATGTTGTCCTCAGTCACATTTGAACCTAGGACCCCAGCACTGCAAGGCACCATTGCTAACCACTTGTCCCAAAGTCAATTTTGTTGATCACAGTCAACAGGGTATTTACAATTTCATTATTTATCATTGAGCTTTATTTTAATTGACTCAATTAAATCTCATTCAGGTTTACTTTGTTTGAACTTATTGTTCAGGTTTTGTTGTGGCTTTCCATTGAACAATTCTATATCCGGATCACCATCTTCTGTGGTTGTGTTCAGGGGCGTTGCAAGGTAAAACATTCAGGGCCTGGGCCCCTGATGTTTTGTCCAGACCCCAATGTACTGCTTGCCAGCTAGACACAACTGTATTTTCATCCTCAGGACGGCAATACAATTGAATCAAATGCACTGTAAGTTCTGAACGACCTGTAATGACATCACAGGTCGTGTGACTAGTAAAACAGACAGTGGTTGAGAAGGACCTGCGATTAAGCCACCATCAAGTGACCAGTGCAGGAGAGGACAGCACTGAAGAAGTGAAGTGTGGGGAAGAAGCTGTGGTGATGTCTGCTACATAAGAAGGGGTAAGTGAAGGGAGAGGCAGAGCAATGCTGGGAGTTATTTAACTGGGACTGTATGTTAGGGTTGAAGGGGGTGATGTTATTCACATGGAACTGTGTGTTGAAGGTGGCTGGGGAGGGGGTGATGTTATTTACATGGGACTTAATTTTAGAGGGGTCTGGGGCAGGGTATTGTTATTTACATGGGACTGTATGTTGATGGCGGCTGTGGGAGGGGATGATGTTATTTACATGGGACTGTATGTTGGAGGTGGCTCTGGGAGGGTGTGATGTTATTTATATTGGACTGTGTATTGAAGGCAGCCGGGGGAGGGAGTGATGTTATTTACATGGTACTAAATGTTGAGGGGGTGATGTTTACATGGAATTAGATTTTGGAGGCAGTTGGGGAGAAGGTTATGTTATTTAAATGGGACTGTATTTTGGAGGGGGCTGTATATAGAGAGGCATGTTATTTACATGGGACTGTATATTGGAGGGGGCTGGAGAGATGGTGTGATGTTATTTACATGGGACTCTATGGTGGAGGGAAATAGTGTTATTTACATGGGACTGTGTGTTGGAGGGGCTGAAGGGAGGGGAGTAATGTTATTTACATGGGACTGTATTTTGGAGGTGGCAGGAGAGATGGTGCTATGTTATTTACATGGGACTGTATGGTGGAGGGAGGATTATAACAGGGGGCACTGGAGGGGGCATTATAAATACTGGGGACACTTCAGGGTGAGCATTATACCAGTAGGGGGCAGTATAAGTACTGGGGGCACTGTAGGGACATTATAGACTTTCTTATTACTATTGGGGGCTCTATAGGAGGGACTTATAGATCTTCCTTATTTCTACTAAGAGCAGAATTGGGGCCTTTATTAATACTGAGGGGTCTGTAGAGAGTTTTATTACTATGGGTGAACAATAGGGGGGCCTTATTTCTACTGGGGACTATGTGAGGACATTATCAATAATGGAAGGCTCTTCTACTAATAGAGGCACTCTTGGGGAGCATTATCACTAGAGATGAGCGAATCGAATCAGACGAAAGGGAATTAGATCCAAATTTCAGGAAAAATACGATTTGCAATGAATGCAAATTTCTTGCGCTTCGTGGTAACATAGTAACATAGTAACATAGTAACATAGTATATAAGACCGAAAAAAGACATTTGTCCATCCAGTTCGGCCTGCTTCCTACAAGTTGATCCAGAGGAAGGCAAAAAACCCCCGTGAGGCAGAAGCCAATTCTCCTCACTGAAGGGGAAAAAAAAATTCCTTCCCGACTCCAATCAGGCAGTCAGAATAACTCCCTGGATCAACGACCCCTCTCTAGTAGCTATAGCCTGTAATATTATTACACTCCAGAAATAAATCCAGTCCCCTCTTGAATTCCTTTATTGTACTCACCATCACCACCTCCTCAGGCAGAGAGTTCCATAGTCTCACTGCTCTTACAGTGAAGAATCCTTTTCTATGTTTGTGTACAAACCTTCTTTCATCCAGACGCAGAGGATGTCCCCTTGTCACAGTCAGAGTCCTGGGGATAAATAGATGATGGGACAGATCTCTGTACTGACCCCTGATATATTTATACATAGTTATTAGATCTCCCTCAGTCGTCTTTTTTCTAAAGTGAATAACCCTAATTTTGATAACCTTTCAGGGTACTGTAGATCCCTCATTCCAGTTATTACTTTAGTTGCCCTCCTCTGAACCCTCTCTAGCTCTGCTATGTCTGTCTTGTTCACAGGAGCCCAGAACTGTACACAGTACTCCATGTGTGGTCTAACCAGTGATTTGTAAAGTGGTAGGACTATGTTCTCATCACGGGCGTCTATGCCCCTTTGATGCAACCCATTATCTTATTGGCCTTGGCAGTAGCTGCCTGACACTGGTTTTTGCAGCTTAATTTGCTGTTTATTAAAATTCCTAGATCCTTTTCCATGTCAGTGTTACCGAGTGTTTTACCATTTAATATGTACGGGTGACTTGCATTATTCCTTCCCATGTGCATAACTTTACATTTGTCAGTGTTAAACCTCATCTGCCATTTTTCTGCCCAAGCCTCCAATCTATCCAGATCCCTCTGTAGCAGAAAACTGTCCTCTTCAGTGTTAATTACTTTACACAGTTTAGTGTCATCTGCAAAATAGATATTTTACTGTGCAGGCCTTCTACAAGATCATTAATAAATATATTGAAGAGAATAGGGCCCAATACTGACCCCTGAGGTACCCCACTAGTTACAGTGACCCAATCTGAGTATCTACCGTTAATAACCACCCTCTGTTTTCTGTCACTCAGCCAGTTACTTACCCACATACAGACATTTTCTCCCAGTCCGAGCATCCTCATTTTATATACTAACCTTTTATGAGGTACGGTGTCAAATGCTTTGGAGAAGTCCAGATATACGACGTCCATTGATTCGCCTCTGTCAAGTCTAGAACTTACCTCCTCATAGAAGCTGATTAAATTTGTTTGGCATGACCGATCCCTCATGAAGCCATGCTGATATGGCGTTATTTGCTTATTTTCATTGAGATACTCCAAAATAGCATCTCTTAGAAACCCTTCAAACAGTTTACCAACAATAGATGTTAAACTTACCGGCCTATAATTTCCAGGCTCTGTTTTTGGACCCTTTTTGAATATTGGCACCACATTTGCTATGCGCCAATCCTGTGGAACATTCCCTGTTATTATAGAGTCCGTAAATATCAGAAATAATGGTCTGGCTATGACATCACTTAATTCCCTTAGGATACGGGGTGTATGCCATCCGGTCCTGGCGATTTGTCTATTTTAATCTTTTAAGTCGCTGTTGTACTTCTTCCTGGGTCAGACAGGGCACTTTTAATGGGGGATTTACTTTTACATTCTGCATTTCATCTGACAGTTTATTTTCCTCAGTGAATATAGTGGAGAAAAAATATTTAATAGTTTTGCTTTATCCTCGTCGCTCTCTGCAACACCCCCTCATTGCTATGTAGAGGGCCGACTCCTTCAGATTTATATTTTTACTATTTATATAATTGAAGAACATTTTAGGGTTAGTTTTACTCTCTTTGGCAATTAATCTCTCGGTCTCTAGTTTGGCAAATTTTATTAGTTTTTTACATATTCTATTTTTTTCCTTATAGTTTATCAGTGCTTCCTGACTCCCCTCCTGTTTTAGCGATTTATATGCTTTCTTTTTGTCATTTATTGCCTTCTTTACGGTTCCATTTATCCACATTGGTCTCTTATTGTTCCTTAGCCTTTTATTCCTATAAGGTATGTACCTCTCACAATTAGATGTTACAATGCTTTTAAAAATCTCCCATTTTATGGTTGTATTTTTATTTTTGAGGACTTTGTCCCAGTTAGTTAGGCCTATGGCCTCGCTTAGTTGGCTAAATTTTGCTTTTTTGAAGTTTGGTATTTTTGTTCCTCCCTTTAGAAACTCTCGTTTGAAGGATAATTGGAAGGTTATAACTTTATGGTCACTATTTCCCAGGTGTCCCCCAACCTGTACATCTGTTGTTCTATCAGGTCTATTGGTTAATACTAAGTCCAGTATGGCCGTCCCTCTAGTGGGGTCCTGAACCAGTTGGGAAAGGAAATTGTCTTTGGCTATTGCCAAGAACCTGTTTCCTTTATGGGATGTACAGCTTTCAGTTTCCCAGTCTATATCTGGGTAGTTGAAGTCCCCCATGATAACGACTTCATTATGATTTGCCGTAACAAATCACATTTTTTCCTAAAATGGCGGCCACACATGTGAGGACTGAGGACATCTGGCAAGGAACTCTGGGAGGGCGGGATCACCAAGACTGACATGCATGCATGCAGCCAATCAGAAGCCAACCAGACCTATGTTGTCATAGCTAGAGTTAAGCAAACACCTGGGAGTTTGGGTTTACCGGGTTCGGCCGAACTTCATCGCAAAGTTCGAGTTCGGGACCCGAACTTGACCCGAACTTGACCCGAAACCCGAAACCCATTGAAATCAATGGGGACCTGAACCTGGAAAGGGCTAGAGGGCTGCAAAAGGCAGCAAAATGAGCTTAAGAACATGGCAAATGCTCTGCAAACAAATGAAGATAGGGAAATAACTTAAAATAAAATAAATAAAAATTTAAAATGATTTATTAACCGGCAACTGGGAGGAGGAGGTGGATGTGGAGTCGAGGGTTGAGGAGGTGGTGAATGTGGTGTTGTAGGTGAAAGGGACGATGGAGGAGGAGGTAGCCAACAATGTTTTATTTATTTTTATTTATTTATTTATTTTTTAAATTGGTGTAGCCCCCAAAATAATGGGACCAATAAAAAAAGAAAACAAAGAATAAGTGCACTTGAGTACAAGAATGTATGGTTGAGGACGGTATAAATGTCTTTTCTGCACAAGGTACAGACAAGTCTTGTGGGATCCAAGCCTGGGTCATTTTAATGAACGTGAGCTTGTCCACGTTGGCTGTGGACAGGTGGCTGCGTTTGTCTTTCACGTTCAGATAATACACCGGCTGCATGGCAGGCCAGCACCTCCCAGGCCTAAAGGGCAACTTCAGGCCATGTGAACAATTTGGAGACCCAAAAGTTGAATGTGGCAGAACCATCAGTCAGTACGTGTAGGCGTGTGCACATGTACTGTTCACCATGTTGTTCAAGTGCTGCCTCCTGCTAAGACGTTCTATATCAGTTGGTGTTTCAGTTGATGTGGCGTGTTGACAAAGCTTTTCCACATGTCGGCCATGCTAACCCTGCCTTCTGAGGTGCTGGCGGTGACCCAGCTGTGTTGGCGACCTCTTTCTCCTCCTTCTCCTCTGCCTTCGCCTTGTGCTTTCACTTGTCCCCCGGTGTCAGTTGGGAATGCCCTCAGGAGCGCGTTTACCAGCGTACGCTAGTAGTCACACAACTACCTATCATGCTCCAGTGAAGGAATTAAGGATGGCACATTGTCTTTGTAACGGGGATCCAGTAGTCAGCACAAGTTAAATGTGGGCAACTCTGCGGTCAATGCGTAGGTACTGCAGCATGTAGCCAGGCTGCCCAGAGGTAAGGATAAGCTGTCCTCTGCAGGAGGTGTATCGTTTGTGTCCTCTGTATCCCTCCAGCCATGCTCCAGTGATGGCCATGAGTTGCGTTGGGTGCCACCCTGCTGTGAACCCGGTTCCTCCTCCTCATCCTCCAGAACTTGGCACTGGCTGGCCAAATGTGTGCCTGGCTCTGCTGGTGCAGGAACCCACCCTCTGAGCCACTTCTGAATGACTGGCCTGAAACCCTTTGAAATGCCCCCTCTTCATCCCCCTCTTCCTCCTGTGCCACATCCTCTTCCATCATCGCCCAAAGTGTTTTTTCAAGGAGACATAGAAGTGGTATTGTAATGCTAAGAACGACCTCATTGGACTGGCTATGTTGGTTGAGTACTCGAAACACCTCAACAAGGCACACAGGTCTCGCATGGAGGAAGTGAAGTGGTGCTGTTCCGCAGAGCAACTGACTCGTACATGCTGCAGCTGACACTCCACTATCACCTGCTGCTGCTCGCACAGTCTCTCCAGCATATGCAAGGGGAAGTTCCACCTGGTGGGCACGTCACATACGAGGCGGGGAGTCGGAAGGCCGAAGTTACGCTGCAGGGCAGACAGGTGAGCAGCAGCAGGGTGAGAACGCCGAAAGTGAGCACAGACGGACTGCACTTTCTGCAGCAGCTCTGACATGTCTGGGTAGTTTCTAAGGAATTTCTGCACCACAAAATGCAGCACATGCACCAGAGCTGCTACGAGATTTCGCCCATTATCGCACACAACCAGGCTGGGCTTGAGGCTCACTAGCAGCAACCACTCATCGGTCTGTTCTTCTATGCCCCTCCACAGGTCCTGTGCGGTGTGGGGTTTGTCCCCAAATACATGAGTTTTAAAGCCGCCTGCTATCTTTTACCCCTGGCTGTGCTGAAGTTGGTGGTGAAGGTCTTTCTCTGACCAGATGAGGAGGTGGTAGAAGAGGAGGAGGAGGAAGCGAAGTAGGAGGAGAAGGCAACAGGAGGCAAAAAATAATGCCCTGCGATCCTCAGTGGTGGAAGGTTATGCGCCAAACTGCTATCCGCCTTGGGCCCAGCAGCCACTACATTTACCCAGTGTGCAGTTAGGGAGATATAGCGTCCCTGCTGTGCTAACTAGTCCATGTATCTGTGGTTATGTAGACCTTGCCACAGATGGCATTGCGCAGTCCACACTTGATTTTATCCTCCACTTTGTTGTGCAGGGAAAGGACGGCTCGACTGAAAAAGTAGTGGCGGCTGGGAACAATGTACTGTGAGACAGCCACTGCCATCAGCTGTTTTAAACAGTCCTTCTCGACCAGACGAAATGACTGGCCTTTGAAATGCTGGCATTCATGGGTAGGGATCGAGGGTGGGTAGGTGGGTATCTCCTCTTGTGACATGGTGGAGATGATTGGTGATGATGATGGAGGTGGTGGTGTTGGTGGCACATCTTCTGTTTGCTGTGTGGCAGGTGCTACTGTGACTCCAGAGGAAGAGGAAGAGACAGCAGAAGAAGAGGAAGCTGGAGGAGCCTGAGGCCTTTATTGGTTTTTAAGGTGTTTACTCCACTGCAGTTCATGCTTTGCATGTAGATGCCTGGTCATGCAGGTTGTGCTCAGGTTTAAAACAATTATGCCTCGCTTCAGGCTCTGATGGCACAACATGCAATCCACTTGTGTCTTGTCATCAGTACATTGTCTGAAGAACTGCCACGCGAATTAACTCCTTGGAGCTGGCTTTGGTGTGCTCGATCCCTGGTGCAGTGGGCAGTAGTAGGCGTACTGTCTCAGGACGGCCATTCCGCTTTTGCATCCTGCTCCCTCTTTTCCTGTGCTGGTGGCTGTGTGCGTCCACCACTTCTTCCTCCGAACTGGACACGTCACTAGCATGACCTTGAGTCCAGTTCGGGTCTAGGACCTCATCATCCTCCACATTATCTTTCACCCATTCTTGACCCTTGCCCTCCTCGTCAGTCTGCACACTGCAGACAGCGGCAACAGTTGGCACCTGTGTTTTGCCATCATCAGAGACATGCTGCTGTGGTATTACCATGTCCTCATCCTGCAACATAAGTGGTTGGGCATCAGTGCATTTAATGTCTTCCACTTCTGGAGCAGGGCTATGTGGATGGCCTGGGGAAACCCTGACAGCAGAGTCATCAAAAAGCAAAAAGAGTCTGCTGCATGACTTGGAGCTTAGACTGCTTGGCTGATTTGCAAGAGGGGGAGGTGAAAGACTGATGGGCATGGGATGCCGGTGCCAACACTGAGCTTTCTGCAGAGGACTGGGTGGGAGATACTGTGAAGGAACTGGAGCCACTATCAGCCACCCAATCTACTATTGCCTGTACTTGTTCTGGCCTCACCATCCGTAGAGCGGCATTCGGGCCTACCAAATAACGCTGCAGGTTCTGTCGCATACTCGCACCTGAGGAAGGTGTTTCACTTGGACCTGTAGCTGGCGCAGAACTGACACGTCCTCTCCCAGCAACAGGAGCTCAACCAACACCATCACGACCATGTCCACGTCCATTATTTGATGTTCTCCTCATTATTTGCGTTGACCTACCAAACAAACAGATGGTTTATCTCAGGTGTCAATTTAACTGCCAATAGTCAACAATTGGGTTCACTAACAGTAAGGCAGTGCCGTGTCATAAATAGAATACATTTATTTAGGTCACACAACAGTTTAACATAGCAATTCAATACAGTTACTTCACTATCACCAAAAATTAGATTTTTCAAACCAACAATGTAACAGCAGAAGTTAACGGTGAAATTTGACTGTCAGAAATGCAGCGTACACCGCAAATTTGCTATCTACCACAAAACCTGTGTTTTTGCAACCAACTATGTAAATGCGGAGTTCCACAGGTTACTTAAAATGACTGAAATACAGGGTAGGCCTCAGATCTGCTATATAGCACAAAACCAGTGTTTATTGCAACAAACTGCAGGAAAACAGTATGTCACCGCTATATTATAAAACAGGTTTTTCAGCGTTGTATGCAAAAGTGCTTTGTGCCACGACAAGACGGGTTTATTCCCCCAACTATAGAAATGCAGTATGTCACCTCAAAAATTATAAAATAGGTATTTCTGCGTTGTATGCAAAAGTCCTTTGTGGCACCACAATACAGGTTTATTCCCCCAACTACAGAAATGCAGTATGTCACCGCAAAATTTTAAAACAGGTTTTTCAGCGTTGTATGCAAAAGTGCTCTTTGGCACCACAATACAAGTGCAGGGAAAGATAATTTTAGGATCTAAATAGCCACTATACAGCTCTCTCATTCCAGCAATTAGTTCTTGGGGCGCAAGTGCTATGTTGAAAAGCCTTTAGTAGCTTATATCTGTGGAAAAAGAAAAATATATATACAGTTCACTTCTGCAGCTATATGTGCCGAGATTGTTTAGTGACATATTTCTGTACTACAAGAAAAATGTATACTCAGTTCACTATTGCAGTTATTTGGGGTTAAAAGTATTTAGTGAGGTATTTCCGTACTACAAGAAAAATATATATGCAGTTCACTTCTGCATCTATGTGTGCTGGGAGAGTTTAGTGACCTATTTCTGCACTACAAGAAAAATATATATACAGTTAACTTCTGCAGTTATTTGGGGTTAAGAGTTTAGTGGAGTATTTCTGTACTACAAAAAATATATATACGCGGTTCACTGTTGCCGTTATTTGCAGTAAAAGCGTTTAGTGGCCTATATTATTACATAAATAAAAATATATTTGTTATTTTTAGGGGTGTTTTAATTTGCTTTTAATTTATTTTGTTCAGCTAAAAGTATGTCTGACAGAGAAGTGCCAGGCCATGCATAGAGGAGGGGCAGAGGCCTAAATGTTTCTGGCGCAGGTAGAGGTCACAGCAGAGTAAGGGGGCATAGCAGCAGGAGTCGCAGTGAGAGGCCTGAACTCCCGGTGTCATCTAGCGGTCGTGTCTTGACCAGCAACCCAATGGTTCTTGATTGGTTATCTCGGTCATCCACTTCATCCCAAGTGACATCAGACACCCCTAGCCAACAATTGATGGGTTCGTCAGACACAACCCTTAGTTGGCATTTCCCGGTAGCAGGCCCTGTTCCCACACCTGTCCTTTTCTGTTCACTCACTGCAAGAAGTAGTATATGCTGTAGCCTCAGCTACTCTTTTTAGCGAGGAAGAGCGACAAGACGATAGTCAGCAGCTACTGCTCAGCCAAGATCTGGAAGAGACATCCGCTTCCTCTGCTAAGCAGGCAAGTAGTGACAAAGAGAGTTGCGTGGATTGTGTTGTTGCGAGCAGTCAGGCTCTTGGCACAGAGGCTGTTGAGGAGGACATCAGTGATGAGCAGACACTACTCGATGTTGATGATGCCGATCTCACTTGGGAGCCGGGTGCAGAAGGGGCTTCATCATCAGTAGGAGAAGAGGGTGGCAGCTTGCCAGTGAGGCAGAGTCGGAGCCAGCAAGGTGGCAGGAGTCAGCAGGTTGACAGCAGTGGGAGGTTGGGAGCAGTGATAAGCGGCAGGGAAAATATTCGAATTTGCGATATTTCGCAAATATTCATCATATATTTGCGAATTCGAGAATTTGTGATCTGCAGTCATTATTTTCTTGATTGCGAAAATTGGCAATTTGAAAATTTGCGATACAAATTCGCGATACGAAAATTTGCGATCAACACTACTCCTAAAGTCAAAGATATTGCAGCCTTCTTATTGTCCCACAAGCAAGAATCAGTGAGGAATCATGGGTACTGATTATTCGCGATTACGAAGATAAAACACTCTATTCTAGATATTCGCGTATTTTCGAAGTGCCAATATTCGCAGTAAAAATTCATGATTAGAACGTGCCCGGGGTAGACCACCTGCCTCGCAAAAGCCTACCTGCCTGGGAAGTAGTGGTGCAGTGGTTCATGGAGGCAGCGGCAGTAGCAGTCAGTCAGTGTGGACTGTTGGGGGGAAATCACCTACTCGCCAGTGTGGCAGTTTTTTTTCAAAGCGCCAGAGGAGCTGAACATGGCCATATGTCAAATCTGTGGGCAGAAAATGAAGCTTGGCCTGGGTGCCAATGTTGGCACTATGGCCCTGTGTCAACATATTCAGCGTCGCCATACAGTGGCCTGGGAGAACCGTGGCTCCGATGTGGTGGTCCAGCCTGCCGCAGCAACCACTTGATCACCCAGTGGAATGCACTGGGTTTCAGGCAGTCAAGGCTCCACCACCTTAGCCAAAGAGAGCTGTCTGTCATTACCATCTTCCGCTGGTACAGATGCTCCTGCTCCTACTCCTTGTCAGTCATTCCGTCAGCAATCGATCGCCAAAGTTATTGCCAAGAGACAGCGGTATGCGTGCACTCATCCGAATGGCGCAGAAGCTGAAGGTGCTCCTGTACAAGTTGCTGGTACTGCAGTCCCTCCCTTTCCAAGTGGTGGACTTTGCACCTTTCAAAGAACTGATGGCTTGTGCCAAGCCACGGTGGAGAGTCCCAAGCCATCATTTCTTTCCATAAAGGCAGTACCAGCCCTGCACAAATATGTAGAACAGAAGGTGGTCCATTTCTTGAGCCTGTGGGTGTCTGCCAAAGTGCACGGCAGCGCTGACGTGTGGAGCTGTACCAAGGTCAGGGACAGTTCATAAAATGCAAAAAGATTGTGGAGCCCCAGTTATGGGTCTACAACACAGTGAAAGCCAGATATCCCTCAAAGGAAGGAAAAACAAGCAAAGGGGTGTCTCCATTACAGAGATCACCAAAACCACCATATTAAGTGGCCCCTATGTCAAGATCCCGCTCTTTTACAAGCTTTAAGGATGTGACGGGGAAGACCTAAGCAAGTTATCCATCCACAGACAGCTGTTTCGGGGTGTTGCCCCTCATCAGTGTGGAGTAGGATTCTGGCTAACCGGGAGCGATGCTTTGGTGACTACTCAAACAAAGCAATAGCTGATCTTAGGGAGACCAGCTACAAAAATACCGTGGAGCCTCACTTAAGAGTCTCAAACACAGCAATCCAAAGTGCAAAGCTCCTGGGAAACATAAAATGCAAAAGATTGTGGAGCCCCAGTTATGGGTCTACAACACAGTGAAAGCCAGATAGCCAGAATCCTACTCCACACTGATGAGGGGCAACACCTCGAAACAGCTGTCTGTGGATGGATAACTTGCTTAGGTCTTCCCCGTCACATCCTTAAAGCTTGTAAAAGAGCGGGATCTTGACATAGGGGCCACTTAATATGGTGGTTTTGGTGATCTCTGTAATGGAGACACCCCTTTGCTTGTTTTTCCTTCCTTTGAGGGATATCTGGCTTTCACTGTGTTGTAGACCCATAACTGGGGCTCCACAATCTTTTTGCATTTTATGTTTCCCAGGGAGCTTTGCACTTTGGATTGCTGTGTTTGAGACTCTTAAGTGAGGCTCCACGGTATTTTTGTAGCTGGTCTCCCTAAGATCAGCTATTGCTTTGTTTGAGTAGTCACCAAAGCATCGCTCCCGGTTAGCCAGAATCCTACTCCACACTGATGAGGGGCAACACCCCGAAACAGCTGTCTGTGGATGGATAACTTGCTTAGGTCTTCCCCGTCACATCCTTAAAGCTTGTAAAAGAGCGGGATCTTGACATAGGGGCCACTTAATATGGTGGTTTTGGTGATCTCTGTAATGAAGACACCCCTTTGCTTGTTTTTCCTTCCTTTGAGGGATATCTGGCTTTCACTGTGTTGTAGACCCATAACTGGGGCTCCACAATCTTTTTGCATTTTATGTTTCCCAGGGAGCTTTGCACTTTGGATTGCTGTGTTTGAGACTCTTAAGTGAGGCTCCACGGTATTTTTGTAGCTGGTCTCCCTAAGATCAGCTATTGCTTTGTTTTAGGGACAGTTCATGTCCTTTATGGCCCACTGGGTTAATGTGGTTCCTGCAGAGCCACACCAGCAACTTGGACAGATCACGCTGCTTCCGCCTCCACGTTCTCACGCTGTTGGTCCAGAGACAATGTTCACCTCTGCCTCCTCATCCTCCATTGTGTCCTCAGCCTCCACTGCAGGTACAAGTCACATTGCCCCTCCAGCATACCACATGTGCAGGGCACGGCGGTGTCACATTGTTCTGCACCACGTTTCCCTGGGCGAACTAAGTCATACAGGGGAGGAAATGCTCCGTGTGATTCATCAAGAAATCGAATCCTGGCTTTCTCAGCGACAACTGAAAATCGGAACCATGGTGACCGATAACTGGAAGAACATTGTGTCGGCGCTGTGTCAAGGATGGCTGAGCCATGTGCCCTGCATGGCACACATGTTTAATCTGGTTGTCAAGCGGTTACTGAAGTCTTCCACCCATCTGCAAGACATCCTAAAAATGGCCAGGAAACTATGCATGCACTTCAGCCACTCGTACATCGCAAAGCACACCCTGCTTGAGTTGTAGCGGCAGAACAGAATCCCTCAACATAGGCTGATATGCAACGTTTTCACCCGTTGGAATTCCACTCTCCATTTCTTGGACCGACTATACGAACAGAGAAAGGCCATCAACGATTTCTTCATGGTGCAGGCGTAAAGGAGCACTCCCCTGTGTAACTTCGATGTCAGCCAGTGGCAGCTCATGCGTGACTCCTGCCATTTGCTCAGGCTATTTGAGGACGCCACATTATTTGTCAGTCGCCAAGACTACGGTATGACTGCTTCATGTCCTGGAACAGAAGGTGGTAACAATGGCTGGTCAGGGGACTTGAGACGTGGCGCCTAGATCTTATGGCAACATTAGCCCTGTGGGGGCTGTACTGGAAGAGGGCGAGGAGGACATTGGAGCACAGGCAACGTGTAGCGAAATGGGTGGTTTTCTACTCAGCTGACATAAGAGGAGGAGCAGGAGCAGGCAGAGGAGCTACAGGGCGATCAGGAAGACAAGACAGAGGACCCAGACACACCGTGGCAGTATGCAGTGGAGATGGAGGCAGGGAGTCCCTCCGAGTCACTTGCACAAATCAATTCCACTACTGCCCTCTGCTGCTCACAAAGCCTGGACTACATGTAGAATGTAGAGTTCCAGCGTGTGCTCACGTCGCACAATAGTCTGTTAGCTGGGAAATGCAAATGCTGCAGCAGCGTTTCAAAACCGACAGCAGCTGTCCATCCAGTTCGGCCTGTCATCCTGCTAGTTGATCCAGAGAAAAGAAGTACTCCCTGGATCAACGACCCATCTCTAGTAGCTATAGCCTGTAATATTATTACACTCCAGGAATACATCCAGGCCCCTCTTGAATTCCTTTATTGTACTCACCATTACCACCTCCTCAGGCAGAGAGTTCCATAGTCTCACTGCCAGTGGCGTAACTAGAAATGACTGGGCTCCCCAGCAAATTTTTGAATGGGGCCCCCTCCCCCAGTAATTTTTTCCCAACCCCTTCCTTTCACGCCCCCTTTCCTGTGGCTAGTAAAGATTGCTCTCTCAGACCAGGCCCGGCAGCTGTTCCATCCGTTTTCTACACTGTCTATACTGCCACTGTATATAATTTCATTGTAGAAGAATGTTGAGGGGCCCTGACAAAATATTTTAGTACTTCTCCTCCTCCTCTTGGATGGGCCCCTTCTGGATCAGGGCCCCAAAGCATCCGCTTCCCCTGCTTCCCCTATAGTTACGCCCCTGCTCACTGCTCTTACCATAAAGAATCCTCTTCAATGTTTGTGTACAAACCTTCTTTCCTTCAGACGCAGAGGATTTCCCCTCGTTACAGTGACAGTCCAGGGGATAAATAGATGATGAGAGAGATCTCTGTACTGACCCCTGATATACACTCATCTAAACAATTATTAGGAACACTATACTAATACGGTGTTTCAGAACTGCCTTAATTCTACGTCGCATTGAATTAACAAGGTGCTGATAGCATTCTTTAGAAATGTTGGCCCATATTGATAGGATAGCATCTTGCAGTTGATGGAGATTTGAGGGATGCACATCCAGGGCACGAAGCTCCCGTTCCACCACATCCCAAAGATGCTCTATTGGGTTGAGATCTGGTGACTGTGGGGGCCATTTTAGTACAGTGAACTCATTGTCATGTTCAAGAAACCAATTTGAAATGATTTGAGCTTTGTGACATGGTGCATTACCCTGCTGGAAGTAGCCATCAGAGGATGGGTACATGGTGGTCATGAAGGGATGTAGAGGGTCAGAAACAATTCTCAGGTAGCCCGTGGCATTTAAACGATGGCCAATTGGCACTAAGGGGCCTAAAGTGTGCCCAGAAAACATCCCCCACACCATTACACCACCACCACCAGCCTGCACAGTGGTAACAAGGCATGATGGATACATGTTCTCATTCAGTTTACGCCAAATTCGGACTCTACCATTTAAATGTCTAAACTGAAATCGAGACTCATCAGACCAGGCAACATTTTTCCAGTCTTCAACAGTCTAATTTTGGTGAGCTCGTGCAAATTGTAGCCTCATTTTCCTATTTGTAGTGGAGATGAGTGGTACCCGGTGGGGTCTTCTGCTGTTGTAGCCCATCCGCCTCAATGTTGTGCGTGTTGTGGCTTCACAAATGCTTTGCTGCATACCTCGGTTGTAACGAGTGTTTTTTTCAGTCAACGTTGCTCTTCTATCACCTTGAATCAGTCGACCCATTCTCCTTTGACCTTTAGCATCAACAAGGCATTTTCGCCCACAGGACTGCCGCATACTGGATGTTTTTCCCTTTTTAAACCATTTTTTGTAAACCCTAGAAATGGTTGTGCGTGAAAATCCCAGTAACTGAGCAGATTGTGAAATACTCAGACCGGCCCGTCTTGCACCAACAACCATGCCATGCTCAAAATTGCTTAAATCACCTTTCTTTCCCATTCTGACATTTAGTTTGGAGTTCAGGAGATTGTCCTGACCAGGACCACACCCCTAAATGCATTGAAGCAACTGCCATGTGATTGGTTGACTAGATAATTGCATTAATGAGAAATAGAACAGGTGTTCCTAATAATTCTTTAGGTGAGTGTATTTATACATAGTTATTAGATCTCCCCTAGGTCGTCTTTTTTCTAAAGTAAATAACCCTAATTTTGATAACCTTTCAGGGTACTGTAGTTGCCCCATTCCAGTTATTACTTTAGTTGCCCTCCTCTGAACCCTCTCCAGCTCTGCTATGTCCACCTTGTTCACAGGAGCCCAGAGCTGTACACAGTACTCCATGTGTGGTCTGACTAGCGATTTGTAAAGTGGTATGACTGTGTTCTCATCACGGGCGTCTATGCCCCTTTTGATGCAACCCATTATCTTATTGGCCTTGGCGGCAGCTGCCTGACACTGGTTTTTGCAGCTTAGTTTGAGTTTATTAAAATTCCTAGATCCTTTTCCATGTCAGTGGTTCCGAGTGTTTTACCATTTAGTATGTACGGGTGACTTGCATTATTCCTTCCCATGTGCATAACTTTACATTTGTCAGTGTTAAACCTCATCTGCCATTTATCTGCCCAAGCCTCCAATCTATCCAGATCCCCCTGTAGAAGAATATTGTCCTCTTCAATGTACATTTTACTATGCAAGCCTTCTGCAAGATCATTAAAAAATATATTGAAAAGAATAGGGCCCCATTGGCAGTTGCCCAATCTGAGTGTGTACTGTTAATAAACACCCTCTGTTTTCTGTCACTCAGCCAGTTACTTACCCACTTACAGACATTTTCTCCCAGTCTGAGCATCCTCATTTTATATACTAACCTTTTATGTGGTACAGTGTCAAATGCTTTGGAGAAGTCCAGATATACGACATCCATTGATTCGCCGCTGTCAAGTCTAGAACTTACCTCCTCATAGAAACTGATTAACTTTGTTTGACATGACCGATCTCTCATGAAGCTATGCTGATATGGCGTTATTTGCTTATTTCTGTTGAGATCCTCTAAGATAGCATCTCTCAGAAAACCTTCAAACAGTTTCCCCACAACAGATGTTAAACTTACTGGCCTATAGTTTCCGGGAACTCTGTTTTTGGACCCTTTTTGAATATTGGCACCACATTTGCTATGCGCCAATCCTGTGGGAGATTCCCTGTCAGTATAGAGTCCGCAAATATCAGAAATAAGGGTCTGGCTATGACATTACTTAATTCCCTTAGGATACGGGGTGTATGCCATCCGGTCCTGGTGATTTGTCTATTTTAATCTTTTTAAGTCGCTGTTGTACTTCTTCTTGGGTCAGACAGGACACTTTTAATGGGGGATTTATTTTTACATTCAGCATCGCTCTCTGCAACTACCCCTTCATTACTCTTTAAAGGGCCGACACCTTCAGATTTATACTTTTTAACATTTATATAATTGAAGAAAATTTTAGGGTTATTTTTACTCTCTTTGGCAATTAATCTCTTGGTCTCTATTTTGGCCGCTTTTATTTGTTTTTTACATGTTCTATTTTTCCTTATAGTTTTTCAGTGCTTCCTCGCTACCCTCCTGTTTTAGTGATTTATATGCTTTCTTTTTGTCATTTATTGCTTTCTATACATTTCTATTTTTCCACATTGGTTTCTTTTTGTTCCTTAACCTTTTATTCCCATACGGTATGTACCTCTCACAATGAGAATTTAGGATACTTTTAAAGATCTCCCATTTTGTGGCTGTATTTTTGAGGACTTTGTCCCAGTTAGTTAGGCCTATGGCCTCGCTTAGTTGGCAAAATTTAGCTTTTTTGAAGTTTGGTATTTTTGTTCCTCCCTGTAGAAATAATAATTGGAAAGTTATTCCTTTATGGTCACAATTTCCCAGGTGTCCCCTAATTTGCACTTTTGTTGTTCTGTCAGGTCTATTGGTTAATACTAAGTCCACTATGGCCATCCCTCTAGTCGGGTCCTGAACCAGTTGGGAAAGGTAATTGTCTTTGGTTATTGCCAAGAACCTGTTTACTTTATGCGATGTACAACTTTTAGTTTCCCAGTCAATATCTGGGTAGTTGAAGTCCCCCATAATAACGACTTCATTAGGATTTGCGGCCTTGTCTATCTCATTTAGTAATAGATTGTCCGTGGACTCTGGTATATTAGGTGGTTTATAGTACACTCCAATTAGTAATTTATTATTGTTTTTGCCTCCATGTATTTCTACCCACAGTGACTCCACGTGTTCCTGTCCCTCACTTATATCTTCTCGGACTGTGGGCTTTAGATAGGACTTTACATAAAGGCAGACCCCTCCCCCTCTCCGGTTTTGACAATCATTTCTAAACAGACTGTAACCCTGTACATTAACTGCCCAGTCATAGCTGTCATCCAGCCATGTCTCAGTTATTCCCACTATATCATAGTCCTCCTCACAAATCACTAATTCCAGTTCCCCAGTTTTGTTAGTCAGGCTTCTGGCATTAGTGTACATACAATTAAGAGGTTTTTGTATATTTTTAACCCTACACCTTTCCTTCTGAACTGTTTTAGTCCCTCCTTCCATTCCTCCCCCAGTCCCACTACCTTGCCCCCGGTATCTATCTGCACTATCGTCCCCCCCCTATAACGTAAGTACCCTCCCCCCAGTCCCTAGTTTAAACACTCCTCCAACCTCCTCGCCATCTTTCTCCCCAACACATCTGCCCCTTCCCCATTGAGGTGCAGCCCGTCCCTATTATAGAGCCTGTAGCCGACAGAGAAGTCGGCCCAGTTCTCCAGGAAACCAAACCCCTCCTTCCTACACCAGTTCTTAAAGCCACTTGTTAACCTCCCTAATCTCCCACTGCCTTTCTTGTGTGGCTCTTGGTACAGGCAGTATCTCTGAAAATACTACCTTTGAGGTCCTTGCCCTAAGCTTTTGACCTAAATCCTTGAAATCATTTTTAAGGACGCTCCACCTACCTCTAACTTTGTCATTGGTTTCCGATATGGACCATGACCGCTGGATCTTCTCCAGCCCCTCCCAGTAATCTGTCAACCCTATCTGCGATGTGTCAAACTCTAGCGCCAGGAAGACAGCACACTATTCGGCGATCACGGTCTTTGTGACAGATTGCCCTATCTATTCCCCTAATAATGGAGTCTTCCACTACCAGCACCTGTCTGTCCTGCCCTGCTCTCCTGTTCCCCTGCTTAATGGAGCCGACATTCCCCTGACTGGCAGAGGAAGTGTCCTGCTGCAGCAGTGCTGTCCCTGAACAGACATCCCCCTCATCTGCCAAACGCGCAAACTTGTTGGGGTGTGACAGATCAGGGCTAGCCTCCCTGACACTCTTCCCTCTACCCCGCTTTCTAACTGTTACCCAGCTAGCTACCTCACTTTCCTCAGCCTCCTCACTGTCACTCTCCCCCTTATCTGCTCCATAGAGTGCTTGCTCGGTGAGAAGCAAACTCTTTTGCAAATTCTCAATGCCTCTTAGTGTTGCAACTCACCAGTTTAGAGACTCAATTTGCGATTCCAAACAGGTAATTTGCACACATGTCTGAAATGTTGAGTTCTTATTCAGGTATAGCACAGTTGCAGTTTGCAAATTACAATTCTTTTATCGTCCCCAATTTCCTCCAAAAAGCCCCAGACTGCGGAACACAACTAACCCTTGGCAAGGGAGATTTGCACAAGGGGGAACTTTTGCGGGACTGTTTATTGTGGCCGGCCTTCTCCCTTTTGCCACCACACAGCCTCTTCCAGCCTGTTGCGGTGCTGTGGATCCCTCCCCCTCTGTCCTGCTGCCCTTGCTCGACCTTCTACCCTCCCAGTTTGGGTCAGTGATGTCATCGTCTACCCATCTCCTTTTCCACTTACTCACTCTGGTCATCCTCCTCACTTGTGTTGACCTAACAAGACCCTCACTTATTGATAACTGTGTCTTATCTGCATCATCCACCAAGTGAAACACTAAATGCCATTCCCACTGTCGTTATCTTCTGACTGTGGATGCTGAAGAGTTTGTGGATGTCAAGGAGCAGCAATCAAGCATAATAAGCACCAATTAGGCAGATTTAAAATGACTGTGATACTCAGCTCCTTATAGACATTTACTGGTGTGTTTACAAACATGGTGAAGTCAAGAAAATGGTCCAGGAAGACAAGAGAAGAGGGGATTTCTCTTCACAGGAAGGGCAATGGCTATAAGAAGATTGCAAAGATGTTAAACATACCAAGAGACAACATAGGAAGCATCATTAGCAAATTCAAGGCAAAGGGCACTGTTGAAATGCTACCTGGTCGTGGCAGTAAGAAGATGCTGACTTCGACTGCTGTGTGCTACCTGAAGTGCAAAGTGGAGAAAAGTCCCAGAGTGACTGCTGAGGAACTGAAAAAAGATTTGTCAGATGCGGGTACTGAAGTTTCAGCTCAGACAATAAGGCGCACACTGCGTAATGAAGGCTGTAGTATGCCAAAAGTCATGTGGACAAACCACAAAAGTTTTGGGATAGTGTTCTGTGGACTGATGAAACAAAATTAGAACTGTTTGGGCCCATGGATCAACACTATTTTTGGAGGAGGAAGAACAAGGCCTATGAAGAATTGAACACCTTGCCTACTGTGAAGCATGGCGGGGGGGTCAATCATGCTTTGGGCTGTTTTGCTTCTACAGGTACAGGGAAGCTTCAGCGTGTGCAAGGTACCATGAATTCTCTTCAGTACCAGGAGATATTGGATGAAAATGTGATGCAGTCCGTCACAAACCTGAGGCTTGGGAGACGTTGGACCTTTCAACTGGACAATGATCCCAAGCATACCTCCAAGTCCACTAGAGCATGGTTGCAGATTAAAGGCAACATTTGGAAATGGCCATCGCAGTCACCAGACTTAAATCCGATTAACCTCTTAAGGACGCAGGGCGTACATGTACGCCCTAGCGTCCTGGTACTTAAGGACTCAGGGCGTACATGTATGCCCTGAGAAGTTCCGCTCACCGCAGCGCTGCGGGTGGTGATCGGAACAGGATGCCTGCTGAAATCATTCAGCAGGCATCCTGTGACAATGCCGAGGGGGGTCATGTGACTCCCCCATGTCGGCGATCGCAACAAACCGAAGATCAATTCAGACCTGCGGTTTGTTGCGTTTCCGGGTACATCGCGTCACCTGTGACCCGATTACCCGGAAATGACGGTGATCGGATGGCGTGAGGACACCATCCAATCACCGTCATGCATGTCTGCATGCCCTGTGATTGGCTGCCGGAGGGCCCCTGTGATTGGCTGCCGGGAGGGAGGTGGCTGCTGCGCGCAGATTCAAATCTCCTCCTCTCTTGAGCAGCTTCCTTTTGGTTCCTGCTCTTGGAGAGAGGAGACGTGCCCTGCAGCCCCCAGCAGCCCCCAGCAGCCCCCAGCAGCCCCCAGCAGCCCCGATCTTCAGGGTAAGTCAGGGACAGGGTTAGGTCAGGCAGGGTCAGTTCAGGGACAGATCTTTCTTTTTTTTTCCATCTTATTCATTTTTTTGCAGGTAGTTTGGTGTCTGGGGTCCACAGCACACTCAGCTGTGAGACCCTAGACCCTGCTGTAGCCCCCCAGTTGTGTAAGTTTGTGCACTAATTTTGGTCGGCGCTCTTTAGTGTCCGGCCACTATTAGTGCATCGCACAACTGACCGCTGATCAGTTTTCTACTGATCAGTGAGTTTGACTTTTTTCACACCTCCCTTTTTTAGTTATTTTTTTTTTTTTTTTAGTGGTACATTTGTTCGTGAACACTGCCCCACTACACACGCACACTAAATAAAGTTTATTTTACACGCACGCACGCACACACACACACGCTAGCACACACACCCATGGACCGCCGGCTGTTCACGGTGGAGAGGCATACGCCCAGATGCTCTCCCGACACCGAGAGCGCCAGTGAGGATGAGGATGACCCCACCTTCCTCCTGTCGTCCTCATCCTCATCATCATCATCTGATGATGATGAGCCCCCAAGGCGGCGGAGACGCCGCCAGGCGGAGCCAGGGCCCTCACGCGCTAGGGACCCCGTGGCCCATCCCAGTACGAGCAGCCCTGGGGCTCGTACTGGTTTCCAACCCACCAAACAAGTGCACCGGAGCCCCCACCAGTGACCTTAGCTGGTGTCCCCAGTGGACTTTGAGCCTGTGATTCCAGATTTTGCTGGCAATTCTGGAATCCAGATTCCCACAGTGGGGTTCACTGAAATGGACTTCTTTAGTTTTTTTCAGTGACCCGCTGGTGAATCTGATGGTGGAGCAGACGAACCTGTATGCCCAACAGTTCGTCGCTCAGCACCCAGGCTCTTTTGGCCAGGCCCGGTGGCTGGGCGCCAGTCAGTGCAGCCGAGATGAGGACGTTTGGGGCCTCGTGCTGCATATGGGCCTGGTCAAAAAACCCAGTGTCAGGCTGTACTGGAGTGGGGACGTCCTCTACAAGACCCCACTGTACAGTTCAGCCATGACACGTCCCAGATTCGAGGCCATCCCGAAATGCCTGCATTATGCAGATAATGCAGCATGTCCCCGAACTGATCCCGCCTATGACCGGCTGTATAAGATACGGCCGATCATCGATCATTTCGGGGCCAAGTTTGCACAGGCCTACGTGCCTGGAAGGGAGGTCGCGATTGATGAGTCTCTGTTGCTTTCAAGGGAGACTCGTTTTCCATCAATACATTCCCAGCAGCGAGCGAGGTATGGCGTGAAGCTCTACAAAATTTGTGAGAGTACCTCAGGGTACACTTACAAATTTCGTGTTACTGAGAGCGAGATTCCCGTATTGAACCCCAGAATGTCCCCCCACTCTGGGTGTTAGCGGGAAAATCGTGTGGGATCTTTGCACCCACTGCTGGATAAGGGTTACTACCTGTACGTGGATAACTTTTATACCAGCATCCCCTTGTTCAGGTCTTGTGCCGCCAGATCCACGTTACGCTTGTGGGACCGTCTGCGGAAAAATCAACGTGGCCTCCCTACCTACCCCTCCAGGTACCTATCCCCAGGGATGAGACCCGTGCCCTTACTTGTGGAAACCTGCTGTTGGTCAGGTATAAGGACAAGAGGGATGTCCTTGTGCTGACCACAATCCATGGTAACGGCACCACCCCAGTCTCTGTGCGAGAGTACCACGGCAACGGTCCTCAAGCCCGATTGTATCGTCGACTACAATCGGTATATGGAGTGGAGTTGATCTATCTGATCAAGTTCTCCAACTATATAATGCCATACGGAAAACCCGGGCATGGTACAAAAAGGTTGCGGTCTACATGGTGCAGGTTGCCATGTACAACGCTTTGTACTGTTCGAGCGCTGGCAGCACAGGGACTTTCCTCCATTTCTATGAGGCAGTCCTCAGGGACCTGATCTTTTCTGACCGGGAAAGAGCAGGTCGGAGTACTCGGGATGGAGGAGCCCGGTTCGTCCCTGGCCAACACTTTCCAGGTGTGGTCCCCATACTGGAAAGAGGGGACTAACCCAAAAAGTGCAGAGTGTGTCGCAAGAGGGGGATACAGAAGGACACCACTACTCAATGTGACACTTGCCCCGATCATCTGCATTGATGGTTGCTTCAGGGAATATCACACTTCCATGGAGTTCTAAATTTTTATAATTTTTATAATTCCCGACAGGTCCCTAGAAAATATATAAAAAAGTATGGCTCTCAGACTTTGGAGTCACATAAACAATTTTTTTCCAAAAATATTAGCTTCCTCAAACTGCGATCTTCCAGATGTTGTAAAACTCCAAATTCTGAGAGGCACACTTATTGGGCATCGCCGCGTCCGTAAAAATCTTCTCTATTCAAATACCCCATAAACTGGCCCCTCTGACAAACTCTGTAAAAAAATAAAATAAAAAACTATATAAAAAAGCCATTTTTATTGTCACCTTAAATCCCAAAAAGTGTAATATCTAGCAGTCCAAAAGCCATATGCGCCCCCAAATAGTGCCAATAAAACAGCCATCTCGCCCCGCACAAAATGAGCCCCCATTAGATAGTCGCCCAACTCAAAAAAAAAACTGTAGCTCCCAGTCTAGAGATTAAGTAAATTTTTAATTTTTGTTTCCCAAAATGATTAACCTAGTGTATAACTCTTAAATAAAAAAGAGTAGACATATTAGGTATCGCCACGTCCGTAGAATCTTCCCTATCAAATTAACATTTGACAACCCCTCAGATCTACAGCGTTAAAAATATGGAATAAAAATGGTGCCTAAAACACCCATTTTGGCAAAATTCCGTTTTAATCTATTTTTCCGTTAATAAAGCCCAAGGGTTAACAGTCAAGCATAAACTAAATATTTGTGCCCCTCTGACTTCCGTAATTTGCAGAAACACTCCATATGTGGTCGTAAATGGCTATATGGCCACCACGGCGGGACATAGAACAAAGGGGCACGCCGTTTTGGCTTCTGGAAGGCAGATTTACTATTTTGCTGCCATGTCAACAGAAGCCCCCACGATGTAAAGCCCTAGACTAGAAACTCCAAAAAAGTGATGACCCAATACTAGAAACCACACCCCTCAAGGTATTCTGCAAATTACTTTTACAAAGTTTGTTGACCCTTTAGGTGATCCACAAAATGAGATGGCAAATGTAGAAACAATTTTAGATTTTTAATTTTTGTTGGCTTCCCTCAAAAAAGTGTAATATAGAGCAACCAAAATCATATCTACCCTAAAATAGTCCCAAAAGAAACAACCACCATATCCTGCTTAGTTTCCCTGAGATGGGGTCCCACTTTTATGGAGTTTCTACTCCAAGGGGTGCAGCAGGGGCTTGAAAGGGCACACGTGGTGTAAATAAACTATTCAGCAAAATCAGCCTTCCCAAAGCCCCTACCGCAGCTCCCCTCCTTCTATTTAACCCTGCCGGTTTGGCCAAACAGTAGTTTAGGACCACATGCGAAGTGTTTTTGCAAACCCCTAGCGAATCAGGGCAACCATACTGAGTGTTGTTTGGCAGTTAACCCTACTTTCTTACTGGAAAACATGTTTTTATTGGAAACTTTTCAAAAAATTGAAATTTCAAAATTGTTTCTCCATCTGCCATTAACTCTTGTGGAGCACCTAAAGGGTTAATAAAGATTGTTAACAGTTTGAATACCTTGAGAGGTGTACTTTCTTAGATGGAGTCACTTTTTGGAATTTCTATGCTAGAATGCATCAGGGAGGCTTGCAATAGGACATGGTGTAAAAAAACAGTCCTGCAAAATCTGCCATTCAAAACCCATATAGGCGCTCCTCCTTCTATGCCCTGCGGTTTGGCCAAACAGTAGTTCTAGGACCACATATGGGTGTTTTTGCAAACTAGAGAATCAGGGCAACCCATACTGAGTGTTGTTTGGCAGTTAACCCTTACTTTATTACTGGAAAAAATGTTTTTATTGGAAACTTTTCCAAAAATTGAAATTTCAAAATTGTTTCTCTCATCTGCCATTAACTCTTTGTGGAGCACCATAAGGGTTAACAAAGATTGTTAACCCAGTTTTGAATACCTTGAGGTGTATTTTCTTAGATGGAGTCACTTTTGGAATTTCTATGCTAGAATGCATCAGGGAGGCTTGCAATAGGACATGGTGTAAAAAATGAGTCCTGCAAAATCTGCACATTCAGAAACCCTATATGGCTCTCCTCTTCTATGCCCTGCGGTTTGGCCAAACAGTGGTTTAGGACCATATATGGGTGTTTTTTGCAAACTAGAGAATCAGGGCAGCCCACATTGAGTTTTGTTTGACACTTAACCCTTGCTTTGTTCCTGGAAAAAATTGATTATAATGAAAAATTTTCCAAGAAATCGAAATTCTGAAATTTCATCTCCATTTTTCAATGAATTCTTGTGGAAGACCTAAAGGGTTAACAAAGTTTGTACAATCAGTTTTGAATACCCTGAGGGAGTGTTCTTTCTAGAATAGTGTCATTTTGGGTGGTTTCTATTCTGTAAGCCTCACAAAGTGACTTCAGACCTGTACTGGTCCATAAAAAGTGGGATTTGGAAAATTTCAGAAAAATTTCAAAATTTGCTCCTATACTTCAAAGCTATGTAACATCCTCAAAAATAAAATAGCATTCCCAAAATGATGGAAACATCAAGCAGACATATGGGGAATGTAAAGTAATAACTATTTTTGGGGTATTACTATGTAATAGAAAAGTAGAGAAATTGAAACTTTGAAATTTACAAATTTTTCCAAATTTTCATTAAATTTGGTATTTTTAATGCAAAAATTTAACTTTTTGACCCGATTTTAGTAGTGTCATGAAGTACAAGTATGTGATGAAAAAACAATCTCAGAACGGCCTGCGTAAGTAAAACCGTTTTAAAGTTATTCAGACATAAAGTGACAGTGGTCAGATTTGCAAAAAATGGCCAAGTCCTTTAGGTGAAATAGGGCTAAGTCCTTATGGGGTTAAGAACCTCTGGTGGGACTTAAAGAAAGCAGTTGCAGCGCGCAAGCCTAAGAATGTGACTGAACTGGAGGCTTTTGCCCATGAAGAATGGGCGAAGATACCCGTAGACCGCTGCAAGACACTTGTGTCAAGCTATGCTTCACGTTTAAAAGTGGTTATAACTGGAAAAGGATGTTGTACTAAGTACTAAGATTGAATAAAACTTGGGGGTTGAATAAAACTGATAATGATGTGAGCACAGAAAAGACATTTGTGGTTATTTCATTATAAATGTTATGTTATATTTGTCTGACTTACAAGTGCCTCTTTGTTTTAATTGTAAACAAGATGACTGAAATGAACAAAATCAATGTCAAACTGGCCAAAACACTTAATTTCAGTGGGGGTTGAATAATTTTGAACACAACTGTAGAAATAAACTGCAGGTCGATGTTCTACATTTGTGGCAACCTTCACACACTTCCCTGCTTTGCTCATGTGTACAATTAGTTATTAAAAGAATGAAGAGAACCCTGCTATAACAGGAGTTACTTTACTGCTAAAATATTATTATACACCAACAGTGAGAACTGTCTTATAAATCATTGTCTGGTGTGTGATTTTTTGTGTCATTGAGAGCTTACCAGGAAAGCCACCATATTACTTGCCCATCATAAGAAAATATGTGTCTCATCAAGCAGAGTTCTGCACCTATGACATGGCATTCCCAAATCTGAGGCTGCTCTTCACTTGACTAACAGGTCCTCACAGCTTGGCAGACCCTGAGAATCTTGTTTCTGCTCCGCTGCCTAGAGCAGTGGTGCAAGTTCAGAGGCTCTTCTACTAAAGGAATAACAATTACTGTGGATCGCTACAGCTGGATTAGGATAAGGTGCTCTTGATCCTTGTGACCCACCCGGTCACTAAAATGGAATTAAATGGATATAAATGTGGCCAGGCTCTCAAATATAGAATCAAGTCAAAACCTTGAAGAAATAACTGTTTATTGGGCTAAATAGCCCTAAAGAGGCAATATAGTGAAAAACAACATAATAAAAATACCATTAAAATATTAACACAATAAAAACAAAAAATAGCAGCAATGGCAAAATGTTGTCTAATAGCAGTGATAATCTAATCGCAGCCAAATAACCGCAACTAAATGCTTCAATGGTAACTCCACACTTCATTGGAGTAGAACACTGTCACAATTTCGCAATCTGGCAATGGCAGATAATACTGTTAAAATTTTGCAGTCTCACAGTATGCTTGCGTCCTGATCTTCCAGAGATCATACCATGCGCAAACTTTTGTAGATGTATTGAATTCAGATGGAAAACTATGCGCAAACTTTTATAAAATTCGCAGTCTTATAGTATGCAATGTCAAGCGGACATCCTAGATTTACACATTCGCAAGAACTTCGGGTAAATATCAAATAGACACAGTGCAGTGATTCATCTGGGTGGATCCCAACACTTAAAGCAACTGTATCGATATTACCTGCATCCGAATTTGCCCATGCGACACTCGGTGTCCAAGGATATTCACTGGCCTGCGATTTGGATTAGGTGCCAGACAAATGTCCGCTTTGCGTATCTCCCTGGGACTCATGTGACTCGTAGCTTTTGAGCAAAGGTTCCCTTAGGATCGTGGGTGTCTAACACGACTTGTTAGAGTTGGTCTTTGGGTAAGTCACTATGCCAGCATGCCGGAACAAGGTTTTCTACCATACGCGTTTCGGGGTTTGTGGATGACCCCTTCCACTGAGTGTCGCATGGGCAAATTCGGATGAAGGTAATATTGACACAGTTGCTTTAAGTGGTGGGATGCCACCCAGACGAATCACTGCACTGTGTCTATTTGATATTTACCCAAAGTTCTTGCAAATGTGTGAATCTAGGATGTTCACATGACATTGCATACTATGAGACTGCAAATTTTATAAAAGTTTGCACATAGTTTTCCATCTGAATTCAATACATCTACAAAAGTTTGCGCATGGTTTGCTCTCTGGAAGATCGGGATGCAAGCATACTGTGAGACTGTGAAATTTTACCAGTATTATCTGCCATTACCGGATTGCGAAATTGTGACAGTGTTCTACTCCAGAAGTGTGGAGATACCATTGAAGCATTTAGTTGCGGTTATTTGGCTGTGATTAGATTATCGCTGCTATTAGACAACATTTTGCCATTGCTGTTATTTTTGTTTTTATTGTGTTAATATTTTAATAGTATTTTTATTATGTTGTTCTTCTACTAAAGCAACAACGTTGCATGCACCACTACTCTTCTGGGTAGCAAAGCATGGTCACTTGCTGCACTGAAAGCAGAACCTCTTTATTTGCACGGCTTATCGCAGGAGTGGTGCAGGGGAAAGATTGTCAGGGCCGCAAAAATCTCTGACCCTGTGACTCAAGGACATGGGGATCCTCCTCAGCATTAGGCCCCTTTCACACGGGCGAGTTTTCCGCGCGGGTGCAATGCGTGATGTGAACGCATTGCACCCGCACTGAATCCTGACCCATTCATTTCAATGGGTCTGTGTACATGAGCGTTTTTTTTCACGCATCATTTGTGCGTTGCGTGAAAATCGCAGCATGTTCTATATTCTGCGTTTTTTCACGCAGCCCTAGCCCCATAGAAGTGAATGGGGCTGCGTGAAAAACGCATTGCATCCGCAAGCAGGTGCAGGTGCGTTGCGTTTTTCACTGATGGTTGCTAGGAGATGTTGTTTGTAAACCTTCAGTTTTTTATCACGCGCGTGAAAAACGCATCAAAACGCATTGCACCCGCGCGGAAAAAACTGAACAACTGAACGCAATCGCAGGCAAAACTGAATGGCTTTGCCTTTGAAATCGCACAGTTTTCCCTGAACGCATCCGCAACGCATCCAGACCTAATCCGGACACGCTCGTGTGAAAGAGGCCTTAGGGACACCCCATTGCAGGTGCAGAACTCTGCTTAATGAGATAAATTGATGCTTATTCTCTTCTGAAGATGATTTATGCTTAAAAAATGTTGCAACCAATACAGAAGGCAAAGAGGTTTGAATAATGAACATGTATATAGAAAAAATGAAATATTATTCAATATAAAATGTCTACTTTTAGAACCAAATTAATATAAAATATATTTTAGAAAATGTGCCCGTCATGGGGCCTAATGGATTTTTTCAAATTAGAATGTAATAAGTACTTTACTGTTACTAATAATGTGTGGTTTTAGTGAGCTATTTCAGGCACATTAATAGAAAATAAAACCACATACTGAATCATAATATATCTGTTATGTGAAATACACTAATAATATAAACTAAATGTTGCAGAAAATGAAGTTTCAGACTCTGTAGAATTTTGACTACTGAGATGACATATTTTATATAAATCGCTGTATCATATTGGAGGGGAAAATAATCGGCTAGATTTAGATTATTGTAATGAATTCACAAACTGCTAAAAGTAAAAAGTCAAACAAACATTTTGCTTCTGTTTAGTTTTCTACTTTGGATTAGCATCTGACATCCCCAGGATGCCATTGTGTGGGCTTCAGGACCACAATTATATATATATATATATATATATATATATATATATATATATATATATATAAGCTATATGGACAAAACTGTTGGGACACTTACACATTACACCTAAGGGATCATGCACACAACACAATCTTTGTTTTTTTTCCGCATCTGATCCCTATTTATTGTGGGTCGGACGTGGACAAATTCACTTCAATGGAACTGCAAAGGATGCGGATGGCACCCTGTGTGTCCGTGGAGCCTTCAAAAATATAGAACATGTCCTATTCTTGTTCGCATTACAGACAAGGACTATTCTATTATAGGACAGAAGTTCCGTTAAGCAAAATGCGGAAGGCACACAGCTGGTATCCAGGAGTCAGGTTCCCACAACATCAAACATAGTGAAATATCACAATTAATCGTAGCTTAATGAATTGTACGTGTTTTTATAGAATCTGCGGCTGATGTTACTTTTTGGACAACTGTGGCCTTTATCAAACTATAACAGAATAGAGAAAATAACATAATGGCAGTGGTCAGCTCTGTATAATGACAATTAGTCACATTAATTAAATATTCCAAATTACATGATATGACAGAATTGTACGTAAAATAAAATGAAATTAAAAGTGAAAGTAAACATGGCAATAACACATGAAAGCAGGTAAAATTTATTCAAAAGGTCGTTACGTATCACTTGTGTCTGTCTGTTCCACTAAATCCCATGGTAAGTATTGATGTTAATGAGGTCCCATGGTAGGCATAGTTGATACTGTGTTTTTTAAATATTGTGATACTGTGTCACACTTGTCAAGGAACTATAGGGACTAGGATATGGTAGTATATATAAACATTAGTTTTGAGCAAACATGCTCGACCCAACACCAGCCAATGAACATGCACTGCCACTCACTGTAATGCCGTAGCCATGTTGGTTACTGGAATTGGTGTGATTGGCTTTCCGGAACATATCATCGGGTGCTATAAAGCACCCGATGACACGTGGTTTGGCTCAGTCTTAGTCAGAGAAAGCTGTGCATAGTGTAGGGAATTGAATTTTATTTATTTGTGTTAGGCAGGGTTGGTGTTAGAGACCCAAAAGTCCTTTTAAGGACTATAGTTGTGTCTGTCAGCAATATATATTTTTAACGCAACCTGCGCTAAATAGCGTGCAATTGTTTGGCCACTGCAGACAGCGACATTATGTGAGCTACATCTCCTGTGTAACGTGTGCGCAGCCTAAAAATATCTGTGACATCCAGTGTACTTTTTCTGTAGACCGTGTCCGCTGTTGACAGTGACATTACCTGCGCTACATTTCCTGTATAACGTTTGCGTATCCTAAAAATATCTGTGACATCCAGTGTATTTTTCCATAGATGCTGTGGACAGTGACCTTATCTGCGCTACATATCATGTTTAACGTGTGCACATCCTAAAAATATCTATGACATCCAGTGTACTTTTTCTGTAGACACTACGGACAGTGACATTACCTGCGCAACATCTCCTGTATAACGTTTCCGCATCCCAAATATCTGTTACACTGACTGTAATTTTTTTCTTTGCCGCTGGTAACAGCAGCGCCATTACGTGTGGTACCTCTCCTGTATAAAGTTTTTGCATCCCAAATATCTGTGACATTGACTGTAATTTTTTCTTAGCCGCTGTTGACAGGAGCACCATTACCTTTGCTACATCTCCTGTATAACGTTTCCTCATCCCAAATATCTCTGACATTGCCTGTAATTTTTTCTTAGCCACTGGTGACAGCAACACCATTGCCTGTGATACCTCTCCTATATAACGTTTCCGCATCCCAAATATCAGTGACATTGACTGCAATTTGTTTGCTCATACACTTAAAAAAACTGCGCTACTGTATGTGTGACATACTTGCAAGCATATATAACATTTAATATGAATAAGGCGAGCAGTAAGGGACGGGGAAGTGAGGGTGCTGCTGATGGTGCACGCAGAGGCCGTGGCCCTTGGCGCGGAGAAACGATGCCTGCTGGCAGAGCACAAGAAACACACTCATCTGTGATACCTAGCTTGATGTCCCAGTTTGCAGGCCGGTGCAGGATATCACTCTCGAAGTCAGATCAGTACGAGCAGGTTGGATTGCAGCAGATAAGGCTTTCAGTCGGTTAAGCAGAACCTTGTCTTCCACAAAGTCTAGTCTCAGTAGACACTTTCACCAGAAATAACTGCAGAAAAGACCTGAGAATATATTTTTCTTGTTGGACAGAAATATGCCACTATACGCTTTCGCCAGAAATAACTGCAACAGTGCAGTGCGTATCTATTTTTCTTTTTTGCTGAAATACGCCCTTATACGCTTTCAACAGAAATAACTGCCGAAGTGAAATGCGTATATCTTTTTCTAGTAGTACTGAATAAACGCTTAAGATATAAGCCTCTAAAAGCTTTTCAACATAACACTTGCAGCACAATAACAAAAAGCTGGAATGACAGAGCTGTCTAATGACTATTTGGATCCCCAAATAATCTTTCCCTGCACTTGTAAATCACTTTCCTATCAATGTCCCTAGCGCTTTCTGACGTCTCTCCCTGCACTGAGATGCTGTAAAGTGATTCCTCCCTATCCTTTTCCTGCACTTATAAATAGTTTTTTTCTGTCTTTTTTTTCCACAATTATTTTTCCACTTGCTATCCCTAGCACCCTCCCATGTCTATCCCTGCACTCTGAACGCTGGAAAATGTCTGACTGTAAGATGGACGCTGTATTTATAGGGCTGTGACATCACAGGGCAGGCTGGCTGCATGCAGGCATGTCAATGTGGGTGATCCCACCTTCCCAGAGTTCCTTGCCCCATGTCATCAGTCCTCACACGTGTAGCTGCCATTTTAGTAAAATTGTGAATCGTTACCACAAAGCGCAAGGCAATTCACATTTGTTGCGAATCAAATTTTTCCTGAAGATCCTTACGAATTCCACTACGTCAGCTTCGATCTGCTAATCTCTAACCAGTATATGTCCCGTAACATCACCCCTTCCCTGACCAATGCAGTTATTGGGAGGGTCCAATTAACGACTGACATATGGACAAGTGCTTGTAGCCAGGGACGCTACATTTCCCTGACGGCACACTGGGTGAACGCTGTGGTGGCCAGGAGCGAGTCTTGGGATGGCACAGGTGCTACCGACGCCAAGGATTGCGGGCCCTACTTCCATCAGGATTTCCGCCACCATCTACATTAGTGGCTGCAACCCCCTTCTCCTCCTCCTCTTCCCTCTATGAATTCTTATCTTGCAGCACCAGTCAGCAATCAGTCAGTAGCTGGAAGCAGTGTAGCACTGCAATGGGGAAGTGGCAACAGTCTATGCTGAAACTTATTTGCTTATGTGACAAACAGCACACAGCCGCAGAGCTGTGACAGGGTATAAGGGACCAGCCTGAGCTGTGGCTCTCACCACTCAACCTTCAACCAGGTATGAATATGTCTGATAATGGCCATAACTTGGTGGCAGCTTTGAAGCTTGGCAAGCTCACACACATACCATGCCTAGACCACGTGTTAAACTAAGTGGTTCAGCTGTTTTTCAAAACCTACTCCAATTTGCATAAGCTACTGGTAAAGGTGCACTGGGTGTGTGCGCATTTCCAAAAGTCATCTATACCTGCTGCCAGTCTGGAAACACTGCAGCAATGTTTGCAATTGCCAGCTGACCGACTGTTGTGCGACATGAGCACGCGCTGGAACTCCACGTTCCACATGTTGACCTGGCTTTGTGAGCAGCTGAGGGCAGTAGTTGAATACCAGCTGAAACATGGTCGTCGCCTTTCCAGTCAGCTTCCACTCTTCACGAACAACAAGCGGGCATGGATGTCTGACCTCTGTGAAGTTTTACGCAACTTTGAGGATTCAACATAGCGGTGGTGCCGCTATTATCAGCGTAACCATCCCACTTCTTTGTCTACTGAAACGCTCACTACTTACAATGAAGGCGGATGCTTTGCATGTGGAAGAGGTGTAAATGGGGTAAGACAGTGCACAGGATGATAGCCAGATCACCCTCATTTCGTCTTAGTGCGAATTGGATGATGATGATGAGGAGGAGCAGGAGATGGTTGCCTCTGCTACAGAGTGTAGTACCCATAGCAGGTTTTATCCATCTGTTCAGCATGGATGGGCAGAAGAGGAGTAAGAGGATGAGGAGATTGAGAATTTTCCTCCTGATGAGTACAGCGATGTCCTGTCTGTTGGGACTCTGGCACACATTGCTGAGGTTATGTTATGCCACCTTTCACGTGACCCACGCGTTATACGCTTTTTGGCCAACACCGATTATTGGTTGTTCCCCCTTCTCAATCCCTGATACAAAGAGAACTTTCCTTCTCTCATTCCTGTGGTGGAGAGGACTTGTAAAATGTTGCAATACCAGAAGGTCTTTCCAGAAAAATTGCTCCAAATATTTACAGCTGACAGCGCTGGCAGCAGAGTACATAGTTCCTTCGACAACCGAGGAGGGTAGATGAGGGGAACACACAGCAGTTTCAACAGAGGCAGGTTAACACTCTCCAAGGCCTGGAACAGTTTTATGACACACAAAATTTTGAAAGATGGTGAAGGAGTACGTAGCAGTCCGTTTCAGCGTCCTTAATGAACCTTCTGTGCCTTACAACTATTGGGTGTCCAAGCTGGACACAAGGCACGAACTGATGCACTACTTCTTGGAGGCCAGTGTTTTGTCAGAGTAGTTATTTAGTGCTGTTGGGGGCATAATAGCTGATAAGCGCATCAGCCTGTCAACTGAAAATGCTGACCATTTGACCCTTACAAAAATTAACAAGGCCTGGATTGCTCCTGACTTCCCTACTCCCCGAGAGGAAAGCTGCTGAATATAAAGGCACTTTAAATGTGGTTTTTATGGTGTATTGAATACACTGTATTCCCATGCACCCCTTCCACCACAAAAAAGGGTATATGGTTCAATCTTCCTTTTCTCGTCCTCCTCCTCCATCATATCAACATGCATATTAGGCTGCCTCGCTCCTAATGTTTTAGAGGGTAAGCTCAGCAGCAGTCCCTCAACCATAATTTTTTAGATGGTCAGCTCAGCAGCAGGCATTCTACGAGGTGTTCTACTTGAGCACCCAAGCACTCGAGCCCTTTGGTGATCGATCAACACTAATAAACATGTGAAAAAACAAAGGTAAGATAGGAATATGAGATCACAGTAGTCAGTTAGCATAAATATTATCATGTAAGGGAATACCTGGTGCCACTGTGCGAAGAGATTAGGTAGGTATAAGTCAGTCAGTGGTCAGAAAAGGAAAGCATGCATCCACACTGCAGGGAGAATGAGCCGCTTGTGAAAAGGAATGGCGTCCATTTAAAAAGCACGCGCAGGAGGGCGTGTCAAGCCTCCATTTGGGGTATATGCTATGGAACACACCAGCACTGAATGTATTGTCATGTCAATGGGTATATATAGTAGATAAAGGGGTATAGGAAGAAGTGGAGGAAAGGATAACATGTAAATAAGATAGGATAACAAACAGATCATATTGAGGCACAGATGGATAAAAAACTAGTGATGATGAAAAGGAGGAGAAAAACAAAAAAAATGAAAATGAAATGATAGAATAAAGAAAAAAAAGGGGAAAGAAACAATAAGGGTAGATAAAAGGCATATGAAAAATAATAATCAAAATAAAATGAATAAGATAGGCAGAAAATGGAAAAATGAGAAAAATAAAAAAATAAAAATAATAAAAATGATAAAGATAAAATAAGGCAACAAGTAATATAAAAGATAATAAAACAAAATAATAAAAAAATACAAAAAATAGAAATGAGAGCTACTGAAGAAAAATAGATGATAGACAATAAAATGATACCCTGTTCATTTTTATGTACCCAAAGTAAAGGTACATTCCCTTGTATACACTGTTTCCAATGTTCCAATGTACAAAATAGCTCCCACATATATCACCCTCAATCAGGCAGGAGTTTCCCCATCCACAATTTTTATACCTGCAACTCAAACTTCGTGGTCTACTTACTTAAATGTCCCTGTGGAATGGTCTATGTGGGTGAAACTACACAAAAAATTTGCGATCACATTTGTCAACACAAGTCCAACATTAAATGCAAAAACCTACTGTTACCAGTACCTGCACTCTTTCATCTGGCTGGCCATTCCGTGCCACAATTAAAATTTCAAATAATTGAACACATTGCATCATCTAGGAGAAGAGGGGACCGATTAAAACATCTCAAAATTCGGAAAACATTCTGGATACATAAATTAGATAGCCTAGAACTGAAAGGGATGAATAGGGACTATGAAATCCAGAGTTTGATCTAATATGGTACCTTTACAAATTGTGAGTCTTTCTGTATAACCTCTGAGGGTGCTTTATCATCAGATATATATGGATTCATATGTATAAGCATATATGGATGTTATTTATTGTACTATGTTTCTCTTGTATATACGGTTTATTGACATCCATATCCTTATCTATTGCATATCTATTAGCCTGGGGGACAGATCCTGGTGCCACCTGAACAGGGTATACTTTTATTGCCTATCATCTATTTTCCTTCAGTAGCTCTCATTTCTTTTCTTACTTTTATTTTTTATTTGCATTTTTATTATCTTTTATATTACCTTTTGCCTTATTTTTATCTTTATTATTTTTAATTTTTCTCCTTTTTCCTTTTTATCCCTATTTTATTCATTTTATATTTTTATTTTTCATATGCCTTTAATTTACCCTTGCTGTTTCTTTCTTCTTTTTTTCTTTATTCTATCATTTCATCTTCATTTTTCTTATTTTTCTTGTCTTTCTCCTCCTTCTCATTATCTCTAGTTTTTTATCCATCTGTGCCTCAATATGATCCGTTTGTTATCCTATCTTATTTACATGTTATCCTTTACTCCATTTCTCCTTATACCCCTTTTTCTATATACCCATTGACATGACAATACGTCCAGCACTGGTCCGTTCCATAGCACAAACCCAATTGTAGGCTTGACACGCACTCCTACGCATGCACAACTCGTGTAGACGCGCTCTTTTTAAATGGACGTTGCTACTCTTCACAAGCAGCTCATTCTCCCTGCAGTGCGGACGCACGATTTCCTTTTCTGAGCGCTGATTGCCTAATACCTACCTACTCTCTTCCCACAACAGCACCAGGTATTCCCTTACATGATAATATTTATGCTAACTGACTACTGTTATTTCATATTCCTATCTTACCTTTGTTTATCACATGTTTAAATATACAACCATATTATAGTCCCTATAGTTCCTTGACAAGTGTGACACAGTATCACAATATTTAAATAACACAGTATCATTTATGCCTACCATGGGACCTCATCAATACTTACCATGGAATCCAGTGGACCTGACAGACACAATTTCTACGTAACGACCTTTGTAAGAAATAATACCTTCATTAATGTATTATCCTATGTTTAGTTTCAAAAAATTATGCATCACAGTGGCATACAAGAATCTGAGATAACAAAATAGGGGTATGCAATACCCCGCAGAAGTCAGGTACAGAAACAACAATGAGGGTGAGGCACAGAACCCTCTAATCGCCTCAAAACAGATACTAAGTGTGATTCAACCAGGTGACGGTCGCTAGGTATCAAAATACAAAGACCGGTGGTTTAACAATTGTAAAAGAAAACACCGTAAGCAAAGGCATAATAAAAGAAAAGAAGAAGAAGGAGGGGAAAAAAAGGAGAAAAAAAGGCGGGGGAGGTCTCTCCAGGCACTCCTGCAGCGGCACTAAATCAGAACGAACTGAACTGAGCTCATGGGTTGTAATAAGGGCATGACTTCCAGGGGGCCTATGTGCGGGTTTTAAGAGTCAGGCTCATCAATGTACTTGGGAGTATGGATTCATATTTGCAAGATGCGTTGAGAACCTGTATTACTTCCGCGAGAGATGGAGGATCTGTGGACTTCCAGTGCCTAGTCAACACTAATTTAGCGCTTAAAAGTATGTGACCCACTAGTCGTCTGAAGTCCGGCGGGACTGCTGCAGTTTTTAGAACCCTGTAGAACATAATGCTATAGATGTTGGCAAATTTTATGACCCACTCTATGGGATTTGCATGGTCTACTGCTTTCTCGATGAGTTGCCATTGCAACTAGACTTTCACTTCACAATAATAACATTTACAAATCCAGAATTTTTCAAACTCGCTTATGGAAAGAGTTAACTCTACCACAATTTAAAGTCACTGAACTCTTAAGTACATCCCATACATCTACTAATATTTGTCTATGGAGATTGCATGGCTGTATGCTTGATTATATTCTCTTGGTTACAGTGAGTCTTACTGCAACGCCTGCCATATGTTCATTTTTTTAATGCAGTTTGTGAGTCCAAAATTAGCAACAGATCATCAATTGTGGACAGACATACAAACCCTAAAGCCTTCTCCATCTTTTGGAATACACAAAAGACATTAAAGGGGTTATCCAACCCGGGCCCCTCATATAGATTATACTTACTCCACACCCCAGGACCCACATCGCTTATGATGCCTGCACAGCTGGCGCTGGGGAGGAGGGGAGCCAAAAGCAGACCACAACAGGAACGAGCCTCCCTAGCATCACCCACCCATTGTATGGGCTGAGCTGCAGTAACAGACACAGCTACACTCATATTCTATAAACGTTGTTTGATAAAAAATGGTCTTAAGACCAGTGAGGCCTGGCCTTCACAATTATACATTAAGCATACATTTATGCTTTAGTCTTAGGGTTGACCAGTTATGGCTAATCTTCGGCACTCCAACTGTGGTGAAACTACAACTCCCAGCATGCTCCAATGATTTCTATGGAGTTCTGAGAACAGCCAAGCAAGTGGGCATATTGGGAGTTGTAGTTTTACCACAGCTGGAGTGCCGGAGGTTAGCCATCACAGGGGTAGACCATTTGTTGAAAAGGCAAAATAATACTTATTAACTTTGTGCACCTAATACAATTTTTTTTAACACCTAGAGTTTACCATGGTGCATTTTTGGGAAAATCTTGTGATAAATTTCAGGGAAAATCTGGTCAATTTCCGTGTTTTCCAAATGTAACAATATTTTGCATTTGTAGCACTGAATTTATATTGTGAATGGTGTAGTTTCCATTAGAGGGTCATGTATTGTTTTGTACAGTTGTCTATGTAAAATATAAACAAATATGTTTTAGGTATAATTCAGCATATCTTCAGCAGCTTGTACCCTAACAATTGTCTGCATGTAGCTGCATTGCATTTTACTGTTTTTGTCTTGGCAGAACTCAATAGAATATTTTGTATCATACCAATAAAGCTACTATTCCTCTAACAAAATTAATATATTAAACTGAAATATAAAATCCTATAGCTTTAGGATAAATGGGTGAAAACATTAACTTGTCTCTCTTTAAGAAAGAACACAAAAAATTAATTGAACAAACAAATGGTGTTACTTTTGAAAAGGATGTTAAAATGTTGTTCGACTGCAAATGATTATGGTTGATATAAGGCTGTTTTTAAGCTGTCGTCTTTATAAGGTGTTCTATTTTTCAAAAAACATATTGCCATTTTACTGCTGACAGAAGTAAAAGTTTAAAGATCCTAAGATTCATAAGCCTGATATAACCTTTTTATTTTCTGCTCCAAAAGATAATACAAGATTTTTCGTGATTTCAAGGATTATCAAAAAATACATCTTTCTCAAGTAGAAAGGATCTATTAACTGTATTCAACTGGATTTTCTAGTCCTGAATGTCAAAAGCAAATTGAAAACAAACATTTTTAGGTAACCTGAGACCAGAATAAAGATATAGCTACACATTCCCTACTGCATTAACAGCACAACGTAGACATTTTTTAGATTAGCAGGGTTTAAACCAGCTTCCATCCACTCCTGTATATTTTTGTGTCAAGTTAGAAATTAAATAACATAGTTACAACAAATTTTAACAAGTTTGATACCTATCGAAATAGTAAAAATATAGGAAAATACAGTAAATGGTGAATTTTGATACCTATCGATATAGTAAAAATATAGGAAAATACAGTAAATGGTGAATTTTGATACCTATCGATATAGTAAAAATATAGGAAAACACAGTAAATGGTGAATGTGAACTTGTTCATCAAAAGATTTATGGAATGTGTTGTGAGCATAAAATCATCAGTATTCTTCTTACGGTTGTGAAATATACTCATTGGTCTACTATACCTTCATGAACATATGATATGTCACTTATTGTGTGTGTACTCCACTTATTTTTATTCATGGTAATAACAAGTAATGAGCGGCAGGGACAATATTCGAATTTGTGATATTTCATGAATATGTAGTAGAATAATCGTCATATATTCACGAATATTCGTATTCGAGATTATTCTCTTAATTGCGAAAAATCGGCAATCGGAAATTGCATAATGTGAATTTGTAACACGAAATACTGGCGTGGGTCACTTGGGCTACATTTTTCAAGCTGCTAGAAGTTTCCTGAGTTTATCCTGACTGAATTAGAATATTCTTCATTATTTTATTTATTTTAGCTTATGCAAAAAATCGTCAATTTAATATGAGCGTTAATCGAATAAGGGCGGAATATAGGCAACTTTCCTATTCGGTTCGCTTGCTAGAATTCACAAATATGTAGAATATAGTGTGATATATATTTGTAAAAAATAATCGTTTTTTTTTTATCTTAACCCATTACATTTAAGACTCTATATTCTACTATATTCTACATATTCACAAATTCTAGCAAGACAACCCAATAGGAAAGTTGCCTATGACCCGCCCTTACTCGATTAGCTCGCATATTACATTGCCGATTTTTCTCTTTGCGAGCTGTAGGTGCAGTGACGGGGAATAGCGATTGCGCTGTCCCACATCATTGAACCCCTTAAATGCCAAGTTCATCACTGATTGTGGCATCTGAGATAAAAAATTAAGGCCTACAGGGGTTAATCAGTGAAATAAAAATAATACTCATCTTATCCATTTGAGCACGAAGAGGCTGCCGCAGCCATCTTGATTAGAGACGTGGCCGGCGTGATGACGACATACGTCACCGCGCATGAGATTTCACACAGGATCTTCAATCAAAATGGCCGCAGTGGCCTCTTCACGCTGAAATAGATAAGGTGAGTATGATTTTTTTTTTGCCGCCATTTCAGGGAAAATTAATTAGTCACCAGGAAGCAGAAGGAAATTTGGCTTTGCGGCGAATTGAATTTTCCCTAAAATATCCAATTCCGATACTTTGATTTGCTCAACACTAGCTACTATACTACAAAGTTTTGGCATTGATAAGTATGTTGCGAAGGGTAAAAGGGTAACATAGCAACATAGTGACATAGTATATAATGGCGAAAAAAGACATTTGTCCATCCAGTTCGGCCTCTTATCCTGAAAGTTGATCCAGAGGAAGGCAAAAAACTATGGGATAGAAGCCAATTTTCCCCACTTAATAATATAACTCCCTGGATCAATGACTAATCTCTAGTAGCTATATCTTGTAATATTATTACACTCCAGAAATACATCCAGGCCCCTCTTGAACTCTTCTAGAGAACTCACCACCTCCTCAGGCAGAAAGTTCCATAGTCTCACTACTTTTGCCATATAGAATCCTTTTCTATGTTTGAGTACAAACCTTCTTTCCTCCGGACACAGAGGATATACCCTTGTCACAGTCACAGTCCTGGGGATAAGTAGATGATTGGAGAGATCTCTGTACTGACCCCTGATATATTTATACATAGTTATTAGATCTCCCCTCAGTCGGCTTTTTTTCTAAGGTGAATAACCCAAATTTTGATAATCTTTCAGGGTATTGTAGATCCCTCATTCCAGTTTTTACGCTAGTTGCCCTCCTCTGAACCCTCTCCAGCTCTGCTATGTCTGCCTTGTTCACAGGAGACCAGAACTGTACACAGGAATAGAGTTGAGCGGACACCTGGAAGTTCGGGTTCGATCAGTTCGGCCGAACTTCACAAAAAAGTTCGGGTTCGTGATCCGAAATTTACCCCAACTTTCCCCTGAACCCGAACCACATTGAAGTCAATAGGGACCCAAACTTTTGGGCACTAAAATGGCCCTAAAAATGTAATGAAAAGGACAAGAGGGCTGCAAAAGGCAGCAAAATGTTCTTAAGAGCTCTGCAAACAAATGTGGATAGGGAAATAACTTACAATAAAATAAATAAAAATTAAAAAATATTAACCTCCAACTCGGAGGAGGAGGTGGATGTTGATTTGGAGATTAAGGAGGTGGTGAATGTGGTGTTGTAGGTGGAAGCGGCGATGAGTAAAAGAATGTATGGCTGAGGTGGGTATAAAAGTCTATTCTGCACAAGGTACAGACAAGTCTTGTGGGATCCAAGCCTGGGTCATTTTAACCACTACCAGACCGCCTAACGCAGGGATGCGTCCTGCGGGCGGCCAGGTTATTCCTCGTTGACGCATCAACGCGTCATCTCGTGAGACACGAGATCTCATGTGAATGCACGCGCGTTCACAGCGGCGTGCGGCAGTGAAGTTATACTACAGCCTGCCAGCGATGATCATTCGCTGGCAGGCTATAGATGTAAAATAAAAAGCATCAAATTTTGTCCAACGAGTACCTGTAGGCTTTACAGGGTTGCTCACAATTTAGCCCCGCCCAAAATGCCAGAACAGTAAACAAACCCCACAAATGACCCCATTTTAGAAAGAAAACACCCCAAGGTATTCGCTGAGGGGCATATTGAGTCCATAAAAGATTGAACTTTTTGTCACAAGTTAGAGGAAAGGGAGACTTTGTGAGAAAAAAATATATAAAGTCAATTTCTGCCAACTTGTGCCAAAAAAAAATCTTCTATCAACTCGCCATGCCCCTCACGGAATAACTTGGGGTGTCTTCTTTCCAAAATGTGGTCACATATGGGGTATTTATACTGCCCTGGCATTTTAGGGGCCCTAAAGCGAGAGAAAAAGTCTGGAATCCAAATGCCTAAAAATGCCCTCCTAAAAGGTACTCATTGGAATTCGGGCCCCTTTGCGCATCTTGACTGCAAGAAAGTGTCCCACATGTGGTATCGCTGTACTCAGGAGAAGTAGGGCAATGTGTTTTTGGGTGTATTTTTACATATACCCATGCTGGGTGAGAGAATTAGCTCTGTAAATTGACAACTTTCTATAAAAAAAAATTGAAAAAGTTGTCATTTACAGAGATATTTCTCACAAACAGTATGGGTATATGTAAAAATACACCTAAAAACACATTTCCCTACTTCTCCTGAGTACGGCGATACCACATGAGTGACACTTTTTTGCAGTCAAGATGCGCAAAGGGGCCCGAATTCCAATGAGTACCTTTAGGATTTCACATGACATTCTTACGCATTTAGATTCCAAACTACTTCTCACACTTTAGGGGCCCCTAAAATGCCAGGTCAGTATAAATACCCCACAAGTGACCCCATTTTAGAAAGAAGACACCGCAAGGTATTCCGTGAGGGGCATGGAGAGTTCATAGAAGCTATTTTTTTTTTTTAGCAGAAATTGTTAGCAGAAATTGATATATTTTTTTTTTTCTTACAAAGTAGATTTAGATTCCACTAACTTGTGACAAAAAATAAAATTTTACATGAACTCACCATACCCCTCACAAAATACCTTGGGGTGTCTTCTTTTTAAAATGGGGTCACTTGTGGGGTATTTATACTGCCCTGGCATTTTAGGGGCCCCTAATACGTGAGAAGTAGTTTGGAATCCAAATGCGTAAAAATGCCCTGTGAAATCCTAAAGGTACTCATTGGAATTTGGGCCCCTTTGCGCATCTTGGCTGCAAAAAAGTGTCAATCATGTGATATCACCGTACTCAGGAGAAGTAGGCAATGTGTTTTGGGGTTTATTTTTACATATACCCATACTGTGTGTGAGAAATATATCTGTAAATAACAACTTTTTAAATTATTTTATACAAAATTGTCAATTTACAGAGATATTTCTCACACCCAGCATGGGTATATGTAAAAATACACCCTAAACCACATTGCCCTACTTCTTCTGAGTAGGGAGATACCCCCATGTGTGATACTTTTTTGCAGCCTAGGTGCGTAAAGGGGCCGAAAGTCCAATGAGTACCTTTAGGCTTTACAAGGTTGCTCACAATTTAGTCCCGCCCAAAATGCCAGAACAGTAAACACACCCCACAAATGACCCCATTTCGGAAAGTAGACACCCCAAGGTATTCACTGAGGGGCATAGTGAGTCCGTGGGAGATTTTATTTTTTTTTGCCAGAAGTTAGCAAAAATGGAAATTTTATTATTATTTTTTTTCCCTCAGAAAGTGTCATTTTCCGCTAACATGTGAAAAAAAATTAAATCATACATGAACTTACAATGCCCCTCCGCGAATACTTTGGCGCGTCTTCTTTCCAAAATGGTGTCATTTGGGGCGTATTTATACTATCCTGGCATTCTAGCACCTCAAGAATCATGACAGGTGCTCAGAAAGTCAGAGCTGCTTCAAAATGCGGAAATTCACTTTTTTGTACCATAGTTTGTAAACGCTATAACTTTTGCACAAACCAATAAATATACAATTATTGGATTTTTTTTTTATCAAAGACATGTAGCACAATGAATTCTGACACAAACTTGTATAGAAATGCAATTATATTTGAACAATTTTACCAGAAAAAGTTAAAAATACACTTTTTTTGAGAAAATTGCTGTCTTTTTTTTTATCAATATCAGAAAAACAAAAAATCTCAGCAGCAATCAAATACCACCAAAAGAAAGCTGTATTTGTGATAAGAAAAGGAGGTAAAATTAATTTGGGTGGTAAGTTGTATGACCGAGCAATAAACCGTGAAAGTAGTGTAGTGCAGAATTGTAAAAAGTCGTCTGGTCATTAAGGAGGTTTAAGCTAGGGGGCTGAAGTAGTTGAATGTGAGCTTGTCCAAGTTGGCTGTGGACAGGCAGCTGCAATTGTCTGTAATGACGCCCCCTGCTGTGCTAAATACAAGTTCAGACAATACACTGGCTGCAGGGCAGGCCAGCACCTCCAAGGAATAAAGGGTACGCTCAGGCCATGTGGACAATTTGGAGGCCCAGAAGTTGAATGGGACAGAACCATCAGTCAGCACATGTAGGCATGTGCACATGTACTGTTCCACCATGTTGTTTAAATGCTGCCTCCTGATAAGACGTTCCATATCAGCTGGTGGTGCTGGTGGCTGTGGTGTGGTGACAAAGCTTTTCCACATGTCGGCCATGCTAACCCTGCCTTCTGAGGTGCTGGCCGTGATCCAGCTGCATTGGTGACCTCTCCCTCCTCCTCTTCCTCTGCCTTCTCTTTGTGCTTTCACTTGTCCCCCGGTGTCAGTTGTGAATGCCCTCAGGAGCACGTTTACCAGTGTGCGCTTGTATTCGCACATCTTCCTATCATGCTCCAGTGAGGGAATTAAGGACTGCACATTGTCTTTGTAATGGGGATCAAGCAGGGTGGCCACCCAGTAGTCAGTACAAGTTAAAATGTGGGCAACTCTTTTTGTCGTTGCGCAGACACTGCAGCATGTAGTCGCTCATGTGTTCCAGGCTGCCCAGAGGTAAGGATAAGCTGCCCTCTGTAGGTGGTGTATCATCTGTGTCCTGCACATCCCCCCAGCCATGCTTCAGTGATGGCCATGAGCTGCGTTCGGTGCCAACCTGCTGTGAACCTGGTTCCTCCTCTACCTCATCCTCCAGAACTGTGCCCTGACTGGCCAGATGTGTACCTGGCCTCTGCTGGTGCAAGAACCCACCCTCTGAGCCACTTCTGAATGACTGGCCTGAAACCCTGTGAAATGCCCCCTCTTCCTCCTCCTCTTCCTCCTGTGCCACATCCTCTTCCATCAAGTGTTTTTTCAAGGAGACATAGAAGTGGTATTGTAACGCTAAGAACGGCGTCATCGGCACTGCCCATGTTGGCTGAGTAATCAAAGCATCGCAACAAGGCACACAGGTCTCGCATAGAGGCCCACTCATTGGTGGTGGAGTAAGCTGTTCCGCAGAGCGACTGACCAGTGGGTGCTGCAGCTGAAACTCCACTATCGCCTGCTGCTGCTCACACAGTATCTCCAGCATGTGCAAGGTGGAGTTCCACCCGGTGGGCACGTCGCATAGGAGGCGGTTAGCGGTAAGGCCAAAGATATTCTACAGCGCAAACAGATGAGCAGCAGCAGTGTGAGAACGCCGAAAGTGCGCACAGACAGACCACACTTTCTGCAGCAGCTCTGACATGTCTGTGTAGTTTTTAAGGAATCTCTGCACCACCAAATTCAGCACATGCGCCAGGCAAGGGATGTGCGTCAAACCGGCTAGTCCCAGAGCTGCTACGAGATTTCGCCCATTATCGCACACCACCAGGCCTGGCTTGAGGCTCACTGGCAGCAACCACTCATTGGTCTGTTCTTCTATGCCCCTTCATAGCTCCTGTGCGGTGTGGGGTTTGTCACCCAAACACATGAATTTTAAAACTGGTATGACATTTATCCCTGGCTGTGCTGAAGTTGGCGGTGAAGGTCTTTCGCTGACCGGATGAGGAGGTGGTAGAAAAGGAGGAGGAGGAAGCGGAGTAGGAGGAGGAGGCAACAGGAGGCAAACAATAATGCCCTGCAATCCTCTGTGGTGGAAAGACATGTGCTACACCGCTATCCGCCTCAGGCCCAGCCGCCACTACATTTACCCAGTGTGCAGTTAGGGAGATATAGCATTCTTGTCCATTCCTGGCATTTCAAAGGCCAGTAATTTTGAAATGCTGGCATTCATGGCCAGGGGACGGGGGTGGGTATGTGGGTATTTCCTCTTTCTCTCCAGTATTTGGGAGATTGACAGCTGAAAGCTTGCATGTGACATGGTGGAGATGCTTGGTGATGATGACCGAGGTGGTGGTGTTGGTTGCACATCCTCTGTTTACTGGGTGGCAGGCGCCACTGTGACTCCAGAGGTGGAGGAAGAGGCAGAGGCAGCAGCAGAAGAGGAAGCAGGAGGAGCCTGAGACCTTTTTTGGTTTTTAAGGTGTTTACTCCACTGCAGTTCGTGCTTTGCATGTAGATGCCTGGTCATGAGGGTTGTGCTCAGGTTTAGAACTTTTATGCCTCACTTCAGGCTCTGATGGCACAACGTAAAAACCACTCGTGTCTCATCGTCAGGAAGAACCTGAAGAACATTGTCTGAAGAACCGCCACGCAAATTAATTCCTTGGAGCTGGCTTTGGTGTGCTAGGTCCCTGGGTGCGGTGGGCAGTAGCAGGCGTACTGTCTCGGGGACGGCCACTCCGCTTTTGCACCCTGCTCCCTCTTTTGCTGTGCTGTTGAATCTGTGCGACCACCGCCTCTTCCTCAGAACTGCACATGTCACTAGCATGAACTTGAGTCCAGTCTGTTTCTAGGACCTCATCATCCTCCACATCATCTTCCACCCATGCCCCCTGCCCTCCTTGTCAGTCTGCACACTGCAGAAAGCCATAGCAGTTGGAACCTGTGTTTCTTCATCATCAGAGATGCGCTGCAGTGGTATTCCCATGTCCTCATCCTGCAACATAAGTGGTTGGGCATCAGTGCATTCAATGTCCTTCACTTCTAGGGCAGGGCTGTGTGGATGGCCTGGGGAAACCCTGCCAGCAGAGTCATCAAAAGGCATAAGAGTCTGCTGCATGACTTGGAGCTCATACTGCTTGGCTGATATTCAAGAGGGGGAGGTGAAAGACTGATGGGAATGGGCTGCAGGTGCCAGCTCTGAGCTTTCTGCAGAGGACTGGGTGGGAGATACTGAGAAGGAACTGGAGCCATTATCAGCCACCCAATCTACTATCTCCTGTACTTGTTCTGGCCTCACCATCTGTAGAGCGGCATTCGGGCCTACCACATAACGCTGCAGGTTTTTTCACCAACTCGCACCTGAGGAAGGTGTTTCACTTGGACCTGTAGCTGGCGCAGAATGGTCATGTCCTCTCCCAGCAACAGGAGCTACACCAACACCACCATGACCATGTCCACATCCCTTATTTGATGTTCTCATTATTATATGCATTCACTCACCAAACTAACAGATGGTTTATCTTAGGTGTCAATTTAACTGCCAAAAGTCAACAATTAAGTTCACTAACAGTAAGGCAGTGCCTGTGTCATAAAAATAATAAATTTGTTAAGGTCACACTACAGTGTAATGGAGCAATTCAATACAATTACTGCACTATCAATTATGTAACAGCAGAGGTTAACGGTTTAGTTTGACTGTCAGAAATGCAGCGTACGCCGCAAATGTGCTATCTACCACAAAACCTGGGTTTTTGCAACCAACTATGTAAATGCAGAGTTCCACAGGTTACCTAAAATGACTGAAATACAGGGTAGGCCTCAGATCTGCTATATAGCACAAAATTAGTGTTTATTGCAACAAACTACAGAAATGCAGTATGTCACCCCAAAAATAATAAAATAGGTTTTCAGCGTTGTATGCAAACGTCCTCTGTGGCACAACAATACAGGTTTATTCCCCCAAATAAAGAAATGCAGTATGTCACTGCAAAATTATAAAACAGCTTTTTCAGCGTTATAGGCAAATGTGCTCTATGGTACGACAGTATGGGTTAATTCCCCCAACTACAAAAATGTAGTGTTTCACTGGAAAGTTATACAGTTTTTTCAGTGTTCTATGCAAAAGTGCTCTGTGGCACAACAGTACAGGTTTATTCTACCAAATACAGAAATGCAGTATGTCACCGCAAAATTATAAATCAGGTTTTTCAGCAGTGTATGCAAATGTGCTCTGTGGTACGACAGTACGGGTTTATTCCCCCAAATACAGAAATGCAGTATGTAACCTAAAATTATAAAACTGTTTTTCAGGTTTGTATGCAAACGTGCTCTGTGGTATGACAGTACGGGTTTATTCCCCCAACTACAGAAATGCAGTATTTCACCGCAAAATTATAAAACAGGTTTTTCAGTCGTGTATGCAAATGTGCTTTGTGGTACGACAACACGGGTTTATTCCCCCAACTACAGAAATGCACTATGTCACCGCAAAATTTTAAAATAGGTTTTTCAGCGGTGTATGCAAACTTGATCTGTGGAACAACAGTTTAGGTTTTTCCCCCCAACTACAGAAATGCATTATGTCACCCTAATTTATAAAATAGGTAATGTAGGGGGAATTTTTCCTCCACTGAGCTACCAAAAAATTATTAGACTGATGTCCCTGGCAGGCTGACACACATGCAGGTCACATGCAGTTCCAAGGACACTGCGGTTGCTAAAATTGCCGCCGCCCCCACCTTAGTAACAGATAGATTAAAAATTATTTTGCAGTATCACTGTGCTAAGGGCTGGGTACAGATATGTAGCATAGCACCCTCAATAATTGCTGTAGTTTGAAGATTTAACACCACCAAGTTCAACAGATTTCTTCCCTAATCTCTCCCTCACAGCAGCAGCAGCAACCTGTCCCTACACTAAGAGCAGCAGATTGTGTCGCTACGTGACTCCAGCTTATATAGAGGCTGGGTCACATGCTGCTTTTAGCCAATCACAGCCATGCCAATAGTAGGCATGGCTATGATGTATTCTTAGGGAAAATTAGTGAAACACTTGCTGATTGGGTGCCCTGCAGCCTTTCAAAAAGCCAGAAGAAATCGCCGAACAATGATCCCGAACCCGAACTTTTACAGAAATGTTAGGGCTCGGGTGCGGAAAACCGTAAAGTTTGTTACGAACCCTAACTATGCAGTTCGGGTTCCCTCAACTCTACACAGTACTCCAAGTGTGGTCTGACCCGTGATTTGTTAAGTGGTAGGACTATGTTCTCATCACAGGCATCTATGCCCCTTTTGGTGCAGCCCATTATCTTATTGGCCTTGGCAGCAGTTGCCTGATACTGGATTTTACAGCTTAGTTTGCTGTTTACTAAAATTCCTAGTAGAGATGTCGCGAACATAAAATTTTCCGTTCTCGAACTGCGAACGCGAACTTCCGCAAATGTTCGCTAAACAGGCAAACCGCCATAGCCTACAATAGGCAAATTTTAAAACCCACAGGGACTCTTTCTGGCTACAATAGTGATGGAAAAGTTTTTTTCAAGAGGAGTAAAACCTAGACTGTGGCATACCGGAGGAGAATCCATGGCAAAACTCCCATGGAAAATTACGTAGTTCACACAGGGTCAGGTTTTAATCCATAAAGGGCATAAATCACCTAACATTCCTAAATTGTTTGGAATAACGTGCTTTAAAACATCCAGTGTGTGTATACGATCAGGTATGATGTTTAGAGATGTCCCGAACTGTTCGCTGGCTATGTTATATGCGATGTTCGCGTTCGCCCCTATACTTTATCATTGAGCAAACTTTGACCCTGTACCTCACAGTCAGCAGACACATTCCAGCCAATCAGCATACCCTCCCTCCCAGACCCACCCACCTCCTATCTAAACGCAAGGACGGCATCCATCTTAGATTCGTTCTGAAGCTGCAGTGTTAGTAATTGTAAATCGCAATGCGATTAATATAACCTGTATTGTTCGCATTGCGATTACAACTTAGAGCTGAGTTCCTAATGGTTGTATTGCTAGAATATAACGAAGATAACGAATATAGCACTATATTCTCAATCTTCGTTATATTCTAGTAATACAACCATTAGGAACTCAGCTCTAAGTTATAATCGCAATGCGAAAAATACAGGTTATATTAATCGCATTGCGAATCCAACTTCTATAATGCACTATTCATAGATATAGCAGTGTATTCGTTACTTTCTACTATCACACCATTAGCAAACTCGCCAAAGTTGTAATCTCAAAGCGATAATACTTACAATTATTAATTGCTTTGAGAATCCATTTGATGCTTCTATTTGATAGTATATGATTGTTGACTACCACCAAGGTTCCGCTGCCTCCGAGGCAAGATATCTGAACCCCCAGGGGCCATTTGGGCGTTTTTGATACAAAACGCATCAAAAATGCATTTGCATTTTTATAAATTTTTTATTTTTTATTTTTTTGTGTATTTTGCCACATTTGGTTGCATATTTACATTTGGTATAGGAAAATATGGTAGTCTAGATCATGTGTCTTTACCAAAACCTGGGATCATTGTTTGACAGCATATTTTATAAGCCATGTAGCTGAATATTGATTTTGGCAGAGTAATGATCTAGACTACCATATTTTCCAATACCAAATGTAAATATGCAACCAAATGTGGCAAAATACACAAAAAAATAAAATAAATAAAAAAAATTATAAAAACGCAGATGCGTTTTTGATGTGTTTTCGATCAAAAACGCCCAAATGGCCCCTGGGGGGTTCAGATATCTTGCCTCAGGGGCAGTAGAAAGTTGATGGTAGTCAACTGTCATATACAATCAAATAGAGGCATCAAATGGATTCGCAAAGCGATTAATAATTGTAAGTATTATCGCTTTGAGAAATTGAGATTACAACTTTGGCGAGTTTGATAATGGTGGGATAGTAGGAAGTAACGAATACAGTGCTATATCTATGAATAGTGCATTATAGAAGTTGGATTCGCAATGAGATTAATATAACCTGTATTATTCGCATTGCGATTACAACTTAGAGCTGAGTTCCTAATGGTTGTATTGCTAGAATATAACGAAGATTGAGAATTCAATCTTCGTTATATTCTAGCAATACAACCATTAGGAACTCAGCTCTAAGTTGAATTCGCAATGCGATTAATGCAGGTTATATTAATCGCATTGCGATTTCACGTTGCCACACTCTGCGTCAACAACGTAATTTTCCATGGGAGTTTTGCCATGGATCCCCCTCCGGCATGCCACAGTCCAGGTGTTAGTCGCCTTGAAACAATTTTTCCATCACTATTGTGGCCAGAAGGAGTCCCAGTGGGTTTTAAAGTTCGCCTATCTATTGAAGTCTTTGGAGGTTCGCCCTGTTCGCACGTTCGCGAACATTTGTGGAAATTCGTGTTCGCAAACGGAAAATTTTATGTTCGCAACATTTCTAATGATGTTGTATCGATCAGGTAGTGTAAGGGTTACGCCCGCTTCACAGTGACTGACCAAACTCTGACAGACCAAACTCCCTGTTTAACGCACGGCAAACAACCCAAACAGTCCATTTGCACAACCGCAAACTCCCCATTTGCACAAGGTTGGATACCAAGCTAGACATGTCTCGTTCCTTGTCCTCACTGGCGTCATTGAAGGTCTCTTCCTCCACCCAGCCCCCTACAACACCAAGGGTCCCCGAAAGGTGACAACAAGCACCTTGGGGCGCCTGCTGTGTTTGGTCTTCCACCTCCTCAAAGCCACCTTCCTTCTCTGACTCCTCTTCTTCAGACTTCTCTCTCTGTGTTGCCGCAGGTCCAGCAATCGACAACGACAAGAGTGCTTCTGGTGGTGATGGTGACTACAACTCTTCTTCTTCATGCTCATCTACGGCCTGATCCAGCACTCTTCGCAGGGCATGCTCCATGATGTTGCCTTGGGTTTGACTGACCAGGTTTGTCACCTCCACAAAAGGACGCATGAGCATTCAGTCATTGTGCACGAGCATGCAGTAACGCGGCCAAAAAATACCCAGCTCTGCAGAGACTGTCCTCTTTTTTTCTATATTTAAAAAATCTGTTCTTACCAGTTTAATCTCTGTTTTGTCCCCTATCAGAGGCCGGTGTATTGAATAGATTTTAGGAACCAGGAGATGGAAAAAAATGGTTGGTTGGTCCTCTTCCTTCCAATTTGGGGCACTGCGCGTGGGCCGTGCAATGTACTGTGCCACCAATACAAATAGTGTGAACTACTTGTCAGGGGACATGTACTGAATTGAATCCTTGCATGGGGAGATAGAGAAAAAAGCTTGCGCTTTCCGCTTCCTTCTAATTTCCTTCTAATTTTGGGCACCTGCAATGGAATTTGCCACCAATGCAACTAATGTTAACTAAGTAAATATTCCTATCAGTTTAATCTCTGTTTCATCCCTCATCAGGGCCAGGGACGGTGTAGTGAATAGATTTTTGGAACCGGGAGATGGAAAAAGACCCATGCTCGGTCAGCTTCGTTTGAATTCTAGGTTACTGCGTGTGCACCTTTCACACGAGTGAGTTTTCTGCGCGGGTTCAATGCGTGACGTGAACGCATAGCATCTGCACTGAATCCTGACCCATTCATTTCAATGGGTCTGTGTACATGAGGGTTTATTTTCACGCATCACTTGTGTGTTGCGTCAAAATCGCAGCATGTTCTATATTCTGCGTTTTTCACGCAGCCTCCTAGCCCCATACAAGTGAATTGCATCCGCAAGCAAGTGTAGGTGCGTTTTTCACTGATGGTTGCTAGGAAATGTTGTTTGTAAACATTCAGTTTTTTATTACGCACGTGAAATACGCATCAAAACGCATTGCACCCGCGCGGAAAAACTGAACAACTGAATACAATCACAGGTAAAACTGAATGGCTTTGCCTGTGAAATCGCACAGTTTTCACTGAACGCATCCGGACCTAAAGCCCCATTCAAACATCCGCAATTTTTGTCCGCATCCATTCCGCAATTCTGCTAAAAGGAAGCGGACCCATTCATTGTGAATGAGGCCGGACATGATGCGGAGAGCACACTATGTGCTCTCTGCTTCCGCATTTGCAGAGGCGTGGCCCTGAACTTCCGGGCTTCTGCTCCGCAAAAGATAGAGCAAGTCCTATTCTTGTCCGCAGCCTGCGGACAAGAATAGACATCTTTATGGGGAGTGCCGGCATGGTGTGTTGCGGATCCGCAATTTGCCAGCGGGAACTGTTCGCCGGCGAATAGTTCGGGACATCTCTAATTCATAGGTCCTTTTCCATGTCATTGTTAGCCAGTCTTTCACCATTTACTGTAGTATGTACGGGTGACTTGCATAATTCCTTCCCATATGCATAACCTTCCATTTGTCAGTGTTAAACCTCATCTGCCGCTTCTCTGCCCAAGCCTCCAATCTATCCAGATCCATCTGTAGCAGTATACTGTCCTCTTCTGTGTCAATTACTTTACACAGTTTAGTGTAATTTGCAAAAATTAATATTTTACTGTGCAAGCCGTCTACAAGATCATTAATAAATATATTGAAGAGGATAGGGCCCAATACTGAACCCTGAGGTACTCCACTTGTGACAGTGACCCAATCTGAGTGTGTACCGTTAATAACCACCCTCTGTTTTCTATCACTGAGCCAGTTACTTACCCACATGCAGACATCTTCTCCCAGTCCAAGCATTCTCATTTTATATACTAACCTTTTATGAGGTACGGTGTCAAATGCTTTGGAGAAGTCCAGATATACGACATCCATTGATTCGGCGCTGTCAAGTCTAGAACTTACCTCCTCATAGAAACTGATTAAATTTGTTAGACATGACCGATCCCTCCTGAAGCCATGCTGATATGGCGTTATTTGCTTATTTTCATTGAGGTACTCTAAGATAGCATCTCTTAGAAAACCTTCAAACAGTTTACCCACGACGGATGTTAAACTTACCGGCCCATAGTTTCCGGGCTCTGTTTTTGGACCCTTTTTGAATATTGGCACTACATTTGCTATGCGCCAATCCTGTAGAACACTCCCTGTCAGTATAGAGTCACAATGTTATTTAATTTTGGGGAGATAACTGAATTAAAAATGTGATTTTCAAATCTATTGGGGTTTTATGAGTTAAAGGATATCATCTAGAGTAAAACAGGCTCAGACTGTTGGTGGGCTCAGGTTCTGCAGTGGTGCGCCCTTCCATATCAATGCATGCAGGCAAAGGGAGAGTCAGGGCCGTGAGTACCACAACTACTACCCCCATCCGGTGACACTTACGCACTTCTCTGCAGCCTGATTGCTGCACATGCACCTTTATCCGCAACAACCATTCTCTGTCGTGTATGTGAGTGTAAAGCTTCACATATTTTCTAAAAAATTAATATTTTTCTGGACCAATTCAAAAAATAAATCACTTCAAACATGATTTGCATTACGTTCATTATTATCATCTAAAATAGGTTATGTAATGTTTTCATCAAGTGAATTTACTGTAGATGAGTTCAGGGGTTTTTCTAACCATGACAACCCCTGTAAATCATATATACATCTTAGAAGGGGTTCCACATTCAGGACTTTTTTTTTTTTTTGCCTGAACAGAGAGCCACTCTGAAGAGCAGCTTTCTGTCAGACTGGATTCATTGTCATTCATTTGAAAAGGTGATATTTAATGCCTCATTGCCCCCAGGTGACTGATATTGGTGTAGAGACTGGACTCTTAGTGACCAACTGTTTGCTGTGCCAGCATCTTTTTACACTTAAGTTTCAAAGTACACTGGTTGTATTTACAGTTATCACAATGTTATTTAAATATTAATGATATTTGGGGAGATAACTGAATTAAAAATTTGATTTTAAAAATCTATTTGGGTTTTATAAGTTAAAGAATATCATCTAGAGTAAAACAGGCTCAGACTGTTGGTGGGCTCAAGTTCTGCAGTGGTGTTGTCCAGCAGGGGACAACACGATATGTGCAAACTATGAAGGCAATGAATTGCTGCTATGGTCTTTTTTATGACTGATATGCTCTATGTTTTATTTGAACAAAATAATTTTGATAGCAAAATGTACAATGTTATTAAGTATGGATATGCTCTGTGTAGATGATCGTGGTGTCTCAACATTTTTCATTTTGGCAAAACTTGAACAAGTGTATACAATTTTTATCGCCAATCTTAAGAATGATTAAAGGGACACTGACAGGCCGATACAGCATATAAAGTGTTTTATATCATACTATCGGTCTTAATGTGCTTAACTCAATCATACTATTATCCCCCCTGTCTGCCTTTACTATATTTTAAAAAACTTTTTTCATGATAAGTAAATTACCTGACTTTGTACCAAAGGGGCGTTTCCTCTTCCAGCTTTTTGCCCAGCCGCGCCCCAACTGCCGTCCCCTAGTGCTGTCCAGCTCATTAAAATTCACTGCACTGGGTGGCTTTTCATGCTCCCGACACGGCCAAAATCCTGCACATGCCTAGTACTGTCTTACTGGCATCGTCCTAACATGTTAGCTGTGCGCCTGCGCCTGTGCGCCTGCGCCGGATATAGCCATATGCTATGTAGTGAGGAGTTTCATAACGAAATGCTATTTGATCAGTACCAAGGATATCAGTCAAGTATGTTTGCAATAGCCTATATAGGGAATCGTTTGTACTCAGCAACCTTGTTTATGTAACACACACCTGTTAATGATTGGTAGAATTAATGTATATAAGACTGAGGCTATACAAATAAAAACGAGATAAAAAGAGATATTTTTACTGAGACTAGAATTGTGTGTACGTGTCTCATTGAAATATACTCTCCGGACGTCCGAAGGGAAAGCAGGGTGCAGAAGAAAGATCCTTTCAGCTGGGGGCATCGTCCGGGATAGAACATACAGGAATTCGGTGAGTTTGGAAAATCCCTGCCTTTAGGATTGGGAGAGTCCAATGCTTTCCGAAAATTCACTGTTGTTTCTATTTTGAATCCACTTCAGATACACTGAAAGGAATAGTATCTATCTTTAGGAAAGATAGAATAGTGGAATTTAATAGCACAATCCTTTTGGTAAGGATTAATCTATCTTTGGCAAGATAGAGGTCGGCTTTAGGCAAGCTGGACTGTAAATAGAGTTTCTATCATTTGGCATGGTAGACGGCCTGATTTTGGCAAGCAGAACTGTAAATAGAGGCTCCATTTTTAGGTAAGATGGACGGTTGATCTTCAGGCAAGATAAACTGTAAACAGTCTCTAGCATTATGAGATAAATTCTTTAGGTAAGAATTTAAAATAGAATTCTTTGGCAAGAATTTAAAATATTATCTGCACCCTGGTCTCTCTTGTCACCCCATGTCTACCGCTTCTTATCTGTTGCTTTCTTGTGCTCTCTGTTATATTATGATGTTATGAAACATTAAGTAATTTTTGCTGACGGTAAGCAGCTTGTAAAATTTTCCCTCATTGAAGGTAAGTGGCGCATAATATTGTAAAATCTGTACTAACTTTATTGTGTGTCCTGGAAAACCGTAAGACGCCCCACCACTCTGGCGAGGGGAAACCCGCTAACCCAGAACCAGGTGAACGCAAGTGACGGTTTTAGGGGATAATACTAATAGGCAGTTGAGAAGGAAGTTGAGCACAGACATAAGTCTTCCACCCAGTAGTCAGTCCTGACAAAAGGTCTGCACTGCTTCCGTCTCAATTAATTTATAAAAAATGGGTGCAAAGCAAGGAAAAGTCTCTCCACCCCCTCCAAATGTGGCAGAAACATGCAAGGATTATGTAGCCCGGGTCTGTGGGACTAATCATTATTTAGTTACTCCCTGGGTGGATAATATGGCAGGATGGACAGAGGGGATGAAGAGTATAGATCCGTTCCCTTGGGAAGGGGCCAATGACACCTTCCATATGGACATGGTAAAAGGGTTATGTTTGGGTGACATTGAAGCTTACCCATATTATAGTCCTGACCTTCAGTGGGACATGCAGTATATGAAGTTAGGAGGGAAAATTGGCTTACTTATGCACCATATTGGTATGCCAGATCAAATAAAAGGTGAAGAAACAGAAGGCAGAGAACCAGGAGGGATATAAAAGAAACAATACCCCCTTTCCCCAGAAAAAGGAAAGGGATTGAGCCTATGTTGATGGAATTCCTAGAGGCAGGGGTAATTGAGGAAATTATTTCTCCCTATAATACACCTATCAACCTAGTGAGAAAGGCTGACAATACCTTTAGGTTTGTCCAGGATCTTAGAGCAGTAAATGCACAGATCATACCCATAGCCCCTGTGGTTCCAGACGTACCATCTCTGCTATCAGCCATTCCTGCCCATGCAGAGTTCTTCTCTGTTATTGATTTAAAGAATGCATTTTTTTCTGTCCCAGTGGACAAGGAGACACGACCACTCTTTGCTTCCACATGTAAATTTCGCCAGTATACTTGGTGTAGAATGCCTCAGGGTTATGTAGACTCCCCAGTAGTCTACTCCATTGTCCTCCAAGCTACACTGCGCCCTTGGACTGCCCCTCATGGTTCTGTCCTTCTACAATATGTGGACGATCTCCTCATATGTAGTTCTACTCGGGAGGCCTGCCAGGCAGACTGTGTTAGTCTATTATTGTGGTTATGTGAATGTGGTCACAAAGTTTCTAGGAAAAATTACAATGGTGTATGGACAGTGTTGAATACTTGGGCTTTGTTCTCAGTAAAGGTGAGAGGAAAATCAGCCATGCCAGAATTACTGCCGTACTGGGTCTGCCCCGCCCACAAACCAAGAAAGACATGTTGACCTTTCTTGGCATGATTGGTTACTGCCGCCAATGGATTGCTGATTGTTCCTACTATGATAATATTCTGAGACAAGCCACTCATACTGATATGCCTGACTTCATTACATGGTCTGATGAAATGTTACAAGCTTTTAGTCATTTGAAATGTGCAATGGTTTCAAGTCCTGGTTTGGGCCTACCCGACTATGGCGTGATGTTTCACTTATTTGCCAGGGACAATTGTAAAACCATGGCGGGAGTCCTGGCGCAAGACCATGGAGGCAAATTCCGCCCTGTTGCTTTTTTCTCAAAGGTGGTTCCCGTACAGGTTCAGGGCATGCCTGCGTGTCTCAGGAGTTTGGCAGCTTGCGCTATGGTCGCTGAGATGGCTACGCCTGTCACCCTAGGTCATCCCACCACTCTGCATACCTCACACAATGTTCAGGCCCTGTTGAAGAACATACATACTCAACACATGTCAGCACAAAGACTGAGTGGATATGAAGTCTTGTTGCTCTCTAATCCTCAACTTCATATCAAATACTCAGCCCCCACATTCGGTCCAATGGCTATACTGAATGCCTTACTTGGCTACAAGGGAGAGCAGGATGATTTGCCTCCTCCCCATGTATGTACTGAGCTTATACATGAACATACCTCACCTAGGCCTGACTTACAGTCCACACCCATTGAAGGAGCACCTGATATTTTTGTGGATGGATCCTGTTCCCGCCCTAATGACAACACTTATCATGCAGGATACGCTGTGGTTCAACTCCCTGATGTCATTCTGGAATCAAATCCTATACCTTTTCAGTCAGCCCAAGCAGCTGAACTGATTGCCCTCACTAGAGCTTGTTGTCTTTTTAAGGGAAGAGATGTAAACATATACACCGATTCAAAATATGCCTTTGGGGTTGTCCATGATCATGGGGTAATCTGGCAGAGAAGAGGCTTCATAGCTGCAGATGGGAAGAAAATCTCACATTCCACCCTAGTACATAATCTCCTGGCCGCCATCCAATTACCATGCAAAGTTGCTATTATCCATTGCAGGGCACATACTGGTCTCCAAACGCACATAGCTAAAGGGAATGCCCTAGCTGATCAGGCAGCAAAAGAGGCTGCAATTAGAAAGCCAGCGACTGTTCAAATGCCCTCCCTAGTTCCGGAAATTACCCTCGCTGACAATCTATTGCTCAGCCTCCAGGATTTGGCTATCAGTAGTGACAAGATGGAATGGCAGTCGGTAGGTGCAGTACAAGACCCTGATACGGGTCTTATCTTCAAAGAGGGGAAACCTTGCATTCCAGTTGCAAGCACGCCAACGTAATAGAAAAAGATCTAGAAGTAGTACAGGCAGAATATGTGAGGAAACTTGTAGAAACTTTAGATCAAATTGAACGAGATGTTGCTCGTGCCTCTCCTTTCTCTCCACAGGAACCTACGCATTCTTTCCTACCAGGAGATGTGGTGATAGTCCAGTGCCTGGCAAAAGGACGAAAACAGATCGAGTTCCCGTTTGGACCACCCACCCGAGTGGTAGCAGTCACCAGAACAGCAATTCTCACAGAAGAGGCTTCAATCTGGATTCACGCTAGCAGGATAAAAAGGGTCCCAGAGGCTTCTTCTCCAGTGACGGACAAAGACAAAGAGGGTGAAGCAGGTGTGAAATCCCTAAAAAGTGCCTTGCCACGGGCTGAAGATGATGACCCCACAATATTCTGGGAGATTTGTTTGTCTGCTGATAATTATTAGTCTTTGTGTTTTCTTGCCAGTCGGGCTTATTACTACATGTATTTATCACCCAGAGGAGAGGAGTTTCTTCTGTGGTGCACTAAATAATTGGACAGTACATAAAAGAGCCCAGAAGCAAGATCCCTTTGCTTCTGGCCCCTTTTATTCTGAACAGAACAGTATAATTAGGATGGCAAATGCCCTAAATGTTAGTTCATTGTGCCTTAAAGACTTACAGAGCCCACAGGATCTTATACAGACATGTGTTATTGCTGTGCCTACACCCAATGAATCCCTCCTTGAAGTTTGGTCGATGGCTAACAATACACAATCTTTTATTCCCTTGTATGACCTCTGTGGGGAGGGCCAGAAATTAGGAGATAACCGGGATAATATTAGAATAATTACTATCAATGTGACTGCAGCAGAGACTTGTTAAACCTTTTCCCAGGATATGACTTTATATTGTGATGGTAGAAACATAAAAAGTGGATTACCTAAGAATAGTGTATATAACTACATTGACGACACCTGTAAAAAGGATAGTAGGCTTGCTAGTTCCCTAAATAATTCCATGAGTTGTAATAAGACCATTGTGACTCCTAGTTTTATCTATAATATAATGCTCCCTAAGGGATGGTTTTTGTCTTGTGGTAACAGCACTTACAATTACATTCCTGCTAATGTTATCGGAGGTCCCTGTGCGTTATCCAGGCTGACTCTGGCCCTTCCCAGCCAACCCCCTATCAGGAGATCTCACAAATCGGTTACCGAGACTTTATCAGAAGACTGTGACTCTACTTTACCCCTCCTCAGCCATACAGAATATATCAGTTTGGGTACCTCTATATTAGGAGTGCCCGGACTGGCTATATATAATGCTCGTACTATAAATTCTATTGCATGTGCCTTGGCTAAAACTCTGAATCACACCTCTATCGCTTTATCAGACATACTTTTAGATCTACAAGGAGTAAGAGGAGCAGTGCTAGAAACTAGGCTTGCTGTAGATTATCTGTTACTTAAACATAACAAGGAACCACCCCTTGGGCACAAAGTCAGGTAATTCATATCAAGAAAAACATTTTTTTAAAGTCAGACAGGGGGGATAATATTATAATTGGGTTAAGTAAATTAAGACCGATAGTATGATATAAAACACTTTATATGCTGTACCGGCCTGTCAGTGTCCCTTTAAGGTCCATGTACTCTACAATGCTGCATTTAGTATATTTTTTCTATCTGGAGCAACTTATAAACAATTCATATTTTTTTTGTAATGAATCAACACAAGAATTGTTAAAATCTGAAAATCTGTAATACACACAGTTTTGAAGATCATTCTTAGATATATCTCTTGTTGCTCTGGTAAAATATTAATAGTGCCTTATGTATTTTTATACTATGTTGTACACCTAAATGCAATGTTGTACAACTAAAAGATTTAAAGGAGTTGTTCGCTTTATTTATATTGATATATTGATATTGATAATGAATAGGAAAGAGCCATCTCATTGAATTGAATGGCATGTCTGAGTTGTACAGTAATTACAGTGATCACCACTGCAGTTGTGACAGCAAGCAGGTGAAAAGAGAATATAATATATAACTCATACAAGCGATGCTTTGTCTTCAAACATTGGCAAAGGTGTCGACAGTCAGCTCCCCTTTGATCTGATATTGATGATCTATCCCGAGGATAGGTCATCAATATTAATAAAGCAGACAACCCTTTTATTCCACACATGTTCTTATATAGTATTTAGCCCATTGCATGCCAACCATAAATCAAACCATTTTTCAAAGCACTGTCACAAAATCAACCCACAAAGGTATTGGGCTAAAGGAAAAACATTCTAAAGTGGGAGCTTCTTCAAGGTTTTTTGGACATGTTTGGACACAATATAAAAGCGAACTTTGTTTAAAGTTCCAAGACAAACAGCAGACAAAGACTATTGGTAGAAAATAATAGCATAATATTACGACCACATGATCAGGATTCTGCATGCAATTTTGAAAGCCAAAATCAAGAATGGATCATAAAAGGAGAGAAAATTTAAAGGATAAAAACAGCTTCTCCTTTTTTTAAAATTCATTCCTTGTTTTAGCTTTGAAAACTACATGCAGAAACCTGATTGTGTCACCATACTCGAATAGTGTATGCGAGCTTTTTCAGCTTATAGTCATATTGACCTAGTTGGTGAGCCATTTAAATCTTGAGTCCATATTAGCCATTACAGTTATTCAAACTGTCAATACTCATGCAATGTATTTGGGAGATGGGTGACAGATATTTCTGTGAATGTTCACGTTCAGCAACAATCTTTCTTTGAACAATAGATCTTTTGTCTGACTATGAGACGAAGATATTAAATGTGGCCAACATTTTTTAAGTCGATAATGGTCTATCATCTACTATCATCTTTTGGTTGAAATTGTCTATTTTGATAAACGTTAGAATAATGTGTATGGCCACTTTTACACTTAGATTGATTCCTGAAACAATTGACTCCATATTAAGCTAATCTCTGTTTCTTGAACCTATTCATCTTTTGTTGATCCTGACAAGTCAAGTTTCTACCAAAGTAGATAAGTGTCTTAAACTAAAGTTATTTCATGAAGGCAAACTTAGAAGTTAGCATGTTGTGCCCATTGTTGCTGATCACCTTGCCAAGTTGAAGTCAGTGGGTGACAGCCAGCCGGATGTTTGCTGCTTGATTACTTGAGCAACTGCTCACTGGTGTGGCTACTCTCTCCCAGGCTGATCTGCTCCAACGCAGCATGAAAACACTTGACTTACTTTAAACATGTGATTTGAAGGATGGGTAGTGTGGGTGACCCTGTACCCTACTGCTGATTGGGAGGGGACCATGTTCAAGAAGGAGCAGGAGGTGAATAAGGCAGATAAGTGCCTGCTGTGGGAGCCAGCCCCATTATATTGTGGTAGATTGTCAAAAGGACCTGGCCATATTGTTGGGGTTCTGCCTCTCCACTGGAAAATACATTGTGCCAGTAAGCTGTGAAAGACATGTACTGTCCCTGCTTGTAACAGCTTCTCCAGGTGTCCACCTTGGAGTGTAGCTTTTTTCACAGTGAGAATTGCAGGCAGTGGCTCTCATTCTCTGCCATGTGAGAGTACAAGGCACTACTACAATAGTACAACAGCAAAGGTACCACCAGCACCAGGTGGGGGTTTAACTTGTAGACAAGCTAATTGCTAGTTGAGAAACGTTTTTTTCATGGCCAAACGCTCCATTATAGATATGTCACAATGGAGCCTAAGATAAGGAGGAGTCTTAGCAGGAGAAGAAGACAGTGATGATGAAGATACTGGTTGGGGATGCAGGTACACTAGGCTACCACATAGAGGACGATGAAAAGAAGGACAGACTTGCGCTGATTGGGAATGCTGGCCAGCATAGGATCATAGGATTCTGTGATGCCACCTCATGTGCTACAATAGACCTCTGATTAGAACGTCTATTTTCGAGTTGGGTAGAGCCTTTATATGGGTGTAGAACACTGTGCCTTGCAGTAACACGCATAGGAAGTGTGATGGGGTAGTGAAATAATACTGTGATTCAGTGTGACATGCAGATGACAGGAGTCGCTATTAGAATTACTGCACACTTCACTTATTTAGGCAGTTATGGAGCCAAAACTGACTCAAGTATTAACTCAGCTTTACAGGTCTATGTTAGCGTCAAGAAGAAGCACACTCCTTTCACACCCTCGTCAGCTGATTCCACATAATAACTACAGAACCTGTTCTGCCTATAAAAGTAGATCCCCCCTGACAGAGTGGAGAAGGTGTCAGCAATAAGTTTGTGTTGAAGTCACTGATAACTTTGCCCTTCCTCTGATCTGTCAGAACAAAAACCCACAAAAAACAGTTCCTGTCTGCGGAGCATACGCCTTCGCTCGGTCAGCATTTGCTCAATAATCCATCAGTATTGCTAACACATAAAATAATTTAATATTGTAAAATCCGGTGTCTTCATGATAAATCTGCAGAGTGGGGGCCCCATCTCGGTTTCTACACACTTTCAAAATAATCCTTCAGCTGGGCAAATAGATGCCAGATGATCGGGATGCTCCATGACCTTCCAAGGAGCAGTGGTTCATTTCTGAGATGTCCGTATAGTGCAGGGGGTATACGAAGACCCTCTCCATTTCCGTGCCCTACAGGATGCCGTCCTTTTGATTTCCATGATGACTGGGAAGCCGTGATGTTTTCCCCGGACGATGAGACTGGGGCCTGGATGGTGGTTTGAATCTTGACTAACATTTCGACTCTTCCGGGCTCCAAGCTACTGTATCTTGGACCTTTGTCTTCTCCTTGTCTGTAGCTACTGGAGGTCTGTTCATGCCAGGCAGGTTGCCCCTAGAAGTATCTTGGTTGATAAGTAGCCAATACCTCACTTGAAGCAATCTTGACAGGATTCTAGAGTTGAGCGAACACCTGGAAGTTCGGGTTCACCGGGTTTGGCCAAATTTCACCGCAAAGTTTGAGTTCGGGACCCAAACTTTACCCAATTTTGACTCTGAACCCAAACCCCATTGAGGTAAATGGGGACTCGAACATTGGGGCACTAAAATGGCTCTAAAAAAGTCCTGGAAAGGGCTAGAGGGCTGGAAATTGAAGCAAATTGGGGGTAAGAGTAAGTGCCCTGCAAACAAATTTGGATAGTGGAATAACTTAAAATCAGGGGCGTAACTATAGGGGAAGCAGGGGAAGCGGCTGCTTTGGGGCCCTGACCCAGAAGGGGCCCATCCAAGAAGAGGAAAGGTACTAAAAGATTTTGTCAGGGCCCCTCAACATTATTACACAATGAAATTATATACAGTGGATGTATGGACAGTGTAGAAAACGGATGGAACAGCTGCCGGGCCTGGTCTGAGAGAGCCATCTTTACTATCCACAGGAAAGGGGGCGGCGTGAAAGAAAGGGGTTGTGAAAAAATTACTGGGGGTGGGGGCCCCATTCAAAAATTTGCTGTGGGGCCCAGTCATTTCTAGTTACGCCACTGCTTAAAATAACATAACATACATAAAAATTAAACATTCTAAACCTGAGCACAAGTGAGTGACAGTGGCACCTGCCACCCTGCAAACAGAGTATGTGGCAGCAAAGTCATCACATCTTTCACCGTCACCAAGCATCTCCACACTATCCCATGGAAGCGTTCAGCTGTCCATCTCCCAATTAGAAAGAGGAAGTACTCCCCTACCCACCCACAATCCCTGGCCCTGAATGCCAGGATTTCAAAATTCCTGGTCATTTGAAATGCTGTAATTCTGTCAGGTGGAGATGGATGGAGACTTTTAAAAAACTTATGGCGGTGGCTGTCTCACAGTATGTGGTTCCCAGCTGCCACTACATTTCCAGGCGAGCCATCCCTTTCCTGCACAACCAAGTGGCGGACAAAATCAGATGTTCACTGCGCAACGCCATCTGTGGCAAGGTCCACATAACCACCAATACGTGGACCGGTAAGCAAGCGCGCACGTTCACAGGATAGCGTCGGGAGGAAGTTTTACTACAGCCTGCCAGCGCTGATCATGCGCTGGCAGGCTGTAGAAAATCGCCATCTAAATCGCATATTAGACGCTGTTTTGCAAACAGCATCTGATATGCCTGCTGCCTGCTGCTCTGGTGGTCTATTTTGCTTGGGACCACCAGAGGACACAGGCAGCTAAAGTAAGTGCACCAATCACCACAACATACCTCCCCCCCCATCACTGATTAACCCCTGATTAACCCCTGATCACCCCATGTCACCCCCCTGGTCACCCCCAGTCACCCCCCTTGTCACTAATCACCCCCCTGTAAGGCTCATTCAGATGTCCGTATGTGTATTGCGGATAAAAGGATCCGCGGATTCGCGGATCCACAAAACACGGACACCGGCAATGTGCTTTCCGCATTTTGCGGATCTGCACATTGCCAGAACTATATAGAAAATGCCATTTCTTGACCGCAATTGCGGACAAGAATAGGACATGCTCTATCTTTTGCGGAGATGCGGCCTGATGTTTCGGGGCCGAAACCCGGAAGTTTGTGGCCGCAGCTCCGCAAATGCTGATGCAGAGAGCACATAGTGTGCTCTCCACATCACCGCCAGCCCCATTCACACTGAATGGGTCCGCATCTATTCCGCAGAATTGTGGAATACATGCGGAAATTTTTGCGGACATGTGAATGGGGCCTTACTTCGCAAGCACTCCTATGTCCTTTCCCCTCTCTTTTTTTTTTGCACATTTTTTGCAGAGATTTTTTCATCCACATTGATTGATGCAAAAGAAGAAATCTGAGCCGTTCATTTTGTTTTTTCAGCCCAGAGGCTGAACAGAAAAAAAAAAATCTCATTACCCGTTTGCTCAATATAAGGAGAATAGCAGAAACTCCTAATGCTGGCCATACATGTAATGATTGCGGAGACCCTCAAATGCCAGGGCAGTACAAACACCTCACATGTGACCCCATTTTAGAAAGAAGACAACCCAAGGTATTCCGTGAGAGGTATGGTGAGTTCATGTAAAATTTTATTTTTTGGCACAAGTTAGTGGAATATGAGACTTTGTAAGAAAAAAAAAAAGTCAATTTCCGCTAACTTGTGCCAAAAAAATAATCTTCTATGAACTCGCCATGCCCCTTACGGAATATCTTGGAGAGTCTTCTTTCCAAAATGGGGTCACATGAGGGGTATTTATACTGCCCTGGCATTTTAGGGGCCCTGAAGCGAGAGAAGAAGTGCATTTTTACGCATTTGGATTCCAAACTACTTCTCACGCTTTAGGACCCCTAAAATGCCAGGGCAGTATAAATACCCCACAAGTGACCCCATTTTAGAAAGAAGACACCCCAAGGTATTCCGTGAGCGGTATAGTGAGTTCATGAAAAATTTTATTTTTGTCACAAGTTAGTGGAATATAAGACTTTGTAAGAAAAAAAAAAAAGTCAATTTCTGTTAACTTGTGCCAAAAAAAAATCTTCTATGAACTCGCCATGCCCCTCATGGAATACCTTGGGGTGTTTTCTTTCCAAAATGGGGTCACATGTAGGGTATTTATACTGCCCTGGCATTTTAGGGGTCCTAAAGCATGAGAAGAAGTCTGGAATCCAAATGCGTAAAAATGCCCTCCTAAAAGGTACTCATTGGAATTTGGGCCCCTTTGCGCACCTAGGCTGCAAAAAAGTGTCACACATGTGGTATCGCCGTACTCAGGAGAAGTAGGGAAATGTGTTTTAGTGTGTAGTTTTACATATACTCATGCTGGGTGAGAGAAATATCTCTGTAAATTGACAACTTTGTATAAATTATTTTAAAAAGTTGTCATTTACAGAGATATTTCTCACACATAGCATGGGTATATGTAAAAATACACCACAAGGCACATTTCCCTACTTCTACTTAGTACGGCAATGCCACATGTGTGACACTTTTTTGCAGCCAAGATGCGCAAAGGGGCCCAAATTCCAATGAGTACCATTTAGGAGGGCATTTTTACCCATTTGGATTCCAGACTTCTTCTCACGCTTTAGGGCCGCTAAAATGCCAGGGCAGTATAAATACCCCACAAGTGACCCAATTTTGGAAAGAAGACACCGCAAGGTATTCCGTGAGGGGCATGGCAAGTTCATAGAAGATATTTTTTTTGGCACAAGTTAGCGGAAATTGAATTTTTTTTTTCTTACAAAGTCTCATATTCCGCTAACTTGCGACAAAAAATAAAATTTACATGAACTCACCATACCCAACACGGAATACCTTGGGGTGTCTTCTTTCTAAAATGGGGTCACATGTGGGGTATTTATACTGCCCTGGCATTTTAGGGGCCCCTAATGCGTGAGAAGTAGTTTGGAATCCAAATGCGTAAAAATGCCCTGTGAAATCCTAAAGGTACTCATTGGAATTTGGGCCCCTTTGCGCACCTAGGGTGCAAAAAAGTGTCATACATGTGGTATCGCCCAAACTCAGAAGAAGTAGGGCAATGTGTTTTGGGATGTATCTTTACATATACTAATGATGGGTGAGAGAAATATCTCTGTAAAAGACAACTTTTTAATTTATTTATACAAAGTTGACCATTTACAGAGATATTTCTCTCACCCAGCATGGGTATATGTAAAAATACACCACATTTCCCTACTTCTTCTGAGTAGGGAGATACCCCATGTGTGACACTTTTGTGCAGCCTAGGTGCGTAAAAGGGCGCAAAGTCCAACGAGTACCTTTAGGCTTTACAGAGTTGCTCACAATTTAGCCCCGCCCAAAATGCCAGAACAGTAAACAAACCCCACAAATGACCCCATTTCGGAAAGTAGACACCCCAAGGTATTCACTAAGGGGCATAGTTAGTCCATGGGAGATTCTTAATTTTTTTTTGCCAAAAGTCAGGTCAGCAGAAATGGAAACTTTATTTTATAATTTTTTTCATCAGAAAGTGTCATTTTCCTCTAACTTGTAAAAAAAAAATGAAATCATACACGAACTCACCATGCCCCTCCGCAAATACTTTGGGGTGTCTTCTTTATAAAATGGTGTCATTTGGGGGGTATTTATATTATCCTGGCTTTCTAGCACCTGAAGAAACATGACAGGTGCTCAGAAAGTCAGAGCTGCTTCAAAATGCGGAAATTCACTTTTTTGCACCATAGCTTGTAAACGCTATAACTTTTATCCAAACCAATAAATATACACTTATTGCATTTTTTTTTATCAAAGACATGTAGAACAATAAATTTAGAGAAAAATTTATATGGAAATGTATTTTTTTTTTGAAAAATTTTACAACAGAAAGCGAAAAATGTCTTTTCTTTGAAAAAATTTTGGTCATTTTTGATTAATATAAAAAAGTTAAAATGTCAGCAACAATGAAATACCACCAAATGAAAGCTCTATTAGTGAGAAGAAAAGGAGGTAAAATTCATTTGGGTGGTAAGTTGTATGACCGAGCAATAAACCATGAAAGTAGTGTAGTGCAGAATTGTAAAAAGTGGTCTGGTCATTAAGGGTGTTTAAGCTAGGGGGGCTGAGGTGGTTAAGAAGCCTCGCCACTGCCTGCTGAACTTCCCACATACACTCCAGCATAGAACTGGAAAAAAAAAATGTGACAGTTATCCTTTAAGCTAGGGGGCTGAGGTGGTTAATGCCCATTCACAAACTATTTACAAATTAACTTTAAACATATTTAAATAACTATAAGTCAGATAAACAAATTAAACAAACAAAACTACATACATGCCTTACCCTTAACTTTTAAGGCCAGTCATATACAAGTGGCTTGGAGGGTGGGTTCCAGCACCAGCATAGGCGAGGTACACAATTGTCCAGCCAGAGCACAGTTCTGGAGGAGGAGAGGAAACCATGTTAACAGCAGGGTGGCACCCAAAGCATCTCACGACCATCACTTGAGCATGGCTGGGGGATACGGAAGACACAGATGATACACTTCTCACAGAGGACAGCTTGTCGTTACCTCTGGGCAGCCTGGCAAACATGAGAGACTACATGCTGCAGTGCCTGCAACAACTGCTGAGTTGCCCACATTCTAACTTGTGCGGATTGCTGGGTGGCCACCCTGCTGGATCGCCATTACAAGGACATTGTGCTGTCCTTAATTCCGTCACTGAAGCGTGATCGGAAGAAGCCAACGCTGGTAGACGCGGTGCTGATGGCTAGTGATGAGCGGGAGGTGCCATGTTCGATTTTGCGATATTTTGCGAATATTCGATTGAATATTCGTCATATATTCGTCAAAATCAAATATTCGTCAATATTCTATATATTGCGAATGTTACACAAATTTATATTTGCATTGCAAATTAAACTTAGAGCTGACTTCCTAAAGGTTGTATTGCTAGAATTGACAAAGATAACGAATATCACGAATATAGCACTATATTCTCAATCTTCGTTATATATTCTAGCAACAACCATTAGAAACCCAGATCTAAGTTGAATTCACAATGCGAACATTGACTTGCATTGCGAATTCAACTTAGACCTGGGTTCCGAATGGTTGGCTTCCTAGAATATAATGAAGATTGAGAATATAGTACTATATTCGTGAATTCGTGATATTCGTTATATTCTAGCAATACAACCATTAGGAACCCAGCTCTAAGTTCACTTCGCAATGCGAGTAATTCAGGTTATATTAATCGCATTGTGATTACAACTTAGTCAAATTTGTGAGATCGGGATTCTCACACCTGAAAGTACATTTTAGCATGGAGGCGTTCCCATGCACAGCACACGGGAAGTCGGCAGAAGCAGCAACGGGCATTGACTGGAGCGGGCAGGGAGCCAGGAATCCTCCGGACAGGTAAGAACAGCTTTTTGGAAGTGGGAAGACAACCAGAGAGCAACAAGGATTAACAACTTAAAAAAAAAATATGAATATTCGAAATAGCGAATATATGGCGCTATATTCACAATTTTTGCAAAGTTGTGAAGTCCCGATATTCGAAAAAAAAAAATTGCTATTTGAATATTCGCGCTCAACTTTACTGATGGCATTGACACCTCACGCCGGGGGCTCAGTGGAAGCACAAGGCTAAAGCAGAGGAAGAAGAGGAAGAAGTCGCCAACGCAGCTGGGTCACCGCCCGCAACTCAGAAGGCAGGGTTAGCATGGCTAAAATGAGGAAAAGCTTTGTCACCACGCCACAACAACCAGCACCACCAGCAGATATGGAACATCTTAGCAAGAGGCAGCATTTCAGCAAAATGGTGGAATAGCATCTGTGCACACACCTACGAGTACTGACTGATGGGTCTGCCCAGGATCGTAGCTACAGGGGAAGCAGGGGAAGCGGCTGCTTTGGGGCCCTGACCAAGAAGGGTCCCATCCAGGAGGAGGAGGACTAAAAGACTTTGTCAGGGCCCCCTCAACAGTATTATACAATGAAATTATATACAGTGGCAGTATAGACAGTGTTGAAAACGGATGGAACAGCTGCTTGGTCTGAGAGAGCGATCTTTAGTAGCCACAGGAATGAGGGCAGGATGAAAGGAAGGGGTTGCGAAAAAATTACTGGGGGAGGGGGGCCCTATTCAAAAATTTTCTGTTGGGCCCAGTCATTTCTAGCTACGCCACTGGGTCTGCCGCATTCAACTTCTGGGTCTCCAAATTGGGGACATGGCCTCAACTTCAACTTTACGCCTTGGAGGTGCTGGCATGCCCTGCAGCCAGTGTTTTTTCTGAACGTGTGTTTAGCATGGATGGGGGCGTTATAACAGACAAGCACAGTTGCGTGTCCACAGCCAACTTGGACAATCTCACATTCATTAAAAAGAACCAGGCATTTATCCCACAGGACTTGCTCGTACCTTATGCAGAATAGACATGTATACCGGCCTCACCCAACCATTTTTATACTACAGCGCACTTACTCTTTGTTTTCTTTTTTATACTTCCCAATGTTTTGGGGTCTACCCCAATTTATAATAAAAAAATAAAAAAAACATTGTTGTTAGCGACTACCTTTGGCTTCACAGCCAAAAAAGGCAGCCAATCAACAAGCGTCATACTACTTGCCCCAAGAGGCCATCACAGCCATGCCTACTATTGGTATGGCTGTGATTGGACAAGTGCAGCATGTGACCCAGCCTATATTTAAGCTGGAGTCACGTAGCGCCGCACGCCACTCTGCTCTGATTAGTGTAGGGATAGGATGCAGCTGCTGTGATGGCGGATTAGGCACGGAAGACTCAGGAAAACCACTTAATGAAGTGATCGATCTATAGCTGTGAATCATTCAAATTCATTGCTCACTGGTTTTTAGGCTGCCCAGAGCGTTTTTCTGTCACTTTTTTCTGGGGTGATCAGCGGCCATTTTGTGATCTTTTGGTGCACCAGCACATGTTTTGAGCTGCCACCAAGTTCAACATACATTTTTGAGTTCAATAGTAGGCTTTTTTTTGCAATATCCTACATCAGGGGTTGTGCTTATTGTCACACCTTGAAACACAGGATAGAAATTGCTATATTTTATTGAGGAATGAAATTCAATTTCCAAGATACCAATTCCCTAGATCAGTGGTTTCAGCTGTTGCTGGCCAAGTGTAATACTGTCCGTCAAAGGATAGATTTTTTTTTTCTGGAGTGAAATTCAATTTCCAAAATACCAATGCCCTAAATCTGGGGTTCCAGCTGTGGCTGGCCAAGTGTAATACTGTCCGTCAAAGGATAGATTTTTTTCTGGGGTGAAATTAAATTGCCAAAATACCAATCCCCTAACTCTGGTGTTCCAGCTGTGGCTGTCCAAGTGTAATACTGTTCGTCAAAGGACAGATTTTTTTCTGGGGTAAAATTCAATTGCCAAAATACCAATCCCCTAAATTTGGTGTTCCAGCTGTGGCTGTCCAAGTGTAATACAGTCCGTCAAAGTATAAATTTTTTTCTGGGGTGAAATTCAATTGCCAAAGTACCAATCCCCTAAATCAGTGGTTTCAGCTGTGGCTGGCTAAGTGTAATACTGTCCGTCAAAGGATAGATTTTTTTCTGTGGTTAAATAAAATCCCTGAAAGTGAAATCCTAAACATCTGTGCTTTCCGCTGTTCCTCTCCAAGATTAATTCTCTCCGTAATAGAGTATATTACAGTCAGCGTATCAGCGTCTAAATACAAGGCCTGAAAAATAAATCCTCTATATATTAGCGCACGCTGCTGTGCATCTCCAAGTGTATTTCTGTCCGTAAAAGGGTATATTACACTAAGTGTCTAAATACAAGGGCTAAAAGCTAAATCTCTATATTTGCACATGCTACTGTACATCTCCAAGTGTAATTCTGTCCTTAAAAGGATACCTTTCATCCAGGGCCTAAATACTAGGCCTAAAATTGATATTCTCATAAATCTGTTGTTGCTGCTGTGCCTGTATTAGTGTAATACGGTACATAAATAGACAGCTAGATAGTGTTAGGTAAAACTAAAATAATGTTGCACAAGAGTGACGGAGAATCAACCTAAGGTGCACCCACTGGCAGATAACACCCAATCTGACAGAAAAAAATAAATAAAATTAAAGATAGTGGGACACTCTCTATAGTATTTAGAACAGTAGAATTTAATAATAAAATTGAGTAAAAATAGAAGGTTGACAATATATCTGATACAGTGAATAGCAATAACAATATAAAAATATATATATAACCTGTATTAATCGCATTGCTATTACAACTTAGATCTGAGTTCCTAATGGTTGTATTGCTAGAATGTAACGAAGATTGAGAATATAGCGCTATATTCGTTATATTCGTCAATTCTAGCAATACAACCATTAGGAACTGAGATCTAAATTGTAATCGCAATGCGATTAATATAACCAGCATTAATCACATTGCAAATTCAACTTAGAGCTGGGTTCCTAATGGTTCTATTGCTAGAATATAACGAAGATTGAAAATCTTTGTTATATTCTAGCAATACAACCATTCGGAACCCAGCTCTAAGTTGAATTCGCAATGCGATTAATGCAGGTTATATTAATCGCATTGCGAATTCAACTTACCACACTCTGCGTCAACTACGTAATTTTCCATGGGAGTTTTGCCATGGATCCCCCTCCGGCATGCCACAGTCCAGGCGTTAGTCCCCTTGAAACAACTTTTCCATCACTATTGTGTCTAGAAAGAGTCCCTGTGGGTTTTAAAATTCTCCTGTCTATTGAAGTCTATGGCGGTTCGCCCTGTTTGCCCGTTTGCGAAAATTTGCGTAAATTTGCGTTTGCGTACTGACAAGCTAACATTTATTTACCTGAGGAGGAGTGGAATCTGCCTCTTTTTAAGACCTACTCGTGCGAACAACGTCTGTTGCACAGAGAAGACCTCTACCGACTGCGGGTCCACGTGCATCACTATAGTTGGCGCGATTTTCTGGCAAACAACAACCCTTGAGACCGGAGCGTATGATTACATAAGAGGTACACCGTGTCGAGGGCAAGAACCTCCACTGAAGTCCCCCTGGTAGGATCATGTCAGTTTTTAAATATTGCGATCGCATATACAAACAATACAGCGGGACGCCACTGTCTCAGATTAGTGAGCTGGACACCGCTCCGAATACTATCAGCGCATGATTGCATTTTAGACTAAAAAAGGCTGAAAAATACCTAGCATATTTTATTGGAATTTTAGAAGATATCTGCGCATATTTTATCACATTGAATCATCCTTTTAGAGAACGTTGAACTGTAACTTTTCGCATTGGCACGCAATATAACCTTTTACTTTTTTGCATTGGCACATCCTCTGACATTGTGCATGATTTTGACCACTGGATCTGGATGATTAGTACCCCATACAACAATTGGGACTTTTTTGAGGTTATATACTGATGGTTTATTGATTGACTATTTTTATATTGTTATTGCTGCTATATTCACAGTATCAGATATTGTCAACCTTCTATTTTTACCAAAATAATTTATTCAATTCTGCTGTTGAGAGTGCCTCACTATCTATAATTTTAGATTGTGTTAGGTGCCTGTAAAAAAAGAGGCCTTAATTTGAGCTCTATACATTGGGCCAAATATGTTTTTCCTTATTGTGGTGAACGGTAACAACGAGGAAAACATCTAATAAGGGACGCGGACATGGTCGTGGTGATGTTAGTGGACCCTCTGGTGCCAGGAGAGGACGTGGCCGTTCTGCCACAGGTACACCTCCTAGTGAACCAACTACCTCAGGTCCCAGTAGCCACCAGAATCTACAGCGATATTTGGTCGAGCCTAATGTCATTCTAAGGATGGTAAGGCCTGAGCAAGTACAGGCGTTAGTCGATTGGGTGGCCAACAGTGGATCCAGCAGTTTCACATTATCTCCCACCCAGTCTTCTGCAGAAAGCGCACAGTTAGCGCCAGGGGCGGACTGACCATTAGGGCACTCGGGCATGGACCGATGGCCCGTGGCCAGTAGGGGGCCCGTCCCAAGGGCAGACGCGGCGGCAGGGGACATCAGGAGATGAGCGCTTCCATTGCGCTCATCTCCATAGTCATCTGTATTGTGCAGCGGTAGAGGAGGGAGAGGCGTTTCCTCTCCCTGTTCCTCTGGTAGGCTGCCAGCACTAGGCCGGCAGCCTATCAGAGGCCAGTGCAGGCGGCACGATGATGTCATTGCGCCGCAGGAGCGGTACAGCTTGAGACACATGCCGGAAGAGGCCTGCATCGCATCGCATCCCTGGAGGTAAGTACAAGTGTTCTTTTTTTTTTCTTCTTTGGGATACTAGCACTTAATGGGGACTAATGGCACTTAAGGAGGCTGCTACTGGCACATAAGGTGGACAGCTACTGGCACATAAGGGGGGACGGCTACTGGCACACAAGGGGGGCTACTGGCACAAAAGGGGGCTACTGGCACATAAGGGGGCTACTGACACATAAAGGGGATGGCTACTGGCACATAAGAGGGGCTACTGGCACATGAGGGGGGACTAATAACACATGAGGGGGCCTAATGGCACATAAGGGGGCTGCTACTGGCACATAAGGGGGGCTACTGGCACATAAGGGGGGACGGCTACTGGCACATAAGGGGACTACTGGCACATAAGGTGGGATTAATGGCACATGAGGGGGGACTAATGGTACATGAGGGGGGACTAATGGCACATAAGGGGGGCTACTGGCACATAGGGGACTACTGGCACATAATGGGGACTAATGGCACATAAGAGGGGCTACTGGCACATAAGTGGGGACTAATGGCACATAAGGGGGGGCTACTGGCACATAAGGGGGGAGGCTACTGGCACATAAGGGGAGACGGCTACTGGCACATAAGGAGGGACGGCTACTGGCACATAAGGAGGGACGGCTACTGGCACATGGGGAGGGACGGCTACTGGCACATAAGGAGGGACGGCTACTGGCACATAAGGAGGGACGGCTACTGGCACATATGGGGGGGCTACTGGCACATAATAAGGGGGGGGGCTACTGGCACATGGGGGGAAGCACAAGAGAGGCACTTATTACTGGCGCATGTGGTGGCATGGAGAGGCACGTGTTACTGGCACATTATTATGGGGCACTATGGGGGCTTCTACTGAGGCCACAAAGAATGGGTATTTTATATGGGGGGCTCTGTGTGGTACTAGTATTACCAGGGGTATTATCTGTTTCTGCAGTGTAGCATTAGGGAGCACAGCGGCACAGTATTGGGGGTAGTAGGATAATTTGTCCAGAAGATGGGAGGATGATGGAAAAGTAGTAAACTAAGATTTTTTTTGTTAAACTGCAGAGATGGAAAATGGCGACAACATGGCGGTCTGGTCTGAAGGTCCGAAAGGAGAAGATGAGGACAGAAAACATCTACATCAAAGAAGACGTTACTGGACGTAATAGGTAAGTGCACTGTATTTCTGTAGTGATGGGATCAGAGGCATAACGATGGCGGTGTGACCAGGTAGTGGAGGCGGGATATAGGTGTGGCTGGAGGTATAACATGGGCGTGGCTGGAGGTAGGGCATGGGTGGGGCCTGGAAGGGGGCCCTTGATTTATTTTGCCCGGGGGCCCTGAGGGTTCTCTTTCCCCCCTGGTTGGTGCCTGAAAACCAAGCCCATAAGTCTGTCACATCACCCCCAGGCATATCAGGGAACCTGTTTGAGCCTCAAATTATGCAGCAGTCTCTTATGCTGTTTGAAGAATCTGCTGGCAGCCTTTCCCAAGGGCATCCACCTAGACCTTCCCCAGCGGTGGAAGACATAGAATGCACTGACGCACAACCACTTATGTTTCCTGATGAGGACATGGGAATACCACTTCAGCAGAGTCAGCACGTCTCTGATGATGACGAAACACAGGTGCCAACTGCTACGTCTTTATGCAGTTTGCAGACCGAACAGGAGGTCAGGGAGGAAGACTGTGTGGAAGACGATGCAGGGGACGATGAGGTCCTAGACCCCACATGGAATGAAGGTCGCGCCACTGACTTTCAGAGGAAGAGGCAGTGGTGAGACCGAGCCAACAGTGTAGCAAAAGAGGGAGCAGGGTGCAAAAGCAGAACAGCCATCGCCAAGAGAGTTAGCCTGCTACTGGCCACTGCCACCAGGGACCGAGCACACCAAAGGCAGCTTCAAGGAGTTCCCTGGCATGGCACTTCTTCACACAATGTGCTGACGACAAGACCCGAGTGGATTGCACGCTGTGCCATCAGAGCCTGAAGCGAAGCATTAACGTTCTGAACCTTAGCACAACCTGCATGACCAGGCATCTACATGCGAGACACGGGCTGCAGTGGAGTAAACACCTTCAAAACCAAGAAAGGGCTCAGGCCCCTCCTGCTCCCTCTTCTGTTGCTGCCTTGGCCTCTTCCTCTGGAGGAACATTGGCACCTGCCGCTCAGCAAAAAGAGGATGTGCCACCAACACCACAACCTCCGTCACCAAGCATCTCCACCATGTTACACGGCAGCGTTCAGCTCTCCATCTCACAAACCTTGAAGAGAAAGATTAAATTCCCACCTAGCCACCCTCGATCCCTGGCCCTGAATGCCAGCATTTCTAAACTACTGGCCTGTGAAATTCTGTCATTCCGTTTGGTGGACATGGACAGCTTCAAACAGCTGATGGCGGTGGCTGTTCCACAGTACATCGTTCCCAGCCGCCACTACTTCTCTAAGAGAGCAGTGCCTTCCCTGCACTACCAAGTATCGGATAAAATCAAGTGTGCACTGTGCAACGCCATCTGTGGCAAGGTCCACCTAACCACAGATACGTGGACCAGTAAGCACGGCCAGGGATGCTATATCTCCCTGACTGCACACTGTGTAAATGTAGTGGCGGCTGGGCCCCAGGCGGAGAGCTGTTTGGCGCACGTCTTTCCGCCGCCAAGGATCGCAGGGCATCATTCTTTGCCTCCTGTTGCCTCCTCCTACTACTCGGCTTCCTCCTCCTCTTCTTACACCTTCTCTTCTTACACCGGCTCAAACGGTCAGCCACAGACCTTCACCACCAACTTCAGCACAGCCTGGGGTAAACGTCAGCACTGCAGGCCGTTTTGAAACTCATGTGTTTGGGGGACAGGCCCCACACCACGCAGGAGTTGTGGCGGGGTATAGAACAACAGACAGACGAGTGGTTGCTGCCAGTGAGCCTCAAGCCCGGCCTGGTGGTGTCCGATAATGGGGGAAATCTCGTTGCAGCCTTGGGACTAGCCGGTTTGACACACATCACTTGCCTGGAGCATGTGCTGAATTTGATGGTGCAAAAATTCATTCACAACTACCCCCACATGTCAGAGCTGCTGCATAAAGTGCGGGCTGTATGTGTGTGCTTCCAGCGTTCTCATCCTGCGCTGCTCGCCTGTCTGCGCTACAGCCTAACTTCGGCCTTCCCGCTCACCGCCTCATATGTGACGTGCCCACCAGGTGGAACTCCACCTTGCACATGCTGGAGAGACTGTGCGAGCAGCAGCAGGCCATAGTGGAGTTTCAGCTGTAGCATACATGGGTGAGTCACACTGCGGAACAGCACCACTTCATCACCAATGACTGAGCCTCTTTGCGAGACCTGTGTGCCCTGTTGGGCTGTTTTGAGTACTCCACCAACATGGCCAGTGGCGATGACGCCGTTATCAGCGTTACAATACCACTTCTATGTCATCTTGAGAAAACACTTAGGGCAATGATGGAAGAGGATCTGGCCCAGGAGGAGGATAAGCAGGAAGAGGGGTCATTTCTTTCAGGCCAGTCTTTAAAAAGTGGCTCAGAGGGAGGTATTTTTCAATAGCGGAGGCCAGGTACAAATTTGGCCAGCCAGGGCCCACTACTGGAGGACGAGGAGGACGAGGATGAGGAGGAGGTGGATGAGGATGAAGCATGTTCACAGCGGGGTTGCACCCAACGTAGCTCGGGCCCATCACTGGTGCGTGGGTGGGGGGAAACGGAGGACAATGACAATACTCCTCCCACAGAGGACATCTTGTTCTTACCTCTGGGCAGCCTGGCACACATGAGCGACTACATGCTGCAGTGTCTGCGCAATGACAGCAGAACTGCCCACATTTTAACGTCTGCTGACTACTGGGTTGCCACTCTGCTGGATCCCAGGTACAAAGGCAGTGTGCCCACCTTAATTCCCTCAGTGGAGCGTGATAGGAAAATGCGCAAGTACAGGCGCACGCTGGTAGACGCGCACATGAGAGCATTCCCAACTGACACAGGGGGACAAGTGGAAGCACAAGGCGAAGGCAGAGGAGGAGCAAGAGGTCGCCAATGCAGCTATGTCACGGTCAGCTCCTTTGAAGGCAGGGTCAGCATGGCCGAAATGTGGAAAAGTTTTGTCACAGCGCCACAGCTAACTGCACCACCAGCTGATAGGGAACGTGTTAGCAGGAGGCAGCATTTCAACAACATGGTGGAAAAGTACATGTGCACACGCCTCCAAGTACTGACTGATGGTTCGGCCCCATTCAACTTCTGGGTCTCCAAATTGTCCACATGGCCAGAGCTAGCCTTTTATGCCTTGGAGGTGCTGGCCTGCCCTGTGGCCAGTGTATTGACTGAACGTGTATTTTGCACGGCAGGGGGTGTCATTACAGACAAACACAGCCGCCTGTCCACAGCCAACGTGGACAAGCTGACATTCATAAAAATGAACCAGGCATGGATCCCACAGGACCTGTCCATCCCTTGTGCAGAATAGACATTTATAACTGCCTTAAACTCAACCATACATTCTTGCACTCCAGGGAACTTCTTTATTGAATCCTCTTTTGTTTAATTGTACCAAGATGAATGAACCTGTGGGTGCCAGGGGACTACCTTTCAGCTAATCGCCTGCTGTTTGGTGCGTGACAGTAACCTCTTTTTGTTGTCAAATGACCTCTCCTCTGTCTGGGTGTCAGGGGCCTAAATAACTGAAAGTGGCCTGTTCCATTGGTGGGTAACATGATGCCTGTTTTTCTGCTATGGGACCTCTCTCCTCTGTCTGGGTGCTGGAGCTTAAATTACTGAAAGTGCCCTGTTCCATTTGTGGGTAACATGATGCCTGTTTTGCTGCTATGAGACCTCTCTCCTCTGCCTGGGTGCTGGGGCCTAAAAAACTGAAAGCGGCCTGTTCCATTGGTGGTAACATGATGCCTGTTTTGCTGCTATGGGACCTCTCTCCTCTGTCTGGGTGCTGGGGCTTAAATTACAGAAAGTGGCCTGTTCCAATGGTGGGTAACATGATGTCTGTTTTGCTGCTAAGGGACCTTTCTCCTCTGTCTGGGTGCCAGGGGCCTACATTTCAGATAATCGCCTGTTGCTTTGGTGGGTGACATTATCCTCTTTTTGATGTCAAATGACCTCTACTCTGTCTGGGTGTCAGGGGCCGGTATTTCATTTAATTGCTTGCTGTCTTGGTGGGAGACATTTAACTCTTTTTACTGTAAAATGAATGCCCCATTGTGTGGGTGTCAGGGGCCTATATGTCATTTAATCATTTGCTGTCTTGGTGGGAGACATTTAACTCTTTTTCCTGTCAAATGACTGCCCCATTGTGTGGGTGTCAGGGGCCTATATGTCGTTTAATCATTTGTTGCCTTGGTGGGAGAGAATAAACTCTTCTTACTGTCAAATGACCACCCCCATTTGACAGTAAGAAAAGAGTTTATTCTCTCCCACCAAGGCAACAATTGTGTGGGTGTCAGGGGCCTATATTTCGTTTACTTACTTGCTGTCTTGGTGGGAGACATTTAACTCTTTTTAAATGACTGCCCCATTGTGTGGGTGTCAGGGGCCTATATGTCGTTTAATCATTTGTTGCTTTTTTGGGTGACATTTTCCTCTTTATACTATCAAATGTCCTCTACATTGTCTGGTTGTCAGGGGCCTATATTTTGTTTAATCGCTTGCTGCATTGGTGGGAGATTTTAAACTCTTTATACTGTGAAATGACCTCAACGTTGTCTGGTTGTCAGGGGCCTATATTTCGTTTAATCACTTGCTGCATTGGTGGGAGACATTAAACACTTTTTACTGTCAAATGACCACCCCATTGTGTGGGTGTCAGGGGCCTATATTTAGTTTAGTTGCTTGCTGTCTTGGTAGGAGACATTAAACTCTTTTTTCTGTCAAATGACCTCTTCTCTGTCTGGGTGTCAGGGGCCTACATTAATGATAATGGCCTGTTCCATTGCAGGTTGAGCAACGGCTTGTGTTGCTGTTACGGGACAGCTCTCCTCTTTGCGGGTGCCATAGTCCGCCTAAATTAATAAATGAGGCCCGTGGCACTGCTGGGTGAAATTAATACTGATTTGGCATGATTGTAACTCTCCTTTTTGTGGATGCCATGGGTCTGAATCTGTGAATTAGGCCTGTGGCATTGCTGGGTTAAATCAATACTGTCTTGGCGTGATTTTAACTCCTCTTTGTGGGTCCCATGGGCCTGAATGTTTGAATAAGGCCTGCGGCCCTGCAGGCAGCCATGATTCCTTCTTGGCTGTGATGACAACTTCAACTCCCATGTATGGTTGCCATTGGCCTGAGTCTGTGAGTGAGGCCTGTGACACTGCTGACAGACATGAATCCTTCTTGGCTGTGATGAGAACTTCAACTCCCATAGCATTCCCACCTAATGCCACCCCAACCTCCTATTCCACCTCCTCCTCCAAGTTGCCAATTGATATTGGTTAATTTGTATTTACTTTATTTTAAGTCATTTCCCTGTTTGTTTGTCTGTTTGCAGGGGATTTGCCTACATGTTGCTTAAAACACGAATCAAAAGGCTACGTAGTTTTGGTTTAAAAGCAGCAGTCCTGTAGAGGAGTAGGTCCCACTCCTTAACAATGAAAAGTACAAATAGGAAAGCCAGGTCCGCGCTATTCTCAGAGCACCACAAATGTCACTCCAGGTAACCTTTTCTTTTTCTTTAAGACAGAAGTATGGTCCACGCTTCAAATACCGACTGAATGTCACATTTCCAGAAGACCTTTTGGAATTAGAAAGACCACATAGCGCAATACTGTATAGGATATGTGATAACAATTTGCTTTATTCTACTTACAAAGTATCTTCTCATAAAATCACAAAACAGACAACAGATCCCCCCTGTGCAGGTAAAATGCCTTTTGCAGCCCTCTAGCCCTTTCCGGGGCTTTTTTACAGCCTTTTTAGTGCCCAAAAGTTCGGGTCCCCATTGACTTTAATGGGGTTCGGGTTCGGGGTCAAGTATAATCTCAGCCTTACAGGTCCATGTTAGTGTCAATAAGAAGCGCACTCCTTTTACACTCTCGTCAGCTGATTCCACATAGATGTCTACAGAACCTGTTCTATTAAACACTGATAGAAGTAGAGCCCCCCGACAGAGTGGAGAGGCTGTCAGCAGTAAGTTTGTGTTGACGTCACTGATTAACTTGCCTACCTCTGATCCGTCAGAACAATAACCCACAAAAAACGGATGCTGTCTGGGGAGCGTACACCTTCACTCGGTCAGCATTTGCTCAGCAATCCATGAGTATTGCTAATGCCAAAAAAAACAGTGGATCTAAAACAGAGATGACACGTGAAGGCAATATTTGAATGTCTTCTGTGTTTTGTACCCACTCCTGCTTTTGGCTACCAAATCATAAGCCAATTCTGATGGGAGCATACAGGTCTTACTGCTGCTATACAGACAGGATCCGTTGTGTGTCTTATTTTTCCTTCCTTCTGACTGATCAGAAGAAAGGTCAAATAAATGGTAATTTCAATAAAGCCAAAAAAGGACAATAGCGACCCTGTCATAGAGTGGGGAGGGTGGTAACAGCATGAGAAGTCCACAGAGTGGCCCTATGACATAGTGGTGAGGTGGAAGCAGCATGAGGAGACCACCAAGTGGCACAATGACAGAGTCTTTAGGTGGCAGCAGCATTAGTAGAAGGCCACCGAGTGGCACAATGACCGAGTCTGAAGGTGGCAGCAGCATGAGGATACCACAGAGCGGCACAATGACAGAGTCTGGAAGTGATGGCAGCATGAAAAGGCCACAGAGTGGCAAGGTGTCATACTGTGGAGGTGGGTGCGAATACTAGTAGATGGTGGGTGAAAAAAGAAGCACTTGGCATCAGATGTGTGGCATCAGGCGGGTGGCTGCATCAGAATAGTAGTGAAGGCAGGTAAGCCAGAAGAAACCGGACTCTATTGTCAAAATGTTGGTGTGGCACCATGGATGAGCTAGTCTGATGCATCAGGCATTGGTGTGTGGAAATCTTGCCTGATCGATACCTGATTCATCTTGATGCAGTGTCCCACTATGTGCTACAGTATATGTGGGCACTTTAAACTCTTGCTAAATGTCATATCAAATGTATTGTGATATCATGCTGTAAGTCCCTTTAACGGGCTGGATATTTTTATTTTTCCAATTATATACACCAATAAAGGCTTTTCAACAGAGGGTAATAGGCTTTGTCAGTTTTAAAAAACCAACAGCGCCTGCAGATAGATGCGGGCTGGTGTGAATTAGTTCGCATTTTTGTGCTGGGTTACTTCATAGTGTAACTATTCACCTGTCTTGGTGTGCCGCTCTTATGGACGTCCTCACATAAGCGTGCAGTGTGTGAAACTTAAATACGAAATTTCACCACAACGTAATTCGGTCCATACCGCAAAAAGGAATTTCCCACATATGACTACAGCTCAGAACGCTGACTATATCTTTATTTTTCTACAGAAATACGACACTAAAGGCTTTAACACATATAACTGCAACAGTAAACACTGAATATATTTTTAATTTTTACTGCTATATGTCAAAAAAGTTTTTTAAGATATATGTGAAGCAGCGGCAAATGTATATTTCTTTTTCTACTGATATACGTCAATAAAGGTTTTTCTACGTATATGTGCACCAGCGAATGGCGAATGTATATTTATTTTTCTACTGCAATATGCCAGTAAAGGCTTTACCAGATATAACTGCAACAGTGTATTGAGAATATATTTTTCTTGTAGTACTGAAATACAAACCGGATTCCCAAAAAGTTGGGATACTATACAAATCGTGAATAAAAACTGCAATGATGTGGAGATGGCAAATGTCAATATTTTATTTGTAATAGAACGTAGATGACAGAGCAAATGTTTAACCTGAGTAAATGTGTCATTTTAAAGGAAAATTATGTTGATTCAAAATTTCACGGTGTCAACAAATCCCCCAAAAGTTTGGACAAGTAGCAATAAGAGGCTGGAAAAAGTAAATTTGAGCATAACGAAGAGCTGGAAGACCAATTAACACTAATTAGGTCAATTGGCAACATGATTGGGTATAAAAAGAGCTTCTCAGAGTGGCAGTGTCTCTCAGAAGCCAAGATGGGTAGAGGATCACCAATTCCCACAATGTTGCGCAGAAAGATAGTGGAGCAATATCAGAAAGGTGTTACCCAGCAAAAAATTGCAAAGAATTTGCATCTATTATCATCAACTGTGCATAACATCATCCGAAGATTCAGAGAAGCTGGAACAATCTCTGTGCATAAGGGTCAAGGCCGTAAAACCATACTGGATGCCCGTGATCTCCGGGCCCTTAAACGACACTGCACCACAAACAGGAATGCTACTGTAAAGGAAATCACAGAATGGGCTCAGAAATACTTCCAGAAACCATTGTCAGTGAACACAATCAACCGTGCCATCCGCCGTTGCCAGCTGAAACTCTACAGTGCAAAGAAGAAGCCATTTCTAAGCAAGATCCACAAGCTCAGGCGTTTTCACTGGGCCAGGGATCATTTAAAATGTAGTGTGGCAAAATGGAAGACTGTTCTGTGGTCAGACAAGTCATGATTTGAAGTTCTTTTTGGAAATCTGGGACGCCATGTCATCCGGACCAAAGAGGACAAGAACAACCCAAGTTGTTATCAACGCTCAGTTCAGAAGTCTGCATCTCTGATGGTATGGGGTTGCATGAGTGCGTGTGGCATGGGCAGCTTGCATGTCTGGAAAGGCACCATCAATGCAGAAAAATATATTCAGGTTCGAGAACAACATATGCTCCCATCCAGACGTCATCTCTTTCAGGGAAGACTCTGCATTTTTCAACAAGATAATGCCAGACCACATTCTGCATCACAACATCATGGCTGCGTAGGAGAAGGATCCGGGTACTGAAATGGCCAGTCTGCAGTCCAAATCTTTCACCTATAGAGAACATTTGGCGCATCATAAAGAGGAAGGTGCAACAAAGAAGGCCCAAGACGATTGAACAGTTAGAGGCCTGTATTAGACAAGAATGGGAGAGCATTCCTATTTCTAAACTTGAGAGACTGGTCTCCTCAGTCCTCAGACGTCTGTTGAGTGTTGTAAGAAGAAGAGGAGATGCCACACAGTGGTGAAAATGGCCTTGTCCCAACTTTTTAGGGATTTGTTGACACCATGAAATTCTGAATCAACATATTTTTCCCTTAACATGGTATATTTGCTCAGTTTAAACTTTTGTTCCGTGATTTATGTTCTATTCTGAATAAAATATTAGAAGTTTGCACCTCCACATCATTGCACTCAGTTTTTATTCACGATTTGTATAGTGTCCCAACTTTTTTGGAATCCGGTTTGTACGACCCTATACACTTTCACCAGAAATAACTGCAACAGTACAGTGCATATATATTTTTCTTTTTTGAATGAAATACGTCCCTATACACTTTTAACAGTGATCACTGCAACACTGCAGTGCATATATATATATTTTTCTTCTTTTTACTGTAATAGGCCTCTGTACCCTTTTACCAGAAATACCTGCAGAAGTGACCCGAGAATACATATTTCTTGTTGGACGGAAAAAGGCCACTATACGCTTTTACAAGAAAACAACTAAAGTGTGAAGTGCAAATATATTTTTCTTAAAGAATTGAAATACGACCCTATACGCTTTCACCAGAAAGGACTGGAAACGTGCAGTACGTTTCTATTTTTTATATATTACGGAAATACCGCAATAAACTATTTCACCAGAAATGACTGCAAACGTGCAGTGCATTTTGGTTTTTCGGGTATTACTGAAATAATGCCCTGTACTCTTTCACCAGAAATGACTGCAAATGATTTTAGCTTAAATAACAACAAAAGTGACCTGAATATATATTTATATTTTTTAACAGATAAAAGCCACTAAAGGCTTTTCAACATAGCACTTGCACCCCAATAACTAATTGCTGGAATCACAGAGCTGTATTATGAGACAATCTAGATCCCCAAGTAACGTTTCCCTGCACTTGTAAATCACTTTTTTTCACAATGATGATTTTCCTATGACTCTCCCTAGCATCTGCACATGTCTCTCCTTGCCTGTGAAATGATTCCTCTCACTATACTTTCCCTTCACTTCTAAATCACTTTTTATCACAATGAGGATTTTCCTATGACTCTCCCTAGCATCTGCACATGTCTCTCACTGCCTGTGAAATGATTCCTCTCACTATCCTTTCCCTGCACTAGTAAATCGCTTCTTTTCTTTTTTTTTTTTAACAATTAGTTTTTCTTTCAGTCTCCCTAGTGCCTGCATATACTTCTGTATAAGATGGCTGCCATATTTATAGGACTGTGACATCACCGGGCTGGCTGCTGATTGGCTGCATGTATGGCATAATGGGTCTTCCCTCCTTCCCAGAGTTCCTTGACCCATGTCCTCACACATGTAGCTGCCATTTTAGCCGCCATTGTAGCCGTCATGTTAGGAAAAATTACAATTTGTTACCACGAAGTGCAAGGAAATTCGCATTAGTTGCAAATCGAAATCTTCCTGAAATTTTAAACGAATTCTAGTTTGTCAGCTTCGATTTGCTCATCTCTACCTCTGATACATATAATTCTGCTTGAACAGCCACAGCATATTTTAAACCCTCCTCCACTGATGTTGCCTCCTCCTCAGGACCCCAATCTGGCTCCCAGATCCTGTCCTCACTCTCCCTGCTGCTTATATCAGACTGTAAGATATCATGATGGGCTCCTGGGCCCCCCATCCCATGCTCTTCATTTTCCTTGATTGCCACTGTTACTGCCCCACCACAAATTCTATGGTTATAGGTGCCACCATTACCACCACCATGAACATGGGTATGGGGTCACCAGCCTCCTCCCCAACCTCCTCCTCAGTGAAGCCCAAATGATGAGGGCTCTCACACAAGTCATTAACAGGGAGACTCTCTTGACTATCTTCCATATAGCATTATGGGGTTTTCTTGCCACTTTTTAGAAAAAAGGAAGACACCCCTCTAGGAGTGGGCAGTGAAGAATAAGAACCTTTTTTGGGGGCTGCAAGGAGGAGCAGAAGGAGCAAGAGAACACTTTTATTCCAGGCTCCACGACACAGTCTCCGACTCTGAAGTCACCTCCAACTCATCCTGCTGCGACTGAGAGGATAGGGGAGGCATCCAATCCACAATCTTATGCTCTTTTCCTCAACCAGAATGTTGTGCCAGAAATAAATGGAGAAGTGACCCGAGAATACATATTTCTTGTTGGACGGAAAAAAGCCACTATACGCTTTAACAAGAAAACAATTAAAGAGTGAAGTGCGTATCAATTTTTCTTAAAGTATTGAAATACGACCCTATACGCTTTCACCAGAAATGACTGGAAATGTGCAGTACGTTTATATTTTTCATGTATTACTGAAATACTGCCCTAAACTCTTTCACCAGAAATGACTGCAAATGACTGCCTCATAAGGTGTCTGACATTAGCTATGGGCCAATGTCAGACCAACCTAATAATGCAAATCAAAGCTCCTCTGACATGTCATAACGCTAAAATACGATTTTATATAATATGCAAATTAGCCTCTAGGAGCAGGGAGGGCATCGCCCCTGCTCCTAGAGGCTCCGTGTTCCCACCTGGAGCCACGCCCCTCTTCTTTTGATTGACAGTGCCGGGCAGCTCAGCTCTCCTGCCTACGGCCGAAATCCCACACCTGCGCTGTCCGCTTGTGTATTCGGCGCAGGCGCAGTGAGCTGAGGACCTGTATATATATATTTATATTTTTCCACAGAAAAAAGCCACTAAGGCTTTTCAACATAGCACTTGCACTCCAATAACTAATTGCTGGAATGACAGCGCATTATTATGAGACTATCTAGATCCCCAAGTAACATTTCCATGCACTTGTAAATCGCTTTTTATCACAATGAGGATTTTCCTATGACTCTCTAGGAGTGGGCAGGAGTGGGCAGTGAAGAATCAGAACCTTTTTTGGGGGCTGCAAGGAGGAGCAGCAGGAGCAAGAGAACACTTTTATCCCCAGCTCTCCGACTCTGAAGTTGCCTCCAACTCATCCTGCTGCGACTGAGAGTATAGGTGAGGCATCCAATCCACAATCTCATGCTCTTTTCCTCAACCAGAATGTTGTGCCTTTCCGAAGCCAGCAGGGACAACTGCGGCCTACTACTACTACAACTTCTGGCAGGATAGTTGGTGCTGCTTCTACCTCCATTCGTTTGGAACCTTTTCATCTTTCCTTAATGCCGCAGCCAGGCTCATCTATCTGTCCACCTGCTACACTGATGCATCTAGCCTGTGCCAGTCACTTCCCTGGTTGCCCATCAACTACAGAGCTCTCCTGCGCCTCTGTATATCTCTTCCTTCATTTCCACCTACCACCTTACTTGGGCTCTCTGTTCTGACAATGATCTAAGATTAACATCCTCCATAATTTGTACCTCCCACTCCCATCTTCAAGACATCTCTGGAGCTGCACCTGCTCTCTGGAATGCTCGAATGCTCTGCCCCAGATTATCAGGCCAATTACCTCCAAATGTACTATAAAAACACACATTTTAAGTCAGATTTATCATGCTTCAGAAACTGACTATTCCCCTAGTTACCCATCCTCCTGAACTCTTATTCTTCAGACCTAAACTCAATATTCTGACAGCAATCCCCACACCCAAATCACTAGCGTACGTAGATTGGCCTACACCACTCCTTTTAGTACAAAGATGGGTATACCACTTCATATAACAATACCTTTTGTGTCACCCCCACTTCCTCATAGATTGTAAGCTATTGCAGGGCCTCACTCCTAATGTTTCAGTTGTATATTAGCCGGTAACTTTGTGAAGTCTTTTGTTTTCTACATGAACCTTCTGAATTGTAGAGTGCTGCAGAATATGGTGGCACTATATAAAGATTTATTATTATTATTATTATTATTTTTTTATTATTCCCTAAAGGCATTTGCAGCTTGTTGGCACAAGGAGAGTAATCATTATAGGGTAAGGTCCCACCTAAAAGAGATCACCTTGCTGGGATGAATGGGAAGAATGATTTTGATCAAAATGTATTTTCTACGTACCTCATATTCATTTGTATAGTGGATATAACAATAAAATGTACCATTTATGTCATCAATATTTGTCGTGTTGAGTTTTACGTAGGATATGTCATAAATGTCAGATTAATGTGGAATCGACTACCGGTAGCTCCAAGATCAGCTGATACAAAGAGCTACTGTGCATCTAAGAGTACTTTCACACTTGCGTTATGAGGATCCGGCAGGCAGTTCCGTCGCCGGAACTGCCTGCCGGATCCAGAAATCCGTGTGTAAACTGAAAGCATTTGCAAATGGATCCGGATGCGAATCCGTCTAACATGATTTTATTTTTTTGCATTTTTAAAGGTCTGCACATGCGCAGACCAGAAAACTGGATCCGTTTTGCTGGAATACTGGGTGCCGGATCTGGCATTAATGCATTTCACTGGAGAAAACATAATGCCGGATCCGACATTCCGGCAAGTGTTTCGGAATTTTTGATGGAGAAAATACCGTAAGAGTGACTGAACTGAAGACATCCTAATGCATACTGAATGGATTGCTATCCATTCAGAATGCATTAGGATAAAACTGATCAGTTTTTTTCCGGTATTGAGCCCCTAGGACAGAACTCAATACCGGAAAACTTTACCGCAAGTGCGAAAGTACCATAATACAGCTGTATACACTGTGGAGTAGCTGGGAAATGTATTACACGTTCAGTAACAGTCTCATTCAAGTGGGAATGCCTCCGACCCCCCTATGCACCAGATGCTTCATGGGTGTTCCAAACTTTGACATATAAATAAAGGTTCTATTTAATAAAAAAATTGTGCACACATTATTTCATGTAAATGCCAGTTGTGAGTTACCCTTCCCGAAGGGCCAACAAAAATGTGGTATTCATCTTCATGTATAAACTAAGTAGATCCTGACCTTTCACTGGTTCTGATGTTACAATATTAATACCTGGCAGTGAAGGGAATTGCTAGTAGATGTCAGAAAGATGCATTGCTCCGTTTCCTTGCTGTGCCCTCCGTTCACTTTAGCTGTCCTGTATGCTAATTAGTAACATTAGAACAGGGAGGAGACAGCTGTGTTTCTCGAGGGGCGTCTCCTTCCCCCTGGTTGGGAGCTGCCCAATTTCAGCGGAGAGTCACAGCCAGGGAGAAGGTGAGCTTTTTTTTCTCCCTGGCTGTGACACTGTCAGCTGTGATTGGGCAGCTCCCAATCAGAGGGGAGGAGACGCCCCTTGGGAAACACGGCTGTCTCCTCCCTGTTCTAATGTTACTAATTAGCATACAGGGCGGCAAAACTGAAGGAGGGGAAACCATGGGGGAACGGGGCAGTGCATCAGAAAAAACAAACATTCTGACTTCTACTAGTAATGCCTTACACGTCCATGTATTAATATTGTAACTTCACGACCAGTGAAAAGTCATTTTAACACTTAAATTTAAGTTACTTGAGTATACTTGAGAATTAAATATCACATTGGCACAACCCCATTTCCCCATACTTGATGACTCTTTAAAGCTTCTTGGCAGACTCTTTTGCACCATATTTTCTTATATATTGAGTCATTTACTTGGCTGCAATGATTTGCATTTTACCTTATCATTTTTCAAACCATTCCTCGGCTTAATCACCTGCATCTTTTTGCATTGGATAAATGTAGAACAGGGACTTTAAGCATCACAAACTTTAGGATTACGGGTTATTTACTCTTTCAGGTGTATATTCCATCATCCTTAAATACAAAAATATAGATTTTTTTTTTTTTTTACTGCGCAAGTCCTTGTGGGCTTTTATTTATCTATTGGAGGCCTGGCAGCATTTTGTTTTCCAGAAATTTTCTCTGATTGTCGTAAATAACGTGATGCAGCTTATTGATTAAGTAGTAACTGAAAAACAATCAAAGCAGTGCTGGACAATATTGTACATCGCTGAGACCTAAATTCAGGTAGATAAATACTTGGGAACTAAAAAGTAATTAAATCCTAGAATGAAGATGAAGATGCTGTTTGTCAGATCTTAATCTTTAAAACCTGTGTAACTGCTGTGCATAACTTAGAATATCTGACAAAGCAGAGGAATGCTAATGACTGTATTATGCCCCATTGAGTTGCACTTGAATTAGAGAGCTAAAAACACAACTAGCTGCAATGACTTTTAATGAAATTAACTTTTTTGGAAGAAGTTTCAAACAAACAAAGGCATATTTTACTGGGTCCTATGTTGGCTTTCATATAAGGACTCATGTAAAGCTCTATTGGTGATTTTTATTGCAACTTTAAGCTTAAGGCCTCTCTCACACATCCAGACATTTGCTATACCTTAGGGATCATTCACCTGGCCGTTGGCTTCCGTGGGATTTGGTGCCTTCGTTCCACACAGACCTTCCGGATTGAAGACCCATTCAAGTGTGGGGTGCACAAAGCTGGTGCCCACATATTGCGGACCCGCTGATTGCGGGCCGGAAAATGCGTATGGCTGAGCAACGGCCATGTGCATGAGCCATTAGGCTACATTCACACAACTGTATGTGTTTTGCGGTCCGCAAAACACGGAACTGCAAAAAATATGGATGATGTCGGTTTGGCATTCGTATTGTATCCGTTTTTTTTTTGTGTGGATCCATTGTAACAATGCCTATCCTTGTCAGCAAAACAGACAATAACAGGACCTGTTTTATATTTTATGCGGGGCTACAGAATGGACATACAGATGCGGTTAACACTGTGTGCTGTCTGCATTTATTGCAAACCAATTAAAATGTATGGGTCCGCATACTATCTGCAAAAAAAAACGGTATGGACACGGAAACAAAATACGTTCATCTGTGTGAGGCCATGGATGGTTAATGCATCTTTTGACTTGAAGGTGTGTATTCACACATCAGTGGTTTTCCACCAATCGTGTGTCAACAGAAGTGTAGCCTATTTTGTCCATGATTAAAAATTATTGAGCTTGTTTTTTAGTGCTTTTTTCGTGCAGTTTTTGACAGATTTTTTTTTTTTTAACCAATTGATGTTCATTTCGGTATAAAACTGCATTTTCAATTTGTGGGTTTTACACAGATTTGCACTAAAAAAAACTCACAGAAGCATTCCAAAAAATCATGGGCACACATAGAGCAGTGAGATGCTTATCATTCATTATAATGTGAGATTCAGCTGAGATTCTGCCCACAAGATAGGGCATTCTGCTTCTTTTTCCATGCTTCTTTTTTCCAATTAATAGGAAGCTGTTCTGAGGTGTTTTTGCTCCAAAATCAGCAGCAAAAAACTCAATGTGAACTGGCCTTAACAATGGAGGGACATTCAGTTTAACGAAGTCAAATCACCAGATATCTATATAGCTAAAAACTGAATTTTATATGCTACTTTCATCCCATGCTGCGGTACTTCTGTATCATTCCCATTCCCCAATCCATTATAGTCCATGGGTCCATAAAAATCATCGACACAACATAGATGCCACCAATGTTTGGTCTGTGATTTTCACAGATCTTTACTAGAATATGCACTGTAAAATATGTTTCCGATTGGCAGTATCTGTGGAATATGGATGATAGTGATGTTGCGAACATAAAATTTTCCGTTTGCGAATGGCGAACGCGAACTTCCGCAAATGTTCGCGAATGGGCGAACCGGGCGAACCGCCATAGACTTCAATAGGCAGGTGAATTTTAAAACCCACAGGGACTCTTTCTGGCCACAATAGTGATGGAAAAGTTGTTTCAAGAGGACTAACACCTGGACTGTGGCATGCCGTAGGGGGATCCATGGCAAAACTCACATGGAAAATTACGTTTTGGACGAAGAGTCGGGTTTTAATCCATAAAGGGCACAAATCAACTAACATTCCTAAATTGTTTCGAATAACATGCTTTAAAACATCCAGTGTGTGTATACGATCAGGTATAATGTTGTATTGATCAGGTAGTGTAAGGGTTACGCCCGCTTCACAGACATTGACAGACCAAACTCCCCTTTTAATGCACCGCAAACAGTCCATTTGCACAACGGCAAACTCCCCATTTGCACAAGGTTGGATACCAAGCTAGCCACGTCCCGGTGATGTCATTGAAGGCTTCTTCCTCCACCCAGACACGTACAACACCAAGGGTGAATTGAATTGATTTTTCGAATGGGAAGATGGTTAAAAAAACGCTGGCTCCCTCTCCATTGTTTTTATCCACGGTCACTGCGTCTGCGCCGTGCAATTTACTGTCACACCCGATATGAGTGGTATTTTCTGTAGTGCTATTCTCATCAGTTTAATCCCTGAAACATCCCATATCAGGGATTGCCTTTTGTGAAAAAATTTTTAGGCCGGGTACCTTCGACTGCCTTCACAGTGACAGACCAAACTCTCATTCACCAAACTGAATTGATTTTAGGAACTGGGAGATGGAAAAAGCAGCTTGGTCGGTCCTCTTACTCCAAAATTGGGGCACTGCGCGTGCACAGAGCAATGTGCTGTGACACCCTATATAAGTGGTGTCTTAACTAGTACTATTCCTATCAGTTTAATCCCTGTTACGTACCCTATCTGGGGACGTGTGTTGAATTAGACTTATGTGTAAAAATTAAATGCCTTATTTATCGGCAAGCTACTGTGCCACCCGGTATCAGTGGTGGGCACTGGCAGTGGGCACACTACAGTCAGTGGAAGTGAGCCTGACACACACTGGCAGCAGGCAAGCAACTGAAATTAGACTACTGTCTAAAAATTAAATGCCTTATTTATCGGCAAGCTACTGTGCCACCCGGTATCAGTGGTGGGCACTGGCAGTGGGCACACTACAGTCAGTGGAAGTGGGCCTGACACACACTGGCAGCAGGCAAGCAACTGAAATTAGACTAATGTGTAAAAATGAAATGCCTTATTTATCGGCAAGCTACTGTGCCAACCGGTATCAGTGGTTGGCACTGGCAGTGGGCACACTACAGTCAGTGAAAGTCGGCCTGACACACACTAGCAGGCAAGCAACTGAAATGACACTAAAGTGTAAAAATGAAATGCCTTTTTTTGATGCAAAGTCCTGTGCCACACGGGATGACAGGGGTGGGCACTGGCAGTGGGCACACTACAGTCAGTGGAAGTTGGCCTGACACTGACACACACTAGCAGGCAAGCAACTGAAATTACACTAAACTGTAAAAATGAAATTCCTTTTTTTGATGCAAAGTCCTGTGCCACACGGTATGAGTGGTGGGCACTGGCAGTGGGCACACTACAGTCTGTGGGCCTGCAGCTCCTCACACATGGGCAGGCCAGGCAACTGCAATATATATATGGAGAAAAAAAAAAAGCAGACTAATGTTGCAGCCCTAAAAAGGGCTTTTTGGTGTGCTATCAGGACGCTGTCCTTACAGCAGAGATCGGATGAGTCTTTCAGGACTGGAGTGGACACTGAATACACTAGCCTAGATATCGATTTCCCAATTAAATCAGCAGCAGCTACACTGTCCCTCCTCTCACTAAGACTGCAAATTCCGAATGAATCTAAAATGGATGCTGTTCAGGAGATGGGAGGGTCTGGGAGGGAGGGTATGCTGCTGATTGGCTGGAATGTGTCTGCTGACTGTGAGGTACAGAGTCAAAGTTTACTCAATGATGATGTATAGGGGGCGGACCGAACATCGCATGTGTTCGCCCGCCGCGATGAACGCGAACAAGCTATGTTCGCCTGGAACTGTTCGCCGGCGGATAGTTCGGGCCATCTCTAATGGATGAGGACAAAAAACAGACACATGGACCAAATATGAATTCTTCACAGACATCTTCATGGATGAATCACTATCCATCTTGTCACAGAAATAATCTCGGATATGTGAATGAGGCCTAATACACCTATGGTAGCAGAGCAGGAGGATGCACATGAATTTCATTTGACTTTCTACTATGGGGCAGCAGGGATTTGGTGTGCAACCGCAGCATGCTATTTTTCTTTTTGAACCAAAAATGATTCTACAGTAGAATACCTATGTGCATATGGCTTCTAATTAAGTATGTCACTGTATTTTTTTATTTTTTTTGGCTCTGCACAAAAGTAAGCCATTGATGTATGTACCTGTAATATTAGTGTATAAAATCTTATGAGAATTCCATTAACATGACTTTTCAGACATTTTGCAGCAGAATATTTTTAAAATCTCAAAAAAAACACAGAGGTCAATGAATGACTTTTTTGGTACAAATAGCTGGAGATGTGGTCAAAGTTTTAGAAAAGATGCACTTGCTTCCAGCCTTGCAGCCCCACTGTTCTCCACGCAAGGTTCAGCGAACCTCCCCATTTACCTCTTCGCTTAGGTTAAAGGTACGGTTTCCCTTTGCTGCTCCGCACGTTGTCTCTTCACAGGTTTAATTGAATCAATATTCAGGGCAGTTGTAGACCTGTGCTCGAGATTACCAAAAAAACAAAAACATCTACTCAAGGGTAACCTTAAAACATAACATTTAATAGGTCATTTAAAATCGATATGGTCCAATAATAAAGTGCATGAACATACAAACTGATGGGGCATCAAATTATCGTACCCTCATAACATTTAATTAATGGATAACGGGTATCCCATACAGCAAGAAAAGATAATCAATATGTACACGGCGGCACAGATAAAGCCAGTTTTTCCTACCGGTACCCAGGGACTAGACATTAGGAAGATCCGGATCACATGTGAAATATCCAGGTTGATGCCACGGTTGCAGGACATACTCATAACATGGAACACACGTGTAGGGTCCTTAGTGCGCCCTGTGGTAAGCGTGTACACTATCCCTGATACTAATTAATGGTAGCAGCCTCACCACAGAGCACTCGCCTTGAAAAGGGCAACCCCGTCCGGAACCTGTCCCTTATTCTAAAAAACTGAATGTAAACTAAATACACTCCCTACACGCATGTTTCACTGCTCCGCTGATGCGAGTAGAGCAGCTCATCAGGGGAGAAAACATGACCCAGGTACACCTTGCAGAATTGATAAATAGGCAAGGAAACCCAGGATAAAAATATAGATTGCCCCACAGATGGGGGTTGTGGTCCGCTGGCTTAGAGGGGAGACCAGGATAGTGGTGGTACCCTACAATTATGTGTCCCTATGCGATATGGAACAGCACAGTGGCATGATGTGTCGCTCTGCACCAAGGACGCCCCATTTACCTCTTCGCTTAGGTTAAAGGTACGGTTTCCCTTTGCTGCTCCGCACGTTGTCTCTTCACAGGTTTAATTGAATCAATATTCAGGGCAGTTGTAGACCTGTGCTCGAGATTACCAAAAAAACAAAAACATCTACTCAAGGGTAACCTTAAAACATAACATTTAATAGGTCATTTAAAATCGATATGGTCCAATAATAAAGTGCATGAACATACAAACTGATGGGGCATCAAATTATCGTACCCTCATAACATTTAATTAATGGATAACGGGTATCCCATACAGCAAGAAAAGATAATCAATATGTACACGGCGGCACAGATAAAGCCAGTTTTTCCTACCGGTACCCAGGGACTAGACATTAGGGAAGATCCGGATCACATGTGAAATATCCAGGTTGATGCCACGGTTGCAGGACATACTCATAACATGGAACACACGTGTAGGGTCCCTAAGTGCGCCCTGTGGTAAGCGGTACACTATCCCTGATACTAATTAATGGTAGCAGCCTCACCACAGAGCACTCGTCTTGAAAAGGGCAACCCCGTCCGGAACCTGTCCCTTATTCTAAAAAACTGAATGTAAACTAAATACACTCCCTACACGCATGTTTCACTGCTCCGCTGATGCGAGTAGAGCAGCTCATCAGGGGAGAAAAACATGACCCAGGTACACCTTGCAGAATTGATAAATAGGCAAGGAACCCAGGATAAAAATATAGATTGCCCCACAGATGGGGGTCGTGGTCCGCTGGCTTAGAGGGGAGACCAGGATAGTGGTGGTACCCTACAATTATGTGTCCCTATGCGATATGGAACAGCACAGTGGCATGATGTGTCGCTCTGCACTAAGGACGCCCCATTTACCTCTTCGCTTAGGTTAAAGGTACGGTTTCCCTTTGCTGCTCCGCACGTTGTTTCTTCACAGGTTCACCATTGTTGTATCTTGTCTCACTAACAATCCTATTCTGCTCCTCTAGAGTCAGCCTGCCACGTCGTTCAGGTCATGCGTTCTCTATCTATCTGCTACTTCACTCATGCCATAAAGTCTAATTAGTTTAGGGCCAACCTGCCACGTTGGCCAGGTTTTCATCCATTAATTTTTTACCTGTTATGTCACAGGCCACGTAGCTCAATTTTTAGGATCAATCTGCCACCCAGGCTAGGCCTCTGTCACCGCCTGCCACACCAGCCAGGCCTCGTAGTCACAATTCGCATAGGGACAACCTGCCACGTCGGTAGGTTTACGTTTATTAATTTGTCGCCTGTTATGCCACAGGCCATGTAGCACAAATTTTCATTACCAATCTGCCTCCCAGGCCAGGCCTCTGTCACCGCCTGCCACTCTAGCCAGACCTCAAAGTTTCAATTCGCATAGGGACAACCTGCCACGTCGGTAGGTTTACGTTTATTCATTTCTCGCCTGTTACGCTACAGGCCACGTAGCACAAATTTTCAGGATCAATCTGCCACCCAGGTCAGACCTCCGTCACTGCCTGCCACACCAGCCAGGCCTCGTAGTCATAATTTGCCAAGGGACAACCTGTCACGTCGGTAGGTTTACGTTTATTAATTTCTCGCCTGTTATGGCACCGGCCACGTAGCACAAATTTTCAGGACCAATCTGCCTCCCAGGCCAAGCCTCTGTCACTGCCTGCCACTCCAGCCAGACCTCATAGTTTCAATTCGCATAAGGACAACCTGCTATGCCGGTAGGTTTACATTTATTAATTTCTTTCCTGTTATGCCACAGGCCACATATAACAAATTTTCAGGATCAACCTTCCACCCAGGTCAGGCCTCGGTCACCGCCTGCCACACCAGCCAGGCCTTGTAGTCATAATTCGCATAGGGACAACCTGCCACGTCGGTGGATTTACGTTTACTAATTATTGCCTGTTCACGTCACAGGCCACGTAGCACACATTTTTCAGGATCAATCTGCCACCCAGGTCAGGCCTCTGTCACCGCCTGTCACACCAGGCCTCGCAGCTCCAATGCTCTTAGGGTCAACCTGCCACGTCGGCCAGGTTTACATTTTTAATTTACCTCCTGACACGTTACTCAGGCCACATAGTTCAAATTCCAGGCCACATAGCAGCTATCACACCCGGGCCTACCCAGCAGCACTTCATTTAGGTCTTATTGTCCATCCCGCTACTGCCTGTACGTCTTCACAAACATCCTGTTATCCAATTCCTTCTACAGTTATTTGATTGATGTTTTTTTCTCCAGGTCTCGTACCTGTCATGTTTTCAGGTTTACGTTTATTACATCCTCAATGTCCATTGCCGTTTATCAATCTTTAACGTCCGTTGTCTGTTTACACCTTTCAGACTCACGTTTATTGATCATTGATACCTGTCACCTGTTTACTTCATTAAGGCCTATGTTATTAATCATTATGTCTGTCACCTGTCACATTTCAGGCTTGTATTTATTAATCACCATTGTCTGTCGCCTGTTTAAGTTATTCAGGCCTAAGTTTGTCATTTAATGTCCGTCGCCGTTACGTCATTCAAGTTTACGCTCATTGTTCATTGGTATTTGTCACCTGTTCTGTTATCAAGACATATGTTTATTACTTAATGTCTGTCCCTTGTATGTTATTCAAGCCTACGTTTGTTATTTAATGTCTGTCGCTGTTACGTTATACAGGCTCACATTCATTGGTATCTGTCGCCTGTTCATGTTATCAAGGCATATGTTTATTATTTAATGTCTGTCGCCTGTATGTTTTCCAGGCCTACGTTATTAATCATTAATGTCCATTGCCTGTTTCGTTATTCAGGCTTACGTTCATTGATCATTGATATCTGTCGCCAGTTTATGTTATTCAGGCATACATTTAATATTTAATAGATATTAATCTGTAAGGTGGCTCACCAACTGGTTACTATGGATACCTGGTGCTCTTACCCCAATATACTGGTTCACCCCACCAGAGGATAGTAGAAATGCAAGTATTTAGTTAGTTTGGGTAGGCACACAGAACTATGGTTTCATGTATCAAACAAATTTATTAATAAAGTATTGTAAAAAACCTGCTAAAAAACCGTGCTTCCAGTGTCACTTATATATACATTACATTACATTTAGATTCATATACAACATATTCCATCATAGGTTCCAATCTGCGATATCTCTTACACTGGATGCAGTTTAGTTGTATCCCATATGACAATATTGTGTCTACTATGGGAGTATTACATCAAATGTAGAGGTATCGCAATATGGAAGTGTCGCGATCAGCTGATAAAAATATGTATATAAAACCTTGGTTGATCAGTAGGGTATTGTAAAACTATATACCATTTGTGTTAGTGTGGTTCAGCGAGTTATCTCCCATATGTATCAATACCATAGGTAGTCCTCTATGCCGGTCTGTAGTTTAAAAAAGTCTTTCCGTTCCCGGTAAAGTAGTCTCCTGTTGGTTTTCAGTTCACAGTTCTGTGTATTTTTTAGGGGGTACGTTGTATGATTATAGTGAGGTTATAGTTTCTACTCACGGTCCCGGTGGTTGTTTGTGTGCGGTGTCTCGCATCCACGTTGAGCCTGTTGCCGGGCTGAGGAAGGAGCCGGGAAAGGCTTTGAAACGCGTTTGGTATCTAACAGGCAAAAGGACCCGTGTGGACTAAATAATTGCGATCCCTAACAAGGGCAAGTCGAGAACTCAACATATAACTCCCACCTATAAAGTGGACAAGACCACTCTGCTAAGCAGCAATCACCGCGGCCGCGGATTGATAAAAGATAAGGGAGTCGAAATCACATGACCGGAACCCAGTCACGTGAGACGCCACACGAGGAGATACATTTAATATTTAATGTTTCAAGAATGTCCCATAAGGAATCTAGCTCACATTAGTTAATTTGATGTACCCGTGCACACGGTGCCTGGTATTTCAACCTCCTCAGGAAAAGTGCAATAAACAGTAAAGTATAGGCTCCAGCACTTACTTTTGTTGAGGTGTCTTTTCTCCTTATTTTTCACAGACATACAGATGTAGCATGGTTAGCACTCCTTTTTTCTGAGATTTCTGAGTTTGGTTATCTAATCTAAGCAAACACCTTCAATTGCTTTTCAGTGGCTTTTTTCTCAAGATAATGAAATGAGTTAAGAAATTTGAGTTAACAGCGGGAGTGCTAACCCTGCTGCATCTGTATAGGACAATACATCTCTCAGGTATGGTGACTGTTGACGCGTTTCAAAAAAACTTCTTATTCGTAACAGACTCTGGTTTGTATTCACTCAGTTTGGTCTCCCTGCCTCAGTTAGCAACAATGCGTCTTTGTACTCAGCTGAGACTAATGAGCCGTAGAAGTGAGTTCCTGGTACGTATAGAAGAAAATTTTACGTTTCACTTTAAATGTCTTCATGAAGGTCCACGGTTAGCAAACCCGCAATGCCTTTTATAAAAAAATAAAAATAAATTGCCGCAGATGCTTTGTCTCATCTAAATTTCTCATGCCATCTTTCAGGTAATGCTGGGGGCGGAACAAGTAGGGCTATCCTCTCCAGCTTTTAGTCTCTGTTCATGGTCAAAAGGCATAGATCTCTTTAGCTAAGTCTCTCTCGTTAAAGTCTTAGTCTGTTTAATATGGTTAGAATTACAAACCCTGGAGCATTTATAGCAAATTGCACCACTTCACCCATGGGAGGACATCAACAGGACCTCGTATATTATGGCCTTCTTAGCTTATTGCCATGCTGGCTTTAGTCTCTCTTTCAACACAGCTAATCGCATTTGGCAAGGGTCCAGCATTTCTACACGTTAGAAGATCTGATGCAGTTAGCAGGTCGGTCTTGACGTCTCAAGCGATAAAGCTACACGCAGGGGCATACAGAAGAACAGTGAAGAGACTGTCTCTAGTAGACAGAGGATATCAGGGGAACTATTAAGGAGTTTTTCTTCCTTCCTAGATGATAATATTTTTGGGCCCCATTCCAGCATAGCTATAAAAAAAAAAAAAAAAAAAAAGGCAGCCATGTATCTTGGTATCTTCGGTTCCTGAGGCCAGGGGAATTCACTAGTATTTCTGATAGAACCAAAAGCTTACCAAGGGTCAGGTACTACGGCGCAATGACCATTTCACACTGCACCTGTTTATGATTTGTGCTATGATAAGGTTTTCCTATAGATTATTGTGGATTCTGGGTGTCTCTACCCCTCTAGCCTTCTACTTTGTTCTAAGCCCGAGCCATCATCTCTTTTCACTTTTCCCACGTCCATTCCCCAGTGGCCAGACCAGGCTTCGACCCAATGCCATTTCAGATCACTCGTTCCACATTGGGGTAGCATCCGCAGCATCAAGCATCATGTCTTAGGCCTCATTATCTGCAAGATGGGATGTCAGGGTTCTTATTGTTTTGCCTGATACATCCTTCATGAACCCAGGAGAATCCTGTTGCTCTTCGCAGTTTGGCTTGTAATTTGGTTGTGCATGCCAATAAATTATTTCCTATACTACACGGCTTGGTTTTTGCCCCCTTATAGGCCTACCCATGGCAATAGCAAAGAGCACACCATCAGTCATTCAGTCAGGTTTAGCTAAGACACGTCCAGTCAGGTTAGGTTTAGTCTCGGTGTTATCTCTCTAGGGTTTCCTAGATTCCCTTGGCCGTAGCCATGACCACAAATACTAAGGCTGATGAGTCAGCCTGTGTTTGTGGGAGGGGAGGAGGCTCTTCATAAACGAGGGACAGCATCACCCAGGGGGGGGGGGTGTTTTCAGGTGCCCCACCCACCCTCCCTTCTCTCTTTCTTTCCACAGGGTATACCACCTTATAGGCCTACCCACCGTAATGGCAAACGGCACACCATCAGCCATTCAGTCAGGTTTAGCTAAGGCATGTCCAGTCAGGTTAGGTTTAGTCTCGGTGTTATCTCCCTAGGGTTTCCTAGCTTTCCTTGGTCGTAGCCATAACCACAAACAATAAAAGAAAATTGGACACGCCTGCAGGGAAACACATCTCCAGAGCACAGCACCATGGACTTTTAATATTAAAAGGCAGTTTTAAGACCAACAGAGGAAGAAAAATCTAGGAATTCAAAACAATAGTATTCCAGTCATAAAATTGAGGACTTACAGCTCATGCACATGGCCATTGCCTGGCCGTGCACGTATTGCAGACTGCAAATAGCAGGTCCGCAATATGCAGGCACCGCCTGTGTGCACACACGTGTGCATGACTTGAATGGGTCCGGAATCCTTAAGGTCCAGTGTGAAATGGAGGCATGAAACCCCACGGAATTTACAACTTTTTTGCCGTGCAGGCGGACCACAGACCCATTCAATTCGAATGGGTCTAGATCAGGGATGCACAACCTGCGGCCCGGGGGCCAAATGCGGCCCTCGATACCATTCTGTGCGGCCCCCAAACATCTAGTAAAAGACATGTAGGTCTATGTCTTATGGCTTCTTACATATATCTTTCATGTATTCTCCTATTAGATGGGAGTCCTAGAACTGTAACTAGACATTTATAATATATACTGTATGTTCTATATGCCAAAATACAGTATTTCAGTAGGTAATACCCCTTTAAGTTTTATTTTTGGCCCTTGGAATTGGTTCAGACTGACAATGTGGCCCCCGACCAGAAAAGGTTGTACACCCCTGGTCTAGATCATCTGTGGAATCTGCACGGATGTTGCCCGTGCATTGGAAACCGCAAATTGCGGTCCCCAAAGCACGGAATGGCCGTCTGCATGAGGCCTTAATCTTACACCTGGGTTTATAAACCACTACAGGGACACCCTTTTGCCCCCTCCCCATTGGACTGACTCCACAATCTCCTTAATTCCTAAGTCTTAACCCTATTGTCTGTCCATCCACAGTCTTATTGCTCTCTCATGGTATCTTGATGATTTATTACCTCATGCATAAATGTCTGTGACATCTTTTTAGTTGTCACAAACTTACCTGTCTGGGCTCCAGCACGACTGTGCCAGAATAGACACACTGTTAAGCCACGCCCCCTAGTGACGACAGCATCCTAAGAAACAGGATGTAATGCTTTCTCCTCACAGCAGGCATGTGCTGTAGGAGACTAGCAATAGCTTGCTTGATTGCTTAGCTGACCTATTCCTGTGTGTTAGTGTTCTGACTAATGGATTGCCAAGTCATGACTTATCAGATTCTGATCATGAGACTTGGTGCTCTATTTAAACCTCTTTCTGGAATTTTACCAGTGCAATTAATAGCCTCTGACTCACTAGCTATGTTTCTGATTGCATATTTTGGATTATTAGTAGGGTTGAGAGAACCCAAACTGCAAAGTTTGGGTCCGTACCGAACTTTGCGAGTTTGGGTACCCGGACCCAAACCCGAACTGTGAAGCAAAAGTTCGGGCTCGATTTCGGTGTTCGGGCATTTAATAAAGCTTGTTGAAAAGCTGCAGGGCAGCCAACCTACAAGCTTTTAAGCTGTGGGCACTTAGAAGCTATCACAGCCATGCCTAGTAATGGCATTACTGTGATTGGCTGGTGCTTCATGTGACCCAGCCTCTATACAAGCTGGATCACATGTAGCACTGCCCATCAGCTCTGAGTAGTGCAGGGACAGGAAAGCTGAAGTGAGGGAGAGTGTTAGGGATCTCATCTGGCTGTTAATCCTATGGGTGACCTATAGAGATCTTTTGTGGTTGCAATGCACCATCTTTGCACCCCTGACACAGAAATATAATAATTAATCTGGCTATTAATTATATGGGTGACCTATAGTGATCATTTTTGGTGTGACTGCACTGCATTTGTGACAGGGAGATTGATATAGTTAATCTGTCTGTTAGTTCAGTGGGTGACCTCAAAGAATGAGGAGAGCATCAAATAAGGGACCTGGCCCTGATAGTAGTGCTGCTGGAGTTGGTGGAGCTACTGTTGCAGCGAGAGGATATTGTTGATCTGTGCCAGCTACACCACCAAATGAAATACCTTCCTCAAGTGCATGTAGGAGACAGAACGTTCAGCATTATTTTGTAGGCCCGAATACCGGTGTACGAATAGTGAGGCCAGAACAAGTATATGCAGTAGTAAATAGGGTGGCTGACTGTGCTTCCAGTTCCTTCACATTGTCTCCCACCCGGTCCCCTGCTGAAATCGCAGAGTTGGCACCTGCAGGTCATGGGCATCAGTCTTTTACCTCACCCCCTTGCAAATCAGCCAAGCAGTCTGAGCCCCAAGTCATGCAGCAGTCTCTTATGCTTTTTGATGACTCTGCTGGCAGGGTTTCTGTGGGTCATCCACCTAGCCCTGCACCAGAATTTTAAGAGACTGAGTGCACTGATGCCTAATCACTTATGTTTCAGGATGTGGACATGGGAGGACCACTGCAGCACGTCTCGGATGATGACGAAACAAAGGTGCCAAGTGCTGCGGCTTTCTGCAGTGTGCAGACCGACAAGGAGGGCAGGGGTGAAGAGTGGATGGAAGATGATATGGAGGATGAAGCGAGGCATAAATCTTCTAAACCTGAGCACCACCTGCATGACCAGGCATCTAAATGCAAAACACAAGCTGCAATTTAGTACACACCTCAAAAACCACAAAAGATCTCAGACTCCTCCTCCTCCCTATACTGCTGCAGTCTCAGCCTCTTCCTCCCCCTCTGGAGTAATAGTGGCACCTTCCACCCCAAAAACAGAGGATGTGGCAGCAACACCACCACCTCCACCACCGTCACCAAGCATCTCCACACTGTCCCATGGAAATATTCAGCTGTCCATCCCCCAAACACTGGAGAGAAAGAGGAAGTACCCCCCTACCCACCAGTGATCCCTGGACCTGAATGCCAAAATTCCTGGCCTTTGAAATGCTGTCATTCCGTCTGGTGGAGACGAAGACTTTTAAAAACCTTATGGCGGTGGCTGTCCCACAGTAAGTGGTTCCCAACCGCCACTACTAATCCACGCGAGCCATCCCCACATTATATCTCCCTAACTTCACACTGGATAAATGCAGTGGTGGCTGGGCCTGAGGTGGATAGCAGTTTGGCGAATTTCCTTCCACCACCGAGGATTGCAGAATGTTTTTTTTTGTTGCCACCTCCTCCTACTCCGCTTCCTCCTCTACCTCCTCCTGATCCAGTCAGCGTAACACCTGCACCACCAACTTCAGCACAGCCAGGGGGAAACGACAGCAGGCTTTTTTGAAATTCATTTGTTTGGGGGAAAATGCCCACACACAGCGCAGGAGTTGGGGACGGGCATGGAACAACAGACCGATGAGTGGCTTGCATCACTGAGCCTCAAGCCTGGCCTGGTGGTGTGCAATAACGGGCAAAATCTCGTAATAGCTCTGGGCCTAGCTAGTTTGACGCACATCCCTTGCATGGTGCATGTGCTGAAGTTGGTGGTGCTGAGGTTCCTGAAAAATTACCCTGTGTGGGGAGTCGCTCTGGTAGACAGCGGTGTGGGTGCAGTACCGAGGCAAAACAAAGAGTCCAGGATGTGCAATAAACAGTGTTTTATTCACACTGACACAAAAATAAACAGCAAACAGTCTTTTGGTGGTAATTCACACATGTCAGAAACAAGGAGGCAAAACAAAAACAGGCCAACACAGGTTCAGTCACCTGGGAGGTGTAGGTGCAGGTTCGCACCAGGCTGTCGGCCCAGCCGCAGGAGAATCCACCTTCAGGTAGCCAGGAACAAAAGCCACCTCCTTGCTGAGCTCTTTCCTCCAGGACAGAGAACTCCACAGCCCTGTTATCAGGCTCCAGGATAATCACCACCCTCAGCTGCTAAGGAGGCTGCCTTTTAAAGGCCCGGATAAAGTCCGGCCTGGACCGTGGGGAGTAGGCACCCACCCAACTCTTTGCCTACTCCCAGTAAGAGCCGGCCCGGATTAGCTTTGCAGCCAAACTAAGTAACAGAGTCCAGCAGCACTAGCTGCTGCAGACCAAAAACCCGGCTCTTACCTCACCGAGGCCAGCAACCTCGGTGACACGTACCTGCCATCGAATATGACACCTTGCACCCTCTTACACACCCCCTTTGTTCAACCCTGAGGGGTGAACACACGTGAGGCAGTGGACGCGGGACAGGGCATCTGCGTTACCCTGCAAGCGGCCTGCCCTGTGTTCCACGGAGAATTTGAAATTTTGAAGGGATAGGAACCACCTGGTGACCCGAGCATTCCTCTCCTTGGCCTGACTCATCCACTTGAGAGGGGAATGGTCGGTCACCAGACGGAACCTCCTCCCTAACAGGTAGTAGCGGAGAGATTTGAGTGCCCACTTGATAGCCAGGCACTCCCTCTCCACTATACTATACCTGGACTCGGCGGGACTGAGCTTACGGCTCAGGAAGACAACGGGATGTTCTTCCCCGTTGACCTCCTGAGACAGTACCGCACCGAGGCCTACCTCCGAGGCGTCGGTCTGTACGACAAACTCCTTGTTGAAGTCGGGTGTCACCAAAACCGGGGACCCACACAGGGCCGACTTCAACGCAGCGAAAGCCTCCTCTGCCTTCTCACTCCAGCTAACCCTTCCAGACTTTCGTCCCTTCAACAGGTCTGTCAATGGCGCTGCTATTGTGGCAAAGTGGGGCACAAACCTCATGTAGTATCCTACAATCCCCAGGAACGACTTTACCTGCCTGGTGGTGACCGGAGGGGGCCAGTTACGAATGGCCTCTACCTTAGTTACCTGAGGTTTGATGACTCCCCGCCCGATTACATATCCCAGATATTTGGTCTCTTCCAACCCAATCGCACACTTTTTTGGATTGGCGGTTAGTCCAGCTTTCCTCAGGGCATCCACTACCGCCTGCACCTTGGGTAAATGGCTTTCCCAGTCGGTGCTGTGGACGACTACATCATCTAAGTAGGCCGAGGCGTACCGACGATGTGGTCGCAGCACTATGTCCATTAACCTTTGGAAAGTGGCGGGGCGCCATGCAGGCCAAAGGGTAACACCTTGTAGTGATACAGGCCCTGCGGGGTAACAAACGCGGTTTTTCCTTAGCCGACTCCGTTAAGGGTACCTGCCAGTACCCTTTAGTGAGGTCCAGCACAGTAAAATAACGGGCTTGTCCTAAATTTTCAACAAGCTCGTCTACTCGGGGCATGGGATACGCGTCAAACTTGGATACTTCATTTAACTTGCGAAAGTCGTTGCAGAACCGCAACGTCCCATCCGGCTTGGGTATTAGGACTATGGGACTGGCCCACTCACTTTTCGACTCCTCAATGACATCGAGCTTCAACATTAACTGCACTTCCTCCGCGATGGCCCGCCGCCGAGCCTCGGGTACCCGGTATGGTTTTAACCAGACCTTGGCCTGAGGCTCAGTGACGATGTCATGTCGGATGAGAGACGTGCGGCCAGGGAGGTCCGAGGAACTCCCTGACTTCCTGAACTTGTTTGGAACACAGGCTGTCTGCAATTTTTACCGTGGTTACGGCTTCACAGGCCTCGAACTGTGGGGCTGGACCCTTTTCACCTATAAGCCCTGGCCGGGGGCTGTGGTCGTCGGCCGCGTCCCTATCTTTCCACGGCTTAAGTAAATTCACGTGGTACACCTGCTCCGGCTTGCGCCGCCCTGGCTGGTGTACTTTGTAATTTACTTCCCCTACCTTCTCGATCACCTCATAGGGGCCCTGCCACCTAGCTAGGAATTTGCTGTCAAGGGTGGGTACCAGAACCAAAACCCGATCTCCCGGATTGAAGTCCCGTACCCGAGCCTGACGATTATACACCCTACTTTGGGCTTGTTGCGCTGCCTCCATATGCTCCCGGACCAGCGGCAGCACCCTTTCCATCCGTTCCTGCATCTGGGTGACATACTCAATGACACTTTTGTGGGGGACAGGTTGCTGTTCCCACGCTTCCTTGGCAATATCCAACAGGCCTCGAGGGTGTCTGCCATAAAGCAGTTCGAAGGGCGAGAACCCAGTAGAGGCCTGGGGCACCTCTCGCACTGCGAACATGAGATAGGGCAGAAGCAGGTCCCAGTCCTTCCCATCTCTAGACACCACCCTTTTTAACATATTTTTTAAAGTTTGGTTAAACCTCTCGACAAGACCGTCTGTTTGCGGATGGTAAACGGACGTCCGTAACTGCTTTATACGCAACAATTTACACAGTTCCCTCATAACTTTGGACATAAAAGGGGTCCCTTGGTCTGTCAGAACCTCTTTTGGCAGGCCCACACGGGAAAACATTTCCATTAACTCTTTGGCGATGAGCTTAGCTGAGGTATGTCGCAGAGGCACCGCCTCCGGATACCGAGTTGCATAGTCGAGAACTACCAGAATGTGTTGGTGGCCCCTGGCAGACTTTGGTACAGGCCCAATTAGATCCATAGCGATTCGCTCAAACGGGACCTCAATAATTGGAAGAGGTACCAGAGGACTACGGAAATGTGGCTGGGGGCTATTTATCTGACAAGTCGGACAGGACTTACAATAATTTTCTACCTCCTTGAACACACCGGGCCAATAAAACCGCTGCAGTATGCGGTCCTGGGTTTTCTGCCACCCCAAGTGTCCCCCAAGAACATGTTGGTGGGCAAGCTCCATAACCAGCTTGCAATATGCGGTGGGCACCACCAACTGTTCAACGGGCTCACCTCGGATTTGGTTCACCCGATACAACATATCCTGAAGAACAATAAACCGTGGGAACATTAATTCAGCCCCAGGTTTCTGGGGTTTACCATCAATTATTACGACACTTTCCCAGGCCCTGGTTAGGGTTTGGTCCCGGTGTTGTGCGGTCCCAAAATTATCTCCGGAGACATTGAGGTCTGCCAACTCAGGTCCCGGTGGCAAGTCCTCCGTGTCTCCCACCATTACACTCAGTGGGGTTGTCTCTCCCTCTACCGCTGCAGCAGTGGTCACCCCTACCGCTGGCCCTTCAGACTCGGGCTCCCAGGGTTCTGGCCTTCCAGTGGTATCAGGCCACTCTGCTAGGGTTACCCCTGTCTCAGGGCTATTAGATACTTTCACCTCAGGCCACAGTGACGGAAAACCAGGGAAGTCTCTCCCAATTATCAGTTCATAAGGTAGCTTTGTGGAGATCGCCACTTCATAAGTCCATGTGCCGGCCGCCGTGGACAGAGACATTACAGCAGTGGGATAGTCCTTTAAGTCTCCGTGTATGCACACCACACCAACTTTCCGGCCCGTATACTGGGTGGGCTGTACCAGGGCAGCACTTACCAAGGTTACTAGGCTCCCTGAGTCCAACAGCGCCACTGCCAGGTTATCACCAACTTGCACCTGGCACAGATGACGATTGTCTATTATGTCGGGGTTGCCGGTCGCACACAGTCTCCGGGCATACATGGAAGCCCGGTACCCATAATTTGTCTCCATGGGCTCTCCCCGGCGTGGACAGTCGGCCCTTATGTGTCCAGGCTCCCGACACTGCCAGCAGACCACTGGGGATGGGTCTGCAAGGGGTACATCCCAGGCGGGTTTGGCCGGCCGCCGGGTCTGGGGTGGAGCTTTTCTGGGTTTGACTGGTCCCCTCCCAAAAGAACCCCCCTGCAGGTTTCTGGTGGCCTCATATCGCTCCACCAGGTCGACCATCTCTAAGGCATTCCCAGGTGACACCTGGCCGATCCAGTGCTGGAGAGGGTATGGCAAAGCCCTCCAGAATACATCGGCTAACAGACGGTCGAGCATGGCAGTGGGAGTCAGTATGTCTGGCTGCAGCCATTTTTGCAACCGTTGTAGCAAGTCATAATATTGTGGTCTGGCGGGTTCAGCCGGGTTGAACTCCCACTGATGCACCCGCTGGGCCCGGACCAAAACATTCACCCCCAGTCTTGCCAGGATCTCACCTTTCACGGTCGGGTAGTCAGCTGCTTGGTCATCTGGGAGGTCAAAAAATACTTGCTGGGGTCCAGACGCCAGGAACGGAGCGACGACCTCTGCCCACTGTTCTCGGGGTAATTTCTCCCTCACGGCCACCTTCTCGAACACCGCCAGATAGGTCTCAACATCATCCGAGGGGGTCATCTTAGGGATCGCTGCACGGACAGCTTTCCGGGCATCGTGGACGTGGTGGGACGCTCCTGCAGCTTGTAAGGCCATCACCTGCTGTAGTAGTAGCTGGTTGGTCTCCTGCTGTTGCTTGTTGGCCTCCTGCTGCTGCAAGTTAGCTTCCACAAGGGCTTTTACAACCGCCTCCATTTTGTCCGGGAACACAGGCTGCAACTTTGCCGGCCTAATATAGGACATCCAGTCGTGCCCAGCAGAAACAAAAATTTTCGGCGTTCACGCCAGCCTCACTGCGCATGCCCGCATCCTCCACCAAATGTGGGGAGTCGCTCTGGTAGACAGCGGTGCGGGTGCAGTACCGAGGCAAAACAAAGAGTCCAGGATGTGCAATAAACAGTGTTTTATTCACACTGACACAAAAATAAACAGCAAACAGTCTTTTGGTGGTAATTCACACATGTCAGAAACAAGGAGGCAAAACAAAAACAGGCCAACACAGGTTCAGTCACCTGGGAGGTGTAGGTGCAGGTTCGCACCAGGCTGTCGGCCCAGCCGCAGGAGAATCCACCTTCAGGTAGCCAGGAACAAAAGCCACCTCCTTGCTGAGCTCTTTCATCCAGGACAGAGAACTCCACAGCCCTGTTATCAGGCTCCAGGATAATCACCACCCTCAGCTGCTAAGGAGGCTGCCTTTTAAAGGCCCAGATAAAGTCCGGCCTGGACCGTGGGGAGTAGGCACCCACCCAACTCTTTGCCTACTCCCAGTAAGAGCCGGCCCGGATTAGCTTTGCAGCCAAACTAAGTAACAGAGTCCAGCAGCACTAGCTGCTGCAGACCAAAAAAAACCCGGCTCTTACCTCACCGAGGCCAGCAACCTCGGTGACACGTACCTGCCATCGAATATGACACCTTGCACCCTCTTACACCTGATATGTTAGAGCTGCTACAGAAAGTGCGGTCCGTATGTGTGCGCTTTTGGCGTTCTCACCATGCTGCTGCTCGCCTATCTGCACTATAGTGTAACATCAACCTTCCCGCTCACCGCCTCATATGCAACGTACCCACATGGTGGAACTCCACTTTACAGATGCTGTAGAGACTTTGCGAGCAGCAGGCGATAGTGGAGTTTCAGCTGCAACATGCACAGGTGAGTCGCTCTGTGGAACAGCCCCACTTCACCACCAACGAGTGGGCCTCCATGCGGGACGTGTGTGTCGTGTTGCTCTGTTAGAGTATTCCACCAACATAGCCAGAGCCGATGATGCCGTCCTCATTGTTACTATACCACTTCTATGTCTCCTTGAAAAAACGCTTCGGGCGATGATGGAAGAGGATGGGGCACAGGAGAAAGAGGAGGAGGAAGAGGGATCATCTCCATAGTTATCAGCCCAGTCATTCACAAGTGGCTCGGAGGGTGGCTTCCTGCACCAACAGAGGCCAGGTACACAATTGTCCAGCCAGGACACAGTTCTGGAGGAGGATGATGAGGAGGAACTGTGTTTACAGCAGGGTGGCACCCAAAGCAGCTCATGGGCATCACTGGAGCGTGGCTGGTGGGATACAGAGGACAAAGACGAAGCACATCCCACAAAGACAGATTTTTGTTGCCTCTGGGCAGCCTGGCACACAAGAGCGACTACATGCTGCAGTGCCTGCTTAATTACTGCCGAGTTGCCCACATACTAACTAGTGCTGATTACTGGGTGGCCATTCTGCTGGATCCCCCCTACAAGGACAATGTGTCGTCCTAAATTCTGTCATTGGAGCGTGATCGGAAGATGCGCGAGTACAAGCGCATGCTTGTAGACGTGCTGCTGATGGTATTCCCACTAGAGATGTCCTGAATTATTCACCGGCGAACAGTTCCCACGAACATTGCATGTTCGCGTTCGCCGCGGCGAACACATGCGATGTTCGGTTCGACCGCTATACATCATCATTGAGCAAAATTTGACCCTGTACCTCACAGTCAGCAGACACATTCCAACCAATCAGCATACCCTCCCTCCCAGACCCTCCCACCTCCTATCAAAAAGCAAGGACAGCATCCATCTTAGATTCATTCTGAAACTGCAGTGTTAGTTAGAGCAGGCAGAGTGCTGCTGCTGAATTAATAGGGAAAGCGTTAGCTAGGCCAGTGTTCTGTGTCCACTGTGTCCTCAAAGACTCATCGGCCTCTTTCACACGAGCGTGTCCGGATTAGTCCCCATTCACACGTCCATAGTGTGTTGCGGAGCCACAGCCGGATGTTTCGGGGCTGAAACCCAGAAGTTCGGAGCCGCGGCTCAGCAAATCCGGAAGCGAAGAGCACATAGTGTGCTCTCCGCATCATGTCCAGAATTGCGGAATAGATGCGGAAAAAAATTGCGGATGTGTGAATGGGGCCTTAGGTCCGGATGCGTTGCGGATGCGTTCAGTGAAAACTGTGCGTTTTTACAGGCAAAGCCATTTAGTTTTGCCTGCGATTGCGTTCAGTTGTTCAGTTTTTTTCGCGCGGGTGCAATGCATTTTGATGCGTTTTTCACGCGCGTGATAAAAAACTGAAGGTTTACAAACAACATCTCCTATCAACCATCAGTGAAAAACGCAACACACCCGCACTTGTTCACGCAGCCCCATTCACTTCTATGGGGCTAGGGCTGCGTGAAAATAGCAGAATATAGAACATGCTGCGATTTTCACGCAACGCACAAGTGATGCGTGAAAAAAAACGCTCATTTACACAGACCCATTGAAATGAATGGGTCAGAATTCAGGGCGGATGCTATGCGTTCACGTCACGCATTGCACCCGCACGGAACACTCGTTCGTGTGAAAAGGGCCATCTGCTGTAAGGACAGCATCCTGACAGCACCCCAAAAAGCCCATTTTGGGGCTGGTACATCAGTCTGCTTTTAGATATATACATATATATATATATATATATATATATATTGCAGTTGCCTGCCCGTGTGTGAGAGGTGGCACAGTACCTTGCAGATAAAAAAATCATTTAATTTTTACCCTTTAATATAATTGCAGTTGCCTGCCAGTGTGTGTCAGGCCCACAGACTGTGCTGTGCCCACTACCCACCACTCATATAGGGTTTCACAGTACATTGCACGGCGCACACGCAATGACCTAAAATTCAAACGAAGCTAACCGAGCATGGGTCTTTTTCCATCTCCCGGTTCCAAAAATCTATTCACTACACCTGCCCTGGCCCTGATAAGGGACAAAACAGAGATTAAACTGATAGGAATAGTACTTAGTTAACACTAGTTGCATTGATGGCAAATTCCATTGCAAGTGCCCAAAATTAGAGGGAAGCGGACAGAGCAAGCTTTTATCTCTGTCTCCCCATGCAAGGATCCAATTCAATACACGTCCCCTGATAGGGGACTTAACAAAAATTAAAATAGTAAGAATAGTAGTTCCCACTATTTGTATTGGTGGCACAGTACATTGCTCGGTGCGTGCGCAGTGCCCCAAATTAAAATTAAGAGGACCGACCTGCGGAGCTGGGTATTTTTTGGCCGTATTACTGAATGCTCATGCACAATGGCTGTATGCTCATGCGTCCTTTTGTGGAGGTGACAAACCTGGTCAGTCAAATCCAAGGCAACATCATCGACCTCATCCCATATGCGTTTTTTCTGGAGCGTGCCCTGCGAAGAGTGCTGGATAAGGCCGTAGATGAGCATGAAGAGGAAGAGTTGTGGTCACCATCACCACCAGAAGCAGCCTTGTCGTCGTAGATTGCTGGACCTGCGGCAATGCAGAGAGAGGAACCTGAAGAAGAGGAGTCAGAGGAGGAAGGTGGCTTTGAGGAGGTGGAAGACTAACCACAGCAGGCATCCCAGGGGGCTTGTTGTCACTTTTCGGGGACCCTTGTGTTGTACGTGGCTGGGTGGAGGAAGAGATCTTCAATGACGTCAGTAAAGACAAGGATCGGGACATGGCTAGCTTGGTATCCAACCTTGTGCAAATGGGGAGTTTGCGGTTGTGCAAATAGACTGTTTGCGGTTGTTTGTGGTGCGTTAAACGGGGAGTTTGGTCTGTCAGAGTTTGGTCTGTCACTGTGAAGCGAGCGTAATCCTTACACTATCTGATCGATACAACATCATACCTGATCATATACACACACTGGATGTTTTAAAGCACGTTATTCCAAACAATTTAGGAATGTTAGGTGATTTATGCCCTTTATGGATTAAAACCCGACTCTTCGTCAACTACGTAATTTTCCATGGGAGTTTTGCCATGGATCCCCCTCCGGCATGCCACAGTCCAGGTGTTAGTCCCCTTGAGACAACTTTTCAATCACTATTGTGGCCAGAAAGAGTCCCTGTGGGTTTTAAAATTCGCCTGCATATTGTAGTCTATGGCGGTTCGCCCGTTAGCGAACATTTGTGGAAGTTCGGATTTGCCGTTAACGAACCGAAAATTTTATGTTCACAACATCTCTTATTCCTACCTGACAGCGGGGGCTTAGTGAAAGCACAAGGTAAAGGCAGAGGAGGAGGAAGAAGTCACCAACGTAGCTGAGGCACCTCCAGCACCTCAGAAGAGAGGGTTAGCATGTCCAAAATGTGGAAAAGCTTTGTCACCACTCCACAACAACCAGTACCACCAGCTGATACAGAACTTCTTAGCAGGAGGCAGCATGTCAGCAACATGGTGGAACAGTACATGTGCACACGCCTACACGTACTGACTGATGGGTCTGCAGCATTCAACTTCTGGGTCTCCAAATTGTGCACATGACCTGAGCTTGCCCTTCACGCCTTGGAGGTGCTGTCCCACCCTGCGGCCAGTGTATTGTCCGAACATGTGTTTAGCATGGCAGAGGGGGGTAATCACAGACAAGTGCAGCCACCTGTCCTCAGCCAACGTGGACTAGCTCACATTCATTAAAATTAACCAGGCATGGATCCCACCGGACTTGTCCGTACCTTGTGCTGAATCGACAAGTATACCGGCCTCACCCAGCCATTGTTATACTCCAGCGCACTTTATCTTTGCGTTCTCGTTTTCATTTCCTAATGTTTTGGGGTCTTTCCAAATTTAGAAATAATAAAAAAAAAAAAATTAATTAAAAAAAGCAGTCTTGGCTATCACTTCCTCCTCCATCACTGCTTCTACTTACACCGCCACGTCTACCACCTCCTAAATCTCCTACTCCACTTTGACCTCGGCCTCCTAATTCAAGATTATTATTTTTTTATTTTCTTTCTATTCTATGTTTTTGAAGTCATTTCCCTATCCACATTTGTTTGCAGAGCAATTGTGCTGCTCTTACCCCCATGCTGCTTCCTTTTGCAGCCCTCTAGCCCTTACAATGACTTTTTTATAGCCATTTAATTGCACCAAAGTTCTGGTCCCCATTGACTTCAGGTTCGAGTTCGGGTCAAGTTTGGGTCCCGAATCCGAACTTCGACCTGAAGTTCAGCCAAACCCCGGCGAACCCAAACATCCACAGGTCAGCTCATCAGCATGTTTTCTGTGATTATGGCATTATTGTACTTTATTTGTGTCTGCAGAGTGCTGTTGCATTGTCCATTTTTTCTTTGTGTTTCTAGCCATGGCAGCTTACACCTACACATTGGGATGTGCTGACTAACCCCCTTTTTTTTTGCAGTTGTACTAGAGCTGGAGGTGTGACTTTCTCCAGTTGGTCTTGCAGCCCTGACTAGCCTGTCTGCCTCATAAGCTGATTTTAATCAGAGTAGGTATAAAGTTGTAGCCTTCTTTCATTGTATTCATTGGAAGCCATTTGGCACAAGGAGAAGTATAGAGTGGGTTCAGCATGCATGATGGTACATGCATCCCTGGATTTAATGGAGGCCGTTATGGCACCAAAAATGGTAAAAAGCAGAGTGGACCCATGTTGAACCTGCACTCCCTGAATTTTATGGTGGCCATTAAGGCACATTACAGGTAGTATTTATTGTTAGGTTCCTGTTTGATAGGGATCACCTTGACATTTGGCAAATGGGCTCAAACAATTTTGTACAAAATGTTTTTGCCAATAATCTCAAATTTGCAAAATAAGTGTAGCATTAGCATGAGAATGTTTTCTATGATTATGACATGATTGTACTTTATTTGTGTCTGCAGAGTTCTGTTGCATTGTCCTTTTTTGTCTTTGTTTTTCTAGCCCTGGCAGCATGCACCTGCGCATTGGGATGTGCTCATCCCAATTTATTTAGTATTTTGACCTTGGCTTGTCATTTTGACCACTTTCTGTTTAACATATTGGTACTGAGTTTCCTGTCTGGTTCTGATCTCGGCTTGGCTATTTGACTACTCTCTGTCTTTCTTCTGGTAGAATCAAGTTGCTTATCCTTAGTCTGAATATCTATGTCAATTAAAGATTTTAGTTTTTTATTTTCATTAAGTTGGCAAAGAATTATAGCATTCTGTTTTCACTTTGCAAATATAGAGTAGAAGACATTCTGAATGCATTGTAGCTAAAGTTTTGTATATTATATAATGCTGATATTCTTACCTGATTGCAATGTTATATAGACTAAAAGGAATAAGGCTATATGTTTTTTAGTATTACAAATTTCCAATGACTAGCTTTTTAAACCAGTTGGTTCAAGATGTAGATTTATGAATTATTGCCAGGTTTCAGTCAAAGATATTTTCATGGACATCAAAAAGAGAGTTATTTTTTTCTCATGAATAAGATTTGTGGCAGTTTTTGGTGCTAAAGTCAGTATTGAATAGAAGAGACAGTGACTATTAGTTACTCACGTATATTTAGAACCTACATTTCAATACTACTTTACTACATTGGAAAAACAGGCAAACAGTAGTCTAAATCCCCATCACAGACTGTGCTGCCACATTTTTTCAGACAGTCTACATTTTTTTTAGCACAGTCAGAGTAACATTGAATCTGAGCTATATTTGATCTACTCTCTGATGAGGTAACCGTTCAACATTGTATGTTGTTTCAAGAGTCTGGTGGTCTTAGTGAAATGTACAGTGTCTTGTATATTACTTAAAAAGGTTATTGAATGATTAATGTAACAATTAAAATCAGACATCATATAGTACATGACAGTATCTTTATAGCAAAGCTAGAACCAGCCCTGTACCTCACATGGATCCAGAGCTAACGCCATTCATTGCTCAAATTGTTCTTAGATTTATTTCAAAGTAGCAGCTCAGGGGCATTAACTTTCCCAGGAGGTATGTGGTTTGTATTGTAGGTTTCTCCTTTTCTCCCCTTTCTCAGAGAGGTAGAAAGAGAAATGAGGAAAATAGCATGTCGCACTGTAAAAGTTTTTTTTTTTTTTTAATACAATGGCTAAACTAAATTTTAAATTAAATTTAACTACACAAATTTTCATATTCAGGTGTTACTTTAATTATATATATATATATATATATATATATATATATATATATATTGTGGGGAGTCGCTCTGGTAGACAGCGGTGCGGGTGCAGTTTAGAGGCAAAACAAGGAGTCCAGATTGTGCAACAAACAGTGTTTTATTCACACTTGCACACCATAAATGAAAAACAGTCTCTTTGGTGACAGTTCACACACAACGGAAATAACGTGGCAAAACAAAAACAGGCCAACACAGGGTCCAGTCACCTGGGTGGTTTAGGTGCGGGTTCACACCTAGCAGTCGGCCCAGCCGCAGGCGATTCCACCTTCAGGTTGCAGGGAAACACCACCTTGCTGAGCTCCGTCCTCCAGCACAGAGAACCTCACATTCCTGTTAGCAGGCTCCAGGATAATCACCACCCAGACACAGCTGCTGGCTGTGTTTTATATCCAGCCCAAAACCAGGACTGGACCGTGGGGAGTAGGCACCCACCCTACACTTTACCTACTCCCAGTAAGAGCCGGCCCGGATTAGCTTTGCAGCCAAACTAAGTAACAAAGTCTAGCAGCATAAGCTGCTGCAGACAAAAACCCCGGCTCTCACCTCACCGAGGCCAGCAACCTCGGTGACACGTACCTGCCATCGCATATGATACCTTGCACCCTCTTACACCCCCCTTTGTTCAACCCTGAGGGGGTGAACACACGTGAGGCAGTGGACGCGGGACAGGGCATCTGCGTTGCCCTGCAAGCGGCCTGCCCTGTGTTCCACGGAGAATTTGAAATTTTGAAGCGATAGGAACCACCTGGTGTACCCGAGCATTCCTCTCCTTGGCCTGACTCATCCATTTGAGGGGGAATGGTCGGTCACCAGACGGAACCTCCTCCCTAACAGGTAGTAGCGGAGACTTTCGAGTGCCCACTTGATAGCCAGGCACTCCCTCTCCACTATACTATATCTGGACTCGGCGGGGCTGAGCTTACGGCTCAGGAAGACAATGGGATGTTCTTCCCGTTGACCTCCTGCGACAGTACTGCACCGAGGCCTACCTCCGAGGCGTCGGTCTGTACGACAAACTCCTTGTTGAAGTCGGGTGTCACCAAAACCGGGGACCCACACAGGGCCGACTTCAACGCGGAGAAAGCCTCCTCCGCCTTCTCACTCCAGCTAACCCTCCCAGACTTTCGCCCCTTCAACAGGTCTGTCAATGGCGCTGCTATTGTGGCAAAGTGGGGCACAAACCTCATGTAGTATCCTACAATCCCCAGGAACGACTTTACCTGCCTGGTGGTGACCGGTCGGGGCCAGTTACGAATGGCCTCTACCTTAGTTACCTGAGGTTTGATGACTCCCGCCCAATAACATATCCCAGATATTTTGTCTCCTCTAACCCTATGGAGCACTTCTTTGGGTTAGCGGTCAGTCCGGCTTTCCTCAGGGCATCCACTACCGCCTGCACCTTGGGTAAATGGCTTTCCCAGTCGGTGCTGTGGATGACTACATCATCTAAGTAGGCCGAGGCGTACCGACGATGTGGTCGCAGCACTATGTCCATTAACCTCTGGAAAGTGGCGGGGCGCCATGCAGGCCAAAGGGTAACACCTTGTAGTGATACAGGCCCTGCGGGGTAACAAACGCGTTTTTCCTTAGCCGACTCCGTTAAGGGTACCTGCCAGTACCCTTTAGTGAGGTCCAGCACAGAAAAATAACGGGCTTGTCCTAAACTTTCAACAAGCTCATCTACTCGGGGCATGGGATACGCGTCAAACTTGGATACTTCATTTAACTTGCGAAAGTCGTTGCAGAACCGCAACGTCCCATCCGGCTTGGGTATTAGGACTATGGGACTGGCCCACTCACTTTTCGACTCCTCAATGACATCGAGCTTCAACATTAACTGCACTTCCTCCGCGATGGCCCGCCGCCGAGCCTCGGGTACCCGGTATGGTTTTAACCGGACCTTGGCCTGAGGCTCAGTGACGATGTCATGTCGGATGAGAGACGTGCGGCCAGGGAGGTCCGAGAACACATCCGTGTTCCGACTGAGAACTCCTGACTTCCTGAACTTGTTTGGAAGACAGGCTGTCTGCAATTTTTACCGTGGTTACGGCTTCACAGGCCTCGAACTGTGGGGCTGGACCCTTCTCACCTAGAAGCCCTGGCCGGAGGCTGTGGTCGTCGGCCGCATCCCTATCTTTCCACGGCTTAAGTAAATTCACGTGGTACACCTGCTCCGGCTTGCGCCGCCCTGGCTGGTGTACCTTGTAATTCACTTCCCCTACCTTCTCGATCACCTCATAGGGGCCCTGCCACCTAGCTAGGAATTTGCTGTCAAGGGTGGGTACCAGAACCAAAACCCGATCTCCCGGATTGAAGTCCCGTACCCGAGCCTGACGGTTGTACACCCTACTCTGGGCTTGTTGCGCTGCCTCCATATGCTCCCGGACCAAGGGCAACACCCTTTCCATCCGTTCCTGCATCTGGGCGACATACTCAATGACACTTTTGTGGGGGACAGGCTGTTGTTCCCATGCTTCCTTGGCGATATCCAACAGGCCCCGAGGGTGTCTGCCATAAAGCAGTTCGAAGGGCGAGAACCCAGTAGAGGCCTGGGGCACCTCTCGCACTGCGAACATGAGATAGGGCAGAAGCAGGTCCCAGTCCTTCCCATCTCTAGACACCACCCTTTTTAACATATTTTTTAAAGTTTGGTTAAACCTCTCGACAAGACCGTCTCTTTGCGGATGGTAAACGGACGTCCGCAATTGCTTTATACGCAACAATTTACACAGTTCCCTCATTACTTTGGACATAAAAGGGGTCCCTTGGTCTGTCAGAACCTCTTTTGGAAGGCCCACACGGGAAAACATTTCCATTAACTCTTTGGCGATGAGCTTAGCTGAGGTATGTCGCAGAGGCACCGCCTCCGGATACCGAGTGGCATAGTCGAGAACTACCAGAATGTGTTGGTGGCCCCTGGCAGACTTTGGTACAGGCCCAATTAAATCCATAGCGATTCGCTCAAACGGTACTTCAATGATTGGCAGAGGTACCAGAGGACTACGGAAATGTGGCTGGGGGCTAGTTATCTGACAGGTCGGACAGGACTTACAATAATTCTCTACCTCCTTGAACACACTGGGCCAATAAAATCGCTGCAGTATGCGGTCCTGGGTTTTCTGCCACCCCAGGTGTCCCCAAGAACATGTTGGTGGGCAAGCTCCATGACAAGCTTGCGATACGCTGTGGGCACCACCAACTGTTCAACAGGTTCGCCTCGGATTTGGTTCACCCGATACAACATATCCTGCAGAACAATAAATCGTGGGAACATTAATTCAGCCCCTGGTTTCTGGGGTTTTCCATCAATTTCCAGCACATTCTCCCAGGCCCTGGTTAGGGTTTGGTCCCGGTGTTGTGCGGTCCCAAAATTTTCCCCGGAGACATTGAGGTCTGCCAACTCAGGTCCCGGTGGCAAGTCCTCCGTGTCTCCCACCATTACACTCAGTGGGGTTGTCTCCCCCTCTACCGCTGGAGCAGTGGTCACCCCTACCGCCGGCCCTTCAGACTCGGGCTCCCAGGGTTCTGGCCTTCCAGTGGTATCAGGCCACTCCACTAGGGTCACCCCTGTCTCGGGTCCCTCAGATACCTTTATTACCGGCCACAGCGCCGGAAAACCGGGGAAGTCCCTCCCAAGTATCAGTTCGTGTGGGAGTTTAGTAGCGAGAGCCACCTCGTGGGTCCACCTACCAGCCGCGGTGGACAAAGTCACTAGTGCAGTGGGGTAGTCTTTCAGGTCTCCATGGATGCACAGGACCCCGACTTTACGGCCAGTATACTCCGCAGGCCGTACAAGGGCAGCCCTTACCAGGGAGACTAAACTCCCGGAGTCCAGCAGAGCCACCGCCAGAGAGTCTCCCACCTCTACCTGACACAGGTGGTTATGGTCCTGCACCTCACGGGTGCCAGTTGCGCACAGCTTCCGTGCATACAGGGAGTGACGACCCCCGTAGTTCATATCCATCGGCTCATCCCGATGCGGACAGTCGGCCCTGATGTGGCCTGGCTCCTGACACCTCCAGCATACCACGGGAGGCGGACTCGCAGGGGGTATATTCCGTGCAGGCCGCTCTGTCGCCGGACGTCGGAACTGGGGCAGAGGCCTCCGGGGTTTGACTGACCCCTTCCCGCAAGAGTCCCCTGCAGGTTTCTGGTGGCCTCGTAGCGCTCCACCAGGTCGACCATCTCCAGGGCATTGGTGGGCGATACCTGGCCGATCCAGTGCTGGAGGGGATAAGGCAGGGCCCTCCAAAGATGTCCGCCAACAGTCGATCCAGCATGGCAGTGGGACTTAGTAGATCGGGCTGCAGCCACTTTTGCAGCCTGTGCAGCAGATCGTAGTACTGCGGCCTAGCGGGTTCAGTCGTTTTAAAGTCCCACTGGTGGACTCTTTGGGCGCGGACCAGCACGTTCACGCCCAGTCTGGCGAGGATCTCTCCTTTCACGGTGTCATAATCTGCCGCTTGGTCGTCCGACAAGTCGAAAAACACCTGCTGGGGTCCGGAAGCCAGGAAAGGAGCGACCACCTCAGCCCACTGGTCACGGGGTAACTTTTCCCTCACGGCGACCTTCTCAAAAACCGCCAGGTACGTCTCAACGTCGTCTGCGGGGTCATTTTTGGGATCGCCGCACGGACCGCTTTCCGGGCATCATGGACGTGGTGGGACGCTCCTGCCGCCTGTAACGCCATCACATGTTGTAGCAGTAGCTGGTTAGTCTCCCGCTGCTGCACGTTAGCCTCTATGAGAGCCTTCACAGCAGCCTCCATGTTGCCAGAAACTCCTGCTTGCAGCTTTGCTGGCTTAATATATTCCATGCACTTTAGAAAAACAAAACTTCGGCGTTCACGCCAGCCTCACTGCGCATGCCCGCATCCTCCACCAAATGTGGGGAGTCGCTCTGGTAGACAGCGGTGCGGGTGCAGTTTAGAGGCAAAACAAGGAGTCCAGATTGTGCAACAAACAGTGTTTTATTCACACTTGCACACCATAAATGAAAAACAGTCTCTTTGGTGACAGTTCACACACAACGGAAATAACGTGGCAAAACAAAAACAGGCCAACACAGGGTCCAGTCACCTGGGTGGTTTAGGTGCGGGTTCACACCTAGCAGTCGGCCCAGCCGCAGGCGATTCCACCTTCAGGTTGCAGGGAAACACCACCTTGCTGAGCTCCGTCCTCCAGCACAGAGAACCTCACATTCCTGTTAGCAGGCTCCAGGATAATCACCACCCAGACACAGCTGCTGGCTGTGTTTTATATCCAGCCCAAAACCAGGACTGGACCGTGGGGAGTAGGCACCCACCCTACACTTTACCTACTCCCAGTAAGAGCCGGCCCGGATTAGCTTTGCAGCCAAACTAAGTAACAAAGTCTAGCAGCATAAGCTGCTGCAGACAAAAACCCCGGCTCTCACCTCACCGAGGCCAGCAACCTCGGTGACACGTACCTGCCATCGCATATGATACCTTGCACCCTCTTACAATATATATATATAATGTATTTTCATTGAGCAACCCATTTAACAAAGGTTTGCAGTCATGCATACATTTTGTTATCTAATTTATACTTTGCATGCATTGCTTTTCTGTTGAATGCTAATTGAAAGTTTAACTGCCCTATGTTTAAATTATTTCTTATATTTGACATAAATGCTGTTCTTTGACGTGTTATGTTCTGTTTTTGGTGAATTGGGATTCTATTGAGGAGCAAAATTGCTCATTATATGGTAAATTCTGTATAAGTTTCCACTTGAAGGAAATCTTAACAAGTCACTTGTACATGACAGATGTAGAATTTAATTATGTTTTCTATAACCATTACTCTGAACCATTAGAACAGATGAGCAGTTAGGACAGATAGAAATGAAATCAAATGTCAACAGTCATTAAAATGTTTTTTATTTAAATGTCAACAGTAAGTTGATAGCAAAGAATTCAGATTTCTATGGAAATACAGTATGTGACAAGTAACAAAAATGGCCTTAGATACATTTAAAAACAGCTGTCTAGAAAATGTCAAAAATTAAGAAAATAAAACAGTCAAAAGTATACAACTAAAATATTTATGCAAAATGTTTACAACAAAGCAGGAAATCAGAAAAGTATAATTTTGAAATTTAACAATGTGAATGTAATATACATTTTTCATGCTTTTCTAGGCGTAAAATAAATCCTAATATCAATTGTTTGAATAATTAAACCTTAAACAATGGGGGTTAACTAATAAAATCTGTGATATTCAACAATGTAATCTAATATATAAAGCTGTGTGTGTGTGTATGTGCATGCATGCCCACTAAAGGAATCTCGCATTTACAATCACGAACTTTGGCACACAGGTACATCAGGTGTCCGGAAGGTTTTAGGCCGGGTCTTAGCTCTCTAACACGTACCGTTCCTGAGATGTTCCCCAAAAATGCAAATGTGGCACATCACATGACCTACATTAGCCAATAGAAACATGCAGGTCTTTCTCTTCCTATCCCAACTTTATATCCCAACTGAAATACACACAATCGAATGTCCCTTATCAGCCAATAGAAGCTTGTAGGTCATTAGTCTTCACATGCACACAGTTTCACACCAGGTTTCCATAACAAACCAGCCATTTTTCTTCACTGCTGCAGGTCAGCTTTAAAGGGGCAGGGCACTGTGGATGACAATGTTAAGGGAGAGGAGTGCTGTGGAGGTCACAGTTCAGGGGGCAGGTAGATCGGCCATTCAGGCCACCCTCAAAGGACAGACTTAAAAAACCCACCCGAGGTACCACTAAGTAACGCCCCTGACCAACTTAGGCCACGCCCCTTCCCACAGCCAACAGGGATTGAAAAAATGAAGGTAAAAATAAACTTCTGTCAACTGCAGGGGTGGGAGGGAGGGTGACTTTCTCCCTGCAGCTCACGCTCAGTCAGCTCAGTGCTGCTGTCTGAGAGTGAGCTGTTCAAAAGAACATCCCTGTGATGGCCAGACCCTGCGCCGTACGGAGGACAGGGATTCTGAAAGCCAGACTGTCTGGCCTAAAAATGGACCTCTGGCCACCCTATGGGCAGGCTGTTGTGACGGTCACAGTTAAGAAGACGGTCCGCTATAGAGGTCAGTGTTAAAGGGTGGGATGCTGTGGAGGTCACTGTTAAGGGGGCGGGGTGTTGTGGAGGTCACATTTTAAGGGAACAGAGCTCTGTAGAGGTCACTGTTAAGGGGGTGGCTTATTGTGGAAATCACTGCTAATAAAACTGAGTACTGTGGAGGTAACTATTAAAGAGGCAGCCGCCGTGGAGGTCACTTTTAAAGGGGAGGGTGCTGTGAATGTTACTGTTAAGGGGGCAGGCCGCTGTGGAGGTCACTGTTAAAGGGATGGGGTACTGTAGATGTCACTGTTATAGTGGATACTGTCGATATCTTTTAACGACACACACAAACATTAAATGAAATAGATTAAAAATACCTGTGCAAAGCCAGGTCCTTCTGCTAGTATTTATTAAAAAGGCCATTTGCAGCATTTTAGTTTTCTAATGCATGTTGAAAAAGAGTGAAGCAACTTTGAATATGTAGTAGTCTAAATGTATAAAATCACAGAAACATTTATTTTTACATAAATACTGTATACATTAACCACTTGAAGACCACAGGTTTACACCCCCCTAGTGACCAGGCCCTTTTTTACAAATCCGCACTACACTATTTTCACCGTTTATTGCTCGGTCATACAACTTACCACCCAAATGAATTTTACCTCCTTTTCTTCTCACTAATAGAGCTTTCATTTGGTGGTATTTCATTGCTGCTGACATTTTTACTTTTTTTGCTATTAATAAAAATGTAACGACATTTTTGCAAAAAAAATGACATTTTTCACTTTCTGTTGTAAAATTTAAAAAAAAAAACTACATTTCTATATAAATTTTTCACAAAATTTGTTGTTCTACATGTCTTTGATAAAAAAAAATCCAATAAGTGTATATTTATTGGTTTGGGTAAAAGTTATAGCGTTTACAAACTATGGTGCAAAAAGTAAATTTCTGCATTTTGAAGCAGCTCTGACTTTCTGAGCACCTGTCATGTTTCTTCAGGTGCTAGAATGCCAGGATAGTATGAATACCCCCAAATCACACCATTTTAGATAGAAGACACCCCAAAGTATTCACGGAGGGGCATGGTGAGTTCATGTATCATTTCATTTTTTTCACAAGTTAGCGGAAAATGACACTTTCTGAGGAAAAAAAAAATAATAAAGTTTCCATTTCTGCTAACTTCTGGCAAAAAAAAATAAAATCTCAGACGGACTCACTATGCCCCTCAATGAATACCTTGGGGTGCCTACTTTCCGAAATGGGGTCATTTGTGGGGTGTGTTTACTGCTCTGGCATTTTGGGTGGGGCTAAATTGTGAGCAGCCATGTAAAACCTAAAGGTACTCGTTGGAATTTGGGCCCCTTTGCGCATCTTAGCTGTAAAAAAGTGTCACTCATGTGGTATCGCCGTACTCAGGAGAAGTAGGGCAATGTGTTTTGGGGTGTATTTTTACATATACCTATGCTGGGTGAGAGAAATATCTCTGTAAATTGTCAACATTGTGAAAAAAAATTTAAAAAATTGTCGTTTACAGAGATATTTCTCACACAAAGTATGGGTATATATAAAAATACACCCCTAAACACATTGTCCTACTTCTCCTGAGTACGGCGATACCACATGAGTGACACTTTTGCAGCCTGTGTCGCAAAGGGCCCTAAAACCAATGAGTACCTTTAGCATTTCACAGGCCATTTTACGCATTTGATTCCAGACTTCTCTCACGCTTAGGGCTCTAAATGCCAGGACAGTATAAATACCCCACATATGACCCCATTTTAGAAAGAAGACACCCCAAGGTATTCCGCTGAGGGGTATGGTGAGTCCATGTAAAATTTAACTTTTTGTCACAAGTTAGCGGAATAGTGAGACTTTGTAAGAAAAAAACAATAAAAATATCAATTTCCGCTAACTTGTGCCAAAAAAAAATCTTCTGTGAACTCGCCATGCCCCTCACGGAATACCTTGGGGTGTCTTCTTTCCAAAATGGGGTCACATGTGGGGTATTTCTACTGCCCTGGCATTTTAGGGGCCCTAAAGCGTGAGAAGAAAAATGCGTAACAATGCCCTCCTAAAGGTACTCATTAGAATTAGGGCCCTTTGCGCACCCAGGCAGCAAATGTCATCATAGGTACGTCGTACTGGAGAGTAGGGCAATGTGGGGTGTATTTTTACATACTATGCTGGGTGAGAGAAATATCTCTGTAAATGACAACTTTTAAAACAAATTTATACAAAGTTGTCAGTTTACAGAGATATTTCTCTCACCCAGCATGGGTATATGTAAAAATACACCCCAAAACACATTGCCCTACTTCTCCTGAGTACGGCGATACCACATGAGTGACACTTTTTGCTGCCTGGGTGCGCAAGGGGCCCTAATTCTAATGAGTACCTTTAGGAGGGCATTGTTACGCATTTTCTTCTCACGCTTTAGGGCTCCCTAAAATGCCAGGGCAGTAGAAATACCACATGTGACTCCATTTGAAAGAAGACACCCCAAGGTATTCCGTGAGGGGCATGGCGAGTTCACAGAAGATTTTTTTTTGGCACAAGTTAGCGGAAATTGATTTTTATTGTTTTTCTCGCAAAGTCTCACTTTCCGCTAACTTTTGACAAAAAGTTAAATTTTTCATGGACTCACCATACCCTCAGCGGAATACCTTGGGGTGTCTTCTTCCAAAATGGGGTCATTTGTGGGGTGTTTGTACTGTTCTGGCATTTTGGGTGGGGCTAATTGTGAGCAGCCATGTAAAGCTAAAGGTACTCGTTAGATTTGGGCCCCTTATGCACTCAGGCTGCAAAAATGTCACTCATGTGGTATCGCCGCACTCAGGAGAAGTAGAGCAATGTGTTTGGGGTGTATTTTTACATATACCTATGTTGGGTGAGAGTAATATCTCTGTAAATTGACAACTTTGTATTAAAAAAATTAAAAAGTTGTCATTTACAGCGATATTTCTCACACAAAGTATGGGTATATGTAAAAATACACCCCAAAACACATTGCCCTACTTCTCCTGAGTACGGCGATACCACATGTGTGACATTTTTTTGCAGCCAAGATGCGCAAAGGGGCCCTAAAACCAATGAGTACCTTTAGGATTTCACAGGCCATTTTTACGCATTTGGATTCTCACGCTTTAGGACCCCTAAAATGCCAGGTGAGTATAAATACCCCACATGTGACCCCATTTTGGAAAGAAGACACCCAAGGTATTCCGTGAGGGGCATGGCGAGTTCACAGAAAAAAAAAAATTTGGCACAAGTTAGCGGAAATTGATATATATATATTTTTTTACAAAGTCTCATATTCCACTAACTTGTGACAAAAATAAAATTTTGCATGAACTCACCATACCCCTCACGGAATACCTTGGGGTGTCTTCTTTCTAAAATGGGGTCACATGTGAGGTATTTATACTGTCCTGGCATTTTAGGGTCTCCGCAATCATTACACGTATGGCCAGCATTAGGAGTTTCTGCGATTCTCCTTATATTGAGCATACGGGTAATGAGATTTTTTCCGTTCAGCCTCTGGGCTGAAAAAAAAAAAAAATGAACGGCGCAGATTTTTTCATTCGCATCGATCAATGTGGATGAAAAAATCTCTGCCAAAATCAGTGACTGCGGTGCAGTGGGCTGGGCGCTAGCTACCTAACAAGTAGCTAGCTAACTGACGGTGATAAGGGACCCTTATGCCCCATTCACACGTCCGCAATTCTGTTTGCGGAACGGAATTGCGGACCCATTCATTTCTATGGGGACAGACTTTGTCCCGCTTCGGATCCGGAATTACGGATCCGCGCTCGGGTCTGCACTTCCGTTCCGCAAAAATATAGAACATGTCCTATTCTTGTCCGCAATGCGGACAAGAAAAGCATTTTCTATATAGTTCTGTGCGGATCTGCAAAATGCGGAAAGCACATTGCCGGTGTCCGTATTTTGCGGATCCGTAGATCCATGGATCCGCAGATCCATGGATCCGCAAAACACATATGGACGTCTGAATGAGCCTGTAGGGGGTGATTAGTGACAGGGGGGTGACAGGGGGTGATCGGGGGTGACATTGGTGATCAGGGGGTGACATGGGTGATCAGGGGTTAATCAGTGATGGGGGGTGGGGGGGTGTGTGTGTGTAGTGATTGGTGCACTTTACCTTTGTTTCCTCTGGTGGTCCCAAACAAAGGGACCACCAGACGAGCAGACAGCAGGCATATCAGACGCTGTTTACAAAACAGCGTCTGATATGCGATTTAAATGCGTTTTTTTCCGCATCTACAGCCTGCCAGCGCATGATCAGCGCTGGCAGGCTGTAGTTTCAGTTGTCCACGCCGCGCGCGCGTTCATGTGAAATCTCGGGTCTCACGAGATGACGCCGATAGGCGGCAGTGAGACCTGAGAGAGCCGCCGCGCTGATGCCCATCGGCGTTAGCGTGGCGGCAAGTGGTTAAACAGGAACATGGCCACATTTCTGCATTTAGTTCCCCAAAATTCATAAATTTATTATCTTTAAATGTTTAAATGTATCCGGATAACTTGCATTTTAAATGGACCCCAAATTTTTTTGTAATTTTTTTTTTGGGAGGGGAATGGAGATAAAAAAATCCACTTTTTCGGGTTTTAATTTTTATTTTTGGTTATGCAGTATTCATCAAGTGGCATAATTGATAAACGTTTTTAACTTTTACTACTCGAACATTTAAAAATATACAAATAATAGCGTTTTTGTTGTGACTCCATATTCTGTGAAACAGGCCATTTTTTTTGGAGAATTTTCTGTAAAGGCTTATATTTTTATGCTATTAGCTTACATTTTCATTGGTACCAATTTAGTGTTCATTTTTATCACTATTTATTCCAATTTTGGGAGGCGGCAGGTTAAATATTATGATAATTAATTGCACTTTTTTTCTATATTTCGTCATAAGGCATTGTTTTTTCTTTCTTTTCATTTTTTATTTTATATATAAAATGTCCCCCTATATTGCCCCAGTAGTTATAAGGCTCCCCAATATTCCCCCAGTAGTCATAATGATCCTCTATATTGTCTGAGTAGTTTTAATTAGAGATGAGCGAATTTTTCAAAAATTCGATTCAGCCAATTCGACAAATTTTTCAAGAATTTTTATTTGATCCAAATTTATTGGCTGCAAATTGCATCAAAAAACGCCTATTTCCGGGATGCAGAGAGCCTTTATAGGGGTGTAAAACACTGTGCCTTGCAGTAACACGCATAGGGAGTCTGCTGTGGTAGTGAAACAATACTGTGAGTCAGTATGACAGGCACATGACAGGTGTCGCTCTTAGAATCACTGAATACTTCACTTTTTTGGGCAGTCACGGGGCCAAAACTGTCCAAATAACTCAAGTATCAACTCAGCCTTACAGGTAGATGTTAGCGTAAAGAAGAAGCGCACTCCTTTTAAACCCTCGTCATAGATGTCTACAGAACCTGTTCTATTAAATGCTTATACAAGTAGAGCCTAATTATGAGCGGCACGGGCAATATTCAAATTCGCCATATTTAGCAAATATTTTGTAGAATATTCGCGAATTAGTGATTATTTTCCTGATTGCGAAAATCGGCAATGTAATATGCGTGTAATGTGTGCTAAATACAGGTGTGGGTCACTATAGGTACATTTTTCAAGCTGTTATAAGTTTCCTGAGACTGGAGAAAATAGTTGGCACGGCAGATCATTACAATAGCTTTATATGCAGAATAAATCGACTCCTATGATATATTCGCGATTGCGCAAATCGGCAATTAATGATGCGCATATTTTTGCGAAATACGTGCAAGTTCACATTTTAGCAGGTGTGACTACAGATTAGAGATTGGTGCACTAAGTATTGTTGTGAACTTGTGACATCACAGCATACATACATACATACAGCACTATGTATGTAGCATGTATGTATGGACAGCAGAACCTAACACTACCTAACGCTGTGCACTGGAACCTATCAGCAAGCACAATGACAGAGTCTGTAGGTGGCGACAGCAGCAGCAGCATCAGGAGAAGGATCAAGTGCTAAGTTTTGCTGGCATTGAAGTAATACGTAGTCCACCACAAGGGGGTGATAGACACAAAGAATTGCTAAGGAGAGAGAGTAAGTGGATCTTGCGCGCAGGCGCAATGGGTCCGTTGGGACTCAATGAAAAGATCGACATGGGAGTCTTTTTGTAAATGCTTTCTGTTCATGATTTGATTTTTGCTAACTAATTTGTATTTTAATGTTACATGTCTTTCATATAGTAACGCAGCCCTCCTCTGTGACGCGCAGGCAGGCGCCAGTTAAGTGCAATGCCTGGGCAGCGCAGAGGGAAGCCCGTCATAGCAGTCCTTTAAAAGCAGGTGTAAGAACACTGCTTGATCACAGGCCGGACGAAGCGCTCAGGTGCGAAACGGCCATCGCCTCGTTCTGCTGATGCACATATGTATGTATGTCTGCTCCCTACCTTTTACCACGTTGGAATAAAGCAACCTCTGAAAATATCGGTGAGTGCCGCCCTTGTCTTCTATTATATAAGTGTCACACACAGACAGCTTGACTTTTTATGCCACTTTTCTGATACAAGAGAAATGATAAATGTCCCCTCATGTCTCCATCCCTGATCCAGGCCCCAAGTATTTTCCAGCCAACGGCCCGAGTTGCCTCTGTTCCAGCGCAGGTGACGTGTTGTGTGATGATATCATTGCTAGCAGACAGATGAAATAACATCACTGGGAAAGAGGCAACTTAGGCCATGGGCTAGAAGAGGCCTGCAGCCTGTATCGAGAGGTGTTTAATTTATTTTTCAATCTTTAGACCATTCACACCACATTTGCTGTGAATACAGAAGATAATTCACAAACAGGCTTTTTTTTCTGTCAGATCCCTAAAAAAACTCCCTGTTTTCATAGACTAACTTTGAATTTAGAAATGGTAGGGAACCTTCTGTCGGGGTACTGTATCAATATGTGATCTTTAGATATTTTTTTCTTATTGTGTCAGCTTCTTTTAAAGCCATTTTTCAAATAAATATCCAAAATGTCACCTGAAATTTGTTGAATTTGTAGCATGAATTGCATAGTAATTTACAGTATATATCTAAGTTGATCTTATTTATTACAAAGGTTCTGTCACTTTTACAAAAAGTTTCAGTGATAAATCTGGAAAAAAAATAAGCTGTGCCAACAAAACATATGTTTACCCCCCCCAAAAAAAAACTGATTAAACATTTGCCATAAATGCTTACTCTGCCAAAAAAAGGCAAAAACACTCCATGTTTCTGGCACAGCACATTGTGTGTATTATCCTCTAATTGTACCTTGCTCATCAGAGAGGCATATTCTATAGTAAGCTAATCAAAAGGTGGCATAAAGATAGACAAGTGTGTAACGTTATCATACAGTATCAGCCACTGTGATAAATGTTCCACATCTAGTTCAATTCTAAGCTGTATAAATTTAACATAGTAGCAAATCTCTCCTTTAGTATTTCTACCACTAGTAATCTACCATGTATTATAAATTATGTTAAATGTTATGTCGTGCATAAAGAAACAGAAATAAATCAGATGAAATTGTATGTGTGTATACATATATATATATATATATATATATATATATATATATATTCACTCACTAACATTTCTAATACTGTTATATTATATAATCTTTTTAGGAAATAAAACAAAAAAAAAAAACAGTTTATTGAAATCTTGCATCAATTAAAAATTGGTTCTCACTCTCTACCTACACTATTTCTCTAGACAGGATTATTCATTCACATTTATTTCTCTATTGTACAGATATAATCTTTTTCATTAGCTCAGCCAATTACAAAGTCATATTTTTATTTATACCATACTGAACTTATGTTTTCTTTTTCAGCATACTCAGAATAGAGGATTTTACAGATCATAAAACTGTGTTAGCAATACCTGGAGTTAAGGAAATAAATTATTAATTTAGGTATAATCTGCAAGTTGCTTTATATAATAATTGTCCATCATGTACATTTTTGTTATGCTTTATTTATATACAAGTGAAGAGTCAGGGGCCACCCCTTGGTAATTCAATATTTTGTCAAAACAGTTAAAAGAATATATAGAAAGGTATATAGGGACATATTTACTAATCCTGTCAAAAGTTTAGTAATTAGGGATGAGTGAACCTGAATTGCAAAGTTTGGGTTTGTACCAAATTTTGCAAGTTCGGGTACCCGGACCTGAACCCAGACTTTCCAAGTTTGGACAATTTATGAATTAGGCTTCTTTCACACTAGCATTAGACTTGTCTGGCAGGCTTTTCCCCCTGCGGGATCCATTCTAACGCTTGCATGGAAAACATGCCGAGAGGCGGCCAGACAAAGACTGCAGTGGCCGCATTTCCCACCCATCCTCAGCAGTGCCGTGCTTCTGGCAGTTCAGATCAAATAACCCATATGTAGGTCTGGAGTTATTAATTCATATTCAGTAATGTATTGTCATAAGACTATAACAAATGTCTTTTTCTACATACTTATTATACATTTCTAAAACTTCACTTTTATTGATATCGCTTATAAGCTTGACTAGTAGTTAAACAAACAAAAAGAAACTAAGCTAAAAAACAGTCAGGGTGAGCTAGGGCTATTGCATATGTCGTGCTGGTCTGTGTCTTGGCACCCTATCTATCACAATTAGAGATGAGCGAATATTGCAAAAATTTGATTCGCCGAATTTTTGGGGAAAAATTTGATTCGATACGAATATATTCGTGGCAAATCACATTAAAAAAGTCTATTTCCTGGCTGCTAAGAGCCTTTATAGTGGTGTAGAACAATGTGCCTTGCAGTAACACGCATAGGGAGCCTGCTTTGGTTGTGAAATAATACTGTGAGTCCGTATGACATGCAGATGACAGGCGTCACTCTTAGAATCACTGCATATTTTACTTATTTAGGCTTTCACAGGACCAGAACTGACCAAACAATTCAAGTATCAACTCAGTCTTACAGGTAGATGTTAGCGTCAAGAAGAAACACACTTCTTTTACACCCTCATCAGCTGTTTCCACATAAATGTCTACAGAACCTGTTCTATTAAACGCTTATACAAGAAGAGCCCCCCCCCCCCCGACAGAGTGGAGAGGGTGTCAGCAGTAAGTTTGTGTTGACGTCACTGATTGGAGCATACAACTTCACTCGGTCAGCATTTGCTCAATAATCCATCAGTATTGCTAAAGGCAAAAAAAAAAAATGGATTGTATCTAAAACAGAGATGACACATGAATGAAATATTTGCATGTCGTCTGTGTTTTCTACCCACTCCTGCTTTTGGCTACCAAATCATAAGCAAATTCTGATGGGGGCATACAGGCCTTAAAGCTGCTACACAGACAGGATCCGTTGTGTGTCTCATTTTTCCTTCATTCTGACAGATCAGAAGAAGTGTCAAATAAATGATGATGTCAGCCCGGCCAAAAGCCAAAATAGTGGACCAGTCATGAAGTGGGGAGGGTGGTAGCATGAGAATACCACAGAGTGGGCTTATGACATAGTGGTGAGGTGGAAGCAGCATAAGCAGGCCGCCGAGTGGTGCAATGACAGAGTCTGGAGGTGGCTACAGCATGAGTAGGCCACAGAGTGTCACAATGACAGAGTCTGAGGGTGGCGGCAGCATCAGGAGGCCTGAAGGTGACATACTGTGGAAGTGGGTGGCAATACCAGTACCCGCTGAAGATGGCGGGTGAAAGAAGGAGCACTTGGCATCAGATGTGTGGCATCAGATGGGTAACAGCATCAGAATAGTAGCTTAGGCAGGTAGCAAGAAGAAACCGATCTCTTTTGTTAATTTGTTGGTGTGGCACCATGGATGATCTAGTCTGATGTATCAGGCATTGATGTGTGGAAATCCTGGCTGATCCACCCCTAATTCTTGATGCAGTGTCCCACTATGTGCTAAATGTGGGCACTTTAAACTCTTGCTAAATGTCATATCAAATGTATTGTGGTATCATGCTGTAATTCCCTTTAACAGGCTGGCAGTGTCATTTACCTTTATTCGCTCCTAGGTATTGCTGTCACCACTTATATATATAGCTGGGGGGCGGTGTAAAGTTATTGAGTCCAATGAGAATAAAGAGATGAGGAAGTTAATGGAGGAGGTGGAAATTTGTATTTCCACCGAAATATTTCACAGAATATTTTACCGCATATAAGTGCAGCGCTTAATGCTAAATGCAAGATTTCTTTCCACCAAAATAATTTTAAAAAGATTTTACCGCATATAAGTGCAGCGCTTAACGCTGAATACAATTTTTTTTCCACCAAAATAAGTCACAAAAGATTTTTCCACATATAACAGCATCGCTTTGTTTCACTGAAGGATTATTTTGAAAGTGTGTAGAAGCCACACAGGGGCCCCAGCGCTACAGATTTATCATAGAGACATCATAGAGATTACTGCAGCACTGAATAAAATTTTTCCACTGAAATAAGTCACAAAAGATTTTACCACATATAACTGGAGCGCTGAACGCTGAATTCAATTTTTTTCCCCACCAAAATAAGTCACAAAAGATTTTACCCCATATAACTGCAGCGCTGAACGCCGAGCTTTGCCACATGTAACTGGAACAGTGAACGCCGAGTGTATTTTTCTTTTTCCACATATATACGCCACTTAAAGCTTTTCAACAGAGGGAACAGGCTGTCAGTTAAAAAAAAAAAACAACGTCGCTTGAGGCGGAGTGATCTGAAGTGAACAGGACGTAACTAAGGAAGTAGGCCTTTGTTGGAAGAGTGAGACGCGGTTCTCGTGCGGATACTGTGCTGCAGAAAAGTCCCCGTAGTGTCCAGTAAGCAATACTGCATATAAATGCGGCTGGTATGAATTAGTTCTCATTTTTGTGCAAGGTTGGTGCATAGTGTATTCACCTGTATTGGTCCGCCGCTCTTATGGACATCGTCACATAAGCGCGCAGTGTGTGGAACGTAAATACAAAATTTAACCACAACATAATTCAGTCCATACCGCAAAAAGGACTTTCCCACATATAACTGCAGTGCTTAACACTGAATATATCTTTATTTTTCTACAGAAATACACCACTAAATGCTACATATAACTGCAACAATGAACAGTGAATATATTTTAATTTTTCTACTTATATACATCAATAAAGGTTTTTCAAGATTTAAGTGCAGCTTAGAATGGCGAATGTATATTTCTTTTTCTATTGTTATACGTCAATAAAGGTTATTCTACATGCAGTATAAGTGCACCAGCGAATGGCGAAAGTATATTTCTTTTTCTAACAGTGCAGCGTGTATATATTTTTCTTGTTGCACTGAAATACGCCCCTATATAGCTTTAACCAGAAATAACTGCAACAATGCAGTGCGTATATATTTTTCTTGTTGTATTGAATTTCGCCCCTATACACTTTCAACAGAAATAACTGAGTAAGTGAACTGAGAATATATTTTTCTTGTAGTACTGAATAAGATACTAAGATATAAGCCACTAAAGGCTTTTCAACATCTGCAGCCCAATAACAAAAAGCTGGAATGACAGAGCTGTCTAATGACTATTTGTATCTCCAAATAATCTTTCACTGCACTTGTAAATCACTTTCCTATCAATGTCCCTCACGCCTTCTGACTTCTCTCCCTGCACTACAATGCTGTGAAATGATACCTCCCTATCCTTTCCCTGCACTTATAAATAGTTTTTTCTGTATTTTTTTCCACAATCTTTTTTCCACTTGCTGTCCCTAGTGCCATCACACATCTGTCCCTGCATTCTGAATGCTGAAAAATGTCGGACTGTAAGATGGCCGCCTTATTTATAGGGCTTTGACATTACAGGGCTGGCTGGCTGCTGATTGGCTGCATGCAGGCATGTCAATCTGGTTGATCCCACCTTCCCAGAGTTCCTTGCCCCATGTCCTTAGTCCTCACATGTTTAGCCTCCATTTTAGGAAAATGATGATTCGTTACCATGAAGCACGATGAAATTCGCATTCGTTGTGAATCACATTTTTCCTGAAATTCCAAACGAATTCCATTTCGTCAGCTTCAATTCGCTCATCTCTAATCACAATGCCTATAGACTGCCTGAACCCCTGAAGATGCCAAACGCTCTGCAAAACATATCGGGGTGCAGCCTCTTATTTAGTTTTTAGCACAGGTAGTGAGCGCTATCATAAATATACATAGGAGGCAGAGACAGATAGTCTAAAAGTATAAGCTCCGTTGGCACACAAGCTGAGGAATTGTGAAAGATAGGCTACCAAGCCAAAGACCAGCATGACATGTGCAATAGCCCTAGCTCACCGTGATAGTTTTTAAGCTTAGTTTCTTTTTGTTTGTTTTCTTACTAGTCAAGCTTATAACCTATATCAATAAAAGTGAAGTTTTAGAAATTTATTGTAATTAGGTGAAAAAGGCGTTTCATTATAGTCTTATGACAATTTAGGGCTTCTTGCAGCACACATATAGGCTAATTTTAAGATGGAGTGCAGAAGGGAAACCTTTAGAGGAATTCCATTTTGCATTCCATCATAATAGAAGTCTATGGGAGCATAATGTATTCGTTAAAGGCTTCCGTTTTACATTCCGTCATAATAGAAGTCTATGGGCAGCATAACGGATACCTTCTGGTTTCTGTTATGCAGGAGTCCTGTCCTGCGTAACGGAAACTGGGACAGAAATGTTATGCTGCCCATAGACTTCTATCATAATGGAATGCAAAACGGAATGCCTCAAAAGGTGACCTTTTTGCATTCTGTCTTAATGTAGTTGTCTCATCTCAGACAATGGGGCATATCGCTGGGATATGCCCCCATTGTCTTATAGGTGCAAGTCCTACTGCTGTGACCTGCACAGATATTGAGAACATAGCCCTGAAAGTGGTGGAGGGCACACTGCATGTGCGCAGCCACCCTCAATTCATTTTCTTTGGGGCTGCTGAAAATAACCACGTTATAAAGGAAAATTATAAAGTGAAGTTCAGCTCTCTATTGACTTCAATAGGGTTAGGGTTCGAATTCGGGTCAAGTTCAGTTCCCGAACCTGACCTTTGACCTGAAGTTCGGCCGAACCCGGTAAATCCGAACTTCCATGGGTTCACTCATCCCTATTAGTAATACTTAAGGGCTAATGTATTATGAGGGAAATATTTGAAGTCACTTTTTTGGAATGTCTGCTTTTTAAGCCATCTTCTATAACAAATTTACAAACATTTACTAAAATTTGGCATGCCGTTTGTTAAATTTTTTGCATGAATTGCCTAGTCTAGAGCCTCATATTTAGAGATGAGCAAATTTCTAAAAAATTCGTTTCTAGCTGAATTTATTTGTGACAAATCGCGTTAACCCCTTTCCCGACACATGACGTACTATTACGTCATGGAAACCACTGCGTTCCAGCAATTTAATGTAATAGTACGTCATGGTGATCGGGCGGGCACCGGAGCAGTGCGCGCCCAATCACTGCAGGGGTCCTGCAGTCCGTTGTAGCCAGGCCCTTGCTGTATCCACTGGCATCGCTGTAAAAGCCGATGCCAGTGCATTAACCCCTTCTATAAAGTGGCCCCGCGCTGACCGCGACATAGAAGGGTTTTGTGTGGGGTGCGGGAGAGCATTGAGTCCCCAAGCTGCTTTGGAGGGCACTCGATGTGTCAGAATGCAGCCAAATGCCGTGCCTAGGCTGCCCAATGCTTTGCACATCATCAGAACCTGCTTTTTATGGGTGCCCAGGAGATCCAGCCTCAGGCTGCGTCTCCTAGGCAACCTGTTAGTGTACAACTCAGATGTATTGTAATGCATTGCAGAGAGGTTCAGACCCCCAAAAGTGAATGTCTGAAATAAAGTAAAGAAGAAAAGTAAAAAAAGTGTTTTAAATAAAATTAATAAAGTTTTTATGTAAAAAAACAAAAAAACACCACTTTCCCCTTATTTAATAATAAAAAACTGAAAAAAAACCCCACACATATTAGGTATCACCGTGTCTATAATGACCGGCTCTATAAATATATCACATGATCCACCCTGTCCGTTGAACACCATAAAAAAAAAAAAAAAAACCGTGTACAAAAAGCCATCACAAAAAGTGCAACACCAAGCAATCAAAAAGGCATATGTCCCACAAAGTGGTATCATCCCGCAAAAAATGAGCCCCTACCTAAGACAATCACCCCAAAAAATAAAAAAAATATAGCTCTCAGAACATGGAGACACTAAAACATCTGTTTCTAAACTGCTGTTATTGTGCTAAAGTGAGATACATAAAAAAAAAAAATAATAATATATATATTGGGTATCGCCACATCCATAACAACCAGCTCTATAAAATATCACATGACCTAGCCCCTCAGGTGAACACTGTAAAAAAAAAAAAAAAAACTGTAAAAAAAGCCATTTTTGTCACCTTACATCACAAAATTGCAAGAGCAAGTGATCAAAAAGATGTATGCCCCCAAAATAGTACCAATCAAACCGACACTTCATCCCAATAAAAATGATACCCTTCCTAAGACAATAGGTCAAAAAATAAAAAAGCTATTACTCTAAGACAATGGAGACACTAAAATATGATTTTTGTTTACTTTAAAACTGCTATTATTGTGTTAAAGTATAGTCACTTCCATAACAAACTGCTCTATAAAAATATCACATGACCTAACCCCTCAGGTAAAGACCGTAAAAAAATAAAAATTGAGTAAAAAAAGCTATTTTTGTAATCTTACATCACAAAAATTGCAACACCAAGCGATCAAAAAGGCATATACCCTCCAAAATAGTACCAATCAAACCGTCACCTCATCCTGCAAAAAATAAGACCTTACCTAAGACAATCGGTCAAAAAAAACAAAAAAACTATGGCTCTCAGACTATGGAGAAACTAAAACATCATTATTTTGGTTTCAAAAATGCTATTATTGTGTAAAACTTAAACAAATTAGAAAAAAGTTGACTTCCTAGGTATTGCCACGTCCGTAATGATCTGTTCTATAAAAATAACACTTGAAAACCCCTCAGGTTAACGTTGGAAATATAAATAAATAAAAACTGCGCCAAAACAACAATAAAGTCACCTTGCCCCAAAAAATGTAATGAATGATCAAAAAATTAAATGTACCCAAAATTGGTACCAATAAAAACGCCAACTCTTACTGCAAAAAAACGAGCCCCTGCTGTTATAACATGGTTATAAGGGAAAATAATAGAATTCTTAATAAAGAATACATTGTAGAATGTTGATTAAGTGGTTAAAAATAAAAAACTTAACTTACCCTAGCCACTTGATCGTGTAGTTGGCGATCTCTCTTCTGTCTTCAAGCATTTGCTGTAGTGTAAAGGACCACGTGATGTGACGTCATCACAGGTTCTTTAGACTGCAGCTAATGCTTGAAGAGAGAAGAGAGATCGCCAACTACGCGATCAAGTGGCTAAGGTGAGTTAAGTTTTTTTTATTTTTAACCCCTTAATCCAAATTCTACAAAGCATTCTTTATTAAGAATGCTATTATTTTCCCTTATAACCATGTTATAAGGGAAAATAATAAAATCTCCAGAATACTCACCCCGAAACCGGACTTCAGTGATGAAGTCCGGCTTCGGGTCTGGGTACCAAACATGGTGATTTTTCCAGCGCGCGTGCAAAACGCATTACAAAAGTTTGCACATGCGCGGAAAAATCGGGCATGTTCCCGCAACGCACCTGCATCCTATTGAAAGAGGCCTAAGGGGTTTAGTTCATAAAATGGCGCAATTTTTGGGTGGTTTCTATTATGTAAGCCCCACAAAGTGACTTCAGACCTGAACTGGTCCTTAAAAAGTAGGTTTTGGAAATTTTCCCCAAAAAATCCCCCAAAAATAAAATGTTATATTCAAAATTATCCAAAAATGAAGTAGACATATGGGAAATGTAAAGTAATAACTATTATATGAGGTATCACTATCTATTATAAAAGTAGAGAAATTGAAATTTAAAAGTTTGGGAATTTTTCAAAAATTTTGGGAAATTTGGGATTTTTTCACAAAGAAAGAGGAAATATATTGATTTAAATGTATGACTATCATGAAGTACAATGTGTCACGAGAAAACAGTCTCAAAATGGCTTGGATAATTAACAGTGTTCCAAAGCTATTACCACATAAAGTGACAGATTTTCAAAAAATGGCCTGGGCTGGAAGGTGAAAACTGGCCCCGGGTAGAAGGGGTTAAAAAATGGCTATTTCCTGCTTGCTGGGAGCTTGAATAGAAGTGTAGAAAACTGTGCAATGCAGAAACATGCATAGGGAGTTCGCTGTGCTGGTGAAACAGTACTGAGTCAGTATGATATGCAGATGACAGGCGTAATTCTTAGAATCACTTCACACTACACACTCAACACAGTAGCCTAGTCACAAAGTAGGCCATGCTGATCGTCCTCTGGCGGCTTGATGAAAAATTCCTACACCTTTGATTATGGTATTTTCCCCCAACCCCTCCCCCTCTGTGAACTCTTGCACCACTACTTCTTTTTGGACAAGTAGGAATACTGCGTAGCAGGAGGTCTACCCCAGGCACGTTTGGCTACAGATCTCACACTGCTGCCACCCTACTGACTCACGTGCAACCTGCCACCCTCTCTTCCTGATGATGATGATGATGATGAAGCCCCCTCTTCACCCTGCTCCAATGTGCGATCTGCCACATCATCGTCCGCCACTGTCTGCACATCACTGATGTCACCCTCACCAGTCTCAGGGCATGTCCCTGACCATTTGCTACACCAGCTCCTGCGAGACTATAATTGTTGCTACTTGCCCGCCTGCCACAAGAAGCAGCAGATCTCTCCTCCTGTCTGTCGGACATACTGTACTGTAACATTAACTGCAAGGGTAAAATAGCAATAGTATCAGGAAGCAATTTTGCACCAACTCCGCAACTTGTGACTGACGCATCAAAGTAAGTGTAAAATAATTTGAACACCCTAAAATTTGTAGTATCAAACCAGGTTTGGGTCAAAAACACAGAACAGGTGCAGTTCTTTCCATTACACCTTAAATCTGAGTAGGCTTCACTACTGGTTTTGGCTCACAAAAAATGATGGAAATAACCGACCAAATAACTGAAGTGTGAACTCACCCTAAAGTGTGTAGTATCAGGCTGCTATTTTTTACCAACTCTGCAACTACTGATTGACACATCAATTTTAGTGTAAAATAATTTGACCAACCTAAAATTGTGTAGAGAAGTGCTCTACTTCGGCAAACTCTGCCCTCGGTAGCTAACCCTTTTCGGGTTATCTGTTCTCTGCCTTTGTGGTGTGATCACCTCTAGTATCTTTTTTTATTACGCCTGAGGAGCATGCTTTCTTCACTGTGCAGCATGCCAGACCGCAAGCTTTTATATATAGGAACGTCCAGGGCCACCTATTTTTAGGAAAAGTTTCTGGATGGGGCCGCCCTTGTCAGGGCGGTGACTCTGTGTTTGGAGAACATTAGGGCTTACCAGATCTGACTGGGCGGTCTAGGGACTGTGTTCAATACCAGGACCCTGCCCATCATTTTTTCTGAAGTAAATTTCATATTCTACTTCAAGTTTGACCACAGACGATTCGTGGCTACTGGTAAGATTGTTTCTTTTATATCTGGGAATCTCTACGCTATAGGTTGGAAGTTTTCATTGTTATTATTTTACCCTTGGTATTTGATGACATAGAGGACATTTAACAACATTATTTTGTGTTTGTGGCACTTATGAAGGTGTGCACACACTTTGTGTTTTTTACAAAATTTTTATAATTTTTTTATTAAATGTTACGTTTTAAGCAAGCTACTACCTTATTCCCTTTTTCCCTTGATTGACTTGTCTTGGGGAAGTGATTAGTATACTCCCCCCTGTGGGCATTTCTGTTTACTTACAATAAATGCACCCCAAAACTTGCTGTATCAGACCACACTTTCAGTACAGAAGCAAAGATAAATGTACAGTAAGTAGTAAGATAAATAAATACAACCCAAAACTGCTTGTATCAGACAGCACTTTCAACCCAATAACAGATGCTAGGATTACTGCAATTACTGTTTAAAACAAGCCAAATTCTGAACTTATAGATCACTTTTAGTAACCCCAAATAGTGCAGCAATACGTCATGAACTGCATTTCTTTGTAAGTAATTGGTGCAATTACAGGAAGCTCCGAATGTGTCGCTTCCCATCATTGTACCCCTCAGATGCTGCATTCATCGCTGATTGCAGCATCTGAGTTTATTATTAAAGTGTGCAATTAAAAAAATAAAATAAAATTGATTGCGAAGAGCCAGCCACCGCCATCTTGATTGCAGCATGTCGGCTGCTGTGGTGACATCAGATGTCAACGTGCACGAGATTTCACATGGGATCTTCAATCAAGATTGTGGCAGCAGGCCATTTGCACTCAAACGGATTAATCAAATTTTCCCAGAAATTATGTCCACTTCATAGACTTTGATTCGCTCAACATTAGTCAAAAGTTATATTCACTAGGCTTATGAAGACGTACCATTGATGGAAGGAATTATCCCCTTAAACATGAACATTTGGCTTGGCTGATCATCCGTGCGCTGTGAATGGAAGAGGGGGGAAAAAACATTGCCCCACACTTCTGGAAGTAGTTTTTGTCCCTAAGAACTAAAGAATTGGAAACTTGAGATAATACCATATCCTTATTTCCGTTGCCATCTGTGGTCAGGAAAGAGTCAGGAATTCCGTATTCACATTAAATGGCCAGCCAAAATATTATGTATGGCCAGATTTGAGTCATGCCTCTAAGTATAGTATCACCAGTGCAATTATGGAAATATATAAAATCCTTTTGAGCTATGACTTGCTTTTTAAGCTTTTGATGCTCTGAGAACAATTTACTGGGCAGAGCTTAGAATTAAATTTGCTTAATAAAACCCGGAATGTGGATATCAAAAACAGAACTTTGGATGTGCCAATAATAATCATAGAAAACTGCTAAATTGAGTCATAATTTTGGCACACATTCTATAAGCCACATTTAATAAGTGTCTTTGACACTTTTTATTGCATGTTTAACAAGGGGTGTGGATTTGCGGGAAAAGGTCATCACACTGTGCACCAGAATTGTAAAATATACTAATAGATGTCACAAACTTTTACAGTACAGTTTAAAGGTGTTCCAGAATTATCATTGATCATCAGACACTGTGATAAATCTGATGTAGTTTTAGATTGTCAAGTGTGAGGGGAGTAATGTTTAAAAGGCTTTGCACCATAAAAGTAGAGTATTTTTAGCTTTTTTAGCAAGTTGAATAGGATTTTCAACAAACGTATGAAGTGTTTGTGACATTTTTGTGTATTCTGCAGTGCACCATTTCCAGCATTTTGTACTTATTAAGGGGTGAACAGACATTTTGTGTCCATTGTATTAAATAATATGAGTAGAGATGAGCGAATCAAAGTTGATGAAGTAGAATTATATAAAAATTCCAGGAAAAATTTGATATCCAGATATCCAGCTCCTGTGATGTCTCAGCCCTATAAAACGCCTCCTCATGCCCAGTCTCCGCCATGTTACAGTAAACTTAGTATAGGGAGAGACGTTACAGGCACTAAGTGTTTAGAAAATACTTTATTACAAAAAAAATAAAATTATTGAGCAATTCAGGGAGAGATTATTCATAGTGTAGGGGAAAGATACAGAGGCATTATCCACACAGGGACCAAAAGGAGCGTGTACAGTCTGGGTAATAGGAGCCATTCTATTACACCTTGCCGCACTAATTGGGGCTACTAAAAGTGATATATAACTACAGATTTTAGGTTGTTTTAAACAGTAATTGCAGTAATCCTAGCATCTGTTATTGGGTTTAAAGTGCTGCCTGATACCAGCAGTTTTGGGGTGTATTAGTTTATCTTACTACTTACATTATTCTTTGCTTCTGTACTGAAAGTGCAGTCTGATACAGCCAGTATTGGGGTGCATTTATTTTAGGTAAACAGGAATGCCCACAAGGGATAGTATACTAATTACTTCCCCCAAGACTACCACAAGTCAGTCAAAGGAAAAAGGGAATGAAGGTAGAAGCTTTCTTAAAACTTAACATTTATTAAAAAAAAAAGTAATGCATTACAAAGCAAATTTTTGGGCAAAATTCAACGAAGCAGCAAAATCGAATTTTTCAAAACTTCAATCATCACTACTTGTGACAGTATTACTTTTAGGAATCCGCCTTTGAACTTGTTCAATGTGCAGTGAGCCCCTGAGAAACCGGAGCAGTGGATAGGATTGGTAGCAACTCTGGCTGTTACAGTCAATCACAATGGCTTTACTCAGACCATTGCTCCATGCAGTAAAAAGAGGGCACACTCTTTCTTCTCTCTGGGCACTATCTCTGGTTCTGGGGGCTGACTGATGGTAATTGTAATGCTGGTGATATTAAGTGATCGTATGGGTGCAAGGCAGGCCTATTGTAGCGGAATAAAAGTCTCTCTTCACTGAAGTGCAAAATAAGAGTTATGGTATATCCAACAATAGGAAAACACAGGTCTAACTGTACACAAAGCAATCTATGGATTTAGGCAGGGATAAAAGATATGACTCTTTTTCTTCTCTTTCTTAAGTCTCTTCCAGTAGAATCTATGGTAAACAATAGTACTTTTTTCAATGGTGGCTCTAATGTTCACTTCATGATACAGAGTATTAGGGGTACTACTGGCAAGCTCGTGTTCAGGTGTGAATGGTATCTTAACAGTGTCCCTCACTTCAGTAAAGTCTTAATAGCTTTTGGTGGCAGGTTACCTAACTGACTCCAGTTCTTGGTCATGCACACTAAGTTCTCTAGTTCTCTCCTTTGTCTTACTTCTTCTCTCTTTCTGTAGATAATGAACAGATCAGCGAGTCTCTGTAGCTTTTGTTTGGGCCAGGAAACAGGGAGCACAAATCATGGCATCCTCTGTCTTCCAACCCTCACTCTTAACTGAATGAGCTGGAGGTGGATCCTGGATCGCTACCTAACCTCCTGCAAAGGTTGAGCCAGGATTCTTAACCTTGGCTGTGCCATCTATACATGGTTTTTCTGGGTGCAACACATTGCATTACACAACATTACATAACATTACATTACATAATGAAATAAACATATTTGCAGATGCTCCCTTTTTCTGGAGCATTGCCAGTGAATCAACCATCACAACATCTTGTGGCTGAGCGTTCAATAGTCTCACTGCTTTTACAGTAAAGAAGTCTTATCTACGTATCTTGATGGTCAAATCATCTTTCCTCCAGATAAATGCTGTAGATGTATTGCTATGAGAAATTAATTTGCAAGACCGGGGCATTTATTAATGTGAATGTTAAAAAGGTTGGCCGAGAAAATCAAAACTCAAGGATGAGCCCTTCAATAGCGAGACATAAAAAAAGCAAAAAAATAAATAAATAAATAAATATATATATATATATATATATATATATATACATATATATAAATTGTACTGTGCTAAACTGTCAGATTTTGTGTAAACAAATTTTAAAAAAAGAATAAGAACAAGAAGAATTATTTCAGAATTTTCATGTTTAATGTCACCTATATAATTCAATTGAAAAATACACTTTTTGGGTGGAAAAATACAAATAAAGAACTAAAATAATATAGTTGCACTCAAACTAATACTTCGTTGAAGTACCAAATTTTGATCTTCTTTTGGCAAAGCCATCCTTTTGATACGGAGGTTGTTGTTGTGCTGAAAGGTGAAATTCCTCTTCATTTTCAGCTTTTTAGCAGAAGTCTGAAGGTTTTGTGCCAAAATTGACTGATATTTGGAACTGTTCGGAAATCACTCCACCTTTATCTAATACTTATTTCCAACTGCAGATAAACGGCACCGAAGCATATCCATTGCAAACTGGAACTGCAATGGTGATGTGTCTGTATACAACACATGACTGCTGAGGATAGTGATTGGCTGCAGTAATCACATTCCTCACACCAGCAAGTCATTGTTCATGTCAGTATCACAGCTGATTTTTTTCTACTGGAGGGGTTGCCAAGATTTGTATTTTTTCTAGACAACCCATTTAAACTAAGGTTACTTTCACACCACGTTCAGTGAACACACTTAGGAAAGCATCAGGCGCATATGATAAATTAAATCATTGGACCCTATTTACCCAACAGAAGCCAAAAGACTGTCCTTTTGACACTGTCAGGCCATAATGTGTAAGTATATGATTTTAACTGCATAAGAAATCACAACAAAATACACTTTGTTTTACAGTGAGATTCTACCATTTTTTTTTTAATCACATGGTACTGTATTTGGTTTGGCATTCCAATGTGACCATGAACAATTAATGCCGCTGTATGGTTAAACAGTGAGAGGCATACATTAGAGAATACTCCCAAATCTGATGTATCTTTCTCATAAATTCTGTAGTGTGGATATAGACTAACATAGTTTATATCTAACTTTTGACAATGATAGACCCTTTTCCCATGGTAAGCATTTGGTTAGTATTTTGTATCAGTACTTATAAGCCAAAAACAGGAATGGAACAAACACAAATTATCATGGAAATATTTGCACACTTTCAGTGTTGTGGACCCATAACTGGCATTGCCTTATAAAAACCGATTGAAAATACTGACTAAAACACTACTATGTAAAACACTAAGTTATTTAGAACTATTTTAATCTCCTTAAGTCTGAGATGCTAGCCTTCCAATTTCTCAGAATTGAGTTTATTGCATATTCTAGGATAAAAAAATTTACTCAAATGTGGATATAGTAAACACACAATGCAACACTGAAATAAAAAATGCCCCCCAAAAAACCCCAAAATTTCCTAATGTTCAGTGTCCAATCATATACCAAACAGTCCAGAGGTAAAGTTGCAACAACAAGTTTCCTACTTCAACTACAAATATAGTGCCCCTTGAAAAATCATTTTCACTTCTATAACCAAATAAAATGATTACAACATTATTTTTTTAAGCCCGGAGGAAAGGGGAGGAAGGACATATCTATGATCACAGCAATGGGACCAAATCTAGTGCATATATGGATATACAGGATCAGAACTAAGCTCATAACATAAATGGAGCACCAGAACCAACCAGTATAGAGATCAATGGCAAAGTCAGGATAACCACTGTCAGTTTGCATTGGATGAAATTACACCACCCAGTATAATCTTAACAATGTTAATGATATGTTGAGAGTTGTTGTTTCACAAACATGAATGCTTCCCCCATCATTACTCTGCTGATCACATAAGTGATTGTAGTCATAACAAGACACAGCTACAGGTAGAATAGACAGTAACACCTGATTGATATCATTGCCTTTTATTTTCTTCTACATCACCTCTATACCATTAAGATTATTTTTCCTGTCCACAGCACATCTGAGTTGGCTACCCAGATGTTTTAGATTCTCAGTTTTCTGCGCATCCACTACAGTGTACCCCCTAAATATAACAGCACTACAAAAAAATGTATTCCTGAATATAATAGTTCCACACATTGACACCCGAATACAAAAAAAACCCCCAGTGCAGTGGCATACCAAGAAATGACAGCAAATTTCCGACCCCCCCCCCCTTCTTCACAACCCCATCCCCCCATGCAACGTCCACTCCTGTGGCTAGCAAAGATCGCTTTCTCAAACTTTCCTACAGTGTCACTTTATATAATGTAATTGTATAATTCATTGCCCCAGTGAATAAAAATATGGTCAGCACTGTGTCTCATGAATAAAAAAGAACACCCTATTGCCCTCATAATTAAGAATCACACCATTTAATATCACATAACCTGGCCTCTACCTGCCAAAATCCTAAGGATCAGTGTTCTGTATCACTGCTACCATGTACAATTGTATACATATAATAAGGGAGTGGACATAATTAAAGGGTAACTAAACCTGTATATGAACTTTTAATATGTTGTCCCTAATGCCCTAATAAAACTATTTCTAATATGTTTTATAAATCAATTTTGTATTTTTCTTAGATTTTTACTTCCCTAAAGTGCACCATTCACTGCATGCTTTAAAATCAGTTCTCTGTACACTGCTGACTTGCTCAGCGGTGTACAAAGTACTGAGTGCACATCTTCTCAATGGGACCACAGCAGCACTGTGACTATGGGCAGGAGCACTCATTGTTGCTCCAGCCCCTGCTCCCCGGAGGATTTTTTTACTCCTGGCATAGCACATGGGTACTTTGTACCCATGTACTATACTAGGATTAAATAAGCGGAGCGGGCTCCTGCTTCTACCTGCGCCAATTAGAGAACTGCATGTCAGCTCTTAGCTTAGCGGAGTAGGCAGAAGCAGGAGCCCGCTCTGCTCAGCTAACCCTGGCATAGTGCATGGGTACAGAGTACCCAGGTGCTATGCCAGGAGTTAATAATCCTCCGGGAAGCACGGGCAGGAGCAACGATATGCGTTCCTGCCCCTAAGTCACAGCGCTGCAGCAGTACCATTGAGAAAATGTGCACTCCGTACATTGCACACCGCTGAGCAAGTCAGCGGTGTACGGAGAACTGATTTTTAAGCACACAGTGAATGGTGCATTTTAGGCTACTTTCACACTAGCGGTAGTACGAATCCGACAGGCTGTTCACTCAACGGAACAGCCTGTCTGATCCGTCCTGCCGCTAGTGAACGTGTGCCCCTGGACTACCGCTCCGGCCCCATTGACTATAATAGGGGCGTAGCCGAGTCCGACATTTATTCTGGCAGCCTCTTGGCATGCCTCTGCGGGACCTCCACCATGCCCCCATTATAGTGAATGGTAGTACGGGGGCACGCGTTCACTAGCGGCAGGACGGATCCGACAGGCTGTTCCGTCGGGTGAACAGCCTATCGGATCCGTCCTGCCATTAGTGTGAAACTAGCCTTAGGGAAGTAAAACTATAAGAAAAATACTAAATTGATTAATGAAATATATTAGAAATAGTTTTATTAGGGCATTCGGGACAACATATTAAAAGTTCATATAAAGGTTTAGTTACTCTTTGAATCTATTGAAATGGCACCAAGTCGGCCTCCTGCTTCTGCTCCACCCAAACATTACAGTATATCAAAATCACTGTCCGAATCTGAGAATAGGAAAAAAAATAAAAAAGATTACAACTTGCATGGATTTGATATCAGAACATGGCAATTCCACACATTTAAATGAATACAATTTCATAGATGGGCTTATAATGTTGAAAATGGCTGAAGTGGAGACCATATGTCTTATTTCAGTGTCTCTTTAAAGTTAGTGTTGATCGCGTATATTCTAATCGTAAATTTTTATTGCGAATATCAGCACCTTGAGAATTTGCAAAGATCTAGAGTATAGTGCTATATCTTCGTAATTGCTAATATTCTAAAAAAATATTCATCAGTACCCTCACTGCTTCTTGCTTGTGAGCCAATGAGAAGGCTGCCATATCTTTGTCTGAGCTTAGCAACCAATAGGAAAGTTGCCTACCCCTTACTATATACGAAACTCTGCAGCAGCCATTTTCCGCAGTTTTTTGCAGTTCTGAGAGAGACAGCAGTGTCATTGATGTGCTCTGTACTTTGCTAAGTCATCTGGATCCTTTTTTAATTACATTAGTTAGTTAGCTCATATATATAATACAGATAGTTAGTGGGATGTAGTCAGGGTAGGTTAGATAGTGATATAGTGTAGCTGATAGGTTCCAGTGCAGGGTGTTAGGTAGTGTGATAGGAATTACTGTGCTGTAATAGCGAATACATTGGAGCACTCTATCTGCATATAAAGCTATTGTTCTGCCATGCATGCAAAATGTAATCTAAAACAGTGCTGTAATGTAAAATTACTAACAATGATCAGGAGTTCTTCCTTACAGTCATGAAAGTTGCTGCCAACCATTTTCTCCAGTCTCAGGAAACTTCTAGCAGCTTGAAAAATGTACCAAAAGTGAGCAACACCAGTATTGCGCATATTACATTGCCGAGTTTCGCAATCAAGAAAATAATGACTACATATCGCAAATTCTAGAATTTGCGAATTTATGGCAAATATTAGGCCAAAAAATTGCTAAATATCGCGAAAACAAATATTGCCTATGTTGCTCATCACAATTTAAAATTTGTATCCTAGTTTTGAAATAAAAAATAAAATTAACTTCATCACTGTATATTTTTTGTTTTATATGTAACTTTCTGAGATTTACATCTAATGTAAAATGTTCCCTAGCAATCAGTTTCTAACATTACCTTTGATGTGTTGCATTTTCATTTCATTTGGAAAATCAAAGAAAGAGAAGAGGCCTCAGAGAAGATGTGCTCGATATGTAGATCATGAGGCTCAGCAAAATGTGTCATTTCTCCCGTGTTTAATCCCTCTTGTTTGCACAGTTCGCTAATTCTGATACCTCCCGGAGCTGACATATTTTCTAAGACAAAACATATATAGTGTTGTATTTTATAGAAGGGATGGTACATTTAGAATATGTATATGCAACACTTTAGATAATTGCAAAAATTAGAATGTAAGACTTTGGTTCTGTCCTTATATTAAGAATGTTAATAGTAAAGTCACATTGCCTAAAGTAACTACACTGACAAGCAAAAGGGTAACCATCTTTTGAACTTTTGACTTTCAGTCTCCATATCTCACCATCCACTACAGCTTTGAATGTGAGACTACCATCATTTTATAGACAATCATGTTGGGTATATCATGCATAGATTGGACGTGCAACTATTAACATATGATTAGTTATGCAGATTCTTGTCATGTTACTGCATTGTTGCTGTTTTGCTCCTACAACTCAAAATTTTAATTATTTTATAAATCCACCTTTGGCTTTTACACTGCCTGAATCCTTTTGGGCATGCTCTTGATCAAATGTTGGCATGTCTCAACTAAAATCTGTTGAATGGACTTTATTTCGCATTCTTCCAACTGTCAATGCACTCACATGATGCAGTTTGCCAACCAGTGACCTTTTACTACTGTTGGTGGAACCTGTTCTCACATTCCCTAATAGCTCAGTGTGTTATGAGGTTGATTCCCAAGCAAAATGTCACTGGTACAAATTCGGGAGCAGCCCATCCATAGCAGTATATCGGCTAAGAAAATTGGCAAACTGCATCATGTGAGTGCATTGACAGTTGGAAGAATACAAAATGAAGTCCATCCAACAGATTTTAGTCGAGATATGCCTAAATCTGATCAATAGTCCAAAAGGATTCAGGCAGTGTGAAAGCCAAATTAAGAGTTTTAGGAGCAAAACAGTAACAATGCATCTACATGACAAGAATCTGCATGACTTATCGTATGCTATATATTACTTAAGTCGAACTTAAGTATGAGATAGCCAAGATGATTGTCTATAAAATGATGTTAGTCTCACATTCTAAGCCGTGGTGGATGGAGAGATTTGGAACCCGAAAGTCAAAAGTTCAAAACATTGTTACCCTTTTGCTCGTCAGTGTATTATCAGATTCACTATGATGACTAACAAAGCTAAAAAAAATACCTGATTAGTAATATCATAATCCATTTTATATTTGAGAAATTGCTATTCATACTTACCACAGTAGGCAGTGGCGTAACTAGAGTTCTATGGGCCCTAGGGCAAACTTTGAATTGGATGGGGGCCCCCCCTGGGCCCGACCCCAAAAACACCCCCCCCTCACCTCCGGTCGCACCCTCTTGTTACGCCCCCGCTCCCATCACTACAGAACATACAGGCTAATACAGCGTCACATACCTCTTACATTCAGTGACATCTTTTTTGATGTAGACGTTCTCTTTCCTGATCTTCTCCTTTCAGATCTTTAGAGCAGACCACCATTTTCAACCATTTCTCGTCTCAGCAGTTTGACAAAAAAAATCTTAGTTTACTACTTTTCAATCATCCTACCCCCCCAATACTGTGCCGCTGTGCTCCCCAATATTATACTGCAGAAACAGATAAAACCCCTGATAATACAAGTGCCATGCAGATAATGCCCCCTGCAATAATTATTGGATAATAACTGCACATTTGACCCCCTCTGTATTTAGTTGAATGATTGCCCCCTCTCACTGTACAACCTACCCATTCTATCAACGGCTGTCTGCACAGTCAACCATCTCTCTGGACGCATGCCCCAGCTGTGGTCAGTGGTAGTACGGGCCATTCTTTCGCTATCATGGCACTATGTTAAGGTTATGACGCTCGTCAGGGGGGCTGGCTCCGAGCCCCTGGATCCATTGTTGCCTAGGGCCAAGGCAATCCTGTATCGCTACGTTAGCATGTTGGTAAGGCAGCATTTGCAGGGATATAGGGATTGCTTTGCTTTGGCGAAATGATATGGGTTTGTTCCAGGTTGTTAACAGTGCACCTTGCCCTTGCTGGGCGTTGCTATTGGTTTCTTTTCACGGCCATATTACATCGGGTATCTGGGGAGGGTGCTTGTTTGATAGGGTTATAATCACAGTGAAGGGTACAACCCGTTTATAAGAGTCTGGCTGAGGGGGAACGAAGTCGCTACCTGCACTTGATCTGGGGGTCTCTCACAGTACACCGGTGTCAATCGGAGCCCCCTGGGCACGGGGCAGAAGCCGCAGTGCTTAGCGGTGGTAGGTTAGGTTGGCCTGGGGCAACAACAGGCCTACCTATGTCCAGCCTGAAATTACTCTCAGTTCAGAGACCCATGCAATTATATGTTATGATGTCCTCAGTTATATGCTTCCCTTCATTCCGGGGAGGAGGCTTATGCATACATTCCCAGCTGGTTGTCTGCCCAGGCTGCAACCTCATTATTTCAAGACCCCATGGCTGGGTCCACTTCATTGCCTCACCACTTTACCACGTCTTTTTTGCTCCAGTGTATTGTCTACACTTCTTTCTGCCAGGTGCGCCCTGGCTTTTTCTCACGTCACATGTCTATTTTCCTCCCTTATGTCTGCTCCTGGCCACCTGATACGCTCAGGCCTCTCTCACGTCCACCTGATTCACTCAGGTTTCCCGCGGGTTTACCATTTTTCTGTCTGCCAGGTACGCCCTGGATTTTCTTCTATTCCTGCCAACTGTCTCCTCATATAGTTCTCTTTTATGTCCCCACACATGTGGGTTCTATCTCTCACTCGCCTGCTCTTTAGGGTCATGCAACCCATCTCTGCCTTGCTTGGTACGACCAGGCACCGCCACTTCAGGCTAGCCAGGTGCGCCCTGGTCTTCCTCCAGTTTCATGTACGTCTCTTTCTTCATGTTGCAACCTGCCATCTGGTCCGGTACGCCCAGGCCATACCCTTCTCAGCAGTCCTCCTCACCAGGTACGCCCTGGTCCTTTTTGTTGTCTACGTCCAACTGTCTCATGCCTGATAATCAACCAGGCCGCATGTTGCGTTTTCCGCCTTTGTACGTGTTCGATGTCCAGGATCGCCCTGGTGTATCTTTTACCCTCTCCAGAGTCTCTGCTTGTCTGTCGTAAGGGTCAGTCACTGTCACTTGGGCCCAACACCTGTGTTCCGCTCAAATTCTTTCTTCTCTCACATACCACTATCCCATTGGGTCCCTTTTTATCCGCAGTCTAGGTTCAAGATAGGCGCCCCTTTCATTCATATTCCTGGGAAGTCTGGTCGCGTTGCTGGTCATGTTTGTTCAGTTAGTATCCCTTACGGTTTTGTTTCTTTAGCTTCTAAGATACCCGTGGGTGCTCCTAGGAATCTAGTTGCCTTCATTCAGGTAAGTAGAAGTACGATCTGCTATGTCGGGCTTCTGGTATAGCCGATCATGGCAACATCTCCCGTCCCTTTCAGGTGAAGTTCCTTTGGCCGATTCAGCACTTATCTCCCAGGGAACTCGCCCCAGGGGTACGCTTCCCCAGCTCCTTCTGTATTTTTTTCATATTTCAGCACACCATGTCGCACGGTTCCGAGGATGCCTTGTCAGTCGTTGAATCCGCTGTTTCGGAATGAGCTAGCCATTCATCTTACTGAAGCTGGACGATTCCCAAGCTGATTTCTGAACTGAACAAGTGGGGGATTCGTCATTCAGCTTCAACCTGCAAACAGAACTGTACCGCCTGTTGTTTCCCGAGCCATCTACTGCAGCCACCGAACAAGTCTCAATGTCTACTATTCAGTTGTCACTGACTCAGCTACACGCCACCATAAATAGCCTGACCAGTTCCATTGTGGACATTAATACCATGCTCTAGGTGGTTTAAAGTGGGGACATGACAACTACTGCACCCGCTGACTCCATCCTCGGTCCTTCCACTTCCCCTCCTTCTTTCCCAGGTAGGGTTCCAGGGGTCCTGGAGAATTCTCCCTCCTTTTTCGTCCCAGAGAAACTCCGCAGAGACATACTGACAGGAAAGGACGTCAACCTAGCAGCCGTCCTTATTTCAACCCATGACACCATTGAAAGCAGGACCATTGCTTGCGACGACGTGTCAGTGGTCCTGAAATCTAAGGACACGTGCCTGTATCAGCCTGTATCAGGACATCATCTGTTCCGCGCAGCCATCTAGGAGGGAAGAACTGGATACATACCTGTACAGGGTCACGAAGCTGGGGTACAAATACGGGGGTTTCGCATTTTACGACTATCACAGGTCATTTTTGGCAAAGGCAGCCGCCACTCTCGCACAATTTCAGCATATCGCAAATTGGGCGTCCTTAGATATGGAGCTGTCTTGCAGGCATTTTGCCGGGCTTCAAGCCCCAACTTGCTCTAATTGCCAATTGGTGTTGCACGTGTCTGACTGGTGTCCCAACTTGAACGTCGCTGCCCAAGCAAAGCAGCAGCCTAGCTCATCATGCTTACAAAAACCAGGTCCAATTTTGGATAAACTGGGGCGGCCTATCGTATTCCTGCGAAAAAAATCTGATATTCAATAATTTCAGTCTCACACTTTGCAATTACAACAAGTGTAAGGCACTACACATATAGGCCAAGGCCAATAAGATAATGGGTTGCATCAAAAGGAGCATAGATGCCCGGGATGAGAACATAGTCCTACCACTTTACAAATCACTAGTGAGACCACACATGGAGTACTGTGTACAGTTCTGGGCTCCTGTGAAAAAGGCAGACATAGCAGAGCTGGAGAGGGTTCAGAGGAGGGCAACTAAAGTAATAACTGGAATGGGGCAACTACAGTACCCTGAAAAGTTATCAAAATTAGGGTTATTCACTTTAGAAAAAAGACGACTGAGGGGAGATCTAATAACTATATATCAATATATCAGGGGTCAGTACAGAGATCTCTCCCATCATCTATTTATCCCCAGGACTGTGACTGTGACGAGGGGACATCCTCTGCGTCTGGAGAAAAGAAGGTTTGTACACAAACATAGAAAAGGATTCTTCACGGTAAGAGCAGTGAGACTGTGGAACTCTCTGCCTGAGGAGGTGGTGATGGTGAGTACAATGAAGGAATTTAAGAGGGGACTGGATGTATTACTGGAGTGTAATAATATTACAGGTTATAGCTACTAGAGAGGGATCGTTGATCCAGGGAGTTATTCTGATTGCCTGATTGGAGTCGGGAAGGAATTTTTTCTTCTTAAGTGGGGAAAATTGGCTTCTGCCTCACAGATTTTTTTTTACTTCCTCTGGATCAACTTGTAGGAAACAGGCCAAACTGGATGGACAAATGTCTTTTTTTGGTCTTATATACTATATATATATGTTCCATCTGCTTCCGGGCCCATCCCCAATCCTCCTGCTCCCAAAGCGCTGCCAAAATTTCCTGACTAGCCGACATCAACGTTCCCGCTATAATCGCCCTTCTAAAAAATCATCACAATCCGGAATTTGTACAGTTCCTGCATTCGGGTTTTACTGTAGGCTTCCATACGGTTCTGGTCACATTGCCCCAAGTCTCATGGTAAGCACCAAACCTGGTGTCAGTCTTAGAAGACCCAGGCTGGGTGGATTCCCTCTTGCAGGCCGAAATGCAGCAAGGGTTCATCATAGGCCCCTTTTCCTACCCTCCCTTTCATATTTACAGAGTAAGCCCCATCGGTTTGGTTTCCAAAAAAAGTACCAATAAAAAGAGATGCATTTACGATTTGTCAGCTCCTCATGCCTCTAGCATTTCAAGCCTCAACTCATTGATACCATCAGAAGAGTATTCCATGCAATCCCTCCCTCGACGAAGCCATACAATTGATACTACAGGTAGGGGTGGGAGCCTGGCTGTCAAAAGCCGACATCTCAGATGCATTCAAATTGCTGCCAATTCAACCACACCTGTGGGCTTTCTATGGATAAAATGGAGGGACCTGTACTACTTCGCCACCCATCTGACGTTAGGGTCAAAGATCAGCCCCTGGCTCTTTGACCAGTTCGCCCAGGCCCTCCATTGGATTCTGGTCAACCACGGCAATTGTCCAAGAGTAATCCATTACCTGGATGACTTCCTATTGGTTGAAAGCTCAAATCACGTCCCTGATAGGGAACGAGGACCATCTCAAAGGCGATCTACATTCACTGTTGGGCTCACTCCATTTTGCCACTAGAATCATACCACAGGGCTGCTCATTCACTTTAAGGCTCCTCAGACTGTTGCCAACAGCTACGGACCAGGACTTCCTTATCCAGTTGGATCCGGAAGCCTTGGCCGACTTAGCAATGTGGAGGGTATTTTTATCAGAGTGGAATGGCATATCACTGTTCGTTCTGCACTGGAAAAAGACCTTCCCGACCGAATTCACGGATGCAGCCGCTTCTATTGGTTTTGGCGCCATCTGCGGTCGGCAATGGTTTGCGGACTCTTGGCCTCCCCAAATTCTGGAAGATCCTCATGCCATCATATCCTCTCCACTACTGGAAATATACCCCATTGTGGCCGCCACCCGAGTCTGGGGCAAAGATTGGCATACCATGCCAGTATCATTCATTACCGACAATCACACGGTAGTCAATATCCTTACCAAGGTTAGGTCCACCTCACCCAAGGTCATGCACTTCTTTCACAAACTCACTTGGTTAGCCTTAAAACATAATTTTCATGTCTCGTGTTCACACATCCAGGATATCAAGAACGTGGCAGCAGACGCACTGTCCCGGTAAAATTTTAACCTTTTCTTCCAGGTCATGCCACAGGCAGAACAGATCGGTGTATCTCCCCCGAGGTTCGAATCACTGATAATGGACTAGACAGGCATGTCTCAGTGGCGCATGCCGGAGGGGGATCCATGGCAAAACTCCAATGGAAAATTACGTAGTTGACGCAGAGACGGGTTTTAAAACATCCAGTGTGTGTATACGATCAGGTATGATGTTAAATCGATCAGGTAGTGTAAGGATTATGCCCACTTCACAGTGACAGACCAAACTCTCACAGGCCAAACTCCCCATTTAACGCACCGCAAACAGTCCATTTGCACAACCGCAAACTCCCCGTTTGCACAAGTTTGGATACCAAGCTCGCCATGTCCCATTCCTTGTCCTCACTGATGTCATTGAAGGTCTCTTCCTCCACCCAGCCACGTACAACACCAAGGAACCCCGAAAGGTGACAACAAGCCCCCTGGGACGCCTGCTGTGGTTGGTCTTCCACCTCCTCAAAGCCACCTTCCTCCTCTGACTTCTCTTCTTCAGACTCCTCTCTCTGCGTTGCCGCAGGTCCAGCAATTGACAACAACAAGGCTGCTTCTGGTGGTGATGGTGAGCACAACTCTTCCTCTTCATGCTCATCTATGGCCTGATCCAGCACTCTTCGCAGGGCCCGCTCCAGAAAAAACGCATATGCGATGAGGTCGATGATGGTGCCTTGGGTTTGACTGACCAGGTTTGTCACCTCCGCAAAAGGACACATGAGCCTACAGCCATTGTGCATGAGCGTTCAGTAACGCGGCCAAAAAATACCCAGCTCCGCAGAGGCTGTCCTCTTTTTTTAAATAAAAAAAATCTGTGCTTACCAGTTTAATCTCTGTTTTGTCCCCTATTAGGGGCCGGTGTATGGAATATATTTTAGGAACCCGGAGATGGAAAAAGATGGTTGGTCGGTCCTCTTCCTTCCAATTTGGGGCACGGCGCGTGCGCCGTGCAATGTACTGTGCCACTCTATATGAGCGGTGTGTTAAGTAGTACTATTCTTATCAGTTTAATCCCTGTTACGTCCCCTATTAGGGGACGTGTATCGAATAGATTTTAGGAACCGGGAGATGGAAAAAGATGATTGGTCAGTCCTCTTACTTCCAATTTGGGGCACTGCGCGTGTGCCACGCAATGTACTGTGCCACCAATACAAATAGTGTGAACTACTATTCTTACCATTTTAATCTTTATTAAGTCCCCTATCAGGTGACGTGTATTGAATTGAATCCTTGCATGGGGAGATAGAGAAAAAAGCTTGCTCTGTCCGCTTCCTTCTAATTTTGGGCACTTGCAATGGAATTTGCCACCAATGCAACTAGTGTTAACTAAGTACTATTCCTATCAGTTTAATCTCTGTTTTGTCCCTTATCAGGGCCAGGGCCAGGGCCGGTGTAGTGAATAGATTTTTGGAACCGGGAGATGGAAAAAGACCCATGCTCGTTTCGCTTCGTTTGAATTTTAGTCACTGCGCATGCGCCGTGCAATGTACTGTGACACCCTATATGAGCAGTGGGCAGTGGGCACAGTACAGTCTGTGGGCCTGACACACACTGGCAGGCAACAGCAATTATATTAAAGGGTAAAAACTAAATGACTTTTTTATCTGCAAGGTACTTTGCCACCCTATATGAGTGGTGGGCACTGGCAGTGGGCTCAGTACAGTCAGTAGGCCTGACACACACGGGCAGGAAACTGCAATTATATTAAAAGGTAAAAAATAAATGACTTTTTTATCTGCAAGGTACTTTGCCACCCTATATAAGTGGTGGGCAGTTGGCACAGGTACAGTCAGTGGGCCTGACACACAATGGCAGGCAACTGCAATTATATTAAAGGGTAAAAATTAAATGACTTTTTTATCTGCAAGGTACTGTGTCACCCGATATGAGTGGTGGGCACTGGCAGTGGGCACAGTACAGTCTGTGGGCCTGACACACACTGGCAGGTAACTGCATTTATATTAAAGGGTAAAAATTTAATTACTTTTTTATCTGCAAGGTTCTGTGCCACCCTTTATGAGTTGTGTGCACACAGTACAGTCTGTGGGCCTGCGGCCTCTCACACACAGGCAGGCAACTGCAATATATATATATATAAAAAATAAATAAGAGCAGACTGATGTACCAGCCCTAAAAAGGGCTTTTCTGGGGTGCTGTCAGGACGCTGTCCTTACAGAAGATGGCCCCTTTCACACGAGCGAGTTTTCCGCACGGGTGCAATGCGTGATGTGAACCAGTAGCATCCACACTGAATCCTGACCCATTCATTTCAATGGGTCTGTGTACATGAGCGTTTTATTTCACGCATCACTTGTGCATTGCGCGAAAATCGCAGCATGTTCTATATTCTGTGTTTGAATGGGGCTGCATGAAAAACGCATTGCATCCGCAAGCAAGTGCGGGTGCGTTGCGTTTTTCACTGATGGTTGCTAGGAGATGTTGTTTGTAAACCTTTAAAACGCATTGCAGCCGCGCAGAAAAAACTGAACAGCTGAACGCAATCACAGGCAAAACTGGATGGCTTTGCCTGTGAAATCGCACAATTTTCACTGAACTCAGACATGCTCGTGTGAAAGAGGCCGATGAGTCTTTGAGGACTGGAGTGGACACAGAACACTGGCCTAGCTAACACTTTCCCCATTAATTCAGCAGCAGCACTCTCTCTGCTCTTACTAACACTGCAGCTTCAGAATGAATCTAAGATGGATGCCGTCCTTGCTTTTTGATAGGAGGTGGGAGGGTCTGGGAGGGAGGGTATGCTGATTGGTTGGAATGTGTCTGCTGACTGTGAGGTACAGAGTCAAATTTTGCTCAATGATGACGTATAGGGGTCGAACCGAACATCGCATATGTTCGCCCGCCGCGGCGAACGTGAACATGCGATGTTCGCCTGCGAATAGTTCGGGACATCTCTAGTGGAAATACCATCAGCAGCACGTCTACAAGCATGCGCTTGTACTCGCGCATCTTCCGATAGGAGGTGGGAGGGTCTGGGAGGGAGGGTATGCTGATTGGCTGGAATGTGTCTGCTGACTGTGAGGTACAGGGTCAAAGTTTGCTCAATGATGACGTATAGGGGGTGAATCGAAAATAGCATATGTTCGCCCGCCGCGGCGAACGCGAACATGCAATGTTCGCCGGGAACTATTCGCCGGCGAATAGTTCGGGACATCTCTAGAGGTCACGTTCCTCATGGCTTTCTTGGCATATTCATATTCATGGCCTGACATCCGCCCCCAGCGCTTTCCTCCTGCCTGACGAAGGGCATAATTATTGCCCGAAACGTTGCAAGTGTATACCACCATGTCCGGCTAACGTAATAAATTATGTGCATCTAACTTTCTGGAGTGCAGTCTCGTCTATTGTGAATGTCTTTCTTGGCATATTGCCATACTGATCTCCGCCTCTCTTACAATACCATCCGGTTGTACTTGCCAGGGGTTCAGCATCACCTAATCATTTCTCATCCGGGCAGATTCTGTGTCCTCATCCCATGCCATTAAGGTCACGTTGCAGGGCATTCAAAAGAGCTCTGCAAAGTCCAAGCCCACCAGGCAACCCGTCTCCGGGGAGTTGTTCAGAAAAATCTCATCCTCCCTAGATGGTAATCCCTTTGGGACATTCAAAAGCCTCATACTCAAGGCTGCTATTTTCCTAAGCTTCTATGGCTTTCTCTGCTCTGGGGAATTCACCAGCACTTCCTCACACAATGCAGGTCCTGTAATTGGTCAACTTACCCGCTGACGGGGTCATTTTTTTTTTCATATTACCCACTTCCAAGACCTCACAATTAGGGCCCCCAGTGCAGGTTGAGTATTTCACCCTTGGTGTCCAGTCCATGTCCTTGGTAAACTACTAACTGCCCTAGGGAACCGGGGTCTGGCCAGTCCACTACTGCCCTTCCCTTCACGCCCACTCTCATCCACGCAGTTTGTAAAACATATTCGCAGCCTCGCGGCAGGTCTAGGGTATAATCCAAAGGTCATTTCTGGCCATTCCTTCCGGATTGGTGCTGCTTCTGCCGCATCCAAACATGGAGTCCCGGTGCACATCATCCGGAAGATGGGTCGCTTGCAATCGTTGTGTCTCTCGCATTACATCCCACAACCGAAGGATGAGATCGCCAGAGCCTTTACCGATTTGGTTTTGTAAGTTATGAAAATAAACTATTTCTTACTTGCATTTTTGCCCCCTTTATTTGCCTACCCTCGTACAAGGCTAAGGGCACTCCACTAGCCATACAAGTTAGTTAGCTAGGTTGCCTCCGCATCTAAGTTTTACGCCGCAGCCATGACCACAAATCTAGCAGGCTGAAGGTCAGCCTACATTTGTGGGAGGGGCAAAGGAAGTCATCATATGCCCCGTCAGCTAGCACACAGAGTGCACGTCTACTACCGCCCCACCCTCCCAGCCCCTCCTTCATTCAGTCATTCACTTAGTCATTTATTTTCTCATTAAGGGTAGCCCCCTTTATTTGCTTACCATCGTACTCGGCTAATTGCACTCCACTAGCCATACAAGTTAGTTGGCTAGGTTGCCTCCGCATCTAAGTTTTACACCGCAGCCATGACCACAAATATATATATATATATATATATATATATATATTTATTATTTTTCCCCCTCTCACTATATATATATATATATATATATATATATATATATATATATTATTTTGCCCCCCACTCACTCTGTCTATATATTATTTTGCCCCCTATCACTCTGTATATATTTTATTTTGCCCCCTTCTCACTTTGTATACATTTGGGGGCAAAAGATAAATATACAGGGAGCAAAATGGAATATATACATTAGGGGCAAATGGATATATACACAGGGGCCCTGTATATATCCATTTTGCCCCCTCTGTATATGATCCATAATCATGTGTCCCGTGTGTATATATTCCATTTTTGCCTTTTCTGTATCTATTTTTTTTTTTCAATTTTTTGATTAGGGTACTTTTACACTTGCGGCAGGACGGATAGCCTGCCTGAATAGCCTGCCGGATCTGTCCTGCCGCAAGTGCCTGTGAACTGCCGTGCTGTCGCTCCATCCCCATTGACTATGATAGGGCGGGGGGTGGAGCTACGACGCAGCACGGCAGTGCACGGCCGGAGATCGCCGGACTAAAAGTCCTGCATGTCCGACTTTTCAGTCCGGCGATCTTTGCCGTGCACTGCCGTGCTGCGCCGTAGCTCCGCCCCCCGCCCTATTATAGTCAATGGGGACGGAATATCCTGCCGGATCCGTCCTGCCGCAAGTGTAAAAGTACCCTAAGTTTACTTATTGCCATATATTTTTGCCCCCGGGCCGGGCCCCTGTGGAGGATTTGCTGCCTGCCATATAGTGCCATGCCAGGTGCAGTCAGGTGCCCCCCCCCCCCCATGTGAGTTATGAAGCCAGGCAGTGCTGTGCACATTTAAAAAAAATACTTACCTCGCTCTGAGAGGGAGACAGCTCCGCTCCTGCTGTCTTGCTCTCACTCACAGCTTCCCACAATCTTGTCTTCTGGCGTGCATCGCCTGATCGCTCGAGACCAGGTGCGAGATCACAGCAATAAAGCAGCGCTGGGCCTGGATGGGTGGAGGCAGGGCCGGGGGTGGTGGGGTGGCGTAACTGCTCACAGAGGCCAGGCCCTGGCTGTCCATTTTTATAAAAATTTTAAAATCACTTGTGGTGGGGCAGTGGAGCTGAGCCACCCTCCCCGCCGGGCCCGGGCCTCTGTGACCACAATCGTTACGCCCCTGACAGTAGGTATCGATAATTGAGGGGCCATCTAATAATTTATATAAAGGAAACATATGATAGTGTGATCCCCTTGCTGGGTGCAGCATAGTATAGTTACAGACCTGCTGATTTCCGTGGACTGTCGTTTCTAGGATAGAAAGTATTACTTTTAGTGCTCATTCACACAATGCAAAGGCCATTGTGACTGTGTTGCAGGCCGCAATGAGCGGGTCCTCTATACATGGGCACTGGCTATGGGAACTTTGTGGTAGAGATGCAAACCATTGACTTGAATGGGTCCTCCATTTACAAAATATGGCAAAAGTTACCACTACCACTCTATTCAAATGAGAACTCAGGCATCCCCATTCTTGGCATTTTTAGATATCCGAGCATACAGGACCTCAGCAAGATCTGGTAAGAAGGTAATAGAAGGGGTTTGTGGGATAACCCTTTAAGATCAAAACTAGAAAACACAATATCTTTAAAATAGAACATTCATATTATAGGCCGTGTAAATATATTGGGTTCTTATACTGTATGACTGGCAACCTTACCTTGATTTGAACCAATGCCAGAATGTGCAGTGGACTTTCATCTCGGAGGTCCAAAAAAACTAGAAGATCATCAATAACACTAGAAGCCTTTGTAGGCTTTGGTAAGGTCAGTTAGATTAAAGAAAATCTGTCACAGGATCTTGGGCCATTATCTGCAGTAATGCATATACTAAAGTTATGTAGTCCAGATCACAATTTTTAATTTTCCTACTTAAAGGGAGAATAAAAATGTGAAAAAAACAGTGTAATTGAAGAGCAACATTGTATAGTAAACTCAAAGTAAAAATGTTTATGATAAAATACATTTACAGTACAACAAAATAGCCCCATAAATGTATCAGTAATGTCTGTGAATATTTCAAACTTTGTAATGCATTGTATTATTATAGACGGACATCTCCCACACCTTCCAGCTTTTCCTTGTCTTTAAGCTCTTTGTAATTGTTCAGAAATCTCTATAGTCACCAAGCAATTTGTTTTGTATAAAAAGTAAAAAGAAGACAGGGAGAAGGGGGAAGATAAAGTGACATTTATACTTCAATATCCGTGTTACCATCATGTTGTGAGAGGGGAGCGTTTATGAGCAGGAATCATGTTATACTCTTACTGCCTTAGACTGTAAGTGAGATTCATGTCTTGAGATAGGAAGGGGACCATCAGGGAGGATATGATAGAGCAAACAGGCCTACCCCTTTTGTAAGTTTTGATAGATAAAATTAACTGTTACATAAAGTAAGCATAGGGGAGGAAAATATTTCACATATGCACATGTAATATGCATATACAAAGTTATATAATTGACTATTTTAGTTCCTCATTTCAGCACCTTGGACAGCACTTTTCTAGCACACGCTAAGGGCATGCCTCATGGTCAAGTTTCCTGAAAATTCGGAAGTGGGCAATAAATAATTCCTGGTTTTGACTTCCAAAACTGCATCAGGAAACCTAACACTGTGACCATTTCCTAAGGAGATATATTAACAAATGGTATATGTTGTTTAGTAAATCGTGTGCATCTTTAAAATTTATATTTTTGTCTGTTTCTATATTGTTTCTACTTAATCTACTTTAATTGCACTAATGTGAACCTAATTAAGATTTTCCAGCCACTTCTTCAAAGTGTTGAGAGTGATTTAAAATCCCAAAAAGGTGCTACAGTTTTCCTATACAATGGCATGCACCAAAATGTGCAACTTTTTTTCTACCGGATTTCTGGAGTGAATCATAAATTCCTCTCCAAATGGGTAAGGCACAAAGATAGCTGATAGCAAAATAAGGATCCAGTAGTCTAGGTCAATCACATCTGTGCCCTTTTTATTAAATAACCTTGTACTTATTTCATACCAGCTGAAGGACCTGGCTTCGCCCGGGTATGTTTAATCTAGTTCATTTAATGATTGTCTGTGTCGTTAAAAGATATCGACAGTATCCACTATAACAGTGACATCTACAGCCTCCCACCCCTTAAAAGTGATCTCCACAGCCCCACACCCCTTAACACTGACCCCCCCCCCCCCACAGAGCCCCGTCCCTTAAAACGGGACCTCCACAGCAGCCCACCCCCTTAAATTTGACCATTAAAGCAGCCTTCCCCTTTAACAGTGAGTTTCACAGCACACCACCCCCTTGACAGTGACCTCCACAAGGTCCTCCCCCTTAATAGTGGCCTTTACAGCAATCTGCCCCTTAACACTAACCTCCATAGCGGACCATTCCCTTAACTGTGACCTCCACAGCAGCCTGCCCCTAGGGTGGCGAGAGGTCCAGTTTTAGGCCAGACAATCCGTTTTTCAGACTCCATGTCCTCCATCTGGCACAGGGCGTGGACGGACACAGGGGTGTCCTTTTGAACAGCTCACTCTCAGACAGCAACACTGTGCTGTCTGAGTGTGAGCTGCAAAGAGAAAGTCACCCTCATTCCCACCCCTGCAGCTGACAGAAGTTGTCAACCCTGACCCTAACCAGGTCAGGGTTGTGGCTTAGCGAGACCTAGAAGTTGATTTTTAACTTTATTTGAATGGGTGTGGCCTAACTGGGTAGGGGGTGTGGTCTTATTAACAGCTCACCCTAAGACAGCAGTACTGTCCTATCTGAGAGTGAGCTGCAGAGAGAAAGTAACCATCCCTCCCACCTCTGCAGCTGACAGAAGTTGATTTTTAACTTCATTTTGGAAATCCCCGCTGGCTGTGGAGGGAGAGCGTTGCCTAACTGGGTCAGGGATGTGGCTTAGCGGGACCTAGAAGTTGATTTTTCAAACCCTGTTGGCTGAGGAGTAGGAGGGGACATGGCCTGACTGGATCGGGAGCATGTCTTTTTGAACAGCTCACACTAAGACAGCAGCACGGTTCTGTCTGAGTGTGAGCTGCAGGGAGAAAGTCATCGTCCCTCCCACCCCTGCAGCTAACAGAAGTTGATTTTTAACTTCATTTTTTAAATCCCTGTCGACGGAGGAGTGGGAGGGGGTGTTGCCTTACCGGTTCAGAGGCATGGCTTAGTGGGACCTGGGGGTGGGGTTTTAAGGGTGACTTGAATGGCCACCCTATCTGCCCCTGAACTGTGACCTCCACAGCACTCTGCTACCTTAACAGTTTCATCCACAGATTTGTTATAGAAACCTCAGAAAATAAGATACTAAGTGCTATTAGGCCAAGGCTTTACTTCAATAGTGATTACCCTGGTGACAGGTTTCTTTTAAAGCTCATCTGCAGCTGTGAAGAAATGTGGCTGGGTTGCTATGGTTACCTGGAGTAAAACTGTGTGTGTGGAGACAAACTGCCAGTGAGCTTATGTTGGCTGATAAGGGTCATGTGACCAGGCTTCTATTGGCTAATGCATTTGTTGGGAATATCTTAGGACCGGTATGTCCCAGAGAGCTGAGACCTGGTCTAAAACCTTCCCGGACACCAGATGTTCCTGTGTGCCGAATTTCATGATTGTAAATGCAACGGTGCGGATTCCATTAGCAGACATACATGCATACACACACTCAGCTTTATATATTATATTTATTCATTTCAGATAACTATAGTTAATCACCCACTGTTGATTTGTGCATTATTGTACCATAACTGGATAATAGAATATGAAGAGGAAGCTTTTGGAGCACCTGGCAGTTGCAGCAAAATGGTATACTGATGCTAATGGTTCATACACCTCTATAGTTACCACACAATCAAGAGTGGGGCAATGGCTGTAATACACAGGCACAGTAGTAGTCTTATGGTGTAGAGCAGAAAAACCTCTCAGTTCTGCTGTTTGAACTTTTGCATGAGGTCAATAATTTTTATTTTTTTTTAAATCAATAAAAAGACAAGATACAAATAATATAAACATATTTTGCGTTATAATTTTTTATATAATGCATAAGATTTTCAGAAACAATAAGAATGCATATCTGCTTATAGTAAAAAAAAATATATATGTATCTATTATTTCTATTAAAGGGGTTTTCTGAGGCTGGAAATGCCCCCCATATGCCCGGGCCCCTCACACTGATTCTACTTACCATTCTCCCTGCTCTCTGCATCACTCCTAGAACCTGCACCTCCGGCGCTTCTCCCCATTCGCGGTGTCGAAGGGGGGGGGGAGCCAATGGCAGGAAGTGACCGGGACGAGCCTCCCTTGCATCACCCGCGACGTTAGGAAGGCTCTTCCCCGTCACCGCCTGCCATTGGATGCCCTCCCCCCACACCGGATGATTTCATCCGCGCATGGGGAGAAGCAGAGGTGGCCTGCGGGGACCTGGAGTGGCGCAAGGAACGTGGAGACAGGTGAGGAGAACCAATGTGAGAGGCCAGAGCATATGGGGGGCTGTGCATTTCCAGCTTTAGAAAACCCCTTTAAAAATAAGTTTCCATAGGCTAGAACTTATTTGTGTAGTTCATGAACATGGGCTTCAATGCTATCACGCCGTATAATTGCATTCTGTAACGTTGTGAAAATTTCCTGTTTAAAAACATTCTGCTGCTGAAATTCATCCCACAAGGTTTGCAAAACTGAGTCACGCATGCTGAAGAAACAATTCTATTTGAGAAAAATTGCTACTTTAGAAAGTTTCTGCCATGAACATACTACATGTAAATTTACCTTTCATATGTGTGGTGCCTTAGGCCAGACTCACACATAGCAGTGGTTTCATATTTTTTAATTCATTTATTAGTTTAAGTATGAACCTTTCAGTAAATTACTAGACAGACATAAAATAGAATGCTTCTGTATTTTCCACTGTCTGTGAAAAAAGTGCATAAACTTTTTAAAGGCTTGTGTTACTTGAGCAGATAACATTCTAATTATTAACATTTTACAGTAAATGCTGGAAATGCATTCATATCAGTATTGTAAGCTGTAGAGACCTAGATCACTTATAATATTTAGCATTCTTTATGGTTTTCTCATTTGTCCGCAAAAAAAGAGTTGACTGTCTATGATGTTTGGATAAAGCATGTACCTTACATAAATCCAGTTGGCTCCCTGAAATTTTTTATTTATTTCATAGTCCTGTGACCCCAGTTCACACAATATGTTCCCTATTATTTCCAGAAATCGACTGTACTATATATGTTTACAGTATGTGACTTACCAAAGGGGTTGGCAGAGCTCTACTCCTAATGTGAAGTCTTCTTTACCATTCTGATGCTGTCAAATCATCGTGAACAGCATCAAAACTGTATGAAGAAGCCCTTACAGTTGTTATTATGGCGGTTCATGGCCACCACTGTCCTGTCCGCACAGTGACGAGCTTCCTGTATGAGAATTAATTTAGCATTGCTAGGGTTAAACTTTTTCTGTTCTGTGAGTTGCGGCATGGCTGTGTCCAATTGTTAGTTAGCTGCTCCTAAGTGTCTGTTTTCTTAAAGGGGTATTCCGGTTGTTACAAATTATCCCCCATCCACAGGATAGGGGATAATTATTAGATCAGTGGGGCTCTTAATAGTGGGACCCCTACTGATCATGAGAATGGGGGCCCCATACACTTTGCAGCCCGCCTGAAAAGAACGGAGCGGCAGTTCACACATGTGCATGGCCACTCCTTCATTTCTATGGGAGTTCCGGGGGTATGCCAAGCACTATACTCGGTAATCTCCAGAACTCCCATAGAAATTAATGGAGCAATCATGCTTATGTGCGATCGGATGCTCTTTTCGGGGGAGGGGGGGGGCTGCAGAGGCCTACAGAGGGTATGGGGCCCCCTTTCTTGTGATCGGTGGGGATTCCAGTGGTAGGTCCACCACTGACCTAATAATCATCCACTATCCATGGACAGGGGATAACTTATAACAGTCAGAATACCCCTTTAAGTTCTACCCCTTTAAGTTCTTGCCCAAGCAATTTGGCTATATAGATCTTGCTAGGTCTCTCTGGCTTTTTATCACCTGTTAAAGAGTTATTATTCATTTGTCTGTATGATTCCTGGTTCCTGAACTGTGCCTGTTCTCAGTAGTGATCCTGTGCCGCCTGCCCTGACCTTGGGATTCTTCCATGGATTTGCATGAACTCTGTCAGCCCTGACCTCTGCCTGTTTTCTGACTACATGTATAGCCTGTACTCACAGTTCCTTACACTACCTATTTCAAGAGGTAATGGATTTGTGGCTCCCCTGCAGTGAAGACCAGATCCTTGTATAGGGGTTAAGGACTGAAAGCCAGGAAATTGCCAGGATAATGTCCTCAGGACTAGCCCAAAGTCAAACTGATAGGGTGGTACACTGCTTCCACAACCATTGTCCATAAGAACATTGTGGCAAGTGAGATGACTCATTTTGATCAGCAAGTGTACCTGTAGTTTTATTGCAGTGTGTAAAGAAATTATCTATCGAGCAAAAAAACGTTAGCCCCTAATAACATTCAAACTTTTTTCAGAAAATTTTTAATCTGTAATGTGATTGTAATCTGATTGTTTGCTTTGGGCAATGCCAATATTTATGCAATTCATAATAAATTATTTTAAACTTTTTTCAGCATATTTATTAATAGCTGTTAAGAACCATCCTATATTTACTCAACACTTATACTTAAGCAGTGATTGCAGAAATAAGCACGTGAAAACTAATGACCATGGTCTTTGCATGTGAAAATGTTCAGCTTTGTCACCATAATTAAGTTGTGTGTATTAAATGAAGCTATAGTGACCCAGATTAAACATTAATGTCACCGTCAGTATCATATGGCCTTAGAGACCTCTTTTGAGTAAAGTAAGATAACATATCATTATCGTATGCGTATTACTTGGAAAGTATCCAAGCATAATTCCACTGAATTTAAATATTGGTGAAAAGGTCAACACAATTGTATAATTATATAAATTTGAGGCTTAATGGGCAGACACAGATGTCAAATTTACTAAAGAGATACATAGTTTAGTTAAAAAAAAGACTGATTATCCCCCGTTAAAAATAATTAACTACTCACTACTCATTTATTTCATAAATTCAATTATTCTCAAATATAACTTCTGTGCAGTACATCCCTTTTCCTTGAAGGGATTCAGTACATGAAGACTTGACCTAAATACTGCAAACAGCATAATGTAATCTTTATACAGACTAGCACATATTTTCCTCCAGCAATCACTGTTTCTAGCACAAAATATTAAACAGAATATTCATTATAATATTGGAACATGCTCGATTTGTCAGTCTGCATATGAAAAACTAATTTAGCATTTTTAACCAATGATATCTCATACATTTTTCTTTATCACCAGCATAAATGACATAACCATTTTTTTTAGATTAACAACAATGCATTTTAGGTTTGCCCGGCCATGCCCGTTTTGTGGCTCGCAATGAGTAGGTCCACAATATGCGGGCACCGGCAGGGTGAACCCCGCATCACGGATGCAGACCCATTCACCTTAATGGGTCCACAATCCGGAAGGTTTGATGCGGAAAGGAGGCACAGAACCCCACGGAAGCACCACAGAGTGCTTCCATGGGGTTTCTGTCCGTACATCAGCACCGCAAACCTATTTAAGTTGAATGGATCTGGATGGGTCTGGATCCATTTGCAGAATCCGCACGGATGTTGTCCGTGCATTGGGGACCACAAATTGCGGTCCACAATGCACAAAATGGCCAATCCTTGGCCGTGTGCATGAGGCCTTATACTGACAGAAAAAAAATGTCTACATTTATTTACTTTATAACAGGTTGCCAAGTAGATTTGTAGCTTATAAGATTTGTAATATTTTATGGATTCTTTACACACAGTTTTGGTCCTAATGATTTTGTGGGCCATAAATTGCCTGAAAAACACTTGACATGATCAGTATTTTATGTAGCATTTTTAAGGCATTGTTAGGTGTTTATGCCCACATTGTGTGCTTTCGTACGGTCATGTATATGAACCCCCTGTAATGTTATATCTTCTGTAGAGCTGGTAAAATAAACACCATTAAAAATGTCATTTTTAAATCAAAAAATAAACAATGGTCTAATGCAGGGATCAGAAACCTCATGCACTCAAGCTGTTGGGAAACTACAATTCCCAGCATGCTCCATTCTTTTCTGTAAGAGTTCTGAGAAGAGCAGAGGAAGTATGCATGCTGGGAGTTGTAGTTTCACAACAGCTGGAGTGCCTTAGGTTACCTACCCTGGTCAAATAGAAGAAAAATGTCAAGCAATAAGTGAAAAAAATACCAGACCCAGAACACTGGGCCTCCAAAAATAATGTTTTTCAGAAAATGTTTGTATAATGACTGTGCTTCTTAGTACAATATTACCTTTGAAGGGCCATGTCTTTTTTTGGCTTCCCTAATGTTTTTTTTAGCCTAATTATTTCCCTTTTCAGCTACACAACTAGATGCAATTCTGTTACAAGCAGGGGGTATCTCCCTTCTGTGGAATCTGCCAGCACTGTACTGCTGTGAGGTCCTTTCCCTTACTTCCCAATATGTTTGTTTTCAGCTAAGATAAGAAGACAGAGATCACACTTAGGCCTCATGCACACCAACATATTTTCTTTACGTGTCCGCTCCATGTTTTTTTTGCGGACCATATGCGGAACCATTCATTTCAATGGGTCTGCAAAAAAAAACGGAAGGTACTCAATATGCATTCCGTTTACGTATGTCTGTTTTTCCGTTCCGCAAAAAAATAGAGCGTGTCCTATTTTTTTCTAGTTTGCGGACAAGGATAGGCATTATTACAATAGATCCGTAAAAATAACGGATCCGCAAAAAAACGGATGCTATACGGAATGTAATTTTTTTTGCGGACCGCAAAACACATACGATCGTGTGCATGAGGCCTTACAGAAAGGCAGGAGGCTACTGTGAATTCTGAACAGTGTAGTAGCAGTTCTTTTATCAGGCTCATGATCTCAGCTATGTACCGTAACTCTGACATGCACACGTTTCCTGTAAGTAGTCTTCTGTGTCTCTGTTGCTAAGAATGGATCTTGCCTGATAGCAGGTAATGGACTAAAAATTAGGTGGAAGTGAGACCCCTAGTGGCCATGAATTTACAGCTTTTTCAGGTTGATACAGGCATATTTTTGCTGAAGTGATTTAGAAATTTGGCATTTGCACCATTATCTATGAAATAAAATTTTGAGAAAAAACGTGAGTTACAGTGAGTGTAACTTTTTCTAAAGGTTTAAATAAAAAAATAAATAAAAATTATATGGTAAATGTAATAAAACTCTTATTAAATATACTTTGGACTTTTTTATATACTAATTTTATTAGACATTGTGTTTAAAATCGTCTTGAGTCTATTAGATTTATTTTTGCATGCATTAAAATATTTTCGTATGTTCTCATGCATTTATTTATGTTAGAATCTAGAATCCACAGGAATTCTTGCATGCTCTGTTTAAAACTCTTTTGGGAGCACAGATAGAGACTTACTATGCTCAATGCAAGTGGGGTGTTCCAGGAAGGATTGCTCACTATAATAAACACAGTCTAGTATCCTCTGGGAACATTTGATCCTCAATATAATGAAATGTTTATGAACAAGGTTGGTCAAAGGTTAGTTTCAGGTTCACAAACACAAGTAAATAGGTTTCTGACTAATTGCTTTTCTTTGGAGACCTTTTAAGGGGTTTGTGTAAAGTTCACGTCATGTATTTTGGTACTATTATTGAGGAGCCGCAATGCAGAAAGCTTTATGCTTCTCATTTTTTGGTTGAGCGGATAGTACTGAATACAAAATGGAATCAGATTTAATGTATGAACAAAGTATATATATACTTGATGTACTAATCAATCTAAAATTCACCTTCTAAGTTAAAATTCAGAAATAACGATATAATCAACAAAAGACTGCAATTGTTATTTTCATGGAAAAATATTTGAGGAAGAAGAACAAGGCAGCAAGGTCTTATGTTAATATAAGTGGTACAAATAGAACAGATATGTATACAAAGATACAATTTGCACTAACATGCAATGACATCAAATATGAATAACCAGTAAGGCCTTATTCACATATCCGCAAGTGTTTTGCGGATCCACAGAGCCGCGGATCCGCAAAACACGGACACACCGGCAATGTGCATTCCGCATTTTTGCGGACCGCACGTTGCCCGAACTCCATAGAAAATGCCTCTTTTTGTCCGCAATTGCGGACAAGAATAGGACATGCTCTATTTTTTTGCGGAGCCGCGGACCGGAAGATCGGCGGCGCGCTCCGCAAAATCGCATGCGGAGAGCACAGTGTGTGCTCTCCGCATCGTTCCCGGCCCCATTCACAGTCAATGGGTCCGCATGTATTCCGCAAAATTGCGGAATACATGCGGACTACATTGCGGATGTGTGAATAGGGCCTAAAGATGAGCAAATCTTTCAAAATGTTCTAACTATGGAGCCTTGAACCATTTGTATGATATAATGAAGAATGAATTAAGTATCTGTATGAAAGTATTTAGCTTTATTTTATTTTTATTTATTTTTTGTGGCAATGTAGCCCTTTCATAGTAAATTTAGCAGCTGGCAAAGTGCTGAAAAGCAACTTTCCTAGATTTTCTCATTCATAAAACATTACTAGAATAAGATGAAATAGTAGTAAAGTAGTCAGACAAATAGTTTTTACTACATGGATATTGATTGTGTTTCTAGAATATTTTCAGGAATTACTTTTAAGGTACGGGTACAGTACATTAAACATTGTTCCGCATTGTGTAGGCTTTAGGGTGTAAAATACATTATTTAGTTCTAGGGTGCACTGAAACTATATTCATAAAATGAATTGTGAGTGCCATCAAGGTGTGCAGTGAGCGCAATGACCCCACAGGCATTTCATGAAATTTAGAAACACTGAATGTGAAAATGAAAAATATATTTTTTTTACTGTTTACATTTTTTTCTCTTATTTTAGCAACAAAATTTTCTTTTTCAAAATGTGTAACAAGAGAAAGCACCCCATAATTTGTTATGCATTTTCTTCTGAATATGGCAACACCCAATATGTTGTTGCAAACCACTCTATGGGCACTGCAGGGCTCAGAAGGATAGAGCACCATTGGCTTTTGGGGAGCCCATTTTGCTGAAATGGTTCTCAGGTGCCATCTCAAATGCCCCCAAAGTACCCCATTTTGGAAACATAATCCTTCAAGGAATTCATCTAGTGGTATAGTTATTGGCTTGACCCACAAGTGTTTCATAGAAAATTTTAAAATTGGAACATGAAATGAAAAATCACATATTATTTAAATTACTGTATATGTATTTTTAACTTCAAAATGTTTCATTTTCACAAGTAGCAACAAGATAAAAAGGACTCCAAACTATGTTACATAATTTTTTCCCAAGTATGACAATACCACATATATAGCTACACATTGCTTTTTGGGCACACTGTAGGGAGAAGAGAAAGAGTGCTGTGTGCATTTGAGGCCTAGTCTGGTGATTTACAATATACGGCACTGGAGAATAACTCTTATTGAGAACTACATCCTTCTAATTATTTATAAAGAAGTATAGTGAGCAAATTAACACCACACATATTTGCAGAAATAAATGAGTAGGGTATAGTGCAAAATGTAAATTGAAAATTTTCCACAGATCGCATTTAATCGTCAAGTTTGGTGTGCCCAGCTTGTGCCATCTGTGACTCACAATACACCCCTTACATTTTTAGGTTTGTTCTACTGGGCACGGAAATGCCATAAATGTGGATGTAAACTGTTGTTTGGGTGGCAGGATTGAAAAGGGCAACACCAGATTTTAGCTTTTCCTTTTGATGGGTTGGTTTAGTGGAACCATATTGATTTCACACAGCTTCTGGGGTAACTGTACAACTATTTTCTGCAAATATTTTTTTCTCTCAGAGAGTGTTGAGGGCATATTTTTTGCGGGATGAGTTGCTATTAGAGATGAGTGAATCAAAGCTGACGTGGGATTAATTTAGAATTTCAGGAAAAATTTGATTCACAATGAATGTGAATTAACTCGAGCTCTGTGGTAACGAATCGTAATTTTTCCTAACATGTGGCTACAATGGCAGCTACACATGTGAGGACATGGGGCAAGGAACTCTGGGAAGGCGGAATGACCCATAATGCCAAATACGGTGGCCATCTTATATTCTGCCATTCACAATCGTACTTTATTCAGGGATAGACGAGTATGCAGGCACTAGGGAGAATGAAGGAAAAATGAATTTTTAAAATAAAAAGGAAAGAAGTGATTTATTAATGCAGGGAAAGGATAGTGAGAGGAATCATATCACAGGCACAGAGAGACATGTGCAGATGCTAGGGAGAGTCATAGGAAAATCCTCATTGTGAAAAAAAGTGATTAACAAGAGAAGGGAAAGGATAGCGAGAAGAATCATATCACAGGCACGGAGAGACATGTGCAGATACTAGGGAGAGTCATAGGAAAATCCTCATTGTGAAAAAAAGCGATTTACAGGTGCATGGAAACATTACTTGGGGACCCAGATAGTCTCATAATACAGCTCTGGCATTCCAGCAATTAGTTATTGGTGTGCAAATGCTATGTTGAAAAGCCTTTAGTGGCTTTTATCTGTGGAAAAAAATAAATTTATATGCAGGTCACTTTTGTTGTTATTTACGCTAAAATCATTTTCAGTCATTTCTGGTGAAAGAGTATAGGGCGGTATATCAGTAAGACACGGAAAATTTAACACTGCATGCTTGCAGTCATTTCTGGTGAAAGCGTATAGAGTCATATTTCAGTACTACAAGAAAAATACTACAAGCCTTTACTGGCATATTGCAGTAGAAAAATAAATATACCTTCGCCATTAGCTGGTGCACTTATATGTAGAAAAAGCTTTACTGACGTATATCAGTAGAAAAAGAAATATACATTTGTCATTCGCTGCTGCACTTATATCTTGAAAAACCTTTATGGACGTATAGCAGTAGAAAAATAAAAATATATTCAGCGTTCACTGTTGCAGTTATACTGTATGTGGTAAAGCCTTTAGTGTCGTATTTCTGTAAAAAATAAAGATATATTCAGCGTTAAGCACTGTAGTTATATGTGGAAATCCTTTTTGCGCTATGCACCGAATTACGATGTTGTGAAATTTCGTATTTACTTTTTACACACTGCGCGCTTACATGACGACATCCATAAGAGCGGTGCACTAACCCTGCACAAAAATACGAACTAACTCACACCAGCCCGCATCTGTCTGCAGTATTGCTTACTGTACACCACAGGGACTTTTCTGCAGCACAGAAAATGCATGTGGACCGAGTCTCGTTCTTCCTGAGCGGACCTACTTTCTTTGCTACAGACAGCCTATTACACTCTGTTGAAAAGCCTTTAGTGGTGTATATATGTGGAAAAAGAAAAATATACTCAGTGTTCACTGTGGTAAAGCCTTTAGAGGCATATATCAGTAGAAAAAGAAAAAGATAGCCGGCAATCAGCACTGCACTTATATGCGGTAAAATCTTTTTTGAATTATTTCATTGGAAAAAAATCTTGTATTCTGCGTTAAGTGCTGCACTTATATGCGGTAAAATCTCTTTTGAAATATTTGAGTGGAAAAAAATATGCGGTAAAATCTGTTTTGAGTTATCGGTATTTCATTGGAAAAAAATCTTGCATTTTGCGTTAAGCGCTGCACTTATATGCGATAAAATGTTTTGCAAATTATTTTGGTGGAAATAAAAATTTCAACCTCCTCCATTAACTTCCTCTACTCTTCATTAACATCGGACACAATAACGTTACACCTCCCCACCCCCCAGCGATATATATCAGTGGTGCCAGCATTACATAGGAGCGAATACAGAATGATACCACAATACATTTGATATGACATTTAGCAAGAGTTTAAAGTGCCCACATATAGCACATAGTGGGACACTGCATCAAGATGAATCAGGCGTTAATCAGCCAGGATATCTACACACCAATGCATAATGCATCAGACTAGATCATCCATGGTGCCACTTGAACATTTTGACAAAAGAGACCGGTTTCTTCTGGCTACCTGCCTCACCTACTATTCTGATGCTGTTACCCGCCTGATGCCACACATCTGATGCCAAGTGCTCCTTCTTTCACCCACCATCTTCAGGGGGTACTAGTATTGCCACCCACCTCCACAATATGTCGCCTTGCCACTCTGTAGCCTCCTGATGGTGCCGCCACTTCCACACTCTGTCATTGTGCCACTATGTGGCCTCCTCCTAATGCTGCTGCTGCCGACACCTCCACATTCTGTCATTGTGCCACTCGGTGGCCTCCTCATAATGCTACCACCTCACCACTATGTTATAGGTCCACTCTGTGGAGTTCTCATGCTGTTCCCAATCTCCCTACTTCATGACTGGTCCACAATTGTGGCTTTTGGCCTGGCTGACATCATCATTTATTTTACACTTCTTCGGATCTGTCAGAAGGAGGGAAAAATTAGACGCACAACAGATCCTGTCTGTGTAGCAGCTTTAAGGCCTGTATGGTCCTATCAGAAATGACTTATGATTTGGTAGGCAAAAGCAGAAGTAGGTAGAAAACACAGAAGACATGAAAATATTCCATTCACGTCATTCTCTGTTTTAGATCCACTCTGTTTTTTTTTCTGCCTTTAGCAATACTGTTATTATTGAGAAAATGCTGACTGAGTGAAGCGTATGCTCCACATACGTACAGGATCAATTTTTTGTGGGTTATTGTTCTGACGGTTTAGAGGAAGGCCAAAATAATAGATGATGTCAACAAAAACTTACTGCTGACACCCTGTCCACTTTAACGTAATTTGCCGTGAATATATTCAGATTCGGTGAACTGGCAAATCAAATTTTTTTAAAATTCGCTCATCTCTAGTTGCCATGATCGTTGCTACTATTTTGGGGTACATACAATTTTTGATCACTTTTTATTCTGCTTTTGGGGAAGCAGGATAAAGAAAAACCAGCAATTTCCCCATTGCTTTTTGGGTTATGTTTTTAGTGACATACACTGTTTGGGAAAAATGACATGCCAATATTCTATTTTAATTATTTATTTATTTTTTTCTTCACTGCTTTTATACAATTACATTATTTTTGAACTAAAAATAATTTTCTAAAAGCCATATTTTTATTTTATTTTTTTATGGCAATGGTTTTATGTGGGGCTTTTTTTTAGGAATAAGGTGATGTTTTCATTGCTACCTTTTTACAGTACATACAGATTTTTGATCACATGATGTTATGATTTTTGGGAGGTGAGGTGACCAAAAAATTGCGATTCTGGCATTAATTTTGTTTATATGCTTTTTAATCCATTCACCTGATGGTGTACATCATTTGATATTTTTACAGTGTTGATCATATTCATATCACGGATATTGTGATACCTTATATAATTTTTTTATATTTTTTTTTTAATAGTAAATGGGTTTGTGTGGGAGGGCGAAGTGGTTATTTTTTACTTATTTTGTATGTTTATTAAAGCATTTGCTTATATTTATTTTTTTACTTTTTTTGTCCCATTAGGGACAAACTTTTGACATCTAATCACTTTTATATACATTGTAACTGTCAGTATTACACTGACAGCTCACCTATGAGACCCAGCCTGGAGCTTTCATAGGCTTCCATAGCTGGTATGCCAAGAGGCAACCATCAGCGCCTCACAATCACATTGTGTGGAGCTGTTACGATGAGAGAGGGAGCCTCCTCCTTCTGTAAATAACTTAGATATGATGGACAGCATATGATGGATACCACATCTAATGCCTCATTCACACATCAGTGTTTCCCGGACGTGTGCTGTACATTCATTTGAATGTGTGTATTTACACATGAGTGTTTTAGCACGGTTCGTGATCCGTGTTTTCAGCACGGATGTATGTCCTATCTTGTCCGTTTTCCTAGATCCTTTACGTCCATCCGTGTTGCATCGGTGTTTCACGGATCATTAAAAAGAGATTGTTTGAAAATTATTTTCCAGCTGCTCAGTGTCAGTGAAAAACAGATGGCACACGGTCAGCAAAAAATGGACCCACGGACCCAACACGGATTTGTCACGGGAGGAAACACGGATTGAACACTGTCTGTGTTACCACTGATCCAAAACTGACACTGATGTGTGAATGAGGCATAAGGATTTAAACTGCGAGCATCAGGAGTTTTTACCAATGCTGTCAGAAACATCCAGGCCCTTTCCCTGATCAGGCTCGTATTTCTGCCCTTTTAATGCACTGTAATAGTATGGCAGGGGTCATTAACTCTATTTCAGCCTCAACGTATATGCACATTGAAGGTCAGGAGGGGGTTAAAGCTTAACAGCTTTAACTTTTGTTGTTTTAACCGCTACAGGACCGCCGCACGCAGGATTGCGTCCTGGCGGCGGCCCTGTAGCTCTGATCGGACGCATCGGCGCGTCATCTCGCGAGACGCGAGATGACGCGAGGACGCGCCCGCACATGCGCAATGCGCGCCATCGGCGCGCTCGCATGTAGTTATACTACAGCCTGCCAGCGCCGATCGTGCGCTGGCAGGATGTATATGGCAGAAAAAATCGCAGATCAGACGTTGTTCTGTGAACAGCGTCTGATCTGCTTGCTACCCGCTTCTCTGGTGGTCCCTTTGCTTGGGACCACCAGAGAAAAAATATCAAAGTGCACCAATCACCACACAACCCCCCACCGCCCCCACCCACCCACCACCCCCTGTCACTGATTAACCCCTGATCTCCCATGTCACCCCCTGATCACCCCTGTCACCCCCCTGTCACTGATCACCCCCTGTAAGGCTCATTCAGATGTCCGCATGTGTTTTGCGGATCCACGGATCCGCAAATCCGCGGATCCATAAACTACGGACACCAGCAATGTGCTTTCCGCATTTTGCGGATCCGCACATTGCCAGAACTATATAGAAAATGCCTTTTCTTGTCCGCAATTGCGGACAAGAATAGAACATGTTCTATACTTTTGCGGATCTCCAATTACGGATCCGCAATTACGGATCGAGCGGGACAAAGTCTGTCCCCATAGAATTGAATGTATCCACATTTCTGTTCCGCAAAATTTTGCGGAACAGAAGTGCGAGCAGCTTGAATGAGGCCTTAGGGTCCCTTAGCGATCGCAGCTTTATAGCTTTTCCCTCTTTTTTTTGCACATTTTTAGAGATTTTTCATCCACATTGATCAATGTGAATGGAAAAATCTGTGACGTTCATTTTTTCTTTCAGCGCAGAGGCTGAACGGAAAAAAATTCTCATTACCCGTATGGTCAATATAAGGAGAATCGCAAAAACTCCTAATTCTGGCCATACGTGTAATGATTGCGGAGACCCCTAAAATGCCAGGGCAGTACAAAAACCTCACAAGTGACCCCATTTTAGAAAGAAGACACCCCAAGGTATTCCGTGAGGGGTATGGCGAGTTCATGTAAAATTTTATTTTTGTCACAAGTTAGTGGAATGTGAGACTGTAAAAAAAAAAAAAAAAATACCATTTCCGCTAACTTGTGCCAATTTTTTTTTTCTGTAAACTCGCCATGCCCCTCACGGAATACCTTGGGGTGTCTTCTTTCCACAATGGGGTCACTTGTGTGGTATTGATACTGCCCTGGCATTTTAGGGGTCCTAAAGCGTGAAAATCCAAATGCGTAAAAATGTCCTGTGAAATCCTAAAGGTACTCATTGGTTTTAGGGCCCCTTTGCGCATCTTGGCTGCAAAAAGTGTCACTCATGTGGTATCGCCGTACTCAGGAGAAGTAGGGCAATGTGTTTTGGGGTGTATTTTTATATATACCCATGCTGTGTGTGAGAAATATCGCTGTAAACGACAACTTTTTAAATTTTTTTATTCAAAGTTGTCAATTTACAGAGATATTTCTCTCACCAGCATGGGTATATATAAAATACACCCCAAACACATGCCTACTTCTCCTGAGTGCAGCGATACCACATGTGTGCACTTTGCAGCCAAATGCAAAGAGCCCTAAAACCAATGAGTACCTTTAGAAGAGCATTTTTACGCATTTTTCTTCTCACGCTTTAGGGCCCCTAAAATGCCAGGGCAGTAGAAATACCCCACATGTGACCCCATTTTGGAAAGAAGACACCTCAAGGTATTCGCTGAGGGGCATAATGAGTCCATGAAAAATTAAACTTTTGTCAAAAGTTAGCGGAAAGGGAGACTTTGTGAGAAAAACAATAAAAAATCAATTTCCACTAACTTGTGCCAAAAAAAATCTTCTATGAACTCGCCATGCCCCTCACGGATTACCTTAGGGTGTCTTCTTTCAAAATGGGGTCACATGTGGGTATTTATACTGCCCTGGCATTTTAGGGGCCCTAAAGCGTGAGAAGAAAAATGCGTAAAAATGCCCTCCTAAAGGTACTCATTGGAATTAGGGCCCCTTTGCGCATCTTGGCTGCAAAAAGTGTCACTCATGTGGTATCGCCGTACTCAGGAGAAGTAGGGCAATGTGTTTTGGGGTGTATTTTTACATATACCCATACTGGGTGAGAGAAATATCTCTGTAAATTGACAACTTTGAATAAAAAATTTAAAAAGTTGTCGTTTACAGCGATATTTCTCACACGCAGCATGGGTATATGTAAAATACACCACAAACACATTGCCTACTCTCCTGAGTACTGGCGACTACCACATGTGTATACTTTGCAGCCTGAGTGCGCAAAGGGCCCTAAAACCAATGAGTACCTTTAGGATTTCACAGGCCATTTTTATGCATTTGGATTCTCACACTTTAGGGGCCCCTAAAATGCCAGGTGAGTATAAATACCCCACATGTGACCCCATTTTGGAAAGAAGACACCCGTAGGTATTCTGTGAGGGGCATGGTGAGTCCACAGAATTTTTATTTTTGGCATAAGTCAGCGGAAATTGTTTTTTTGTTTTTAATTTTGTTTTTACAAAGTCTCATATTCCACTAACTTGTGACAAAAATAAAATTTTACATGAACTCACCATACCCCTCACAGAATACCTTGGGGTGTCTTCTTTCCAAAATGGGGTCACATGTGGGGTATTTATACTGCCCTGGCATTTTAGGGGCCCCTAAAGCGTGAGAAGAAGTCTGGAATCCAAATGCGTAAAAATGCCCTGTGAAATCCTAAAGGTACTCATTGGTTTTAGGGCCCTTTGCGCACCCAAGCTGCAAAAGTGGCACACATGTGGTATCGCCGTACTCAGGAGAAGTAGGGCAATGTGTTTTGGGGTGTATTTTTATATATACCCATACTTTGTGTGAAAAATATCTCTGTAAGCTGACAACTTTTAAAAATTTTTATACAAAGTTGACAATTTACAGAGATATTTCTCTCACCCAACATGGGTGTATGTAAAAATACACCCCAAAACACATTGCCCTACTTCTCCTGAGTGCGGCGATACCACATGAGTGACACTTTTTGCAGCCTGGAGTGCGCAAAGGGCCCAAATTCCAACGAGTACCTTTAGGTTTTACATGGCGACTCTAATTTAGCCCCGCCCAAAATGCCAGAACAGTAAACACACCCCACAAATGACCCCATTTCGGAAAGTAGACACCCCAAGGTATTCACTGAGGGGCATAGTGAGTCCGTCTGAGATTTTTATTTTTTTTGCCAGAAGTTATCAGAAATTGAAACTTTTTTTTTTTTTTCTCAGAAAGTGTCATTTTCCGCTAACTTGTGAAAAAAATGAAATGATACATGAACTCACCAAGCCCCTCCGCGAATACTTTGGGGTGTCTTCTTTCTAAAATGGTGTAATTTGGGGGTATTTATACTTTCCTGACATTCTAGCACCTGAAGAAACATGACAGGCGCTCAGAAAGTCAGAGCTGCTTCAAAATGCCGAAATTCACTTTTTGCACCATAGTTTGTAAACGCTATAACTTTTACCCAAACCAATAAATATACACTTGTTGGATTTTTTTATCAAAGACATGTAGAACAATAAATTTAGAGAAAAATTTATATAGAAATGTAGTTTTTTGAAAAATTTTACAACAGAAAGTGAAAAATGTCATTTTTTTGCAAAAATTTCGGTAATTTTTGATTAATAGCAAAAAAAGTAAAAATGTCAGCAGCAATGAAATACCACCAAATGAAAGCTCTATTAGTGAGAAGAAAAGGAGGTAAAATTCATTTGGGTGGTAAGTTGCATGACGGAGCAATAAACGGTGAAAGTAGTGTAGTGCGGAATTGTAAAAAGTGGCCTGGTCATTAAGGGTGTTTAAGCTAGGGGGGCTGAAGTGGTTAAAAAAACACTTTGTTTTATGGTTTCTGTTCTCAGCAATACTGGCCAGCTCCCAAGAATAAGGCACTGGGAATTACTCTAGGAATGATACTAAAATATTATCACATAAAGTTCTCTCATATAATGAAAATTTGTTGAGCAAAAGAGTGGACCTTGCACAGGAAATATTACATTTCCTGGAAAATATACAATTTGTTACTTTATTAATTATTTTATAAAAAGTCATTTGCATTGCTGAAGGCTAGTGTTGAGCGCGAATATTCGAATAGCGAATATTAATCGCGAATATCGCAACTTCGATAATTCGCGAATATTGCGAATATACTGCTATATATTCGTTATATCGAATATTCGTCATTTTTTCCATCTGAACAAATGATTCCTCCCTGCTTAAAATGCTTGTGGGTCAATGAGTCATCGGCCCACAAGCAAGAAGCAGGGAGGAATCATGACTTTAGATGTTGAAAAAAGACGAATATTCTAAAAAACGAATATATAGCACTATAGCGAATATATTCGTTTTGACATTTTTTAGAATATTCGTCTTTTTTTCCCCCTCCAAACAGTACAGTTAAACCCCTTTGGCATACTCCTCCCCACAAGCGTCCCGTCACCATGGGAACGCCTGGTGGATTAGAATATACCATCGGATCTGAGTTAGATCGTGAAAACTCAAATCCGATGGTATATTCTAACACAGAAGCGTTCCCATGGTGATGAGAGGCAGCTAAGTAAGTATACCAACACGCGCATACATACCGGCTCCCTGCTGCCTGGAGGCACCTGTCCTCTGACAGGGCACTGTGATCTGCACTATTAACCCCTCAGATGCCGCACCTGAGGGGTTAATAGTGCGGATCTAGCACCCTAGTCAGAGGTCGAGATGCCGCCGGGCAACAGTGCGCCTCCCACTATTAAAATCATTAATGGGCAGTGCGCCTAATTCCCCCCTCACCAGTATTACAAACAATAATTGGTGGCCAGTGCCGATCCCCTATTAAACATCATTGGTGGCCAGTGTGCGTCGACAATCCCTCCCCGTATTAATTATCGCTGGTCAGTGCGCACTCAATCCCCCTCCCTCCCCAGTAAAAAATCATTGCTGGCAGTGCGCCTCCCTCTCCCCCCTCCCATCATTGGTGGCAGCGGCAGCTCGATCAGAGTCCCAGCAGTGTAATGCTGGGGCTCCGATCGATTACCATGGCAACCAGGGCGCTACTGCAGTCCTGGCTGCCATGGTTGAGTTAGTCAGCATTGTACTTGCCTGCGCTGGGCCGCCGGGCGCTCCTTCTTCTCAAACTCACGAGTTTGAGAGGAGGAGCGCCCGGCGGCTAGCCAGTATGCAATGCTGACTAGCTAACCATGGCAGCCAGGACTGCAGTAGCGTCCTGGTTGCCATGTTGGCGATCGGAGCCCCAGCATTACACTGCTGGGACTCTGATCGAGCTGCCGCCTGCCTGATGGGAGAGAGAAGAGGCACTGCCAGCAATGATTTTACTGGAGAGGAGGACAGATGCGCACTGACCAGCGATGACGGAATGTCGGCACTGGCACCTGTATGTTTAATAGGGAGATCGCACTGGCCCAATGTGTTTGTAATACTGGTGAGGCTAGGCGCACTGCCGTATGTTTTAATAGTGGGAGAGCGCACTGCTACGGCGGCACCCGACCTCTGACAGGGTGCTGTGATCGCACTATTAACCCCTCAGGTGCGGCATCTGAGGGTAATAGTGCAGATCACGTGCCTGTCAGAGGACAGGTGCCTCCAGGCAGCTGAGAGCCGGCTATGCATGCGCGTGTTGTCTACTCTAACTCAGCGTCCCCATCACCATGGGAACGCCTCTGTGTTAGAATATACCATCGGATTTGAGTTTTCACGATCTAACTCAGATCCGATGGTATATTCTAACCACCAGCGTTCCCATGGTGACGGGACGCTGTGAGAGGAGTATGCCAAAGGAGTTAACGAATATGGAATATAGCTATGCACTAGCAGTGCTAAGTTGAAATCGCAATGCGAATACTTTAAGTTAAATTAATCGCATTGTGATTTCAACTTAGCACTGCTGCTATATTCCATGATTCGTTAACCGTTCTCATTCTAGCAAGCTGACCCATTATAAACCCAGCTCTAAGTTGAAATCGCAATGCGATTAATATAACTTGAATTAATCGCATTGCGATTTCAACGTAATTCCTCAAATCCGACAGTACATTTTAGTATATGGAGACGTTCCCATGGTGATGGGGACGCTCCATGAGCACGAAGTTATGGTTGGCTTGGTAGAATTAGCGAATAGCGAATATGACGAATGTATTCGTCATATTCCTCAAAACGAAGATAACGAGTATTCTACATCTTCGTTTTAGCAACCTATTCGTCAACTTCGCTATTCGCTAATTCTAGCAATCAAATAGGAAGGTTGACTTACCAGACAGCTGTGTTAAATTCGCTATGCGATTTTTTTTTAATACAATAATTATATTACTTAATAAAATTATTATATTATATTATATTATTATTATTCTATTTATTAAAAAAAAAAAAATCGCATAGCGAATTTAACACAGCTGTCTCTATAGTCAACCTTCCTATTTGCTAGAATTAGCGAAGTTGACGAATAGGTTGCTAAAACGAAGATGTAGAATACTTCGTTATCTTCGTTTTGAGGAATAGACGAATACATTCGTCATATTCGTCATCCTCGCTAATTCTAGATATGAAACCAATAGGAAAGTAGCCTTAAGTTAAAATCGCAATATGCGATTATTTAAATCGCATGTTAATCGCGATAACTAGAAAAATGACGAATATTCGATTTCGACGAATATGAAACGAATATTCATACGAATATTCGCGAATTTCGTCGAAATCGAATATGGCACCTGCCGCTCATCACTACTGAAGGCATCATGAGTTCTGAAAGACAGGAAAACAACATCTGTACTTTCTGTTGTTTCCCATCTGAAAAGTCACTTCACAATCATAACTTTAGAATATAAGACTACAGTATAATGCCAAAGTGATGTCAAAACTCGTAGTCATCAACATACACTGCTTTGGTTTGTTGCTTTAACCTACATTTTATCTCCATTTCTTCGACTTGTATTTTTGTTTAGCCTGAGGTCAATTAGTTCTTAATAATGTTTGGCTTATTGTCTGCAGACAGTTGTAATTAGAAGATATTCTGCATGTTAATGTTCTAGCTGGCATCTAACAATGTCTTACAACTGACGTTTACCATTTCTAGGTAAAATTTAAGCGATTGTCTACTATAGACAGTTTTCTTGGAAATGGCCAAATATGCTGACCTGTTGTCCTGAAGGGGTTGGCCCATCTCACATAATGGTGGCATATCAACTAGAATTTAGGGCTCATGATACTGTATACAGACTGTATACGGAACCATTTATTTAAATAGATCCGCAAAAAAAACTGAAGGTACATTTTTCCGTTCCTGTTAAAGATAGAACATTTCCTATTATTGTCCGCATAAAGGACAAGGAGAGTACTGTTCTATCAGGGGCCAGCTGTTCCGTTCCGCAAAAAAACAGAATGCACACGTACATCATCCGTATTTTTTGCGGATCCATTTTTTGCAGACCGCAAAATACTGAAAAAGCCAGTGGTGTGCATGAAGCCTTAATGTGTTGTCTACTGAAGTGTCACAACCCTGTGTCCCATGCTGCCAGCACACTCTTTCTGTGTGTTTATTGTAGTCTATTCATTGTAATCGGCAGGATGTTCTGGTAGAGGAACAGACTGCCGGAGTTCACTGTATCACCTACATGCATAAGTTCTTGTCTGGACAAAACCCAGCACTCAATCTTGAAACCAGCCAAATCCCTGTTCAGTCCTATTATAGTCAAACGACTCCAGCAGTGCACGGCCCTATCCAGCTATGCCAGATACTGAGAACTCTGGTAAGCTGTTCCTCTGCTGCTGTACCACATATTTAACCCCTTCTTGACTGCCATACTGCTATATAAATCAGATATCGGGACTTTAAAAATGGCACCGGATACTCAGTGGAGCGAATGCCATAGACATGGGTTGCCTGCTGTTTTATAAATCAGGCTCCCAAGCTTAATGTCCTTGATTGGCACTAATGCCCATCGCAGACATTTAACCCCTCAGATGCCATGGCATCTGAATGTTGAAAAGCATTCGCTTCTGGGTGTGCTCTGGCTCCCTTAGGTGGGGATCATGTGACCCGGAGTGTGTTAGTAGCAGCCCCTGTCCTCCTGTGTGACAGGAGGCTTCTAATTAGTAATTTCTATGGAGCCCCTACCTGTAGCAGGGCTCCATGGGAATACAGTAAAATGTTTACAAACTCCAATACTAATAATGTATTGGAGTCTATGAGAAAATCAATCCAATGATTGCTTGTTAAAAAAGTTTTTATAAATGAAAAACTTGAAAAAAAATATAAAAATTCATATCACCCCAAAATCATCTCCAAAAAAAAAAAAAAATGCTTACAGATAAAAAATACACATCATAGGTATTCCGATATGCAAAAATGCCTGTGCTAAATATAAAAAATGAAATCCCATACAGAAAATGGCAAAATGGAAAAAAGTCAATATGTCCGATTCATATTTTTTTAGTCACTTCTCCTCCAATACATTTTTTTTTAATAAAAAGTGATCAAAAAGGCGTAAATGTCCCAAAATGGTATCACTCAAAAGTACAGATCGCCCCATAAAAATGAGTCTTACATAGCTCTGAACATATAACTACAAAAAAGTTATAGCAGTTAGAATTTGTAAAGTAAGAGGAAAAAAAATGATTTTTTTCAAGGTTTAATTTTTTTTCCAATATAAAAACGCTATAAAAAAATATACATATGTGGTTTTGCCAGATTCATACTGACCTGGAAAATAAAAGTTACTGGTTAGTATAGGGATATGTATAGGTATAGGGAATGCCATAAAAACAAAAATAAAAATAAAACCAAAAACTGAAAACTGTTCTGGAATTGTGTGTTTTTTTCCAATTTCATTCGATTTATACTTTTTTCCCGCTTCCAACCACATTGGATGCAACCGTCAATAGTGCCACTAGAAAAGGCATCTTGTCCCACAAAGAACAAGCCCTCATACAGCTATGTGAACAGAAAAATTAAAGAAGTTATGACTTTGGGATGGCTGGGAGTAAAAAATTAAAACAAAAAAGTTCCAGTAATACTATGTGTTATTTCAAATTTGAACCCACACCCTTATTAAGCATATATAGAGTCATTAAAAGGAAAGGTAAGAATAAACACAAAAAATAAATAATACAAAACGCATGAAAACTGCATTGCAGATATGTAAACATAAAAAGTAAACAACTGCAACACGATGTTATACATAGAAGAAAGGATAGAAAAATATATTTATAATAAAGGGGATTGTAATAAATGAAGCAACATACATAGAAAAACGAATATTCGAATCGCGAATTTTAATCGCTAATATTACCACTTCAAGAATTTGCGAATATTTAGAATATAGTGATATATATTTGTCAATTTTTCATCTGAACCCATGAAGTCCAATGAGTAGGCTGCAATCTCTTTGTTAAAGCTTAGCAACCTCCCTAGCAACCAAAAGGGAAGTTGTCTACCCTTTACTATATAAGAACCTCCCCAGCTGCCATTGTATGCTGTATTTTGCAGTTCTGAGAGAGACAGCAGTATTATTGATGGGCTCTCTGCTTTCCTGTGTCATTACATTAGATAGTTAGTGTATATATATATATATATATATATATATATATATATTACAGATAGTTAGTGGGAGATAGTCAGTGTAGGTTAGATAGTGATATAGTGTAGCTGATTCTGCTGTCCATACAAACATGCTACATACATAGTGCTGTACGTGTGCTACATACTGTACATACATAGTTCTATATTGTCACAAGTTCACAACAATACTTAGTGCACCTATCACTAATATGTAGTCAGACCTGCTAAAATTTGAAGTTGCACATATTGCGCCAAAATATTTGCATCATTAGTGCCGATTTCGCAATTGCAAATATATTGGAGCACTCTATCTGAATATAAAGCTATTGTAATGTTCTGCCGTGCCAACTATTTTCTCCAGTCTCAGGAAACTTCTAGCAGCTTGAAAATTGTAGCTATAGTGACCCACGCCTGTATTGCATGCGCATTACGAGCATATTACATTGACGATTTTCGCAAACAAGACCATAATCATGATTTCTCGAATTCACGAATATATGACAAATATTCTACCAAATATTCACAAAATGTCGTAAATTTGAATATTGCCCCTGAAGCTCATCACTAGTCGTGATATGAAGGAATGAGAGAATGTTGTCGACTATTGGGAAACATAGAAGTATATAAAACAAAATAAAAGTTCGACTATATACAAAGACTGAGCCATATACGGGTCTTATATATGACCCACTCTCAAGTTGATCCAGCCCAGCTTTGGCTTGTTTTAAATAAAAGACCACAAAAAAGAAGGCAATGCCATACTTGACATACAACCCACTGAAGAAGGAGCTAGTGCTCCGAAACGCATCTAGGGAAAATATAATTTTTATTTTTAGCCTCTTTTGATATGGTCCGGACCTAAAGAGAAATTATATGGAGACGCCTATCCTGGAGATAACCCACTGCTGCTGGACTAACTGAAGTGAAAGTAAAGACAAAGTGCAGCAACCAGAGGTAGATAAACTATCTGGAGAGGAACAGCAGTGGAATCGCAATATACCAACTGGCTGTGGTACAAGCCCTTGTAAGGAACAGCTTGTCTAGTGTTGAGGCAGAAGGGGGAGGGGTGCACAACCCCATCTCAGGAGTACGCGTCCCTCAAAGTAAGTGAACAGCATTTGTTACTTTGTTGGTGGAATCCCTGACAAAATAGTAACAACATAAGGGCTCTTGCACATGACCGCATGCCCTCCGAGACATACGGTCCATGAGCAGGCCATATGTCCCGAAGCGGAATTGATCGTGCGCACGGGAGCACACAGCATCATGGATTACAATGATGCTGTGCACGTCTGGGAAGCCATGGGACTATTGTCCGCACTCATAAGAAGTAAGTGCCTGCTGGGGACAAACATACAAAAAAATAATTTATCGCTGATTGTTGCGGAGCGCAGATTGTGGTATTGATATATAAAAATCATGGATCATTTATGAACTTTCTAGCGCTCAAACATACTTGCGGTATGATATTGCGGCTTTGACATATTAAAATCAAGGATCATTAATGTGCTCGAGCATACTTGCAGTATGAAATTATGGACTAACCACAACTATACTTCTAACCTCTAATATACACACAAGATCAACTTACCATATATAATTATGTCAATTTGATGGACTTGGACTTTTAGACGCTAAAGACTAACTAACTGGGTCTGTGAATACAAACTCATTATATCAAAGTATATTGGGGCAATATTGCTATCGTATGCATAGAATATTTTTCTGCATGCATCACTCTTTATAGCAGATATTACAATGGACTATTATGAATTTGAGTATAAATCATGTGGGTCAATCTGTGAAATACCTGTTTCTGTGTATATACATATACTTTTTAACCTTTTTATTTTTCTTGCCTTTTTATATATTTTATTATGTGTGTTAAATAAATATGTGGTCCTACATTCAGTACATGAACGAGGAGTGCACACCTACATTTGTTTCTTCTTCTTACTGAGACTGAAGACTGAATGACTCAGTAAGGAAGTCAACCCCCATTATCCAGTCCGCCTTCGGTGTGAGCCCCTACAAGCAAATTAAAAAAGGGTTAAAGTTAGCTTTGCAGTTTGTATAGGGAGTTGACAAATTGTATACTATATAATTCTTGAAGGCAAGAGTTGGTTTGTGCATTCCTGCAGTTCTTTCTTTAACACATGCAGCATTGAATGTAGATATGTATGGCATGTATTTAATTAGTCTTCTGGGTTACGCATTTTAGTCACAAATTTGAATTCTTGTCCAATATTTGCTTACAATCACACCTGCAAAGTTGCATGAAGGTGGTTGTGTGTATTAATTAGAGGCCATATTTGCATATATGGTATGCTGTTAACTCACAGAAAATGTAGATTGTGATAACACAGTAGCTGTTTCTGTACATAGTATATATTTTAACTAAGAATAAGCAAACCAGTTTGGTCCGAACTTTGCTATTTTTCACAAGGTAGACAAATCCAAATATTTCTGTGTTTGCTTCGGACACATCCACTAAAACGGCACATAGCCATGTGTGTTGTCAGAAGCAGGGAAGCTGACAGGCAGGAAAAGAGAAGACAGGCCCTTTGGCTGGCTGTACCTGCTGTCAGACGTGCAGCTGCACCTCAAAAGCACCTCAATTTCCCCATTTTCATTTCCCCCATTTTTTGACATTCAAAATACTGTATAATTACGTGGTGAGCATGGTGACATCATCACAGGTCCTTTTGCAGGTCCTGCAAAAAGAAGAGGATACCGGCTGCACGATTAAATGGATAAGGTGAGCTTTTTTTTAAATTATTTTTACCCCTCAATGGTTATTTTATTTAGCATTCTGTCTTAAGAATGCTATTATTTTCCTTTATAACCATGTCATAATGGAAAATAATAAAATCGCCTGAACACCGACGCCAACCTTCAGTGAAAATGTCCGGATTTGGGTTGGGTACCCGAACTTGCAAATTTTAGTACAAACCTGAACTTTGCAGTTTAGATTCGCTCAACCCTTCAGCAATCTTCTTGTATGTGTAAGTTCAAATTGAGTGTCACTCCTCATTCATTTATGGATTTACAGTTTCCATTCAGTCACAATTTAATTATTTTTGGGGAAATGCTGTCAATTTAATTAAGCAGCATACATTTGTGATTACTAAAGCAATCTACCTGTGTGTTAAATTAAAATTGAGCATCAAGATTCAATCATCCATTCTCTATTTACATATTTTCAGTTTCCACATGGTTTCAATTTAAATTTTTGGGGTTGCTATTAATTTTAATTAGCAGCATATATACATGATTATTGCAGCAATACCCACAGTGTGGAAGCAATCTACCTGTGTGTGTTAACTTGAAATTGAGAATTAAGCCTCAATCATACATTCCTGTTTTTTTCAGTTTCCGCACACACAATTAAATATATATATATATATATATATATATATATATATATATATATAATTTTTTTATTATTTTTTTTTGGGGGGGGTGCTTTCCACTAATTAAGCAGCATAATTATGTGATCATGCCTCAATAATCCATTTACTTATTTTCAGTTTCTACACGGTTAAAAAATACATTATTTTAGAATTGCTAAATGTAATTTAACCAGCATATATATGTGATTATTACAGGACACAAGGTAAAGCAGAAATCTAACTGTGTGTATTGACGAGAAATTGAGCTTCAGGCCTCAATTATCCATTTCTGCAAAATCTATTTCCACATTTTTTTTGGGACTTGTTCAATTTAATTAAATCAGCATACAAGCTGATCAACACGAATGAACAGGTCAGCACACAAAAGTATCTGTGAGGGATAACGAATGTAGGCCGAAATCAGTTTATCTTTTTTCCTTTGTTCACAAACATTTTTCCAATATTTTTTTTTTATTGGAGACTGATTTTATTCCAACTAGCGGCATATATATGTGATTACTACACCAATAAACAGGGTAGCACACAAAAGTATCTGGGAGTGATAAAGAAATTAGGACAAATCTGTTTCCCTATTTCAAACATCTTTATTAATTATTTTTTTTCTGGGAGGGGGTTGATTATTCAAACTACTGTAGCAGCATGTATATGTGATTACAAACACCAGTTGAAAGGGTAACACAAAGAAGTATTTGGGAGTGATAACAAATTTAGGCCCAGATTTGTTTCTCTATTTCGCAAGTTTTTAGTTTGTTTATTTATTTATTTTTGGGGGGTTATTGGTTATGTTCAAAGTAACAACATATATATTTTGTTTACTAGAGATGAGCGAATCAAAGCCGATGAAGTGGATTTCAATACGAATTTCATGAAAAATTTGATTCGTACCAAAGCCGAATTTCCTTGCGATTCATGGTAAAGAATCATTTTTTTTCCTAAAATGGCTGCTGCTCATGTGAGGACATGGAGCAAGGTACTCTGGGAAGGTGGGATCACCCACAATGCCTTGCATGCAGTCAATCAGCCTTATGATGTCACAGCTTATAAATAGCGTCAGCCATCTTGGATTCTGCCATTTGCCAATGTACTTAGTGCAGGGAGAGAAATCAGCAGGCGCTAGGGACAGTGTTCGAAAAAACTTAATTGTGCTAGAAAAAAACGATTTATACGTGCAGGGAAAGATTATTCAAGGTGTAGGGAAAATATATGGAAGAATCATTCCATTCCTTTTGTGGCGTGTATTAGAGGGAAAAAAAATATATATTTGTCAATTAGTGGAGCAGTTATATATTCTAAAGCCTTTTGTGTTGTGCATAAGTGAAAAAAGAAAAAATATAAGTGGACAAAAATAAGGGTCTATTTGCCGTTCAGCGGTGTAGTTTTATGTTCTAAAGCCTTTTTTGGCATGTATTAGTGGCAAATAGAGTTGTTTCGGTACCAAAATTTTGATTCGGTATCGATACCATAAAAAAGTATTGCGATACTCGATACCATTCGATACCACGCGAAAAAAATAAAAACGCCAAAAAAATCCGCGTGCATTCCACATTTTATGAAACTGCCGGCTCATAATACAACAGTCCTATCCTACTTTTTTGTGGGGACAAGGCGACTAAAAGAAAATGGCAAATCGTGCATTTTTCTTTTTCTTTTTTTCTTTTACGGCGTTCACCGCATAAAAGTGGATTTTTAATAGTTTGGACTTTTGAGACGTGGCGATATGTAATATTTTATTTATGTATTGTTTATATATTTTATATGTAAAATTGGGAAAGGGGTGATTTATAATTAATATTTTGGTGTACTTTAACTTTTTTTTTTTTTTACAGTTTATTTATTAACTATTTTCCCCTTAGGGGCTAGAACCTGGGATATTCTCATCCTATTCACCCTAATAGAGCTCTATCAGGGTGAATAGGATCTCACCCTCTCCCTGCTGCCCTGTGCACAGTGCACACAGCAGCAGGGAGCAGACTAAGGCAGCCAGGACTTCAGAAGCGTCCTGGTTACCATGGTAACCGATCGGAGCCCCAGCATTACACTGCTGGGGCTCCGATCACTGCCACTGCCACCAATGAGGAGGAGGTGAGGGGACCCTGTGGCCACTGCCACCAATGATTTTATTACTGGGGGAAGGGGGACAGGGGGGCACACTGCCCACCAATGTTTTAATACTAGGGAGGGGCGGAGCACTGGCCAGCCTAATAACGTTCATATATAAATGCAGGCAGAAGACACAGGCTGCCGGCACCTGCCTGTGACCGAGCGCTGCGATCAGAGGCTATTAACCCCTCAGGTGCCGCACCTGAGGGGTTAATTGCCTCTGATTGCAGTGCTGGGTCACAGGCAGGTGCCGGCAGCCTGTGTCTTCTGCCTGCATTTATATATGAAACTGTACTCGGCATTGCTGGCCAGTGCACCGCCCTCCTCCCGCCCCACTCCGCCCCTCTCCTCTATTGGTTGCAGCGGCAGCACAGGGGAGGGAGAGACTGCCTCCTTCTCCCTGTGCTGCCGAGGAGAACATGGCCGTGCTGAGAGCAGCGCAGCCATGCTCTCTTATACTGGGCTGTGCAGTAGCGCAGCCCAGTATCGATAAAATACTTTTCCTGGTATCGAGTGCGATACCAGAGAAAAGTATCGATTGGGTATCGAAAGTTCGATACCCGAAACAACCCTAGTGGCAAAGAAGTACATATATATATATATATATATATATATATATATATACATATATATAACTCCAATAAATTGGCGCAGCACTCCTTAGGTAAAAAGTGAACAAAATTGTGTTTATTGACACATGTTAACACAGCAACGTTTCAGCTCTCTCACAGAGCCATTTTCAAGCAAAGATATGTTCGAAATCCCTTTTTGGCATGTATAAGTGGGGAAAAAGAAAAATGCCTTGTTAGCCGTTGTGTGTTGAAGTGAGAAAATTATAGCCATTTTTGGTGTGTATTAGTATATTAGCAACTAGCAGAGATTGGCATCAGAGTGGGTGTTTAGTGTGGCGGGGGCCCTAGTTACCTCAAGAAAAACTCGCCTGTCCACCCAAAATGTGGAGAGACTGACCTTTGTCAAGATGAATCAGGGGTGGATCAGCCAGGATTTCCACCCACCAATTCCTGATGCATCAAACTAGATCATCCATGGTGCCATACCAACACTTTGACAAAAGAGACCGGTTTCTTCTGGCTACCTGCTTCAGCTTCTATTCTGACACTGCCACCCACCTGGTGCCACAAATCTGATGTCAACCGCTCCTTCTTTCATCCACCATCTTCAGCTGGTACTCGTTTTGCCACCCACCTCCCCACTCTGTCATCTGGTCACTCTGTGGTCTCCTGATGCTGCTGCCACCTTCTTACTATGTTACCCTGCCACTACCTGGTCTCCTCATGCTGCTGCCACCTCTACACTATGTGTTACAGTGTTGTATAATGCTGTAAAGCCTCTCTGGGGAGTGTATTCCACCTGTAACTGGGGCTACTATGTCAGACTCAGTTACAGGAGAAATCAGTAGTACACAAAAGCGATGTTAAGTGTCACCCAGAGGTCTTGTATGACCCTATGGACGACACAAAAAAATATAAAATAAAATAGAAATAAAAAAGCTTTTAAAAAAGTTCTCTTTCCCCAATTAAACCATTTAAAAATTGTTAAAGAAAAGTAAATAAAAGTAAATAAAAAATTTACATATTCTATATCGCTGCATCAGGTGATGGTGAAAAAAATAACATAAAAATTATGCCCAAACAGTCATTTAATAGTCACTTCACCTCCCCCCAAATAAAATCAAACTATAAAAAAGTCGTATGTACCCCAAAATGGTACCAATGAAAATGTCACCTCAGACCTAAAAAAATGAGCCCTCACACAAGACCATAGCCAAAAAAAATTACAAATATGGCTCTAAGACACAATACTCTTATTGCCAAAAATGCTCTTATTGTGTAAAAATTTAAAAGAAAAACTAAATCCTGGGCATGCACGGATATCACACACGTCCGGGCCATGCGGTGTCCTGGCAACAGCCTCATAGCCTGATATAGCACATTTGCCAGTGCGGGATTACGGAGCACTGAGAAAAAAAAAAGAGTATGGAGAGGAGTGAATAAATTAACAGCGGGGCGGCGCTGGACTGAGAGATCAGGGGCGTGGCTGGGCACAAACGGCCGGAGGAACAGACCCTTGGGCACGTTAGGAAGGTAATTACCATAAACATAAAACCAATTTTTATAGCAAATGAAACTACAGGTGGGGGTAAAATGAGTATATTTTTAATGACATAATGGAGACTGCTATCATGATACCAATATGTCTGTATGCAAAATCGGCCTGTCAGTGTCTCTTTAATGTTGTTCACTTTTAAGAATTCATCTAAACCCTTTTTAAAACTGTCCACTGTTCCTGCTGTGACCATGTCCTGAGGAAGTCTACTCCACAGATTCTCAGTTCTTACAGTAAAGAAGGTTTGATGCTTCTGGAGACTGAACTGTTTCTTCTCCAGTCAGAGGCAGTGCCCCCTTGTCTTTTGAGGGCATTTTACATAGAACAGTTTTTCACCTTATATTTTGTATGACCCATTTATATATTTGTATAGGTTAATAATGTCCCCCTTTAGATGTCTGTTCTCAAGACTAAATTAATTCAATTCTTTTACTCTTTCTTCATAACAAAGACCATCCATGCACCTTATCAGTTTAGTCGCTCTCCTCTGTACTTTTTCCAGCTGCAGTGCGTCCTTTCTTTGGACTGGTGCCCAGAACTGAACTGCATATTCGAGATGAGGCCTGCACCAACACTTTGTAAAGTGGTAATATTTAGGGTTGAGTGAACCCAAACTGCAAAGTTTGGGTTCGTACCGAACTTAAGGATTATTGGTACCTGGACTCGAACCCGAATAACATTGTTTGAGTTTGGTGTTCGGCGATTTAATGGCGCTTGTTGAAAGGCTGCAGGGCAGCCAATCCACAAGCATTTAACTAGGGTGCCCTTAGAAGCCATCACAGCCATGCCTACTAATGGCTTGGGTTAAGCTTGAATATTCAAATAGCGAATTTTAATTGTGAATATCTCAACTTCGAGAATTATCTGCCTGCTTCTTGCTTGTAGGCCAATGTGAGAAGGCTGCAATATCTAGTGAATTAGAATATTCTTAATTATTTTATATAGTTTATGTTGTCCGAAAAATCGGTAATTAAATATGTGCATTAATCGAATCGCGTAAGGGCGTTAAACAACTTTCCTATTGGGTTGGCTTGGCTTGGTAGAATTGTCGAATATGTAGAATATAGCGCTATATTCGTAAATTATGAATATAGTGCTATATTCTACATATTCGACAACTCTACCAAGCCAAGCCAACCCAATAGGAAAGTTGCTTAAAGCCCTTACGTGATTCGATTAACGCGCATATTTAATTGATGATTTTATCGCATAACATAAACTATATTAAATAATGAAGAAAATTCTAAATCAGTAATGACTCATGTAATCGGTAATTAAATATGCACATTAATCGAATTGCATAAGGGCGTTAAGCAATTTTCCTATTGGGTTGACTTGGTAGAATAGTCGAATATGTGGAATATGTAGAATATGTTTGGGATGTTTGTTGTGCATTGTACATATATGCTGTATGATTGCCATGTGTGTGAGCTTGCCGGGCTACAAAGATGCCAACAAGTTATGGCCATTATCAGACACAGCCAACCAGGTCCCTTATTCCCTGTCCTATCTCTGCGGTGGTGTGCTTTTTGTCACCCAAGCAAATGAATTTCAGCAAGACCTGTTGCCGCTTCCCCATGAGAATTCAGAGTTTGCAGTGGAGGAGGAGAAGGTGGGGTTGCAGCCACAAATGTAGGTGGTGGCAGAAATCCTCATAGAAGTAGTGCCTACAATCCTTGGCGTCAGTGGCACCTGTGCCATCCCAGGGTCTGACTCGCTAACAGCCTACACAAGGTTCACCCAATGTGCCGTCACAGAAATGTAGCATCCCTGGCCAAAAGCACTTGTCTGTGTGTATGTTGTTAAGTGGACCTTCCCGAAAACTGTGTTGGTCAGGGCATGGGTGATGTTATGGGAGACACACAATTTCTGTTGTAATGCGGGGACGGGACACCGTGAACAATAGTGGCGGCTGGGGACTGAATAACGAAGGACGGCCGCCGCCATGAGGCTGAGGAAAGCCTCAGTGTCCACAGGCCCAAATGGTAACATTTCCATGGCCATAAATTTTGAAAGGGGCACATTTAGTGCTATAGCCTGTGGGTGGGTGGCTGGCTATTTGCGCTTATGATCAAAGGCCTGGGGTAAGGACATCAGTACGCTCTACTTGGGCACAGAAAGGGGTGTGCTAGCAGATGGTGCTTGCGAAGGCCCAGCTGCAGGGCGGAAGTCATCCAGGCCTGCGTCTAGGACAGAGGATTGGCCAGCACATAACACAGGGGAGAAAGAGGAGGCAGTGGTGTGACCCACAAATACTGATTGTGGACCCAGGGGTTCGGCCCACCTATTAGGGTGCTGTGATACCATGTGGCAGATCATGCTGTTGGGGTTGAGGTTGCTAGTGTTTCCAACTCTACTCATTTAGCCTCCGGTGTACAGTCTTCCCCCATTAAGTTCCCGTGTTTGAGTGTTTATTGTTATGGTTTGAGTTAGTTTATTAATAGGATGTAAAATATGTTATGGTTATTGTTATTTATGACATGTTGAAATCTTATTTAGGTATAGCACAGTTACAGTTAGCAATTACAAAATTACAATTACAGTTCTTTTATCGTCCCCCCACTTTCCTCAAAAAAGCCCCAGACTGTGGAACACCTACCCCTTGTTAAGAGAGATTTGCACAAGGGGGAACAGTTGTGGGCCTATTTATTGTGGCCCACCTTCACCTCTTCCAGCCTGTTGTGGTGCTGTGGATCCCTCCCCCTCGGTCCTGCTGTCCTCGCTCTGATTTCCACCTTCCACTCTTCTTCCACTTACTCACTCTGGTTATCCTCCTCACTTTTGTTGACCTAACAAGACCCTCACTTATTGACAACTGTGTCTCATCCGCATTATCCACCAAGTGAAACACTAATTGTCATTCCCCACCGTCATCTTCTTCTGACTGTGGATGCTGAAGAGTTTGGGGATCAGTGTATTAGATATCCTCATGTCCCTCTTCAGGGAGGGTCAGCTAACCTGCAGGCCCTCACCTACAATTTTTTGGGGTGAGCTCACATGGTATATTCTCTTCTATGTTTTAGACTTGGAAGGAAACATAATTTGCTTTCCTTCGGTGGTGAATCTTTCAAGCATTGTTTATAGGATTATGTTTTTTATATAGTGGCACAGCACTAAATAAATATTTCAAGTTTTTTTTTTTATGTCAGGCTTGACTCCATTTTCTCCTCTCTCCTTTGACGATGCCTTTTCAAGAGATATTAGACCCTTTCGCATTTGGAGCCTTGAGGATTTACAATTATCAGCAGACACTTGAAAGCATGTCCGTTTCAGGGGGATGACCATTCAGGAATTCTCTTTTATCCTGGATTTGTCTTTTTAAGAATTGACCATGTTTCTTTCTATTGTGGAGAACATTACAGGTAATACAGTCAAATGTTGATATCTCTGGTTTGAAAACTAAAGCTATAACTATAACATCTATGTTTTTCATTTTTTTCATTGTATGTGCCACTTTCTCAAAATCTTTCTTTGGGGTAGACAATAAAATTCCAAGATAGTCAGATAGCATCTTGTAATTGTGGTATAGTTCCGGTAATGACTTTCTATAATGTAAAGAGGCAACAAATGCTGACCGCCATTCCCTGCGCTAACTCTGCTATGTGACGTTATCCTTAACCCAAACAAAAATTAAGATTAGAAATTGGTCATTCTTTCTTGGTAATCTTTGCTGACCAGGTCAGTTAACTTCTTAGGTGGTTAGATCAGCAGGTCCTTTCTCAGAATGTTTTGGAGGGTCACCAGCAGGCCATCAATAATAATGTTTCAAGGGTGTGTATGATGCCCTCCTTTATGTGTAATAAAGGGTGTATTGGAGTGCCGGTTTCTTGTAATTTTTGGCAGCACTTTCACTTAGTGCATAGGCTTTATGAGTGTAGCAGTGTACTTGAACAATTGTAGCACCATCTGAATGAGGCCCTCCTTTATGTGATATTTAGGCTGTATAGTATAGTGCTTATTCCTTGTAATTATTGGCAGCACTTGCACTGAATATACAATTGAATGTACAGGAAAGAATGTTTTTTTATTGTTTTGTTTTTTTTTTTTTTTTTTTTTGGGGGGGGGCGTTTTTTTGTCAGTCTGTAAAAGTGGCGTACAACTCAGACAACATGGTTCCCAGCAGCAACATTGGAGTCCAAGATGCATCCAGACATGGTCCCCCTGCTGTTCCTGATCGATTTCAGAGGTGTTTCCATCACTTTCAGACCTATTCGTATGATCCAGGCACCCTCCCCTCATCCGAGCAGGGGGTGCCTGGTTGACTCCCATTGACTTCCATTATACTCGGGTGTTCGGTCGAGTGCACGAATATCAATATGTGTTGGGACCGAGTACCCGAACACCCGAACACTTTGGTGCTTGCTCATCACTAATCATTACCACTCATCATATAGCAGTGCTGCATGAAGTGATGCCCTGTCCCTTCACCACTCTAGGCAGCTCTGCAAGTGGAAGCAACCAGTCCTCCTCATATTCTAGGACAGGTTACTGGAGGCCACTTTAAATCATTCTCAGAGAATCCCTTTAATGTTATGGCTGAAGCAGTAGGGAGGATTGGAGTAGCAGCAGAGGAGGACAAGGAGTTTTCTTAACATGTGTTCTTATTTTAGCAATATTTAGCTTAACTTGGACAACCCTTCAACATAAACTGATACAGTTAAGCCAAAGTATCACAATAGATTACAATAAAATATCATATCAATTTAAATTTTATGTAATATATGTTGTAGAAGTGGTAGATTGAAGATGGCAGAAAACAAAACATGTCCAGGTACTTGAAAAATAGCAGTAGCTGTAGAATTAAAGGAATTTCTCCAGCAAAGATTTTAATGACTATTTGATTAAACTTCCTTATTATGTAGATGAAAGTAAGGAGTATTACTATTTTGAGTGGTTTGAGATCACATCATGTAATCAGTATTACAGTAATCAGGTAATTATAATATCACTTGTGGATATTAGTTTTTGAATGCAAGATGTTGATTTATTTAAAGAATAAATAAAATGGAAGTTTCCAGAAACCTAAAAAGCAAAGAATGTGTTATCGTAAGTAACCAGTTGTCTAGCTTTAAATCAACACACCAAATTCTTTCAAAATGAAACAACATATTTAAGGTATATATGCAGTTACATTGTGAAAATACATATCTGAACAATCTCTCAACACAAGGTGCCATTGATTAATAGGAACAGGCAACTGTAATAGGATGCATAGTAATCCATAAATTTGGGACTTCCTGGGCTTCTGCCATTACTGTGCAAACATATACGTTATCAATAAAAACAAAACAAAAAAACAGTTAACCCTTTTATTAGCCCTCCATTCTTTCTCTATGAGACTGCTGGATATAGACAAGTAGAGTGTTAACTATCTCTTGCAGTCCCATAGAGAATGACTAGAATGATAGTATGCATACTCCACCTGTTGCACCATACATTGCCGAGAACTGGACTCATGTCCACTAATCAGATGATTATCCTCCCTGTGGGGATAAGTTAGTATCTTGGCAATGGAGATGAGCGAAATTTAGAAAAATTTGATTTGGCTGTTTCGCCAAATATCTAGAAGAAATCCAATTTGTTACAAATTACTTGCATGACATCACCACGCACCCCCAGCTTGATCACGTGGTGATGTAATCGAGCTTGCTTCAGGTCCTTTGGTGAGTTTTCCTCAGTCAAGACAAGAGCGTACGGCCTCTCCCAAAGCAAGTGGATGAGGTGAGTAGAGACGAGCAAGGTTCTTAAAAATTCAATTTAGCTGCTTCGTCGAATTTTACAAAAAAATCACTTCATGATGAATGACTTTGTCAAGAAGTGCTTTTTTTTTATAAACAGTGGGCATAATGACGGGGAACGATGATTGTGCGGCCCCCTGTCATTGAACCCCTCAGATGCTGCGTTCATCACTGACCTCGGCATCTGCGATGAATATTAAGACCTTTCAGGAAATTAAACAGTTAAAAAAAAATTGTATTTCCCTTATTCATTTGAGCACGAAGAGGCTGCTGTGGCCATCTTGCTTGAAGATCCGGCATTAAATCTCGCGCTGTGCATGATGACCGGCCGTCGGGGTGACATCATATGTCACCGCTCACAAGATTTTGCTCTGGATCTTCAAGCAAGGTGCCCTCGTGCTCAAATGGATGAGGAATGATTTTTTTTTTGTACCGACATTTCAAGGGAAATTGATTCATTACCACAAAGTGTAAGGAAATTTGGCTTCGTGACAAATCACATTTTTCCTGAAATTCGTATCAAAGTCCACTTTGGATAATTTGATTCTCTCAACACTACTTGGCATAACCCCTTTAATTATATCTTTTTGTATCTTTTTTTCATGTTTTTTATTCAGATCTTAGAATTATGTGAATAATATAAAAGGAAATGAATTCAAAGTCTGCATGTAAGTGTTTACTCTATAATAAATACAAGGTAATAGGTGTCATTTGAAGAAACATACATCAAACTTTATGCCAAGCATCATATTTATTCAGGAAACATTCTGAAGGAAAATAGCTGAGAATGAAGGTCAAGGTAAAAAAGTAACACAAACAGCCACACACCCAAATCATATTATTCTTTTTGATAGAGTAGGTGAAAAAAGGACGGTACTTTAAAAACCAAGAGCTAAACAAAACTACCTCTATTTTCATTAATCTTTTCAGGACAGGTGCTCATTCTCGCAAGGAAATGAAAATATTAACATGCTGCCTGCTATGCTTTTGTCCTCTATAGCACTTGAACTAGAGATGTCACAAGCCATTCATCAACCGGATACAAAGCACACTATAAATGCATCTGAGCTGCCCAGAAGCTCAAAAGGTACAGTTGGGTGGGTCCTCTTGCAGCAAAGGAAAAACCATTTATATAAAGCATCAAATGTCCATGAAATATATGATATATCTTAATCTTCAAAGCCACCAAAATGTGCCAGAACCATAATGAAGCTGCCAATTGGCACCCAAAGGACTCCATTGAGTCATAATGAGGTTCCATGGTGGTTCTGTCAAGATTTTCATATACCGGTAGGTAGGTGGAACAAATAGAGTTGTATGATAGAAAGTGATGATAATAGAGTCTGTTTGGTGTGTGGTGCTTGATCCTGACATTATGTTACATTTAAGCATGACATAGTAATGGAGGTGGATACTTCAACCAACCATAACTTTATTCCAACTGGGGCAACAAGTATTATAGTTACAAACAGTGGCAATGAGCTTGGAATTTACAGTCACAATTAGGCACAAAGTGTAATGATTATAGTCTCTAGAGGGTATACAGCCTTAGCAGTCTCCATTGGTCACTTTGCTTGGCAGTTACAAATAAATACACACAGTTTGGTAGTTATAGTCTCTGTTAAGGACATGGAACATTACTAAATAGGGGTCCTTTAGTACAGTATGTTCCTGTATCTCAGAAACAGCCAATCACTGGCCAAATTGGTGACCAGCTCCCCTTACGTCATGACAAATGGTCACATGATGCAAGGGGATCTGGTCCTTGCAAACACTCCCCCCACATATTCCTGAACAACTCCTTTAGTGAAAAGAGGGAGTGATGAGTAGTGATAAGTGGCATAGGCAATATTGAAAGTCGTGATATTTAGCAAATTTTTGGCTGAATATTCACCATAAATTAGCATATTCAAGAATTTGTGATCATTATTTATTTGAGAAGTCGCGATTAGAATATTCGCGATCAACACTAAGGGGTAGCCAACTTTCCTATTGGTTGCTAGGGATATTGCTAAGTGCCGATATTTGCGATAAATTCGCGATCAACACCATTCGCGAATATCTATATAGCACTATATTGTAAATATTCGCAACTTCTCGAAGTGTCGAAATTCGCAATTCGAATATTCACGCTCAACATTAGTGATGAGGACATAGTGTTGGAGTGTGGCCAAGGCCCCAGCATATTCGTCATCTTTTACCCCAGTTTACTGGCATAAATGAAGATTGAAATTTACTTCAGCTAATAGCTTCAGTAGATTTTAATCTAGGCACACACACTGAGCCTTGTTATAAATTAAGCACATCCTCCAATGGTGAACAAAGATCAATGGGAAAGGCCAGTCTTTGATAAATGAACCCCAGTATGGGATTTACGAAGCAGGACCTTTGTAGCCTTGCATTGTTAAGGTATCTGGTCTCACTTCTCTCCACAGATCTCCTTCAGGTGCTAGTCTTCCATGACCAGTTGTCTTGCACCTTACAAACTCTCTTACTGTGGCTCGCACCAACATCTTAATATATTTTTTTATGTTACATATATAATGCCAACATATTTTGCTGCACAGACATTGCTGTCATTCACTATCCCCAGTGGGGCTCATAATTAAAATACTCTTAAGGCTATATTAGACTGGCAGATAGTCTGCCAGATCGCTAATGAGCATTCATATTAACGTGTGTCGGCAATTATCTGGCAGTGTAATACTGCCAGTGATTACCTGATGAATGAGCAAACGCAAGTTCATCGGGCAATCCCAATCTTTCAACAGGTTTAAAAATCATTGTTGTGTCTAATCAAGGTCTCCTGCCGGCAAACAATGATTCATTATAGGAAAGAGCTATGGCATTAGTAATCTCTCCTCCCCATACTCTGGAGGAGATTGCTGCATGTAATAGGAGCACTCTGTTCTTCTGATGAGCAGGCAATTGCCAGGAAGGAAAACTTCCTTTCCGACAATCGACTACATAATCTGCCTCTCTAGTGCAGGCTTAACAGTATGTCTTTTGAGTGTAAGAGGAAACTAGAGTACCTGCTCTCCACCTTTCTCCTTCTTTTCTGCCTCCACCTAATCATGGAGCACAATGGTGCAACACTCCTGTGTCCACACTTCACCCTGACCCGAGACCACGCTTGCCATTTACAGTGCAAAACAAATTTAAAGGCACCGTTCCTGGAAAATAAAGCACAAAGCTTTATTTGTGAAAAAAAATGAAATGATACATGAACTCACCATGCCCCCCCGTGAATACTTTGGGGTGTCTTCTTTCTAAAATGGTGTGATTTGGGGGGTATTTATACTTTCCTGGCATTCTAGCACCTGAAGAAATATGACAGGCGCTCAGAAAGTCAGAGCTGCTTCAAAATGCCGAAATTCACTTTTTTGCACCATAGTTTGTAAACGCTATAACTTTTACCCAAACCAATAAATATACAATTATTGGACTTTTTTTTATCAAAGACATGTAGAACAATAAATTTAGAGAAAAATTTATATAGTAATGTAGTTTTTTTTTGAAAAATTTTACAACAGAAAGTGAAAAATGTCATTTTTTTGCAAAAATTTCGGTCATTTTTGATTAATAGCAATAGCAATAGTAAAATTCGACAAAGTAGTCAAATCAAATTTTTAAGAACTTCGTTCATCTCTCATAGTGCTTCTCCTAGGCTTTCAGTGGATAAAGAGAGGTCCCAAGCAGGGACCCTATCTCTATGAAGCCCATACACTCTCATATCGCATATGGACTGGGGTTTTCTTTGGGAGGCAGCATTTTCCCTATGTTCAATAAAACAAAGGAAATCTAATATCTGATATGTTTATGCATTTAAAAACAAGAGAATAAGCTCATTTTACTGTATAGTTTTTACACAGACATAATCCTTACTACTTTTTGCACATCACATACATGACTTTTGTACATAGTATTTAGCCATTAGGTTGGCTAGAAAAACGTCAGATTTTTCCAGTACATGACAACTTTGTCTGCAAGCCATTGTCATTTAATTTAGCTGCTTGCAAATCATTCGAGTCAAGCATAATTCACTAATTTATGTTTTCTTCCTGTCCCCAATCTCTCCTTTGTAATTTAATTTTGATTAACTCATCTGACTGAAAAACAGTTGACGTCCTTGTCTATTCAAGGTTACAAACCTTCGAGAAGTGTGCAGCTCCAAAGTTAACTGAAGGATTTAGACATGTTTGGTTTTAATTCAATTAATTGTCTCACAGCAAAACTCCATATAATAGAACTTCTAGGTTTGTCTTTCTCTTGGATTTCAAATTAATTATTCAGAAAATTGAAAAATAATTCCAGGCTCTATTGTTTCTTAACTCAGTCTCACAATGATGCACTTCTTTATGGACATACAGGGGAAAATGTATTATCTTTGTATGTCAGTTTTCTGACAGACACATAGTACAGTTTTTTGTACAAGTATTGTTTTGTTTTTTGTTTTTGTTTTGTTTTTCAAAAAGTTTGCGAGGAATGGGTTGGAAGAGGCAGGCCATTAGAAAACGTGGTGTTAAACAGGCAGTGTATGCTCAAACCCACATGCTGTTGTGCATATATATAGGGGAGCATATCCTGCACTTGTAGTCCGTTGCTTATGGCAATCAACAGCAAAAAATTGCATACAATGGAAGATGCCAGCAACGGACTACAAGTACCACAATAACCATCCTACATAAGGTAACAATTATGTGGTATTGCCCAAACGGCACAGGTAGGTGAGTGATAGGGCCTTGGGCTACTTTGAGAGACCTTGGCGTAGTGCCCAAGCTTAAGACATGTCCTCCTAGTAGGATATGTCGAACTAACCTCTCAATTTTACATCACTGTGAGGGTTTAGTATTTCCGCAGAGTTCACCTGTCTTTGCTTTTGTTTAGTCTTGGAAGAGGCAGGCCACAGTTACTCATCTAACAACATGTGGTCAGAAAACGAAAGCACATTAGACCCAAAATCTAGTTAGCTCCGTAGTTTGTGTAGATTTCTTTACATGCCTCAAAGAACTCTTGAAAATGCAATTATAATAATTATTATATAATTATATTTATATAATTATTAGGGTCTTAATCTTAATAGAAAATAGAAGAAGTACTTTTATTTTTCCCAGAAACTGCACCACTTTCGATCACAGGTTGTGTGCAGTGAATGGTGCTAACCTGTATTACTAGACACAGCCCATGAATAAAAGTGATGCTGTTTCACGAAACAAAAAAACATGCACTTTTTTTATTTTCTACTGCCATTCAGGGAAAATCGATTCGCTACCACAAACGACAATGAAATTCAGCTTTGCGGCGAATCAAATTTTCCCTAAAGTTCTGATCGAATTCCACTTTGTAGAGTTCGATTTGCTGAAAACTACCCAACACCTCAATTATATTCCTGCCTTTGCCACAAAAATTAAAAGGCTTATGGCATGGCTCCTATGCTAAAAGCCCATTGATTTAAGTGGTGTGCCTGATGTCATTGCGAGGTTCTGCATGCAGTTCCATCTGCAAGATCAGACTGTCAGGTAACCTGATTTTATTATGTGAAAGGATGATTAAATAAATGATGAGCGAACATTTTAAGATTTGGTTCATTTCAGGTTCACTAAATGTTTCAAAAAATTCGGTTTGGAAACTAATTGATTCTACCAAAACCAAAGTTGCAGAAACTCAGAGGAGCATTGCTTGACCTACACTACTCCACACACATATTACGCATATTATGCGCTCTCCGTAATGAGAAAAAGTACCCCCTTACCCACTAGACAATGCATACATATTGCAGAGAAACCAAGAATAGTCATAGTCGTCTCTCTCTCGGTCCCTCTCCTTTTTGGAAAATTTGAGACAAATTCCAAACTGGTAAAATCAATTTGCTCACCCTTAGGCTTATTGCACATGAACGTATAGTTTCGCGGTCCGCAAAAAAAATGGATGACATCCGTGTGCATTCAGTTTTTTGCGGAAAGGAACATCTGGCCCCTAATAGAACAGTACAATCCTTGTCTGTGATGCAGACAAGTTCAAACTTTTAATGTAATGGAAAAACAGAAATACGGAAACGGAATGCACATGGAAACACTTCCGTTTTTGCAGACCCATTGAAATGAATGGGTCCTACGGACCGTATACGGAACGCAAAAAACAGCCCGTACACTCGCAGAAAAAACGTTCGTGTGCAAGAGGTCTTAGGCTAGGGCTACATGACGACATGTGTCGCGTGACAATAAGTCGCACAACACATAGGGCACAACTACATGGATGTTGCACCAATGTTGCGCGACAATTTTTATAATGATAGTCTATGGTGTCGCACTGCGACATGCTGCGACTGAGACGCGACAGTAGCAGAAAAGTCCATCCTGGATGGATTTTTTGCTACTGTCGTGTAGCAGTCGCAGCAAGTCCCATGTCGCTGTGCGACACCATAAAATATCAATAGAAAATTTGCCGTGCGACAACATGTCGCGCGACACATGTCATCGTGTAGCCCTAGCCTTAGGTCTCTTTCACACGGACGAGTTTTCCACGGGGTGAAATGCGTGAGGTGGACGCATTGCACCCGCACTGAATCCGGACCCATTCATTTCTATGGGGCAGTGCACATGAGCGGTGATTTTCACGCATCACTTCTGCGTTGCGTGAAAATCGCAGCATGCTCCAGTTTTTGCGTTTTTCACGCAACGCAGGCCCCATAAAAGTGAATGGGGCTGCGGGAAAATCGCAAGCATCCGCAAGCAAGTGGGGATGCGGTGCGATTTTCCCGCATGGTTGCTACGAGACGATCAGGATGCGTACCCGATCTTTATTATTTTCCCTTATAACATAGTTATAAAGGAAAATAATAGCATTCTTAATAGAGAATGCAAAGTAAAAAGGGCACTAAAGGGTTAAAAATAATAAAAACATAAACTTACCCCCTCCATTTGATCGTGTAGCAGCCGGTTACCGGTTGAGAATGCTGATATTTTCCTTTATAACTATGTTATAAGGGAAAATAATAAAATCTACAGAATACTCCACCCGAAACCAGACTTCAGTGATGAAGTCCGGCTTCGGGTCTGGGTACCAAACATGGCGATTTTTCACACACGCGTGCAAAACGCATTACGAATGTTTGCACAAGCGGCACATTACGAAAAATCGCGCATATTCCCGCAACGCACCCGCATTCAATCCGGGCGTCAAACATGACGCCCGTGTGAAAGAGGCCTTCAGCCTCATCCACACCTCAGTGTTTTGGTCAGTGATTTCCATCAGTTAATGTTTCCATTAGTGAGGCTTTAGAATGAATTAATACAGTAAATATAAACAAAAATAAGAGAAAAAATAAATTAAAAATTAAAAAGTAAAAATGAATCAATAAAAAAATGTCCCCAGAAATGCACATTCTGAACCCACATGCACCAATTTTTAAACATCTGATATCACACAAATATGTTTTTCATGGGTATTATGTTCAGGCATAAATTGATTCCTGTTATGCCTGTCCATATTTGAAAATGACAACATTTAAGTTTCATGTTTAAAAAAACAAAAACCTTTTGCATTTGGATGATTATTGTCTTCTGCAGGGATCAGCAACCTTCGGCACTCCAGCTGCTGTGAAACTACAATTCCCAGCATGCACACTTACTTGGCTGTACTTATAACTCCCGCTGATGTGAAAGAGGAGTCTGGGAATTGCAGTTTCAGAACAGCTGGTGTGCCGGAGGTTGCTGATCCCTGGTCTACTGTATGTCTAGATATTACATCTAAAGCTTAGGCAGATACATTTAAAACTGAAATGGGGTTTTTGTTTTGTGTGATTTAATAATGTCAAAATTTGCACATCACATTTCTATGCATCATAGACTAGAAATTATTTTTTGGGGGTAAATATTATTAATTGAACCACAAGCCTAGAACATAGCATGAGCATATAAGAAAATACTTATTTTTCATGTTTCTGCCAAAGTTTTTTTCAGTGTAAAACACCTACAAAATTAATTGGTATCGGTTATGATTTCAGACTAGAATAATGGAAAAACAAACAAACAAAATACAGCATTTCAAAAAGTGGAAATTTTGCTATGGGCAACAAGGACAAAAAGAGCTCCAGTAATGAAAGAGATAATTAATCTTTGCTTTAGAAATCGTGTGATAGCAAACAACATTTTAATGTGTTTTAATTATCATAAATAAGCTTAAATAATATCAATTCCCTATTTAAACAACCTAGTAATGGGTATCATGTCCATAAAACAATACAATGGTCTTTTTGATATCAGTTTACCAAGACTATGGAACAAATTATGTTTCCTCAGATTTTTTTTTCTTCCTTTTGGCCTTTCAGGCATACGGAAGAGCAATATGTGTATGAGTATGGTGGTCCAAAGAGTGTGCTGATCTATGGTTCTTCTAAGGAGCATTATAGTATGACGATATTATACCTCCATAAAACATCATGTGATGTACAGTATGCCACAATTTTAAAAACTCTGTACAAATGGCAGCTTTTACAGAGAGCAAATATGGCCATGTTCATAAGCCCTAACTTTTTTTTAATTCCATTCATCTTTGTGCAATGCTTGACTCTAAATATTGGATAGGACTGTGTTGAGGTTCTGTACACATCACTGGTGTGCAAAAAAAAGTTAAAAGGACTTCTGATCCTTCATCCTTGTGCTTGGCAGTGGTCAGAGTTTATGACAGATCCTAGGGATACATGATTAATTGATGCGGATAGGACTTGTTTTTATATGACACTTCACTATTATAATACTAGTGTTCCTCTGTTTTGCTATGTATTATTAATATCGTAACACGGGGGGAGACTTATCAAACTGGAGAAAAGTAGTACTGGCTTAGTTGCCCATAGCAATCAATCAGATTCCACCATTCATTTTTCACAGCTCCTTTGGAAAATGAAAGGTGGAATCTGATTGGTTGCTATGGGCAACTAAGCCAGTTCTACTTTGCACCAGTTTATTAAATCTCCCCCCGTAGTTTGTGATGCTGAAAAAAGACATCTGTCTATCCAGTTGAGCCTGTTATCCTGCAAGGTGATCCAGAGGAAGGCAAAAAAAAAAATGTGAGGTAGAAGCCAATTTTTCTCATTTTAGCTCCTTAAGGACACATGACGTATGGGTACGTCATGTGTCCAGTCCCTGAAGATGGCGCCCGCTCCTGGCCGCTGCGGGGGTCCGGCTGATTCCTGTAGCTGACCCCCGCAGCTGATGATCACGGTCGGCAGCGCTGCCGACCGCGATCATTTAACCCCGCAGATGCCGTGATCAATCCTGATCATGGCATCTGCACGCGCTAAAACCGAAAGTAAAACTTTCGGCAGCGCTCCGGCTCCCCCTAGTGGTGATCGGGAGAATCGGAGCGCTGTAAGGGATAGCCTTAAGCCTTTCATTCAGCTTAAGGCCTCTTTCAGACGGGCGTTGCGGGTGCACTCCGTCAAACAGTGCGGGTGCGTTGCGGGAATTGCCGCGATTCTTCACAGAAGTGCATGTTTGGGTCAGAAATTGTCCCGCTGGTATTATTTCACATTATAACATAGTTATAATGTAAAATAATACCCTTGGCCATCTCCCTAATGTTGAACCCGGTGCAGAATGGGTTAAAAATAATAAACTAATCTTAACTTACCTGGTCCATTTGATCGCGAAGCCCGGCCTCCTCTCCGTTAGCTTGAAAGATGTAAAGGACCTGTAATGATGCCACAGCATCACATGGCCCAATCACCTGCTCCATCACTATGGTGATGGAGCATGTGATTGGTCCATGTGACCACGTGACATCATCCAAGGTCCTAAGCACTATCCACAGCCTGAGGATAGTGATTAGGACCTTGGATGATGTCACATGGTCACATGGACCAATCACATGCTCCATCACCATAGTGATGGAGCAGGTGATTGAGCCATGTGATGTGACGTCATCACAGGTCCTTTAGATCATCGATGCTGCAGGGAAAGAGAGGACAGATCGCGACTACGCGATCAAGTGGCTAAGGTAAGTTAACTTTATTATTTTTAACCCCTTCCTCATCATTTAACAATGGAATCTTTATTAAGAATGCTATTATTTCCCCTTATAACCATGTTATAAGGGGAAATAATAGAGATTGGGTCCCGTTGCTAAGCAACAATGCGGGAAAATCGCAACGCATCCGCACTTGGTTGCGGATGCTTGCGATTTTCCCGCATCCCCATTCACTTCTATGGGGCCTGCGTTGCGTGAAAAACGCAGAATATAGAACATGCTGCGATTTTCACGCAACGCAGAAGTGATGCGTGAAAATCACCGCTCATGTGCACAGCCCCATAGAAATGAATGGGTCCTCCTCACGCATTGCACCCGCGCGGAAAACTCACCCGTGTGAAAGGGGCCTAAGGCTATCACTTACTATTTCCTATGGAGCCCTTGTTAGCAATAGGGCTTCATAGGAAAGTAGTAAAATGCTCATAAACTCCAATACAAGTGTATTGGAGTTTGTGATAGAAGCAATCAGGTAACTATGGGATCTATATAAAAGTGTAAAAAAATAAAAAAAAAATAAAAAAAAAATAAAGAAATAAAAACTAAAAATTTAAATCACCCCCCTTTCCCCAAAATTAAAATAAAATAATAAAAAAAATAAAAAAATACACATCATGGGTGTCGCAATGTGTGAAAACGCCCATAGTATAAAAATATAAAAATATATTTCCCATACGGTAAACAGAAAAACGGAAAAAAGCGCACAAATGGCCGATTTGCCGTTTTTGGACGCTTCATTTCCTCAAAAAAAATTAAATAAAAAGCGATCAAAAAGTCCTACACACCCCATAATGGTATCAACTAAAAGTTAAGATCGCCCCGCAAAAAATAAGCTCCCATACAATGCCATACACTTATTTACAAATACGTTATAGCGGTCAAAACATGGCGACAAAAAAAAAATATTCCCAATTTTTAATTTTTTTTCACTATCAAAACGCAAGAAAAGCTATACATCTTGGGTATCGCCGGATTCGTACTGACCTGTAGAATAAAACTAAATGGTCAGTTTTATCGCAAATCAAACGTCGTAATTTAGAAACCCGTAAAACTGTGGTGAAATTGCTTTTTTTTTGCAATTTCACCCCATTCGGAATTTTTTTCCCGCTTCCCACTACACCGTATGCATTATTAAATGATGGCGTTGGAAAGTACAACTTGTCCCGCAAAAAATAAGCCCTCATATGGCCATGTGAACGGAAAAATAAAAAAGTTATGGCTCTTGGAAGGCATAGAGTGCAAAACGAAAACGCAAAAATGAAAAAACCCTGTGTCCTTAAGGGGTTAAGGAAAGAACATTCCTTCCTGACTCTAATCAGGCAATCAGAATAACTCCCTGGATCAATAACGCCTCTAGTAACTATAACCTGTAATATTATTACCCTCCATAAATACATCCAGGCCCCTCTTGAACTCTTTTAGTGAACTCACCATCTCCTCAGGCAGAGAGTTCAATTTTCTCCCTGCTCTTACCGTAAAGAATCCTTTTCTATGTTTGTGTACAAACCTTCTTTCCTCCAGATGCAGAGGATGCCCCCTTGTCACAGTCACAGTCCTGGGCATAAATAGATGATGGGATAGATCTCTGTACTGACCCCTGATATATATATATATATATATATATATATATATATATACATACATAGTTATTAGATCATAGTTATTTTTTTTCTAAAGCGAATAACCGTAATTTTGATAACCTTTCAGGGTACTGTAGTTGCCCCATTCCAGTTATTATTTTAGTTGCCCTTCTCTGAACCCTCTCCAGCTCTGCTATGTCTACCTTGCTCACAGGAGCCCAGAACTGTACACAGTACTCCATGTGTGGTCTCAATAGTGATTTGTAAAAGGGTAGGACTATGTTGTCATCACGAGCATCTATGCCCCTTTTAATGCAACCTATTATCTTATTGGCCTTGGCAGCAGCTCTCTGACACTGGTTTCTACAGCTTAATTTGCTGTTCACAAAAATTCCTAGGTCCTCTCCCATGTCAGTGTTACCGAGTGTTTTACCATTTAGTATGTACTGGTGACTTGCATTATTCCTTCCCAGGTGCATGACCTTACATTTGTCAGTGTTAAACCTCATCTGCCACTTATCTGCCCAAGCCTCCAATCCATCCAGATCCATCTGTAGCAGTATACTGTCCTCTTTCATGTTACTTACTTTACACAGTTTAATGTCATCTGCAAACATTTATATTTTACTGTGCAAGCCTTCTGCAAGATCATTATTAAAAATATTGAAGAGAATAGGGCCCAATACTGACCCTGAGGTACCCCACTAGTGACAGTGACCCAATCTGAGTGTGTACCCTTAATAACTAGTGATGAGCAGCAGGGACAATATTCAATTTTGTTATATTTCATAAATATTTTGGCGAATATTCATCATAAATTTGCGAGTTCGCGATTATATTCTTGAATGCGAAAATCGGCAATGTAATATTCGCGAAATGTGCGCGCAATACAGGCGTGAGTCACTATTGCTAAATTTTTCAAGCTACTAGAAGTTTTCTGAGACTGGACAAAATGGTTGGCATTGCAGAACATTACAATAGGTTTATATGCAGATAGAGTGCTCCGAAATATTCACGATATTCGCAAATCGGCAATTAATGATGCACATATTTTTGCGCAATACGTGCAACTTCACATTTAAGCAGGTCTGACTACATATTAGAGATTGGTGCACTAAGTTTTGTTGTGAACTTGTGACATCACAGCACTATGTCTGTAGCATGTATGTATGGACAGCAGAACCATCAGCTACACTATATCACAATTTAATCTACACTGACTATCTCCCACTAACTATCTGTAATATATATATATATATATATATATATATATATACACACACAGTATATATTATGTATATATATATATATATATATATATATATATATATATATATGTTATATATATATATATATATATATATATATATATATATATTAAGAAATTCAAACCAAGCAGTAAAAAATCCTCCATAAACATCCAAACAATGAGGCAGCACTCCGTCAATAGATAGGTAAAGGTGATGAACCCTCTTTACTATCCCCTCTGCCCAGTGGTGTATCTTGGTTTTGTGCTGCCCTAGGCGAGACTAAACTCGGGCACCCCCTAATATAAATTTGACCCGCCCCTTCCTGTCAAGGCCAAACCCCTTTCTCTGTAAACCCCGCCCTTCCTTTTAGGCTCCATCCTTTCCTGTATTCCTGTATTTAAAAGTGAATAACGACAGCCACACCTCACACCCCTCCCTTGATCCCACTAAGTGTCATCCACAGATCCCCCCCTTAAGTGCCATCCACAGACAGATCCACCCCTTAAGTGCCATCCACAGATCCCCCTCCTTAAGTGCCATCCACAGATCCCCCCTCAGTGTCATCCACAGATTCCCCCTCTTTAGTGTCATCCACATATTCCCCCTTAGTGTCATCCACAGATTCCCCCTCAGTGTCATCCACAGATTCTCCCCCTCAGTGTCATCCACAGATTCTCCCCCTCAGTGTCATCCACAGATTCTCCCCCTCAGTGTCATCCACAGATTCTCCCCCCTCAGTGTCATCCACAGATTCCCCCTCTTTAGTGTCATCCACATATTCCTCCCCCTCAGTGTCATCCACAGATTCCCCCTCTTTAGTGTCATCCACATATCCCCCCTCAGTGTCATCCACAGATTCCCCCTCTTTAGTGTCATCCACATATTCCCCCCTTAGTGTCATCCATAGATTCCCCCCTCAGTGTCATCCACAGATTCTCCCCCCTCAGTGTCATCCACAGATTCCCCCCTCAGTGTCATCCACAGATTCCCCCTCTTTAGTGTCATCCACATATCCCCCCTCAGTGTCATCCACAGATTCCCCCTCTTTAGTGTCATCCACATATTCCCCCCTTAGTGTCATCCATAGATTCCCCCCTCAGTGTCATCCACAGATTCTCCCCCTCAGTGTCATCCACAGATTCCCCCTCAGTGTCATCCACAGATTCCCCCCTCAGTGTCATCCACAGCTTCCCCCCTCTTTAGTGTCATCCACAGCTTCCCCCTCTTTAGTGTCATCCACAGATTCCCCCTCAGTGTCATCCACAGATTCCCCCCTCAGTGTCATCCACAGATTTCCCCCTCTTTAGTGTCATCCATCCACAGATTCCCCCTCTTTAGTGTCATCCACAGATTCTTTCCCCCCAAGTGTCATCCGATTCCACAGACATTTCCTACCTGCCCAGCGCCGGCCGTTGTAGGTAATTTATTCACTCCACTTGCCTGAGAGAAGCGCCGGAAGACTCACACAGGCGCACTGGCAGGCGCATGCGCACTTCAATGCCTCTGCCAGTGCGCCTGTGTGAGTCTTCCGGCGCTCTCTCAGGCAAGTGGAGTGAATAAATTACTTACAACGGCGCTGGGCGGGGAGGAGCGGCGCCGGCGCACACCCAGCAGCGCAGCCCGGACACAAAAAAAAATCTATCACTGAGGCAAACAAGGCATCTTGCCGCGGCGCCGCCCCATTGGAAGTGCCGCCCTAGGCAAATGCCTTGTTTGCCTCGTGATAGATACGCCACTGCCTCTGCCCCGAGGACAAGACACTGGGCTCCATGCTATTAGACCACTAATGCTGCGTAGGTTTAAATTCTATACCTCAAGCTGATTCGTTACTTTGTTTTTAATTCGCTAATTACACAGGTGCTAAATAATCAATGTAATGATGCACTTGTACATCATATGTATTTTTGGACATATATATGTATGTTTACAATTTATAAGATACAATTTATCTATGGATATCATTGCTGCTATATTGCAGAATGTTTTTCATTATGAATTTTTTATGAATTGTACACGTTTTTTATCAAATGGCATTAATTGTATCACTTTGAATTGTGGGTATAAATACTTGTAGTGGACACCATGTTTGTATGCTTGATAAAGACTGCAAGGAGCAGTTGAAACGTTGCAGAGGGGATATTAAAGAGGGTTCATCACCTTTAAGCAAGAAGCAGGGAGGGATCATGGGTTCAGAGGAAAAAAAATCTAGAATATTCACGAATACAAATATATAGCACTATATTCTAAATATCAGCGAAATCTCGAAATGGCGATATTCGCGATAGAAATTTGCGATTCGAATATTCACACCCAACACTATTAATAACCAGTCTGCATTTTCTATCACAGAGCCAGTTACTTACCCACATAGTCCAAGCATTCTCATTTTATATACTAGCCTTTTTATGAGGTACAGTGTCAAATGCATTGGAGAAGTCAAGATATACAACATCATTGGTTCGCCATGGTCATGTCCAGAACTTACCTCCTCATAGAAATTGATTAAATTAGATTGACATGACCGATCAGGCATGAAGCCATGCTGATACGGTGTTATTCACTTATTTTCATTGAGGTACTCCAAGATAGCATCTCTTAGGCTTTGTTCACGTCACGGTTCAACCTTTCCGTTCTCCTGCTCCGTTTAGGCATTAATTGAGCAGGAGAACGGAAAGGACGGATTCAGCACATAACTGAGCCGAAAGGACCATTAGGACCCCATAGACTATAATGGGGTCTGTTAGGTTTCCGCTCAGAAGATGATTTTGAAGTGGAGACAAAAGTAGTGGATGCGGGACTTTTGTCTCTGCTTCAAAAATCTTCTTCTAAGCAGACACCAAATGGACCCCATTATAGTCTATGGGGTTCTTAGGCTCTGTTAGGCTCAATTATATGCCAAATCCATTCTTTCCAGTCTCCTGCTCCAAAACGGAGCAGGAGAACAAAAAGGCTGAACGGTGATGTGAACGAAGCCTTAGCTGTAGATTTTTCCCATTTGATATTTTAGCCATGTTCAGCTCATTTACCAAAAATGTTGTTTACATTGCTATCTAGATTTGTATTTTTAGGGGCACTTGCAGAAAGATTAATGAGTGGATTAAGTGTAAGCTGTGCTAAATGTAGCTTTCATTCATCTATAGCCATTTTAAAGTGGAATTAATTGAACAGTCTAATCAAACTATGATTTAAACATTTTGCTACATTTGTCAAAATAATCTACTGAAAGAACGTAATTTATTATCTTCCACATTATTAAACACACAGCATTCTGAACTGCTGGATACAAAACTGGTTCACTTTCGGGTTGAATTATATAGTGCAAAAGTTGCCTTAATAATTGTAGACAGAAAAGTCAGTGTTAGAGATTCAATTAATGTTTGGTGGAGGTGCACTGTTAGTGTACAGTATTTGGCAGGGAAGTCAATTAATGCAAATGTATGCCTATATGGGATTTTGCATGGACAAACCAAAGGTATATCTATAGAACATGCTGTGGGTACAGTTGGCCCATTGTAGGTGAGGGAGCTCTTCACAGATTGTTTATTGGAGTCCAGCTTTTCAGATTCCTGACATTAATGCACTATTCTCAGTCTATATATATATATATATATATATATATATATATATATTTAGTCCACAAAAGAATCAGTGGCAGCACCATCAAGGAAAAAAGGCGGGTGCAATGTCCAACGCTGGGTCCTGGCTATACCCAATATTACAATAATATGAAAAGGAGGACTGCACTCCAAAATTACGAAAAAAGTGAAAAAAACTTTTATTCACCCATGGTGGAGAGCGACGTTTCGGCCCGTGTGAGCCTTTCCCAAGCATGAACAAAAGTGAAAATTACAAACAATTTTAAGGCATTTCAACAGTGAACAACCAATCATAGTGTACAATCAATATTATTATTCCATTATCCAGCACGTGTGTGGAACAAAATATAAACATACCGTGCATGTGTTAAGTGTGATAAGCGTGATCACAACGATCAGTGCATTAGGGCAGAAAATACATATAAAATCCATATAGTGTAGACATTTATCATATACAAAAGCGTGATTAAAATGTATCCATGTGAAGTGTTAAAAAACTCCAGGGGAAGATACCGCAGTACCTGCCTCCATCCATAATGGCGCCCGTGGAGATGCATTGAGCGTCCCTCATGATCTATTGCGCATGTTTGGGAAAACTCCTGAGTGGCCGTGTATAAGCCGTGAGCGCATGCGTGTGTGTTCTGCTACCTGTAGCTGTATCCGCCATATTTGTCATGGGCAGAGTGCCCCAATATAAATACACAGAGTTATTCAGCATATTTATATAAAGGATAGGTCAAAGATGCAATCGGTCGCTGTAGATGGATACCACAAATACGGTGCAGGAACAGGGACCAAATCTGCCGAGATGGGACCCATTCCAGTGGATTATCACTGTCAGATAGAACCATGTCAGTGGCTCAACTTACAGCGGAGATCCCTGCACACATTATTAAGCGGCCAGGAGGGATTCTCCTCCAGCATCTAGACCGTCCTATGTACTAAGTACATTTCAAAAGAATGCGCAGAAAGAATAATAAATGGTCTCCGTTATCCGGGCATTATTGTTGCTGTGGAGGTATGGTCTGTGGATCCTCCCCTGGTGTAATATAGATATTTTCTAAAAATCAAGAGAAAAATTTAATTAATCAAATATAAATTACATAAGTACTTTTTCTTTTTTCTTTGTATATAAATTTTCACTTATCATGGCTTTATCCTACCCCATAGAAGAAGCTGCACGCCTAAGCCAGGGTTATCGCAAGATGAGCTCAAACTCATGTTCCTACCTGAATTCCATATTAAGGCCATTGGGATGTAAACTATTTAAAGTATATATCCATTGGAGTTCCTTTCTTTTTAGAAGTGAGGTGCGATCACCTCCCCTTCTTGATGTCATAACACAATCAATTATCCAGCACTTCAGATCCCGCTCAGTATGTCGTAGGGATGTGAAGTGTCTGGATACTGGCAAATCCATACGCTTTTTTCTGATTGAATTTCTGTGATTATTTAGTCTTAATTTGAGTTCCGTTGAGGTTTCCCCAACATAGAGAATATTACAGGGACAAGATAATATATATATAACATATGACGAAGCACATGTGAGATAGAATTTAATAGGATAGATTTTTCCCGTACTGGGGTGTGTAAAAATTTTTGCCTTACATATATGGCGACAGTTGACACAATTCAGGTACGGGAAACATCCCAATCCTGGCTGTGTCAGTGTTCGCTGTATATCAATTTTCTTAGGGCCAACATCTGCTCTTACTAGCTGATCTTTGATGCTTTTATTTTTACGATATGATAATAATGGAGGAGATCTAAACTCCGGGACATCATTAATGCATCTGCCTAGGACACCCCAGTGTCTGCTCACCATTCTGCCTATATCAGGGCTGGATTCTGAATAAGTGGAGACGAAAGGTACCCTTTTCTCTTTCTTGATGTGCTCCCTTTGATCATAAAGAATGGCATCTCTATCCATAGAGTAAACCTTCTGTTTCTGTTCCACTAACAATTTCTGAGGATAGCCACGTTCTCTAAACTTATTAACCATCTTGTCTAATGTGTTATTCAGACCTGTCTCATCGGACACAATACGTTTGGCTCTCAGAAATTGTGAGTAGGGCAGATGTCTAGTCATACCTCGCGGGTGACAGCTCTCAAAGCGTAAGGTTGTATTTCTATCTGTAGATTTAACAAACAATTCTGTACCTATAGTGTAACCCATTAATTTCACCTTGGTATCTAAGAATTACAAACTGTGACTGGAAGAAGACATCGTATATTGTAAGTCAACATCTATACCATTAAGGTATTGGTGAAATTCAACCAATTGTGTCTCAGTGCCAGTCCACAGGAGGAAGACGTCATCTATGTATCTCCACCACCTCAAAACATGTTGGAAGTGGTGGGATACATAGACAAAATCCTCCTCCATGTGGCGCATATATTTGTTTGCGTACGTTGGGGCCACATTGGACCCCATCGCCACGCCACGTTTCTGATTGTAATAAGCATCCTGGAAGAGGAAATAGTTATTTTCAAAAATCAGTTTTAGAAGAGACACAACCCACTCCTGGGCTTCCACTGTCAGGGAAGACCCCTTCAAGTATTTTGTAACCGAGGCAATACCCTTTCCATGTCCAATAGATGTATACAATGATATTACATCAAAGGACACCAAAGTGATCGACTCAAGTCCACAACTATTCACCTCTCTAAGTTGTCTTAAAAAATCACTGGTGTCTTTAATGTAAGACTGTCCTGCCATAGCAAATTGACGTAAGATTTTATCAAGGAAAACTGCAATCCGACTAAATACTGAATCCGTACCAGATACAATGGGGCGGCCGGGTGGGTCCACCAGACTTTTGTGGACCTTCGGTAATATATATATATCACCGGGTGATTGGAAATGGAATAATTAAATACTCTTTCAAGTCCTCGTCTATCACACCCGCCATTATTGTGTCAGATAAGTGCTTTTTAATAATATTTATTATATGGAATTTTGGATCCCCTTGTAATACACCATATACTTCAGTGTCATTTAGTTGATGCTGTATTTCTGCAATATAATTAGAGGTGTTCATCACTACAACCCCTTCCCCTTTATCGGCGGGTTTAATCATTAGATTGGGATTATTTTTCAATTGTTATAATCCCTCCATTTCGGCAGAAGTAAGATTAGGATGTTTAAGATTATTAGAATCCTCCAAGGAGGACTTTAAATGCATTATGTCTCTCTTAACTGCCGAAATGTAGGTATCAACCGCAGGTTCATTAATATCTGGAGAAAAAACACTTTTATTAAATAATCCCAGTTTCTGTAGTGTAAATTCACTGGTATTGGGTTTTACATTATATCCTTTATTCTTAAATAAATATCTATAGAACATGCTGTGGGTACAGTTGGCCCATTGTAGGTGAGGGAGCTCTTCACAGATTGTTTATTGGAGTCCAGCTTTTCAGATTCCTGACATTAATGCACTATTCTCAGTCTATATATATATATATATATATATATATTCCAAAGACAAGGCAGCACTCCAGCATATGAAAAATAAGTGATCCTCTTTATTCCCCAGGCAACGTTTCAGTCTTCTCAATGAGACCTTTGTCAAGCCCTTGACAAAATACTCATTGAGAAGACCGAAACGTTACCTGGGGAATAAAGAGGGTCACTTATTTTTCATATGCTGGAGTGCTGCCTCGTCTTTGGACTATATATACCTGGAATATTTGCCTTGTTCCCAAGAGGATCTTGCACCCTGTTCACACCTTCAACTGTGCTACTGCTTCTCTTTGGTTTATATATATATATATATATATATATATATATATATATATGTAACAAAGAGAAACACAGCAGCACTCAAAAAAACAAAAGCGGGTGCAATCCTTCCAAACCAGCGGGCTCAGCTGTTTACCAGGTATATAAATCCAAAAATTGAAGCAGCACTCCAGGATATAAAACAAGTGGATCGACCTTTATTCCCCTGCAACGTTTCAACTGCTCAATGCAGTCTTTCTCAAGCATAATATATAATCTCACAAAAGTGAGTATACTCTTCACATTTTTGTAAATATTTTATTATGTCTTTTTATGGGACAACACTGAAGAGATTACACTTTGATACAATGTAAAGTAGCCAGTGTACATCTTGTACACACAGCCATTAATGTCTAAACCACTGGAAACAAAAGTGAGTGCACCCCCCTAAATCAAAATGGCCAAATTGTGCCCAGTTAGCCATTTTCCCTCCATGGTGTCATGTGACTTGTTAGTGTTACATGTCTCAGGTTTGAATGCGGAGCAGGTGTGTTAAATTTGGTGCTATCATTCTCACATTCTCTCATACTGGAAGTTCAACATGGCACCTCACAGCAAAGAAGTCTCTAAGGATCTGAAAAAAATATTTTTTGTTCTATATAAATGTGGCCTAGGCCAGTGGTGGCTAACCTCCGGCACTCCAGCTGTTTTGAAACTACAGCCCCCAGCATGTCCCATTCATTTCTATGGAGTTCTGAGAACAGGCAAGCAAGTGTTCATCTTGGGAGTTGTAGTTTTACCACAGCTGGAGTGCCGGAGGTTAGCCATCACAGACCTAGGCAATAAGAAGATTGCCAACACCCTGAAACTGAGCTGTAGCATGGTGGCCAAGACCATACAAAAGTTTAACAAGACAGGTTCCACTCAGAACAGGCCTCGCCATAGTCGATTAAAGAAGTTGAGTGCACATGCTCAGCGTCATATCCAGAGGTTATCTTTTCAAAACAGAAGTATGAGTGCTGCAGAGGTAAAGGGGTGGGGGGTCAGCCTGTCTGTGCTCAGACCATATGCTGTACACTGCATCAAATTGGTCTTCATGGCTGCTGTCCCAGAAGGAAGCCTCTTCTAAAGATGATGCACAAGAAAGCCCGCAAACAGTTTGCTGAAGACAAGCAGACTAAGGAGCTGCATTATTGGAACCATGTCCTGTGGTCAAGATGAACTTATTTGGTTCAGATGGTGTTAAGCATGTGTGGCGGCAACCATGTGAGGAGTACAAAGACAAATGTGTCTTGCCTACAGTCAAGCATTGTGGTAGGAGTGTCATGGTTTGGGGCTACATGAGTGCTGCCGTCTGAATTCCAAGATGATAATGACCCCAAACACACCTCCAAGATGACCACTGCCTTGCTAAATAAACTCAAGATAAAAGTGCTGGACTAGCCAAGCATGTCTCCAGACCGAAATCATATTGAGCAGCTGTGGGGCATCCTTAAATGGAAGATGGAGGAGCTCAAGGTCTCTAACATCCACCAGCTCTGTGATGCACAATTTGCCCATTTTGACTTAGGGGTGTACTCACTTTTGTTGCCAGCGGTTTAGACATTAATAGATGGGTGTTGAGTTATTTTGACGGCACACCAAATTTACACTGTTGTACAAGTATATCTTCAGTGTTATCCCATAAAAAAAAAAATATAATAAAATATTTAAAAAAAATGTGAGGGGTGTACTCACTTTTTGAGTATAATCAAATATATATCCTGAAAATAATGCAATGTGTCCCTTTGTTTTGACTGTATGGTAAAAAGCTGTAGAGAAATCAACATTTTACAGCAGGGCTGTATCCTTTGAGCAATGCTTTGTAACACCATCCGGGCTCTGCACACTCTCACCCCCTCTCTTTTATTGACAGTACTTGACAGCAGGCTGAGGGCAGAGCTGTGTCCTAGAATGTATACTGTATGTGATATACTATATGTACTATAGCTTCATCACTCTGACATCTGTTCAGAAAACTAATATACATATTTTTTCTTTAATTGTGTTAGCTTATAAGCATAGAAAAAAAACTAGCATTTCTGGAAACGATATAGCTTATTGATATGTGGGCTGTCATGCATGTAGAAATCCTAAGTTCAATTCCCTAGAGAGACTTTTATAAACTTTTTTTTTTTTTTATTTAACTCATAATAAAAGGTTATACTATAATAAATAATATATAATCATATGATAATAGGGTCTTACTATATTGAGAAATGTGTTGAAGTAGGTTTGCAGTTGAGGCATACTTCTTCCATTTTTGGATGATGGATTGAACAGTGCTACTTGAGATGTTCAGAGTGTGGAATTTTTTTTTTTTTTTTTTTTATATATAACCTAACCCTGCTTTACACTTTTCTACAACTTTATCCCTGACCTGTCTGGTGTGTTTCTTGGTTTTCATGAGGCTGTTTGATCACTAATGTTCTCTAACAAACCTTTGAGGCCTTCACAAAACAAGTGTAATTATACTGAGAATAAATTGCACACAGGTGGACTATATGCACTAATTAGGTGACTGCTGGAAGCAATTGATCAAACTGGATTCTATTTAGGGGTCAAAATACAGGGTGCTGAATACAAATGCACACCACAGATTCTTATTTATGAAAAAATTGAAAACCATTGAACATTTTATTTTCCCTTCACACATTCCTGCTACTTTGTGTTGGTCTATCACCACAAAAAATCCCAATAAGATACAATTAAGTTTGTGGGTGTAACGTGAAAAAATGTGGAAAAGGTCATAGGGTTTAAATACATTTTTTAGTCACTATATATATATATATATATATATATATATATATATATTATTTTTTTTTTGTTTTACTGAAATACACCCCAAAATAATTTCACCAGAGATAACTGCAACAGAGCAGTGCGTATATATTTTTCATTTTTTACTGAAATACGCCACTATATGCTTTAACCAGAAATAACTGCAACAGTGCAGTGCATATATATTTTTCATTTTTTACTGAAATACGCCCCTTTACGCTTTCACCAGAAATTACTGCAACAGTGCAGTGCATATATATTTTTCATTTTTTAATGAAATACGCGCCTATACGATTTAACCAGAAATAACTGCAACAGTGCAGTGCAAATATATTATTCTTTTTTTTATTGAAATACGGTGCTATAAGCTTTTACAGGAAATAGCTGCAACAGTGCAATGTGTATATATTTTTCTTTTTTTATTGACATATGCCCCTATGCACTTTCACCAGAAATAACTGCAACAGTGCAGTGTGTTTATAGTTTTCTTTTTTAACTGTATTATGCCCTTATACACTTTTAGCAGAAATAACTGCAACATTGCAGTGTGTACATATTTTTCTTTTTTTTATTGTAATATGTCCCTATACGCTTTCACCATAAATAACTGCAACATTGCAGTGCGCATATATTTTTCTTTTTTTTACTGTAATTCGCCTCTATACGCTTTCAGCAGAAATAACTGCAACAGTGTAGTGCGTATATATTTTTCTTTTTTTACTGAAATAATGCCCCTATACGCTTAACGCTTTCACTAAAAATAACTGCAACAGTTCAGTGCGTATATATTTTTCTTTTTTTTACTGAAATACTCCCCTACATGCTTTCACTAGAAATATCTTAAACATTGCAGTGACTATATATATATATATATATATATATATATATATTTTTTTTTTTTTTTAACTAAAATATGCCCTAAGCGCTTTCACTAGAGATAACTGCAACAGTGCAGTGCATATATATTTTTCTTTTTTTACTGAAATACGCCCCTATATGCTTTTACCAGAAATAACTGCAACATTGCAGTGCGTATATATTTTTCTTTTTTTATTGTAATATGTCCCTATACTTTTTCACCATAAATTACTGCAACAGTGCAGTGCATATAGATATATATATATATTTTTTACTGAAATATGCCCCTATATGCTTCCACCAGAAATAACTTCAACAGTGCAGTGCAGTGCAGTGCATTGTGTATATATATATATATATATATATATATATATATATATATTATTTTTTTACTGAAAGATGCCCCTATACTCTTTCACCAGAAATAACTGCAACAGTGCATTGTGTATATATATTTTTTTACTTAATTACGCCGCTATATGCTTTTACCAGAAATAACTGCAACAGCGCAGTGCACATATATATTTCTTTTTTTGCTGAAATATGCCCCTATACACTTTCAGCAGAAATAGGAAACTGAGAAGACAGGCACTCTATATCAGGTCACCAGCAGATATCAACAAAAGACAGGGATAGTATAGGTATGTAAAAAAAAAACTACTGTATTTTTCGCCCTATAAGACGCACTTTTTCCCCCCAAAAGTGTGGGGGAAAAGGCAGTACGACTTATGGGGCAAATTCTGCAGTTTGTATACTGCCAACCGCATGCTGCGCAGTGCGGTCGGCGGGTGTATCAGCGGGCAGGGAGGAGTGGCCGGCATTTAGCTCTGTAATTAAAGAGGGCCCGATGCAGTCACTGTATCCTGATACACCGGGCTCGCTCACTGTAGGAAACCTAACTGTAGGGAATGTTGTAGGCTGATTAAGATAACAGTAGTCTTTTATCGAGGCTTTACTTGCCATATTAACTTTCCGGCAGGCAGAAGGCAGGAGGCTGAGCTGCAGGCGGGCCCTGACAACGTAACTCACTATGTACTGCGCCTGCTCCGCCTTCTTCATTCATAAAGTGGGCGGAGCCGGCGCGTAACATACTGAGTAATGTTGTCAGCGCCGGCCCGCCGGCCCAGCCTCCTGTCTTCTGCCTGTCGGAAAGTTAAAGTAGTACAATAAGTAAAGCCTGGATAAAAGACAACTGTTAACTTAATCAGCCTACAGCATTACCTACAGTTAGGTTTCCTACAGTAAGTGGCCCGGTGTATCAGGATACAGTGACTGCACCGGGCCCGCTGTAATTACAGAGCTAAATGCCGGCCCCTCCTCCCTATTGGGGGTCATTCTGTGGATGGCACTATTATGGGGATTTGTGGATGGCATGTTATGGGGTCTGTGGATGGCATGAGACTGTTATGGGGGATCTGTGGATGACACATAGCATAAAATGCTATTTATGTGTCATCAACAGATCCCCCCTATAGCAGCGTCATCCACAGACCCCCATAACAGTGCCATCCACAGTCCCCAATAACAGTGCCAGCCACAGTCCCCAATAACAGTTTCAGCCACAGTCCCCAATAACAGTGCCAGCCACAGTCCCCAATAACAGTGCCAGCCACAGTCCCCAATAACAGTGCCATCTACAAACCCCCATAACAGTGCCATCCACAGACCACCATAACAGTGCCATCCACAGACCCCCATAACAGTGTCATCCACAGATCCCATATAACACCATTAGGCACACCTTTTGGTTCAAAATATTTTTTTTTCTTATTTTCCTCCTCAAAAACCTAGGTACGTCTCATAGGCCAGTGCGTCTTATAGGGCGGAAAATACGGTATATTTATTTTAGTAGTAGTGAGAAAAAAATGTATTTCAATATAGGTCGCTCCCAATATACAGGGAGAGGGGAATAGTAGTGAAAAATTGGATAAAAAGGTAAGAACAGCAAACAGTAGCTTCTCGCGATCATCACATCCTCCTGCAATCGCGCTGCCACAGCATACAGAGCATCCTACGCAGAAAAGAACCTGCGATCTTCGAGGAAAGGTAACAGCGACCAGTGAGCCAATTTTCGGTGGTACGCCAACAGGCAATGGTTCACTGAAAATTATTTTCGCATAAATGAAAATCACTTTTGCAGAAATGAAGGCTATTTTTGCATAGATGAAAATCACTTTCACATAGCTGTATATACTTATACATTGGGTCTGAAAGGCTGCTGCTGTACTTTTTTCCACTGAACTCATCCCAGAGCATTGACTATACTTTTACAATATTTTATCATTATTATATTTTTTCTCTACACATATGGCACAATACAGGGTGTTTTAATATCATTTTAACACCATCAGTTTTTCACGACCCCCTCTTTTTTATCTTTCCTTCTAAATGCTTTCAGCAGAAATAATTGCAACAGTGCAGTGCGTATATATTTTTCTTTTTTTTACTGAAATACGCTCCTATACTCTTCAACCAGAAATAACTTCAACAGTGAAGTGGGTATATATTCTTTCTATTTTTTACTGAAATATGCCCTATACGCTTTCACCAGAAATAACTGCAGAAGTGATCAGAGAATATATATCTTGTTGGACTGAAATTGGCCACTCTATATTATAACCAGAAAACAATTAACCCCTTAAGGACCGAGCTACTTTTCACCAGACTGTTTTTTGCAAATCTGACGTGTCACTTTATGTGATGATAACTTTAAAACGCTTTTACTTATCCAGGCCATTCAGAGATTTTTTTTCTCGTTACATATTGTACTTCATGACAGTGGTAAAATTGAGCGAAAAAAGTGGAATCCAGCTCACCCATTCATTTGCTCCAACTAGAATCCCCTGATGCACGGAGGTGTAGGTAAGACCCGGATACGGCAGTAAGGAAAATGAAGAAAACTCCAGCATCTAGTTCACGAGTATCTTCTCTTTATTAATAGTGTTGGTGATACAGCGGCAATAAAATATATCTTCTCACATCCTTAAGCAGTCAACGCGTTTCGAAAAAGTTCTTATTCATGACTGGTACACTGACCAGGCCACTGAGTCCTCTTATAAAGCTCTCCACCAGACCTCCCCCATCATCAAAAGGTGATTAGGTACAGGTGTGGCTGAGTAGAGGAGTAGCCATGGGCAGTGTGACCGCCCATATTTTGTTTCATATAGACAAACAGAGCAAAAAGAGATGAAAGTGTATTCAAAAGGAAAAACTTGCATTAAAACATGGGTTGACTCTTGTCACAAATTAGTTCAAGCCAACACTTTAATATCTTAATTCATCTCCCGTGTATAGTCCTGAAGCACTGGATATGATGTACATAAAAACCGCAGTGTCTGAATAGGAGCTAAAACACAATCACCCTAGTGATAACATAAAAAATATAGCAGTGCTAAAATTCTATAACCTGGCTCTTGCTAGATTTCATAAACCCAAAAACTACGGACTAATTTTTGGGGGATTAGGTATTACTATTTTTACACAAAGGCCTTATTAGGCAAAACCTATACTATCTCCCAAAATCAAAATTAAAAATCTTTTGTATTGTTCATAACCTTTATTAAATACTGAAAATAATGAGCGACACACATTAAAAACCTAGTGATGTCTCGCTTGGCTGAATTAGTCAAGCCTATGGGGTAACCGTATGGGGGGTTGTGCACTAACTCCCAAAATGGTATACTAGAGGCGTGTAGGGAGACACCCTGCTGGCGTCTTGGCTATATGCAGCACTAGTTTTGAGTCATTGCTGATCAACTCACTGTGCTATATAACACCCTATTTGTTCGAATGCTGAATCACACACGTGTGTACTTGAATCACTGCCATCTTGCTAGATTTCAATATATATACATTAGTTCTCTTCTTAAATTCAAGCCCGCCGGATATCTGGTTTTCAATCTTAGAATCCAAAAGGCTTCTCGCTGTGATATGAGTTTTTTGTGATTACCTCCTCTTGGTGGAAGTATAACCCGTTCAATTGCATAAGCAGAAAAATGCTGCAGACTTCTATCATGCACATTAATGAAATGTCTGGCAGCATTGGAGACATTTAAATATGTACTATTTGTGACATAATTCAGATGCTCCAATAGTCGAGACTTGAATTTCCGTGTTGTGCATCCAACATATAGAAGTCTACATTCTACACATTCAATAATATAAACCACACCTGTGGTATTGCAATTGATATAGGTTTTTATTGGGAATTGGTTAGTATTCTCTGAATCCCAAAAAGTTTTACGCGGAGTCACAAAACCGCAGGCTCTGCAGGGATGACTGCCGCAACGTGTAAATCCGGTATATCTTAACCATGTTGGTTCAGATTTTGTTATTTGTTCTGGGGTGAAAAGAGAAGGGGACAGTGAGGCCGCAAGAGACAAAGGTCGTCTTGAGACCACCCTGTGCCCCTCTCTCAGCAGCCCATACATAGTCTGGTCTTCAAACAACAAAGAGATACACTTGGAAATGACTTGCCGTATCTTGTAAAATTGATTACTATAAGTCAGAACCACTGTTGGTAACTGTTTGTTGTCTGTATTCTTATGATTATTTCTTTTCCCAAACAACAAATCACTTCTGTTTTTCTTTCGTGCGATATTTTGTGCACGTTGGATCATCCACATAGGATAATGTCTTGCAGTAAGACGTGTTGTAATGGTCTGTACTTCCTCACAAAATGACTTGTCATCGCTACAGTTTCGTCTGGCACGTATGAATTCTCCCACAGGTATGGCCTTAATTGTGTGTATGGGATGATGACTGTCCGCTCTAAGTATAGAATTACCCGTTACTTGTTTGCGGTATGTTTTAGTTTGTATGTTTTGACCTACCTTCCCCATTAGGGTTAGGTCCAAAAAGTCAATACTATCAGCATTATGTGAACACAAAAAGCTTAAATTATAGGGATTGTCATTAAGATAAGCTTCAAATGAAGGCAAGGCAGGCACATCGCTGGCCCAAATGATGAGCATATCATCGATGTACCTGCCGTACCATTCAATGGCTTCCAAAAGGGATTGTCTGTGCTGTATATGAAGCGCTCCTCCCAATAAGACATGGTAATGTTTGCTAGGGATGGGGAGAATTTGGCTCCCATTGAAACTCCTCGAATTTGTAGGAAGTACAGACCATTAAAACAGAAATAATTATGTACCAACAAAAACTCTGTCACCTTTAATATATAATCAATAAAATCCTGACTATGGTGACTGTATTTGTGTAAATGAAATTCCAATGCAAGGAGTGCAACATTATGTGGGATTGAAGGATAGAGGCTGACAACATCAGCCACCATCCACGAGTAGTTTGAACACCACCTTTTTTGAAAAAAGCTTCGTAATACATCACCAGTATCCTTTATGTATCCCGGGGTTCGCTTGACCAAAGGCTGCAATATGGAATCTAGCCACTGACTCAGCCTTTCAGTCAAAGAACCAATACCAGATACTATAGGGCGGAGCGGGGCGGGTCGACAGATTTGTGGATCTTGGGCAAAGCATGTATTATAGGAGTGATGGGCGTCTCCACATTCAAATAAGAATACTCTTTGTGTGAAAAATATCCTAGATCCCTACCCTCACACAGAATACCAAGATATTCTCTCTTGTACATCTCTATAGGATTCGAGTCTAACCTAGTATATGTGGAGGAGTCCATCACAATATCCATCATGCAACCCTCATAGACACTTTTGTCAAGAACTACCACCGCTCCGCCCTTATCTGCCATCTTAATAACAATATTATGCATATCCTTTAGCTCACTAAGTGCTATTCGTTGTTTTTAGATAAATTATTTTTATTATGATTTTTTGTGCATTGATTAAGGACAATTCTTTCTCAATCACCTCTTGAAAAATATCCATACCGCTCGTGCGGGATTTGATAGGATAAAACTGTGGATTCGTGACACGAAATTCCTGTGTCTGCAAATCCACAGCCTCACCACTCTGATCCGACTGTAATTCTGTGAGGATCATAAGAGAGGTTTGTTCTTTGAAGGATAAACCAGAGAACACATTGTCAACATGAGAAGCAGGTAAAGGATCCGGTTCTGAGACGTTTTCCACTCCCATGAAATGTTTCTTTACCGTGAGATTTCTCATAAATTTATTAATGTCCAGGAGAGTGGAAAACATGTCAAAATCGGTAGAGGGGACAAAATTCAAACCCAATGACAAAACTTCATATTGATGTTTGGTTAACATAACCGCAGATAAATTAATAACATCAAAAGTATTATTATACTCAGATTTGTGTGTTATTTTCTGTGGTGGCGCGTTGCCATAGTATGAGCTTTTTTCTTTGTTGGAATGCTTCCTACCCCCCCGTCTAGATCGTTTTTTGTCATCCCATCACTGGCAGGGTGATTTTTCTGCTTTTTATAGTAGGACGACTGAACGTTCGTAGTGCTTTCTCTGGATTCAATCCCAGATTGATTCAGTGTCTGAGTCTCTGGATTAGTATCCGAATATTCTGCATCTGTGGACTCAAAACTGACTGTAGACATTTTCCTGTTATTCTTATTTTTATTTCGTTTACCCTGGTGTTTTTTCAGAATGGGTTTAGGTGTCTGGAAGGGGTTCTCCTTCTTCCCCATTCATATACCTGGTTGTGTTCGTAGTCATACATGTCTCGCTGAAATTTTTGTGCTTGATTTCCATGATGTTTTGTTCCAGTGATTGTATAGAACTAACATTGTTTTCAGACAGTTCCTTGTATTTGGGAAGAGATTCATACTGTGTTAATTGATTTTTACATTGTTCAATCTCAGATTGTAACGTGACTAGTTTTTCAGCCTCATAGTCAACAATTAATGACATAAGTTTTATCGAGCAGTCACTGAGAAGTCCATTCCATGAATCAACAAACTTGTCAGAAAAAACAGTGGTCGGGATTTTTTTGATTCTCAATCCCCGTGGGATCATTTGTTTTTCTAAATATTTCATCAGAGTAGTGTGGTCCCACCAAAGTCTCATCTCTTGTGTCATCATTTTATGCAATTGCATCATATTGCTCTCCATTGAGGAACCGGTTGGTGATGGTAAATCACATATCGAGAAAACTTGGTCCGCTTTTACTTTGCGGTCAGGCATGAGTGCATGAGCCATGGATAAAACAGGATGTGTGTCGAAGACAAACTTTGCCAGCAATTCATTAACACTTATTGGAAGAACTCCGGGGATGTGGAGAGGCGGGGAGACACGGAAAATTATCTTTGTATATTATAGCGAAAAAAGTGGAATCCAGCTCACCCATTCATTTGCTCCAACTAGAATCCCCTGATGCACGGAGGTGTAGGTAAGACCCGGATACGGCAGTAAGGAAAATGAAGAAAACTCCAGCATCTAGTTCACGAGTATCTTCTCTTTATTAATAGTGTTGGTGATACAGCGGCAATAAAATATATCTTCTCACATCCTTAAGCAGTCAACGCGTTTCGAAAAAGTTCTTATTCATGACTGGTACACTGACCAGGCCACTGAGTCCTCTTATAAAGCTCTCCACCAGACCTCCCCCATCATCAACCTTTTGGATTCTAAGATTGAAAACCAGATATCCGGCGGGCTTGAATTTAAGAAGAGAACTAATGTATATATATTGAAATCTAGCAAGAGCCAGGTTATAGAATTTTAGCACTGCTATATTTTTTATGTTATCACTAGGGTGATTGTGTTTTAGCTCCTATTCAGACACTGCGGTTTTTATGTACATCATATCCAGTGCTTCAGGACTATACACGGGAGATGAATTAAGATATTAAAGTGTTGGCTTGAACTAATTTGTGACAAGAGTCAACCCATGTTTTAATGCAAGTTTTTCCTTTTGAATACACTTTCATCTCTTTTTGCTCTGTTTGTCTATATGAAACAAAATATGGGCGGTCACACTGCCCATGGCTACTCCTCTACTCAGCCACACCTGTACCTAATCACCTTTTGATGATGGGGGAGGTCTGGTGGAGAGCTTTATAAGAGGACTCAGTGGCCTGGTCAGTGTACCAGTCATGAATAAGAACTTTTTCGAAACGCGTTGACTGCTTAAGGATGTGAGAAGATATATTTTATTGCCGCTGTATCACCAACACTATTAATAAAGAGAAGATACTCGTGAACTAGATGCTGGAGTTTTCTTCATTTTCCTTACAGTGGTAAAATTGAGTCAAAAAATTTCATTTTTATTTATAAAAAAAATACCAAATTTAACAAAAATTGGGAAAAGTTAGCAATTTACTTTTATAATAGATAGTAATACCTCCAAAAATAGTTATTACTTTACATTCCCCATATGTCTACTTCATGTTTGGATCATTTTGTCAATGCCATTTTATTTTTTGGGGACGTTAGAAGTTTTAGAAGTTTAAAAGCAAATCTTGAAATTTTTCAGAAAATTTCCAAAACCCACTTTTTAAGTAATTTTGTGAGGCTTACATAAAGAAACCACTCCAAAATGACCCCATTTTAGAAACTAGACCCCTCAAGGTATTCAAAACTGATGTTACAAACATTGTTAACCATTTAGGTGATCCACAAGAATTAATGGAAAGAGAGATGAGATTTCAGAATTTCACTTTTTTGGAAGCTTTTCCACTGTAATTATTTTAACAAAGCAAGGGTTAACAGCCAAACAAAACTCAATATTTATTGCCCTGATTTTGTAGTTAACAAAAACACCCCATATATGGTCATAAACTGCTGTATGGCCACACGGCAGGGTGCAGAAGGATAGGAGCACCATTTGGTTTTTGTAAGGCGGATTTTGCTAGACTTGTTTTTTGACTCCATGTCCCATTTGAAGCCCCCCTGATGCACCCCTAGAGTAGAAACTACACCCCTCAAGGTATGCAAAACTGATTTTACAAACTTTAGGAGTTCCACAAGAGTTAATGGAAAATAGAGATGAAATTTCAGAATTTCTATTTTTTTTGGTAAATTTTCCATTTTAATCCATTTTCTCCAGTATTACTTTACATTTTCCACATGTCTACTTCATGTTTGGATCATTTTGTAAATTACATTTTCTTTTTTTGGGACGTTAGAAGGTCTAAAAGTTTAGAAGCAAATCTTGAAATTCTTCAGAAAATTTCCAAAACCCACTTTTTAAGGACCAGTTCAGGTCTGAAGTCACTTTGTGAGGCTTGCATAATAGAAAGCACCCATAAATGGCCCCATTTTAGAAAATACACCCATCAAGGTATTCAAAACTGATTTTACAAATTTCTTTAACCCTTTAGGTATTCCATAAGAATTAAAGGAAAATGAAGATGAAGTTTCAGTATATCAGTTTTTTGGCAGATTTTCCATTTTAATCCATTTTATTTTCCAGTAGCAAAGCAAGGGTTAACAGCCAAACAAAACTCAATCTTTATTGGCCTGATTCTGTAGTTTACAGAAACACCCCATATGTGGTCATAAACAGCTGTATGGGCACACGGCAGGTCGCAGAAGGAAAGGAACTCCATATGGTTTTTGGAAGGCAGATTTTGCTTGACTGTTCTTTTTTACACCATATCCCATTTGAAGACCCCCTGAAGCACTTCTAGAGTAGAAACTCCAAAAAAGTGACCCCATTTTGGAAACTACGGGATAACTTTGCATTTTTTTGTACTATTGTAGGGTAGATATGATGTTTGGTTGCTCTATATTACACATTTTGTGAGCCAAGGTAACATTTTTTGTTATTTACGAAAATCATCTGACAGGTTAGATCATGTGCTATTTTTATAGAGCAGGTTGTTTTGAACGCGGCAATACCAAACATGACTCCTTTTTTTGTTTTTTTTTGTTTCAGTTTACATAATAAGGCCTTATGCACACAAACGTTTTTTGGGTCAGCATCCGAGCCGCATATTTTGTGGCTCGGGCGCGGACCTATTCACTTCAATGGGACCACAAAAGATGCGGACAGCACTCCGTGTGCTGTCCGCATCCTTTGCTCCGTTCTGTGGCCCCGGAAAAAAAATATAGCATGTCCTATTCTTGTCTTTTTTGCGGACAAGAATAGGCATTTTTACAATGGGCAGCTTTCCGTTCCGCAAATTGCGGAACGCAACATGGAACAGCTTCCGTGTTTTGAGGATCCGCAGATTGCAGACCGCAAAACACCTACGGTCGTGTACATGAGGCCTACAGCATTTTTGAGAAAAAAATATTTTTTAGTGTCTCCACATTCTAAAAGTCATAGTTTATTTTTATTTTTTTGGCGACTGTCTTAGGTAGGGGCTCATTTATTCGGTATGAGATGACAGTTTGATTGGCACTATTTTGGGGTGCATATGACTTTTTGATCGTTTGCTATTATACTTTTGGTGAAATAAGGCGACCAAAAAATGGCTTATTTATTTTTTTACGGTGTTCAACTGAAGGGTTAGGTCATGTGACATTTTTATAGAGCAGGTTCTTACAGATGCGCCGATACATATTATGTATACTATTTTAAATGTATTTAAGTTTTACACAATAATATCATTTTTGAAACAAAGAAAAAATTATTTTAGTGTCTCCATAGTCTGAGAACCATAGTTTTTTTTTTTCTGGGCGATTGTCTCAGCTAGGGGTTCATTTTTTGCAAGATGAGGTGACAGTTATATTGGTACTATTTTGGGGGACATACGCCTTTTTGATCGCTTGGTGTTGCACTTTTTAGAACAGTTTTTTTTTTAACGGTGTTCATCTGAGGGGTTAGGTCGGAGTCGGTCGTTACGGATGTGGCAATACATAATATGTCTACTTTTTTATTTATTTAAGTTTTACACAATAATAATATTTTTGAAACAAAAAAAAATCTATGTGTCCATATTCTGAGGGTCATAGTTTTTTTTATTTTTGGGCGATTGTCTCAGGTAGAATATCATTTTTTGCGGAATGAGATGATGGTTTGATTGGCACGATGTTGTGTGCATATGACTTTTTGATTGCTTGATATTACACTTTATGTGGTGTAAGGTGACAAAAAATGGCTTTTGTCCTCGTTTTTATTTTTATTTTTTTTGCGGTGTTAACCCGAGGGGTTAGGTCATATGGTATTTTTATTGTGCATGTTCTGACGGACACGGCAATACCTAATATGTATACTTTTTTATTTATTTAAGTTTTACACAATAATATCATTTTAGAAAACAAAAGTCATGGTTTTAGTGTCTCCATATACTGAGAATCATAGTTTTTTTTTATTTTTTAGCCGATTGTCTTAGATAGGGTAATATTTTTTGCTGGATGAGATGACGGTTTGATTGGCACTATTTTGGGGTGCATATGACTTTTTAATTGCTTGCTATTACACTTTATGTAATGTAAAGTGACAAAAAATGGCCTTTGACACCGTTTTTATTTTATATTTCTTTGCGGTTTTCACCTGAGTGGTTAGTTCAGGTGGTGTTTTTATAGTGCAGGTTCTTTCAGATCCGGCGATACATAATATGTGTACTTTTTTATTTATTTTAGTTTTACACCATAATATAATTTTTGAAACAAAAAAAATTATGTTTTAGTCTGTCAGCCATTTTTTTTATTTTTTTGGGCAATTATATGAGGTAGGGGCTCATTTTTTGCTGGATGAGGTGACGGTTAGATTGGTATTATTTTGGGGGGCATAAACCTTTTTGATCACTTGGTGTTGCACTTTTAGTGATGTAAGGTGACAAAAATGGCTTTTCTTACATTTAAAAAAAAAAATTATGGAGTTTATTGGACGGGGTGGATCATGTGATATATTTATGGAGCCGGTCGTTACGGATGCGGTGATACAATATATGTGCTTTTTCTGTTTTTCTATTTTTTATTATAAAATAAGTGAAAGAGTTATTTTTTTATTTTTTTAACTTGAAACTTTATTTTATTTATCTTTTTAACTTTTTTTTTTAAAACGTCATTTCTGTCTCAATCTGGGACTTTAACTTTTGGGGGTCTGATCCCCTCTACAATGCTTTACAATATATCTGTATTGCAATGCATTGACTGTTAGTGTATGACACTGAGTCATACACTAACAGGTTGCGTAGGAGACCCAGCCTTAGGCTGGATCCCCTGGGCACCCATAGAAGGCAGTTCCCGATGCCATGAAATTCATTGTGCAGCCTCTGCATGACATTGGGCTGCCTTATAACACATTGGGTCCCACGTCACAGCAGCGCAGGGACCATATGCGCTCCTCGCGCCGCCGCAAACCACCTGACTCAGTGCTGACAGCGGCATAGAAGGGGTTAATCCGCTGGCATCGCTTTAAACAGCGATGCCGGCAGATACAGCAGGGGCCCGGCTACCAGGGACTGCAGGACCCCTGCAGTGATCGGGAAAGCGCAGCTGCTGCACCCGCCCGATCATCCAGCCATGCATGTACGGCGGAATGCGTTCTGTCACAGCATCCCCCACCGTACATGAACGACATTTTGCGTTAAGAGGTTAAAGAGTGAAGTGCGTATATATTTTTCTTGTAGTACTGAGATATGCCCCTATACACTTTCACCAGAAATAACTGCAACAGTGCAGTGAATACATATTTTTCTTTTTTTACTGAAATATGCCGCTATATGCTTTCACCAGACATAACTGCAACAGTGCAGTGCGTATATATTTTTCTTTTTTTATTGTAATATGCCCCTATACGCTTTCACCAGAAATAACTGCAACAGTGCAGTGCGTATATATTTTTCTTTTTTACTGAAATACGGCCCTATATGCTTTCACCAGAAATAACTACAACAGTGCAGTGGGTATATATTTTTCTTTTTTTTACTAAAATATGCCCCTTTATGCTTTCACATAAATCATTGAAAAAAAGTGCACTACTAAGATAAGCGCCTGACAACACTGTCTAATCCCTCAAGCTGATGTAAAAAGCTGAGCCATTCGCCAATATCTCCCAGTCAGGAACACATCGGAGCCCCTCATGCACCACGTCAAGGTTTCTCAGCTTGGCATGGGGTCCTACCACTAGACTAACTATGGTGTGTGAACAGGGTCTGAAAGGTGCAGATATCCAGCTCACAGCCCCAATCCCACTCACCTGCACAGCAGGACCCACAAAGCAATGGGAGAAAACTTAGGCAGCACCTACAACAGACCATGTGACACAGGCTGCCAGGTGCACCAGAATGTTACCAGCCATACGCAATGGCACATTCAATATATATAAAGCAAAGATGAGTGGGATTGGGGCTGTGAGCTAGATATCTGCACCTTTCAGACCCGGTTCACACAACATAGTTAGTCTAGTGGTAGGACCCCATGCCATGCTGAGAAACCTTGACGTGGTGCATGAAAGGCTCCGATATATTCCTGACTGGGATATTGGTGAATGGCTCAGCTTGTAACATCAGCTTGAGGGATTAGCCAGTGTTGTCAGGCGCTTATCTTTGTGGTGCACTTTTTTTCAGTGATTTATGTGTTTTATATATTTTCATCCGCACGTTGTTTCATTTTGTGTAGGATGTTTGTGTGGTGCATGTGGTTCACGCCGACATCCTCCATTGTATGTAAATTTTTGCTGGGGATGGCCTCTTGCTGCGAACCACATGCAGAGGAGCTGCTCAAGAGTGTTTGGGGTTTGAGCAGTTCCACCCATTTAGGCCACATTTATTTCAGTGATTTTTCCTTTATGCTTTAAGAAATAACTGCAACAGTGCATTGCATATATATTTATCTTTTTTTAATAAAACATGGCCCCTATACACTTTCACCAGAAATTACTGCAGAAGTGAAATGCGTATATATTTTTTTGTAGTACTGAATAAGATACCAAGATATAACCTCTAAAGGCTTTTCAACATAACGCTTGCAGCCCAATAACAAAAAGCTGGAATGACAGAGCTGTCTAATGACTATTTGGATCCCCAAATAATCGTTCCCTGCACTTGTAAATCCCTTTTCTAGCACTGTCCCTAGCGCTGCCGTATTTATAGGACTGTGACTTCACAGGGCTAGCTGCTGATTGGCTGCATATGGACATGTCATTCGGGGTGATCCCCCCTTCCCAGAGTTCTTTGCCCCATGTCCTCAGCCCTTACAAGTGTAGCCGCCATTTTAGGAAAAATGTGATTAGTAACCACGAAGCGCAAGGAAATTCGCATTCGTTGCAAATCAAATTTTTCCTGAAATTCTAAACAAATTCCACTTTGTCAACTTAGATTCGGTCATCTCTAATTAACATACAGAAAAGAGTTTTTATTGATTTTAGCAATGTACTGTTTGCAGATGGTGTGGCTAATGCACATGAACCCAATAATGTGGAGGGGTGTCAATATATATTTTGTTATATGATGGACCTTTATAACCAGTGATATACTTTTCTTCTCAGAGCTTTCTTCTATTCCAGGCAATACTCCATGAAAAGTCATGTATGTAAATTTGATAACATTAGCCTCATAAGACATCCATGTTGTAGTACTGTCTAGAATTATAAATACATATACAAATAGACATAGTACAATTTTGTGCTGTTTGACAAACTCATTGCTGTTATGCCTTGAAATCTGTGTCTAAACCACATCCTGTATTAAAAGGGTTTTTCATCCCTGTGGACCTTTCCAACGACCTCCCAGGAGGGCTGGAGCAGGAAAACTTCTGGCTCTGTCCCTGCTTACTTTGCAGGTCCTGGGTCTCCCCATGTCAGCATCCCCTTTGATGCGAGTCACATGACTGCTACAGCCAATGACTAGCAGGGCAGTGATGGAACCAGAACCCAGTGGTAGGATCTGTGGAAAAGGTCCCCAGAGTGATCCACCCCTTTAAGGTAGCTGCACGAACTGGAGTTTGGCATAACAAAATTATATTTATAGTCCTATAAATTACCTCTACAATCAACCAACTTTATCTCTGAGATATCTCAGATAATTTAGCAGAAACTTTATGGCTTAACTGCACTACCAAATATAGGTCTGTTTATTTTGACATAGACCATTCATTTGTGGCTTTGACAAGAAAAGATATGACTGATATAAAATTACAATACACAGGAAATTGGTTAAATTAGTAAAAAGCTTGTCTATAAATACGATTTATCGTTTTTGCTGCTACTGCATATAGAATTTTGCCAACTTATTATGAGACTGTCATTTGATATACACTGCTCATTTCTTGACAGCATTGTGTATTGCGGGACACTGTTTTCAATTATGGATTAGCTTCTCCGTGCTTAAATAGTGATTTCTCGCTTTTAGCAAACTTAGTTTGGGAATGTGCAAGCTGCAGGTTTCAACTGGGAATATTATTAGGTGCATGTACAAAATTAGAACATTAATAGGTTATGAAGATGACAAGGGTTGATTGGCAAGAGAAAAAAAAAAAACTCAGTGAAATTCATTTTTTTCTTTCATTCACATATGGTTTCTGGAAAGACAGTAATACAAGTTTTATACATTGATTGTTACAAGTACCAGAGCCATCTGGATCAACTGCATTAGGTCTAAAAGGGCAAAGTCAATGTGCTATATATACAGTATACATGTACATTACAGACCTGCATAAACAGCAGTCTCATAAAATCTGTAGGACTTTCTTTTATACTGTGGCCTTTGCTAGACGAAGCAATAAAGCAATCTGATAATATGGGGGCAATTTTTATTTATTTATTATTTTTTTTTGAGACGGCATACAATTTGCATCAGCCTTTTTTCTTAAAAATTGACGTCTATTTTGTTTTGCAATTTCCATAAACTTTTTTTTAATATATTGTAACAAAACATAGTTGTTATTGACTATGTTGTGTGAATCTACTTACATTTTATAGGTTAGTGATGCCTAGATGCCCAAAGCAATTAATCTGATTCAACCTTTGATTTTCCAGCCCTCCTTTGGAAAATGAAAGGTTGAATTTGTTTGAATGGTTTCTATGGGCAATTTTTTATTTAAATTTATTTTATGCACTTATATAGCGCTACTATATTCTGCAGCACTTTACATACATTAGCATCCAACTGTTCCCAATGGGGTTCACAATCTAAGTTCCCTATCAGTATGTCTTTGGAGTGTGGGAGGAAACTCGCACAAAAATGGGGAGAACATACAAACTCCATGCAGATGGGGTCCTTGGTCGGATTTGAAACTAGGCCCCCCTTACTGCAAGGCACCACTGCAAACCACTGAGCCACCGTGCTGCCAGCAATAATAAATCTCTGACTCTTATGTAAAATTGAGCTACACCTTTATTCAGTATAATACAAAATTCATAAAAATTCTCTATATTCTCTATATTCTCTATATAGATATTTACAGATCAAAAACGGTGAGGTATATGATAGTGGAAAAAACCTACTGCGGGAGGTCTAGGTACCTAGATATCAAAACAGGTCTATTTGATTTAAATTTAAAGTTAACTTGACCCAGATGTGTAGTCCATATTGGCCAAAAGCGAAACACGTGTCGAGGTTCTGCACTGTGGGGATTCCGGGCCCTGTGTGTCATTGACATGGGTATGTACCACTTCATTAGATCCTATTTTTAGATCACCAACAATATCTGTATTTCAAATCATAGCCACCATGTTTGGGGCTTTGTATGGTTGATGCCTGTGTCTATGATATGAGTATTGGCTATAATCATGTTTTGGATTGACTGATTCTTGACTGCCTGCTATGGGTGAAAGCCCCTAATTATATGTGATATATTTTCACCATGCTTATGGCCAATATGGACTATACATCTGGGTCAAGTTAACTTTAAATTTAAATCAAATAGACCTGTTTTGATATCTAGGTACCTAGACCTCCCGCAGTAGGTTTTTTCCACTATCATATACCTCACCGTTTTTGATCTGTAAATATCTTGGTATAGAGAATTTTTATGAATTTTGTATTATACTGAATAAAGGTGTAGCTCAATTTTACATAAGAGTCAGTGTTTTGTTTTGATGCCTTGTGGATGTATGGCTCTTGGTTTGATTTTGTGGGGCATGTAGGCTAGCAATAATAAATCTCCCCATATATAATTAAATTCTGAATAGCTGGCTTCAAAATTCAGTTCTGTAGGGTTTGTCTTTTATGGCAGCTGGAATTTTATGATAGCAATTGAATGTCTTAAAGGGCATTTAAGAGTTGGATTGACACACCACAGAACCAGGACCCTTTAGTAGGCCCAAGCTCTAAAATTATAAAGTCCCTTAATAATCCAGCAGAATATAACCTAATTAGGAACTGAATAATGGCCAATCACTTGCCACTTAATAGGGCCATTTTTTTTTTGTTATTCCACAAATAAACTATTACAAGCTAGTAATTAGAGATGAGCAAATTTTTCTAAAATTCTATTCGCCTGTTCGCCAAATTTGATGGAAAAAAATTGACTCGATCCGAATACATTTGCGACAAAATACGTAAAAAAAAGGCTATTTCCTGGCTGCTTAGAGCCTTTATAGTGGTGTAGAACACTGTGCCTTGCAGTAACACCCATATGGAGTCTGATTTGGTAGTGAAATAATACTATGAGTCCATATGACACGCAGATGACATGCATCGCTCATAAAATCACTGCACACTTAACTTATTTGTGCAGTCACGGAACAAACGCTGACCAAAAAACTCAAGTATGAACTCAGTCTTACAGGTCGATGTTGGTGCCAAGAAGAAGCTCGCTCATTTCACACTATCGGCAGCTGATTCCACATTGATGTAAACAGAACCTGTTCTATTAAAAGCTTATACAAGTAAAGCCCACCTGACAGAGTGGGGACAGTGTCTGTAGTAAGTTTGTGTTGACGTCACTGCTTAATTTGCACTTCCTCTGCTCCATCAGAACAATAACCCACATAAAAACGGATCTTGTCTGTGGACCATACGCCCCCCAAAAAACAGGAGAGGGTCTAAAACACACATGAATGAAATATTTGCATGTCTTCTGTGTTTTGTACCCACTGCTACTTTTCGCTACCAAATCAAAAGCCAATTCTGATGGGACCATACAGGCCTTGCAGCTGCTACACAGAGAGGATCAGTTGTGCGTCTCATTTTTCCTTCCTTCTGACAGATCAGAAGAAAGGTCAAAGAAGTGATGATGTCAGATAGGCCCAAAGCCAAAATAGTGGACCAGTCATCAAGTGGGGAGGGTTGAAACAGCATGAGAAGTCCATAGAGTGGACCTATGACATAGTTGTGAGGTGGAAGAAGCATGAGGAGACCCCAGAGTGGCCCAATGACAGGGTCTGGAGGTGGCGGCACTATGAGGAGGCCACCAAGTGGAACAATGACAGAGTCTGGAGGTGGCGGCATCAGGAGAAAGCCACCGAGTGGCACAATGACAGAGTCTGGAGGTGGCGGATGCAGCAGCAGCATCATGAGAAGGCCACTGAGTGGCACAATAACAAAGTCTGTAGATGGCAGCAGTATGATTAGGCCACTGAGTGGCAAGGTGACTTAGTTTAGAGGTGGCAGCAGCATCTAGAGACCACAGAGTGGCAAGGTGACATAGTGTGGATATGGCAGAAGCATGAAAAGACCACAGAGTGGCAAGGTGACATAGTGTGGAGATGGGATGGCAGCAGCATGAGGATACCACAGAGTGGCAAGGTGACATAGTGTGGAGATGGCAGGAGCATGAGGAGACCACAGAGTGGCAAGGTGACATAGTGGGGAGATGAGTGTTGAATGAGCATGGTCGGCCGAAACACCAGTTCAGCTCGAGCATCGCTATGCCTGGCCAAATACTGCGTATGCTGGAGCGCAATGCTCAAGTCAGTGTATTTAAATCTAATTTAGCCTCTATTTCTAAAAAGTTTCTGTCGGGATTTGAACTAGCAACCTTCTACATTAGAGCCAAGAACCTTAACCACTACACTATAGAGCTACATGGCCAGTTACTTAAAAAATAAAAATAATATATATATATATATATATATATATATATATATATATATATATATAAATTCTGCTGTATAGGAATACTTACTACTAGTAAGTATTCCTTTACAGCAGAAGTCTCATATTATTATTTTTTTTTTTTGATAACTTTAATGCAGCTCTATAGTGTAGTGGTGAAGGTTCTTGGCTGTAATGTAGAGGATTGTGAGTTACAATCCCACCAGAAACTTTTAAGAAATAGGTTGGGTGTCCCCAAGCACTGACTCCAAATATGGACATAGCGGGGACACCTAAGCCAAACTTGAGTCCTGAAACCCTCCCCTTTTCAGAGCAGGGGGTGCCTGGTTTAATGCTCGGGAGCACCCTGTAGAGCACCCGAGCATCCCGAAGTGTTCTACTTGAGCACCAGAGCACACAAGAACTTTGGTGTTCGATTAAAACTAGTGGAGATGACAGCAGCAGGATACCACAGAGTGGCAAGGTGACATAGTATGGATATGGCTACAGTATGAGGAGACCACAGAGTGGCTAGGTGACATAATGTGGAGATGTCAGTAGCAGCAGCAGCATCAGGGGGATACCACAGAGTGGCAAAGTGACATAGTTCGGAAATGACAGCAGCAGCTGCATCAGGAGACCACAAAGTGACCCAGTAACAGAGGGGGGAGGTGGGTGGCAATACCGGTACCCACTGACAAAGGTGGGTGAAATAAGGAGCACTTGGCATCAGATGTGTGCCATAAGGCGGGTTGCAGCATCAAAGTAGTAGCTGAGGCAGGTATTCAGAAGAAACCGGTCTCTTGTATCAAAGTGTTGGTGTGGCACCATGGATTATCTAGTCTGATGCATCAGGCATTGGTGGGTGGAAATCCTGGCTGATCCACACCGGATTTATCTTGACAAAGGTCAGTATTTCCACATTTTGGGTGGACAGACGAGTTCTCCTTGGAGTAACTATGGCCCCCGCCACACTAAACACCGGCTCTGATGCCACACTTCCGGCCGGGCAGGACAGCTTTTTCAGGCAAAACTCTTCTAGTTGCTAATACACTAATACACACCAAAAAGGGCTTTGATTTTCTCACATCAACACACAACGGCTAATAAGCCCTTTTTCTTTTCCCCCTTCTAATTTATGCAAAAAAGGGCTTTAGAACATATCTGCTGAACGGCAAATATATATTTTTTGCCACTAATATATGCCAAAAAGGACTTGAGAACATACAACTGCACAACTAAACGGCAGAGGCCCTTATTTTTTTCCACTTATACACTACACAAAAGGCTTTAGAACATTGAACTGGACCACTGAACAGCAAATGTATTTTTCTTTTGCCACTAATACACAACAAAAAGGTGATTAGCACATATAACTGCACCGCTGAACGGCAAATACATTTTTCTTTTGCCACTAATACACTCCACAAAAAGCTTTAGAACATATTACTGCACCGCTGAACAGCAAATCTTTTATTTTGCCACTATTACACTCCAAAAGGGGCTTTAGAACATATAACTGCACCGCTGAACGGCAAATATATTTTTCTTTTGCCACTAATACACAATACAAAAGGCTTCAAAATATATAACTGCAACACTGAACAGCAAATGAATTTTTCTTTTCTCCATTTATACACGACACAAAAGGCTTTAGAACATATAACTGCACCGCTGAACGGCAAATATATTTTTATTTTGCAACTAATAAACGACAAAAAGGGCTTTAGAACATATATCTGCACCGTTAAACAGTAATATATATTTTTATTTTGCCACTATTACATGACAAAAAGGGCTTTAGAACTAATAACTGCACAGCTGAACGGTATATATATATATATATATATATATATTTATTTTGCAACTAATAAACAACAAAAAGGGCTTTAGAAAATATAACTGCACCACTGAATGACAAATATATTTTTCTTTTTTTCACTTATACACGACATAAACGGCTTTAGAACCTATAACTGCACCGTTGAACAGCAAATATGTTATTCTATTGCCACTAATACACAACAAAAATGGATTTAGCACATATAACTGCACCGCTTAACGGCAAATATGTTTTTCTTTTGCAACTAATACACAATGCAAAAGTCTTTAGAACATATAACTGCACCGCTGAACGGCAAATATATTTTAATTTTGCCACTATTACACAACAAAAAGGACTTTAAAACATATAACTGCACCACTGTACGACAAATATATATATTTTTTTCCACCTATACACGACACAAAAGGCTTTAGAACATATAAATGTACCGCTGAACAGCAAATATATTTTTCTTTTGCCACTAATACACAACAAAAATTTCTTTAGCACATATAACTGCCCCGCCGAACGGCAAGTAAATTATTTATTTGCCACTAATACACGCCACAAAAGGCTTTGGAACATATAATTGCACCTCTGAACGGCAAATATATTTTTCTTTTGCACTAATACACAAAACAAAAGTCTTTAGAAGATATCACTACACCGCTGAATGGCAAATACATTTTTATATTTTTCAGTTATACACACCACAAAAGGCTTTAGAACATATAACTTCACCTCTGAACGGCAAATATATTTAAATTTTTCCACTATTACACGACAAAAAGGACTTTAAAACATATAACTGCACCGCTGAATGGCAAATACATTTTTCTTTTGCCACTAATACATGTCACAAAAGACCTGAGAACATATAACTGCACCGCTGAACGGCAAATATATTTTACTTTTGCCACTAATACATGAAAAAAAGGGCTTTAGAACATATAACTGCACCGCTGAATGGCAAATATATTTTACTTTTGCCACTAATACACGAAAAATAACTGCACCGCTGAACAGCAATTTTTTTTTCTTTTTCCACTTATACATGACACAAAAGAGCTTTAGAACATATAACTGCACTGCTGAATGGCAAATATATTTTACTTTTGCAACTAATACACAAAAAAAAGGGCTTTAGAACATATAACTGCACCGCTGAACGGCAAATATTTTTTTATTTTTTCCACTTATACATGACACAAAAGAGCTTTAGAACATATAACTGCACCGCTGAACGGCAAATATTTTTTCACTTATACAGGACACAAAAGGCTTTAGAACATATAACTACACCAATGAACGGCAAATATATTTTTATTTTGCTACTAATACAAAACAAAAAGGGCTTTAGCACATGTAACTGCACCGTTGAATGGCAAGTACATATTTATTTTGCCACTAATACACGCCTAATTAGGCTTTACAACATATAATTGCACTGCTGAATGGCAAATATATTATTATTTTGCCACTATTACATGCCAAAATGGGCTTTAGGACTTATTACTGCACCACTAAACGGCAATTATATTTTTCTTTTGTGACTAATGCAAAACATACAGGTCTTTAGAAAAAAAATAATAATAATATATATATATACATATATATATATATATATATATATATATATTAAAAAGGAAAAAAAAGGGCAGCACCGAGAGACCAAAAAATGTAACTAGTGGGTGCTAGGTCCAGGGGTTAAAGCCAACCCTTGAATACAGATGAGGAAAATGGACAGCACTCCGGAGTATAAATAAAAAATCTCCCTTTATTCACCCATGTGGTATACAAGCAACGTTTGCCCATCAATAGAGCCTTTCTCAAGAGGTTGAGAAAGGCTCTATTGATGGGCCAAACGTTGCTTGTATACCACATGGGTGAATAAAGGAAGATTTTTATTTATACTCCGAGTGCTGTCCATTTTCCTCATATATATATATATATATATATATATATATATATATATATATATATATATATATATATATATATATATATATATACACCGCTGAACGGCAAATATATTTTTCGTTTTTTCAGTTATACAAGACCGAAAAGGCTTTAGAACATATTGCTGCACCACTGAACGCCAAATGTATATTTATTTTTCCACTATTACATGACAAAAAAGACATTTAAACATAGAACTGCACCACTGAATGGCAAAAATATATATATTTTTTGGAACTAATTCACGCCATAAAAGGCTTTAGAATTTATAACTTCACTGCTGAACAGCAAATATATTTTTATTTTTCCACTAATATGCGCCACAAAAGGCTTTATAACATATAACTACACCTCTGAACAGCAAATATATTTTTCTTTTGCCACTAATACACACCGCAAAAGGCTTTCAAACATATAACTGCACCTCTAAACAGCAAATATATTCTACTTTTGCCACTAATGCACAACAAAAAGGGCTTTAGAACATATAACTGCACCGCTAAACGGCAAATATATTTTTATTTTGGCACTAATACATGACAAAAAGGGCTTTAGAACATATAACTGCACCGCTGAACGGCAAATATATTCTACTTTTGCCACTAATACACAACAAAAAGGGTCTTAGAACATATAACTGCAACGCTGAACGGCAAATATATTTTTATTTTGCACTGTTACAGGACAAAAAGGACTTTACAACATATAACTGCACCTCTGAATGGCAAATATATTTTTCTTTTGCCACTAATACACGACAAAAAGGGCTATTATTTTCACACTTCAACAAAGAATGGCTAATACGCCCTGTTTTTCCCACTAATACAAGCCAAAAAAGGCATTAGAGAATATAACTGCAGGGCAAACAAGACATATACATATGTCCTTGTAATAAACCCTATTAATGGCTGTATCAAACAACACTTGCACCCTTATAACACAAACGGTTTGCTGGAATTACAGAGCTGTATAATGGTAATTTGGGTCCCCAGTGAGTGCAGCAAGGTGTAATGGGATTGTTCCTATTGCACAGGCTGTAACCTCCCCTACTGAACTTTATTCAACATAAATGATTCCTTCCTACCCTTTCCCTACACCTTAAATAATCTTTCCCTGCTCTTGTAAATCTTTTTTTTTAGCACAATGACGTTTTTTCTAACACTGTCCCTAGCGCCTACTGACATCTCTCCCTGCACATTACATTGGTAAATGGCAAAATCCAAGATGGCTGAGGATATTTACAGGGCTATAACATCACAGGGCCAGCTGGCTGCTGATTTTCTGCATTTATGGCAATATGGGGGATACCGTCTTCCCAGAGTTCCTTGCTCCATGTCCTCACATGTGCAGTAGCCATTTTGGGAAAAAATATGATTCGTTACCACAAGCACGAGGAAATTCGGATTTGGTGCAAATTGAATTTTTCCCGAAATTCAGATTGAATTACACTTCTTCAGCGTTGATTCGCTCATCTCTACTTATAATCAAATGTGTCACCCATTATATATAGCTTATAAGATGTGGCATAGTAACCTTCCCCCATTTTACCTCCCCATCCTATAATCTAGTATGATGTTACACTTGTTTATGGTAAAATATTACGTTTCAATAGTCAAACAATCCTCTTGTATTAGTAGGGTACAGTGGCTTTGCCATCTGTACCATAATTTTAATGCCCAATGGTTTATGTGTCCTTCCTCCTGTATTACCATTAAATCAGTGATTCACTGCCTGTATTTGCATTCCACCATGAGTTCCACTATGTGTTCCACCATCAATTTCTGGTCATGTTCATGTAGGTATGGACAGAGACCGGAATTTCCATCTAGATGGCCATCACTGCACCACCAATGTTTCTGTGCTGACCCAAAAAGACCTAATTATCATACCCTCTCAAGGCCTGGCATTTGAATTGGGATTAAGGGAAGTATGACCATATTATCCCCACTTTCTGCTATATCGATCAATTACTTTGATTAGCCTTTCCTACTGTTTTGCTTATTTTATTTCTATTAGTCAGATTATTATTATCAGTATTTAACTGGTCTGTGGTATGCTTACTAGTACCAGCTGTGTAAACATTGTTAGGTGTGATTTATTTATGTTATAACTTTATTATTTTCTGATAAATACATTGAACAATGACATTAGTGTTCGACTGTAGTCATAATAGGTCTCTTTTCAGGTGGCGGTATCTATCCATTGTCAGGGACATATAGGGTATATCAGGAGGTTCCTGACACGAGATCAAACCTATCGGGGCAACCATTCCATTTTGCTAGACAGGGCCTGTAGTTTGATAGGGCAAGTGTGAGGGTGAGATATTTTTCCTTTCCTTGTCCCGCCCAGCCTGATTGTCGATTGCTTTTTCTGGGCACAATCTGGATGAGTTTTAATGATCATCAGTAAAGGTTACGTTTTACACTGGTGAAGGTACTCTGTGATTACATTATAATTAAGTTACACTAGTGACCACCTGACATGTGATGTCCATATCTATCAGAACTGTGATAAATCCTCTGGAATTCTGAGAAGAAAGGGATGCAAATAAGCTTTTAACTGGCTCTGCCTCTAATGCCACCAGATGTAAGGTAGCTATCTTATAAATCAATGTTCAACCCTTTAACTAGACCTTGAGACATGACTCGGATAATAAATAAGCCAGCACTTCATCTGCAGACAACTGTTTTGGGGTAACTGCCCCTCATCAGTGCAGAACAGAGAGTACTGGATTCACTAGGTGAAAGGCCTAGGTCAGAATTTGGGGGGTACTATATCTCCTTGGGGAGGAGGCTTACAGGCCATATATGGACCTCTGGAAGTATTCTCTGCTCTGCACTGATGAGGGGCAGTTACCCCGAAACAGCTGTCTGCAGATGAGGTGTTGGCTTATTTATTATCCAAGTCATGTCTCAAGGTCTAGTTAAAGGGTTGAACATTGTTTTTAAATAACTTGTACAACCCCATTAATATTTCTGGATGTTTAATGGTTTAGGACGACGAAGGATGATGGTGTTACACATGACGTCACTGTGTAATGTGCTGTATGAGTGACGCTTTGGCTGCAGTGGCAACATGACCAGCGTCAAAATGGATGTTGACATGGGGAGACCTGGGACATGCAGAATTGGCGGGGTAGCTATAGAGCTGAAACTCAGTGGAGGGGATCAGGCAAGTATGCTCACCACTGCAGGTATGGCTACACTAGGGAGTCTGAAGAAACACTTTTCAGAGGTTAACACCCCCTTTAAGTGTACATATAGTTAACATGTAATTTAGATAGCTGTGAAAAATGATATACTGATTTTTGAAACAAATATATAAGAGTCAGAGCTCTGTTTTCTTAGTGATGAATATCAGATCATTGGTGGTTTTATCATTTAAACCTTCCCTTCTCACAAAAAGAAATTTGAATGGAAGCCCAACATTTTAATATTTTCAGAATATGATATGAAAAGTATGCTACAAAAATATATGTGTATACAACCTACAAATACTGTATCTAACAGAATCAAGATCAAGAACAATGTGAAGCTGTCTAGTTGTCTTAAAGAATAACATGCATAGTACTGTATCTTCTCTGTACCACATCATGCTAAAATTAACAAAATGACGTGACCTTTTTTTTCCCTGACGTTTGAACAGATGTGGGTGTTAGTAAATCAAATGTATTAGATTAATTCTTGTGATTAATACTGCAGTTTGAAAAGATGTTTTCAACAAAAGAATAAAAAGGTGTCTTCATGGATCTAATGCTATACAAATGCTGTATATATGGTGACTAATAATAATATTCTTTTGTGCTTGGGAAAATATAAAAAAAAAAGGGCAGATGCACTCCATTAAAAAGAAACTAACAAACACCAAGGCCCTAATTTATCAAGACCGGAGTCTGCTGTTCCAGTCTTCATAGGGCCTGTTCTGTCGGAGGAGACATGTCATTTATGATTAGGCACATTAAATGCCTTCTCTGTCAATCCATATGCCAGTTTCTGGTGCAAACGATCATGAATGTGCTAGAGCCGATGGTCCTGCCTACACCCTGCCTTCAACATTTCCCTTTTTGTAAACCTGGTGAGGGCGGCGTAAAATGACAGTTGGGACTAAAAAAGTTACAGTGACATTGAAAAAGTAGCGAAACTGGGTTTTGTGACTTTTTAAGTTAAAAAGTGCATAGGAGGAATTATGAATTTCCCACTTTGTTTGCAAATTGTGCTTGTGAGACTCCATTATATTTCCTAATTTTGTTAATTCTATGCACTGATCTCAGTGAGTAATGCTAATCACACAGAAAAACTATTTTGCATACATCTAAATACAGCTTATTAATGAACAGCAGTGTCTACTGTGTCTTCCACAGTGTGCATTCGCAGTGGCCCAGTTTAGAGTGGCCCCAAAGCTACGTTGGGTTCCCCAGAAACTGTCAAGGTGTCACAAGTTGCTGCTTTCCAGAAGTGATGGTAAGGCATAATGCACCCCAATGGGAAATAAGTCCAAAGAGTCAGGGTCTGCAGTAAACCAGTGTGCTTATTTACTGGAGGAATTCAGGTGCTAAACAATACAGGCGCGACATAAGGCGCCTCTACATAACTTTGACAATCCACCGTCAGTACAGGGGCTTAGTAAATAATGTCTGAGTGACACTGACATACATAGCTATGGGTAAACACACGTTGTTACTAACAACGTTAATAAACACCCCGCACTATCACATATGTTACGCCTTTTCATATTCAAATCATCCAAAAATTGTCCCTTATCGAAGGAAGATGGACAGGTGTTTAAACACATGGTGTTATGGGAAAAAAATAAGTGGCAACCAAAATTATGCCTTGAAAAGGTCATAATGCCTGCCTAATCGACACACACATGTGTTGTCAAAAGAAAAAGTGGCTCCTTGTAAACGAGCCTAAAAAAATTCTCCCTTTCAATTGAGAGGTACAGCAGTGCAGTGTGGATGTGTAAAGGGTACAGATATAGTGGTATGTGGCCGCAATATTAGCGGCTGCAGAAGCAGCATGGTATGGAAGTTAAGAGGCACTAGATCTACTGTCTATGTGTAGTAGTAAGAATAGTAGTAATAGTAGTAGTAGTAGTAGTAGTAGTAGTAGTAGTGGTACCTCCTCACCTATGTGGCTACTTTTGCCCAGGCCAATCAGCTTCAACATGGCGTGGCAATACTGTGCCCTACTGCCGTTGGGGAGGGTAAGGTGGAAAAGTGCCTGATGTGGGAGCCAGGCCCACACAATTGTGGGTGGGTCAAAAGGACCTGGCCATGTTGCCAGGGTGCTTCTTCACTGCTGCCGTAAAAAAAAACATTGCGTCGGTGGGTTTTGAAATACATGTATTGTAACTACCTGTAACAGCTGCTCCAGGTGTTCACCATGTCATGAACCCTGCCACACAGAGAGAATAACAGGGAGCAAGAGTACATATCAGGAAATATTGAGAAATAATGGTGGCTAGATATCTTTCAGCAAGGCTGAGCACACGCAATCAACTCCTTAAAGGCGGCAGACTCTACTAAATGGTACAGTACTAGTGACTGTACCACCAGAAGCTTGCAACTTGGGTGTATAGAGTTTTGTTTCCTGGTAGTGTTGAGCGAACTGTTCGAGCATAGTTCGGGTCCGTACCGAATTTTGGGGTGTTCGTGACACGGACCCGAACCCGAACTTTTTCGTAAAAGTTCGGGTTCGGGTTCGTCGTTCGGCATGTATTTTGGCGCATTTTGAAAGGCTGCAAAGCAGCCAATCAACATGCATCATACTACTTGCCCTAAGGTGCCATCGCAGCCATGCCTACTATTGGCAAGGCTGTGATTGGCCAAGTGCAGCATGTGACTCAGCCTCTTTATAAGCTTGTGCGCACGTCGGGACGTGCTCACTCCCGATGTGAATAGAACAGGGATAGACGCAGCTGATGCTAGGGCGAGAATAGGCAGGGATAATTGAATAACTGGAAGCAAATTTCTCTCCTCCACCTGTGATTCATCTGAACAACTGCAGCTGAGCTGCTTTTTTGATAGGGATTGGCTATTTTTAGAGTGGCCAGAGTGATTTTTCCATCCACATGTACCTGAGCTGACCGCCGGCCGCCATTTTGCGACTTGTAGTGCTGCAGCAGAAGCTGCCACAGTGTGCATTCCAAAGCTCCAAACAAGTCAGACATCTACACCTGGGATTCAGACCAATAGCGATTTAGCAGCACAGTCCAAGGCTATTTTTTTAAAGGTTGTGCAGACCATTTTGTGGCACATGTTACTGGGCTGATAGGCGGCGGCCATCTTGGGACTAGTGCTGCAGCACAATCTCTCCCAACGTCCATTAATCACTTGTAATAGTGGTCTGTGCCATAGAAATCCTACATCAGGGACTTGGGTGTGCTTGTGTCACCCCTACTAATACCAGTCCACCTGTAATCCATACAGTGAAAAGCCATAAAGTATTCCAGTGAGGGAATTTTTTTTTATTTAAAAAGGCCAAGTTAGTTTATCTGGCGCTCAATATACTAGATACAGTTAGGCCTGTGCTTTCATACATCTGGAATTAGCAAACTAATGTGCTGGGGTTGGGAAAACATATATGTACCCATACTAGAATCTGTCAAAGAAAGCGGTACTCACATATAACAGTCATTCCATCTGTAATCCATACAGTCAAAAGACTGAAAGTATTCCAGTGAGGGAATTTTTTTTATTTAAAAAGGCCAAGTTAGTTTATCTGACGCTCAATATACTAGATACAGTTAGGCCTATGCTTCATACATCTGGAATTAGCAAACTAATGTGCTGGGGTTGGGAAAACATATATGTACCCATACTAGAATCTGTCAAAGAAAGCGGTACTCACATATAACAGTCATTCCATCTGTAATCCATACAGTCAAAAGACTGAAAGTATTCCAGTGAGGGAATTTTTTTATTTAAAAAGGCCAAGTTAGTTTATCTGGCGCTCAATATACTAGATACAGTTAGGCCTGCGTTTCATACATCTGGAATTAGCAAACTAATGTGCTGGGGTTGGGAAAACATATATGTACCCATACTAGAATCTGTCAAAGAAAGCGGTACTCACATATAACAGTCATTCCATCTGTAATCCATACAGTCAAAAGACTGAAAGTATTCCAGTGAGGGAATTTTTTTATTTAAAAAGGCCAAGTTAGTTTATCTGGCGTTCAATATACTAGATACAGTTAGGCCTGCGTTTCATACATCTGGAATTAGCAAACTAATGTGCTGGGGTTGGGAAAACATATATGTACCCATACTAGAATCTGTCAAAGAAAGCGGTACTCACATATAACAGTCATTCCATCTGTAATCCATACAGTCAAAAGACTGAAAGTATTCCAGTGAGGGAATTTTTTTATTTAAAAAGGCCAAGTTAGTTTATCTGGCGTTCAATATACTAGATACAGTTAGGCCTATGCTTTCATACATCTGGAATTAGCAAACTAATGTGCTGGGGTTGGGAAAACATATATGTACCCATACTAGAATCTGTCAAAGAAAGCGGTACTCACATATAACAGTCATTCCATCTGTAATCCATACAGTCAAAAGACTGAAAGTATTCCAGTGAGGGAATTTTTTTATTTAAAAAGGCCAAGTTAGTTTATCTGGCGCTCAATATACTAGATACAGTTAGGCCTGCGTTTCATACATCTGGAATTAGCAAACTAATGTGCTGGGGTTGGGAAAACATATATGTACCCATACTAGAATCTGTCAAAGAAAGCGGTACTCACATATAACAGTCATTCCATCTGTAATCCATACAGTCAAAAGACTGAAAGTATTCCAGTGAGGGAATTTTTTTATTTAAAAAGGCCAAGTTAGTTTATCTGGCGTTCAATATACTAGATACAGTTAGGCCTATGCTTTCATACATCTGGAATTAGCAAACTAATGTGCTGGGGTTGGGAAAACATATATGTACCCATACTAGAATCTGTCAAAGAAAGCGGTACTCACATATAACAGTCATTCCATCTGTAATCCATACAGTCAAAAGACTGAAAGTATTCCAGTGAGGGAATTTTTTTATTTAAAAAAGGCCAAGTTAGTTTATCTGGCGCTCAATATACTAGATACAGTTAGGCCATGCGTTTCATACATCTGGAATTAGCAAACTAATGTGCTGGGGTTGGGAAAACATATATGTACCCATACTAGAATCTGTCAAAGAAAGCGGTACTCACATATAACAGTCATTCCATCTGTAATCCATACAGTCAAAAGACTGAAAGTATTCCAGTGAGGGAATTTTTTTATTTAAAAAGGCCAAGTTAGTTTATCTGGCGTTCAATATACTAGATACAGTTAGGCCTACGTTTCATACATCTGGAATTAGCAAACTAATGTGCTGGGGTTGGGAAAACATATATGTACCCATACTAGAATCTGTCAAAGAAAGCGGTACTCACATATAACAGTCATTCCATCTGTAATCCATACAGTCAAAAGACTGAAAGTATTCCAGTGAGGGGATTTTGCTTATAAAAATAATATATTTCATTGTGGTGCGAGTTGAATCGCAACAATGAAGAAAAATACTATTAAGGGACGAGGACGCGGTCGTGGTGGTGTCCGTGGAGCCTCTGTTGCTGGTAGAGGACGTGGCCGTTCGGCCCCAGGCGCACACAGTAGGGAACGAACTCCTCAACTAGCCGGCAGAATGTACCGCAATATCTCGTGGGGCCCAATGCCGCTCTTAGGATGGTAAGGCCTGAGCAGGTACAGGCATTAATCGATTGGGTGGCCGACAGTGCTTCCAGCACGTTCACCACATGGTCTTCCACCCAGTCTTCTGCGGAAGCGCACAGGTGGCACCTGAAAACCAAGCCCATCAGTCTGTCACATCACCCCCAAGCATATCAGGGAAACGGTCTGAGCCACAAGTTATGCAGCAGTCTCTTCTTCTGTTTGAAGACTCTGCTTCCAGGGTTTCCCAGGGGCGTCCACCTAGCCCTTCCCCAGTGGAGGAAGACATACCATGCACTGACGCACAACCACTTATGTCTCCAGATGAAGAGGACATGGGAATACCACCACAGCAGAGTCACCGACTCTCTGATGATGACGAAACACAGGTGCCCACTGCCGCGTCTTTTTGCAGTGTGCAGACTGAACAGGAGGAGGTCAGGGAGGAGACTGGGTGGAAGACGATGCAGAGGACGATGAGGTCTTAGACCCCACATGGACTGAAGGTCGTGGCGATGACTTTCACAGTTCAGAGGAAGAGGTAGTGGTGAGACCGAGACAACAGCGAAGCCAAAGAGGGAGCAGGGGCCAAAGCAGACGAGCCGCCGCCCCAGAGTTCGCCTGCTACTGGACATCGCCAACAGGGACCCAGCCCCACAAAGGCAGCTTCAAAGAGTTCCCTGGCATGGCACTTCTTTAAACAATGTCCTACCGACAAGACCCGAGTGACTTGCACGCTCTGCCATCAGAGCCTGAGGCGAGGCATTAACGTTCTGAACCTCAGCACAACCTGCATGACCAGGCATCTACATGCAAAGCATGAACTGCAGTGGGGTACACACCTTAAAAACCAGGCACTCGCTGAGGCTCCCCCTGCTCCCTCTACCGCTGCTGCCTCGGCTTCCGCCTCGAGAGGAATGTTGCCACCTGCCGAGCAGCAAACAGAGGATGTGCCACCGACACCACCACCACCGCCACCGTCAACTAGCGTCTCCACTATATCACACAGCAGCGTTCAGCTCTCAATATCTCAAACCTTAGAGAGGAAGCGCAAATTCCCCGAGTCACCCTCGAGCCCTTGGCCTGAACGCCAGCATTTCTAAACTGCTGGCCTTTGAAATGCTGTCATTCCGGCTGGTGGACACAGACAGCTTCAAACAGCTGATGGCCATGGCTGTCCCGCAGTATGTGGTTCCCAGCCGCCACTACTTCTCCAAGACAGCCGTGCCTTCCCTGCACATGCAAGTGTCCGATAAAATCAAGTGTGCACTGCGCAACGCCATTTGTGGCAAGGTCCACCTAACCACAGATACGTGGACCAGTAAGCACGGCCAGGGACGCTATATCTCACTAACTGCACACTGGATGAATGTAGTGGCGGCTGGGCCCCGGCGGACAGTTCCTTGGCGCACGTCCTTCCGCCCCTAGGATCGCAGGGCATCATTCTCTGCCTCCTGTAGCCTCCTCCTCCTACTCGGCTTCCTCCTCCACTGCTTCCACCAGCTCATCCGGTCAGCCACACACCTTCACCACCAACTTCAGCACAGCCCGGGGTAAGCGTCAGCAGGCCATTCTGAAACTCATATGTTTGGGGGACAGGCCCCACAGCGCGAAGGAGTTGTGGCGGGGTATTGAACAACAGACCGACGAGTGGTTTCTGCCGGTGGGCCTCAAGCCAGGCCTGGTGGTATGCGATAATGGGCGAAATCTCGTGGCAGCTCTGGGACTAGCCGGTTTGACGCACATCCCTTGCCTGGCGCATGTGCTGAACTTGGTGGTGCAGAGGTTCATTCACCACTACCCCAACATGTCAGAGCTGCTGCATAAAGTGCGGGCCGTCTGTGCGCGCTTCCGCCCGTTCACATCCTGCCGCTGCTCGCCTGTCTGCGCTACAGCGGAACTTCGGCCTTCCCGCTCACCGCCTCATATGCGACGTGCCCACCCGGTGGAACTCCACCTTGCACATGCTGGAGAGACTGTGCGAGCAGCAGCAGGCCATAGTGGAGTTTCAGCTGCAGCACGCTCGCGTCAGTCGTACTGCCGAACAGCACCACTTCACCACCAATGATTGGGCCTCCATGCGAGACCTGTGTGCCCTGCTGCGCTGTTTCGAGTACTCCACCAACATGGCCAGTGGCGATGACACTGTTATCAGCGTTACAATACCACTTCTATGTCTCCTTGAGAAAACACTTAGGGCAATGATGTTAGAGGAGGTGGCCCAGGTGGAGGAGGAGGAGGGAGGATGAGGGCTCGTTTCTAACACTTTCGGGCCAGTCTGTTCGAATTGGCTCAGAGGGAGGTTTGTTTAAGCAGCAGAGGACAGGTTCACAAGTCGCCAGCCAAGGCACTGTACTGGAGGACGAGGAGGATGAGGAGGAGGAGGTGGAGGGGACGAGGATGACGCAAGTTCACAGCGGGGTGGCAGCCCAGGCCCATCACTGGTGCGTGGCTGGGGGATACGGTGGACGATGACGATACGCCTCCCACAGAGGACAGCTTGTCCTTACCCATGGGTAGCCTGGCCCACATGAGCGAATATATGCTCCAATGCCTGCGCAACGACAGCAGAGTTGCCCACGTTTTAACGTGTGCAGACTACTGGGTGGCCACCCTGCTGGATCCCCGGTATAAAGACAATGTGCCCACTTTAATTCCTGAACTGGAGCGCGACCGTAAGATGCGCGAGTACAAGCGCTACGCTGATAGAGCGCTCTTGAGAGCATTCCCACATGTCACAGGGGAACAGGTGGAAGGTGAAGGCAGAGGAGTGGCAAGAGGTCGCCAACGCAGCTGTGTCACGGCCAGCTCATCTGAGGGCAGGGTTAGCATGGCAGAAATGTGGAAAAGTTTTGTCTCCACGCCACAGCTATCTGCACCGACACCTGATACGGAGCGTGTTAGCAGGAGGCAGCATTTCACTAACATGGTTGAACAGTATGTCTGCACACCCCTCCACATCCTGACGGATGGTTCGGCCCCATTCAACTACTGGGTTTCGAAATTGTCCACGTGGCCAGAGTTAGCATGTTATGCCTTGGAGGTGCTTTCCTGCCCGGCGGCCAGCGTTTTATCTGAGCAGCGTATTCAGCACGGCAGGGGCGTCATTACTGACAAGCGCAGCCGCCTGTCCACAGCCAACGTGGACAAGCTGACCTTCATAAAGATGAACCAGGCATGGATCCCACAGGACCTGTCCCTCGCCTTGTGCAGAGTAGTCCTTATTAACTGCCTAAAACATGTCTTGTTGTGCTACGGGCCACTTCTTTATTTGATACAAATTTTATGAAACCCACAGTTGAATGAAACTCTTCTCTGTCTGGGCGCCGGGGCCTAACCAGATGAAAGTGGCCGGTTAAACTAACGGGTGACATGAAGCCATAACCTCTGCCATGCTACCTCTGTCTTCTGTCTGGGTGCTGAGGCCTAAGTCAAATAAAGCGGTCTTCTGCTGTGCTGGGGATATGAAGCTAATCTCTGACCTCTCTCCTCTGTCTGGGTCCAAAGGCCTAAATCACTGAAAGAGGCCTTCTCCTGTGGTGTGTGATATGATGCCAGAATATGTGCTGTGGGGCCTCTCTCCTCTTCCTGGGTGCAGGGGTCAAATAAACTAAATTGTGGCCTACTCCTGTGGTGGTTGATATGATGCCTGATTCTCTGATGTGGAACCTCTCTCCTCCATCTGGGTGTAGGGTCAAAGTCTTTCAAAGTCGCCTTCTCCTGTGCTGATTGATATAAAGCTGATGGTTGTGCCATCTGACATGGTTGCCAGGGTCTGATTCAATGGGGGCCTACTCCTGTGGTGGGTGATCTAAATGCCTGATTCTCTGCTGTGAAACCTCTCTCCTCCGTCTGGGTGTAGGGGTCAAAGTCTTTCAAAGTCGCCTTCTCCTGTGCTGATTGATATGAAGCTGATGGTTGTGCCATCTGACATGGTTGCCGGGGTCCCATTAAATTGGGGCCTACTCCTGTGGTGGGTGATCTAAATGCCTGATTCTCTGCTTTGAAACCTCTCTCCTCCATCCGGGTGTAGGGGTCAAAGTCTGTCAAAGTCGCCTTCTCCTGTGCTGATTGATATAAAGCTTATGCTTGTGCCATCTGACATGGTTGCCGGGGTCTGATTCAATGGTGGCCTACTCCTGTGGTGGGTGATCTAAATGCCTGATTCTCTGCTGTGTAACCTCTCTCCTCCGTCTGGGTGTAGGGGTCAAAGTAACTAAATGGTGGCCTACTCCTGTGGTGGGTGATATGATGCCTGGTTCTCTGCTGTGGGACCTCTCCCTTTGTCTGGGTGCTGTGGTCAAATAATAGTAAGTGACCTTCTCCATTGGTGGGTGACTTGAAGCCTGATTCTGTGCTATGGGACCTCACTCCAATTAATATTGTTTAATTTTTATTTATTTTATGTTAACTCATCATTTCCCTATCTACATTTGTTTGCAGGGGATTTAACTACATTTTGCTGCCTTTTGCAGCCCTCTAGCCCTTTCCAGGTGTGTTTTACAGCCTTTTTAGTGCCCAAAAGTTCGGGTCCCCATTGACTTCTATGGGGTTCGGGTTCGGGATGAAGTTCGGGTCGAGTTCGGATCACGAACCCGAACATTTTTCGAAAGTTCGGCCGAACTCGTCGAACCCGAACATCCAGGTGTTCGCTCATCTCTATTTCCTGGCCATTCATTCTGTTGTCTATGGCTGACGAAGGAGGGGAGGAGAAGTCTGAGCGGGAGAGACAGAAAGCGAGCACGATGATGTGAAAGACACTGTACTGTCCGTGAATGAGCCCTGGCTGCTGCATGGAAGACCGGAAGAAGGAGGTAACTTGTTTCAGTAGCTCGCTGCCACCTTTATTTGCCGACAGGATGGGGAGTTATGGTGCCTATGTATGTGTTCTGCTGCTTACGGCGTATTTCATTCTTAAAGAGCTTACACAGGGCAATGTTTCTATCTTTTGGCAATGTAGAAAAAAACTGCTGAAAGATGCTTGCAGTTTTCTTCCGGTCTCGGTGCTGGTATGTGAAGACGCGTGGAAGCCAGCTCCTCACCGCACAGCTCAAAATCAGCCTAAATCAGCTTGCTCCAAAGCCCTCTCCCCTGACACAAGGAGGGAGACATTTAGAAATCGCAGCCTCAGAGGTACATGGAGCGTTACCTGCTCCGGAGCGGGCACAAAATCGTCTCCTCAGCACGCGATCCTCAGGCTGCAGAAAGCACGTTTCCCAAGATGGCGCCATCCCCCACTCCAACGGCGAGGCAGACAGACGGGGCCAAACATGAAGAAGCACCCTACTGCACACAGGTGGATATGTTTGATTTAGCAGGAAGGACGGTGGACTTGAAGGCACTGGCTGTGGAGGTAGCAAAGTAACTAGCGCCTGACATTATAGCCTCGTTGTCCTCCACAGTGCAGGCAGCATTGAACAAGCTGCAGGAGGAGCTAATAGTGCATGACCACAGATTTGAAGAAGCATGTATGGAAGAGGACACAGCATATGTCTCAGCTAAATATAACAATCTGCTCAAACTAGCTAACCACTTATCGGACAAAGTAGATGACCTGGAGAATAGATCCAGGAGAAGTATTTTAAGGCTGGTGGGGGTGCCTGAATCTGTGCAGCAACATGAGCTACGCCATCTTTTTGACTCTGAACTCCCCCAGGCACTGGGTCTGTCTGGGAAAAAGAAAGTAGAGAGAGCACACCGCATTGGCCCCCAGGGGGAAACTCCACTTAATCTGACATCGCGCCCACCGCAGAGACCGCGTCAAGCCATCTGCAAATACCTAGATTATTCCGACAAAGAAGAGATTCTACAGGTGTTTAGAAGACGCAAGGAACCGCTTATACTGAGAGGCAGCAAAGTAATACTGTTCGCAGATTACTCTACAGAGGTTCAGTGCAAACGTAGGGCCTTTAGCAGTATCTGTTCGGGACTATATCAAAAGGGAGTGACATTCCGGCTCATGTTTCCAGCTATCCTTAAGTTCCAAGATGGAGAAGGAACCACTCATCAGTTCACAGATCCGAAAGAAGCGGAAGAGTTTATTCATTGTCTGAATGCTGTGAAGGAAGAAACACGGAGCCCTCGATCGAAACAGAGGCCTCAAGATTAAACGTCAGGACAACATGACTTGAACCGAGTGCCATCTGGACCAACTTCTAGCAGTCGTGCCTCTTCTAAAGAGCAAAGACTGGCGATCAGTCATCCTACTAACGTGGACTGAGTATGGACAGGTTATCCCATTTCTTTTACAGGAGACTGTCTTATGCAGGGCGCCCCTTTTAGGGGCTAGAGTTTCTGGCGGGGAGGATTAGTGGTTTACATGATATTACCAGAAAAAAGGAAAGTCTCAATAACATATTCCTCTGTTTTAATGTTTTTATTGGGTTAAATGTTATCCTGTTCTGTGGGTTGGTTGGTTTCTATGTTTATAGGATCTACACTCGCCGTCTTTTGGGTCAGCACATATGGGGTTTAACTGCTCAAGGGGAAGCTCTGCTGGGAGGCAACCCCTTGTTTCTGAAGGATCTACAAGTGAAGGATACTTTGCACAGGTTGGTTAGCTGGGGACATGGATCTTCCTGCAACACACTATAATGAGATTAGTCTCGTGGAATGTTAAAGGGCTGCTCTCCACAAACAAGCGCATGAAAGTTTTACATCATCTGAAGCGCCTAAAGGCGGATATAGCACTGCTGCAGGAGACCCATCTCCTTGAGGAAGACTTTCATAGGATAAAAAAGATGTGGGTGTGGGTAGTTGGTTCTGCTGCTATGGGGAGAAAAGCCGGAGATTTGATATTGCTAGGACGTCATCTCTCTCATGTAGTACACTCAGTAAAGTTGAATGACATTGGGAGAATGGTGCGTATTCATTTATCGGGTCTCTCTGGAAACTACAGCATATACATATAATGTGTATGCTCCCAACCAGGATAAAAAGCCTTTCTAGACAGTATACAACATAAAATACTCAGCAACCCACATTCCCACAAAATAGTGGTGGTTGGGGGGAGTGGGGGGGGAGTGGTGTTTTAACCTTGTAATGAACATCCAAGAAGATAAAAAACATACAAGAAAAAAAAAACACCAGAGATATTGTCGGAATTTGCTGACTCTACTGATCTTAAAGATGGTTGCAGAACACATCATCCCCAGGACACAGAATTCACGCATTACTCACACGCACACGACAACTGGTCCAGGGTAGATTATATATTCTTATCCTCAGCGGCTCTCCACAATGTGTCCCACATCTCAATCGGAGACATGGTGATTTTGGATCACTCTCCAGTACTGCTGGATCTGATTGACAGATTCCCCAGGGGTGAGGAATACATCTGGAGATTCCCAAATTTCTTAGTAAAAGATGAAAACTTTTGGGGGCTGCTGGGGGTTGGTGGATGGAATTCTATACAGATATCCAAGCTCATATACACTCACCATTACTATTTTGGGAAACGGTTGAAACCGTCCTACGTGGAAGGTTACTATCTTACATATCTTCAATTTAAAAAAATGGCCAAAAACCGTTACCAGGCATCGAGTGAAGTGTTACGTAGGGCATATGGCGACTTCCTCCTGGCTCAGACTCTAGCTAACAAAGAAAAATGGGTCTTGGTCTGGAGGGATTTTGACATATAGGCTGACAAACAGGAAAGTATCAGGAAAACTAAAGTGGACATTAAACTGCACAAATTCGGACACAAATGGGGCAAACTGCTGGCCTCTCTGGCAAAAGGTAGACAGCAAAGAACCCATATCCATTGTATAAGGGGGGGGGGAGAATGGGACCAGGGAGCATAGACCAAAACAAATCACAGATATTCTCGGGAATTATTTTGCACAGTTTTATCAGAGAGGAAATGAGGATGAGAGAGCGGGTAGTTCCTTCCTACAAAGCCTGTCCCTCCCAACCCCTACAGAGGAACATCTTACAATTCTCAACGCCCCAATAACTGCCACAGAAGTCCAAGCCACTATAAAAGCATTCTCGTCCGGCAATGCCCCATGTCCTGACGGGTACACAGTGGATTTCTACAAGGCTTTAAATGAGCAGATAACTCCCGTGTTAACTAAGGCTTTCTTAGAAATAGTCGAAGGACGTGATATACCAGACCATATGAATACTGCATTGATAACACTTGTACACAAGAAAGGGAAGGATCCAGAGGATCCCTCTTCTTACCGACCCATTTCACTGATCAATCAAGATTTGAAAATACTATCAAAACTCCTAGCCAACAGGTTAGCGGACATCCTTCACTCTCTGATATCTCCAAGGCAAGTGGGGTTCGTCAAGGGGAGATCGGCTGTCACCAATATTAGAAAGGTGTTTCTGGCGTTGTCTATCGCTAACTCCACGAAATATCAGGGGAAGAACCCAGCTATTGTCACCTTAGACACGGAAAAAGCCTTTGATAGTATTGGTTGGGGCTGGCTTAATCAGGTATTAGATGTAATGGGCTTTTCAGGACTCTTTCGCTCGGTCATTACTAAAATATATTCCAATCCGCGAGCAAGGGTAAGCACGCTGGGATTTCTGTCAGCGTTTTTCTCCCTACAGAGAGGCACAAGACAGGGGTGGCCCATGTCCCCACTCCTCTTTGACTTAGCAATAGAACCCCTTGAAAAGCATTTTGATTCTTCAGATGTATTTGAGGGCTTGGAAATAGGATCTCGTCAATTACGCTTGGCATTGTTCACGGATGACGTGGTCCTATTTATGGCAAACCCTGACTTGGATATAGCCGCAGTCATGCAGTCTTTACAAACCTTCGGAACATACTCGGGACTTCGGGTTAATTATACCAAAAGGGAAATTCTATTCTTACGAACTCATACTAATTGTGACCGGAGGAGGGCTATAGGGAACATACCAATTGCTAGTTCCTACATTACATACCTGGGCTTTAAAATAGGCAGAACAATGGAGTCAGTGTACAGGCTTAATTATATCCCATTGATTACCAAAATTGTTGGTGAATTGAAAAAGTGGCATAATCTCCCATCTCTGATGGGGTGCAACCACTTGCTTAAAATTATGTCTATGTCTAAATTATTGTATCCATTACAAACAATACTCCTACTTTTAAAGCACGCTGATGTGAACAAATAAAACAAATGCCTTTACTAACTTCCTCTGGAAAGGCAAACACCCAAGAATCAGCTTCCAAAAACTGACAGCACCCAGGGAGCTTTGTGGCATAGCCTCTCCTGATATTTCCTGCTTTTAATTCCAACTTGCTGCTGGTACACAAGGAGATGAGTAGAAATGTGCTAGACAAAATACTTGACTTGGGGGGGGGGGGGGGGGCAAAAGTTTGGTTTCAAGTATATATCATGGGTTCCGTAGGGAAGACGCACAAAACTATAATGTAGTCAGCTTCTTAAAATGCAAAGAACAACTGGGGATGGAAAATATTACCCCAAAAATACAAAAAGGCTGGATAAGGGTCAGAAAACATATTGTAAATGAAGTATGGAGGGAAACACAGTTGAGGATAACACATATGGCAATATATGGTTTTAATACACCTCCCCATCCACTCAAGCCAGATCGTTTAGTTAGGTGTCCCAAATATAACATGGGGTCCACGGATTTATTTCATGGCCTATGGTCTTGCCTATAAAGCTCACAACTGTGGACATCGGTCGGGGAAATGATTCATAAAATTTGGGGGAAGAGGGTTAAAATAACTCCTTTGCTCTGTATCTTCCACTGCGAAGAGGAGGGAGATGAGGAGATGAATCTCCCACATCTATTCCACTCTATATGCATGGTAGTAAAACGCACCATTTTGCAACATTGGCTGGAATCTGCGACCCGCACCATGGCCCAGATGAAAAAAACTATTCCATTTAGAAAGGATGGCAATAATGAACTTGAAAGACAAACACGCACAAAAACTGTTCAAGAAATGGAAGTCTTTTATTACACACTACATGTCAGTTGCGGAAATATGACATATCATACAACCTTTCACTTTGACTGAGTGGTACTTACTAGAACAATTGAGAGGTAGATTAGGATGGCTGGAGATACTGGGTACAAATACCAGGTAGTCTCTACCAGTGTATTGATCCTCTTGCTATGCAAAACAGGGTCGGAAAATGATATGGAGCTTACCACGCGCGCTGAGCTGGAAATCCGTTTTTTCGCCCACATGAAAAGATATGACATTGATAATGCTTCAGGAGGTTGGGCCTTCGACGTATGGAGTGTGATCCGATAATTTGAGAATTTTTCTCTATTGGTTCATTATGGACTGTTTGTTTTGTTATATGTTTTCTGAGACGGGGGTCTGCGCACCCCTTGTGATGTGAAATTACACTGTATTACTTATCGGGGTGCTAACCCAACTGTTGTCTATATAAATATATGAAAACTAATAAAAATGATATTGAAAAAAAAAAAAAAAAAGATTCTTGCAGTTTTGGGCCTAATCCACCCACAGTGTCAGCAGCATCACCAGATCCCAAAGCAGACATGGCTGTTGTTTAGAAGATACCTCTGCTCTTTTTTGCTTTATTGTGAGACACACATATAAGCTATCAAACTCCCCCCCCCACCCTTAAAAAAAAAAAAAAAAACAGAACTGTCTGGAAATGCACAGATACAGATTAAAATCTAGTATTACATGTTATCAGAGAAATATAAACCATTGCCCTTTGTATTGTAAGACACACACATATGCTATTTTCCCAATCCCAAGCAAAAAAAAAAGCAAATACACTGAACTTTCTGGAGATGCGCTGGCACAGATTTCAGCCTATTATTTCATGTTATCAGTCAGAGATATAAACTACTACCATTTGTATCGTAAGACACACATATGTGCTATCCCCCCAAAAAAATAAAAAATATATATATATAATAAAAAAAAAATATATATATATATATATATATATATATATATATATATATATATATATATAAATTATTTGAGATGCACCAACATGGATCTCGGCCTAGTATTTCAAATTATCAGTTATCGCTACCCTCTGAAATGATAACTACCCAAAAAAATAAAAAAGAACTGTCTGGGGTAGTAGTTAACGTTTCGACTGAGATTTCAAATGCTATCCTCTGGATGATAAATCATGTGTTGTATGACAAAACAAACTGCATTTCTGTTGAAATGTAAAGAAAAAAAAAAAGAAATGTCCTTGTAGGTAGCTGCTTTTGAGGTTGTGCAGCAGCTGCAGCTGTGTTATAAGGCAGTAATTGCAGCTAGAAGGCAATGCTAGGCGCATTTGGCCTCAGCTCCTCACTTTTCACTCCCTGGCTGACAGCTTTCCTTGCCTTTTCCTATTCTGCACAATTCTTTTTCTTTCTAGCCTTTCTCTTCACTGTGCCCTACACTAAAATAGAAGCTTGATTGGGACTGTACACTGTTCCTAAGATCATTCCCTGTGATACACTGCTACACCCATCCACCCTCATTCACAGTCCAACACAGAATGACATTCTTATCATTCTGGAAGGGCACCTCCTTGCCTGCTTCAGCACTGATTGGCTCATCCAGGCATTCTGTCAGTCTTTGAGCCAATCATGGCAAGCCTCCCCCACACTTCCTCTTAGGGTCATGTGAGCATCCTTCTTCTTCCTCCCTTGTCCTCTTTTCCCACCGACATGTGCAGTAGAATGGCGCTGCATGCAGTTTTACTGGATTAATCCAAAACAAACCTTAAAATCTTCGGGTTCCGATGCCAGACAACATTTTGGTAAGTAACTTGTTTGCTCATCTCTAATAGTATATTAAGGCAGGGAAGAGGGGAGAACAAGGGGAGTGCAATGCATTTACTTTTACTCTTTGTGACTGTGAGTCTCTATGCTGTGAGAGAGTAGAGTGACCTGCAGAGGAAAAATCTTGGTTGGTTTAGATCATACAACATAGTTCATATATACTGTAGGTATGAGCAAACTTGTGTTTTCAAATTCGGCATACAAGGTTAGCGTTATCTAAGAATTCCGTTATAGATTCCGCTACCACAGACCATAACTTATGGTTCATGCTAACAGAATCCATAACGGAATCTTGAACTATGAACTTGAAAACAGAAGTTTGCTCATCCGTACTCATATGTCATATACACTGCCTGTCCCAAAAAAAAGTCGCCACCAAAAAAAAAAGATCACACACTCTATTTTGTTGGACCGCCTTTAGCTTTGATTAAAGCATGCATTTAGTGTAGCATTGTTTCGATAAGCTTCTGCAATGTCACACGATTTTTTTCTATCCAGTGTTGCATTACTTTTTCACCAAGATCTTGCATTGATGGTAGAGTCTGACCACTGCGCAAAGCCTTCTCCAGCACATCCCAAAGATTCTGAATGGGGTTAAGGTCTGGACTCTGTGGTGGCCAATCCATGTGTGAAAATGCTTTCTCATGCTCCCTGAACCACTCTTTCACAATTTGGTCCCCATGAATCCTGGCATTGTCATCTTGGAATATGCCCGTGCCATTAGGGAAGAAAAAATCCATTGATGGAATAACCTGGTCCTTCAGTATGTTCAGGTAGTCAGATGAACTCATTCTTGGAGCATATAATGTTGATGAACCTAGACCTAACCAACTGCAGCAACCCCAGATCATAGCTCTGCCCCCACAGGCTTGTACAGTAGGCACTAGGCATGATGAGTGCATCACTTCATCTGCCTCTCTTCTTACCCTGATGCGCCCATCACTGAACAGGGTAAATCTGGAGTCATCAGACCAAATGGCCTTCTTCCATTGCTCCAGAGTCCAATCTTTATGCTCCCTAGCAAAATGAAGCCTTTTTTTCTGGTTTGCCTCACTGATTAGTAGTTTACTTATGGCTACACGACTGTTCAGTCCCAATCCCTTGAGTTCCTTTCACATTGTTCTTGTGGAAATGCTCTTACTTTCACTATTAAACATAGCCCTGAGTTCTACTGTTGTTTTTTTTCAATTTGATTTCACCAAACGTTTAAGTGATCACCGATCATGTTCAATCGGGATTTTTTTCCGGCCACATTTCTTCCTCGATTACGATGGGTCTCCACTATCTTAGCAGTTTTAGTAGTTTCTGCAATCTCCCTAGATGTTTTATCTGCTTGATGCATGCCAATGATTTAACCCTTCTCAAACAGACTAACATCTTTTCCACAACCACGAGATGTGTCTTTCAACATGGTTGTTTAAGAAATGAGAAGTAACTCATTGCACCACTTGGGGTTAAATAACTTGTTGCCAGCTGAAAGATAATTGCCCATGCAGTAATTATCCAATAGGAGGGTCATACCTAATTGCTTAGTTAAATCCAGGTGGCGACTTTTTTTTTTTTTTTGGCCAGGCAGTGTATCTGGAGGACCCTGACCCTTGCAGCAAGCAACTGTTAGATAAAACATTAACTTATGCAGCATATTTAGTATACATCTAAAGCTGAGTAGCAATCATTATTTTTATGACAATTATGCTTTAAGATCTGTCACTAAAATCTCAACTAACAGTCATTTCCCCGACTGCCCTAAAGGTTTATATGAATTTACATGGATTATTTCATTACTTTATTATACAGCAGTGCTAGAATACGGCTTCAACTTGGTCTAGGGGTGTCAATCAAGGGGAGGGGGTGCATTTAGAGGTCAGACATTGCATAGCAGTGCTTGTACTAAAAAAGTAAGCCACCAGGTGCCCAAAATTGTCTGCCAGCAAAGGAATAAAAGTACTATTTTATCGACAACCGTAGTGCCAGCATTCAGTGAGGAGAAAGGTATTATTTTAAACTGCAGGATCACCCTTACCAAGCTATGTGCCTGGGTTAGTAAGGTTGATCTGATGACACAGTATTTTAAATAATACGGAATACAGTACTTGAAAAAAAAATCTTAAGGCCTATTTAAAGATGATCACATAAAATATATCAGGTAGCTGCTGGATGAAATTACCCTTGGAGAATAGTAATAAAATACTATCATCTATAGCCGATCCTTCTATAAAACTTCAAAGTTTGGAATATCATGTTCTTCTACACCAAAGATTTAAAATAAACTGCAAAGCCCAAAAGTGGGAATGAGAGCGTATCAATCCTCTCCTTGGTGACTCTTAAAAAAATCAAACAAAAGTTCTGCTTGAGTTGCTTTATTCTTTTATTCATCTAAAGTGTGTATGCTGGTAACTAGAGAGGCATACAAATACTTCACCTAATGCTTAGCTCAATACAGAACAGTTCCTAAAAAAAATTAACTACAGTGGGTTCTTGCCATAGATGAGATAGGCCTTTTTTATTTACTGAATAATAATAAATACAAATGAGGATTTGTTTTTCCATTTTATAAATCCTAATTAATAGGTTCCACTTTTTCTTTAAGAATGTTTAGATAATTATGTTATTTTGCATTATAAACAGTAGTGATGAGCGGCAGGGGTAATATTCGTATTTGTGATATTTCGCAAATATTTGGGCGAATATTCGTCATAAAGTCGCAAATTTGAGAATTCACCTTTATTTTTTTGATTGCGAAAATTGTCAATGTAATATGCGCGTATTGCGCCCAAAATACAGGCGTGGGTCACGTTTGCTACATTTTTCAAGCTGCTAGGAGTTTCCTGAGACTGGAGAAAATGGTTTGCACGGCAGAACATTACAATAGCTTACAATAGCTTCATATGCAGATACATAGCTTCATATGCAGATAGAGTGCTCCAATATATTTGCAATTGCGCAAATCGTCAATTAACGATGCGCATATTTTGGCTCAGTACGTGCAAATTCACATTTTAGCAGGTCTGGCTACTGTACATATTACTGATTGGTGCACTAAGTATTGTTGTGAACTTGTGATATCATAGCACTATGTCTGTAGCATGTATGGTTCTTATATAGTAAGGGGTAGTCAACTTTCCTAATGGTTGCTAGGGATGTTGATAAGTTCAAAGACATGCAGCCTTCTCATTGGCCCACAAGTAAGAAGCAGGGAGGGATCAGGGGTTCATTTTTAACTCATTTTTTAAAAATTTGATTTAAGGGAAAAATTTGATTTGATCCGAATATATTTGCAGTTAATTATGTTAAAAACGGCTATTTCCTGGCTTCTGAGAGCCTTTATAGTGGTGTAGAATAGTGATGAGCGGCAGGTGCCATATTCGATTTCGACGAAATTCGCGAATATTCGAATGAATATTCGTTTCATATTCGTCGAAATCGAATATTCGTCATTTTTTCTAGTTATCGCGATTAACATGCGATTTAAATAATCGCATATTGCGATTTGTACTTAAGGCTACTTTCCTATTGGTTTCATATCTAGAATTAGCGAGGATGACGAATATGACGAATGTATTCGTCTATTCCTCAAAACGAAGATAACGAAGTATTCTACATCTTCGTTTTAGCTACCTATTCGTCAACCTCGCTAATTCTAGCAATCAAATAGGAAGGTTGACTATAGAGACAGCTGTGTTTAATTCGCTATGCGATTTTATTTATTTATTTTTAATAAATAGAATAATTATAATAATTATATCAAGTAATATAATTATTCTATTAAAAAAAAAAAATCGCATAGCGAATTTAACACAGCTGTCTCTATAGTCAACCTTCCTATTTGATTGCTAGAATTAGCGAGGTTGACGAATAGGTTGCTAAAACGAAGATGTAGAATACTCGTTATCTTCGTTTTGAGAATATGACGAATACATTCGTCATATTCACTATTCGCTAATTCTACCAAGCCAACCATAACTTCTGTGCTCATGGAGCGTCCCCATCACCATGGGAACGTCTCCATATACTAAAATGTACTGTCGGATTTGAGGAATTACGTTGAAATCGCAATGCGATTAATTCAAGTTATATTAATCGCATTGCGATTTCAACTTAGAGCTGGGTTTATAATGGGTCAGCTTGCTAGAATGAGCGAAGTTAACGAATATGGAATATAGCAGCACTGCTAAGTTGAATTCGCAATGCGATTAATTTAACTTGAAGTAATCGCATTGCGATTTCAACTTAGCACTGCTTTCTTACATAGGCTAGAATTAACGAATATGGAATATAGCACTAGCAGTGCCAAGTTGAAATCGCAATGCGATTACTTCAAGTTAAATTAATCGCATTGCGAATTCAACTTAGCAGTGCTGCTATATTCCAAATTCGTTAACTTCGTTCATTCTAGCAAGCTGACCCATTATAAACTCAGCTCTAAGTTAAAATCGCAATGCGATTAATATAACTTGAATTAATCGCATTGCGATTTCAACGTAATTCCTCAAATCCGACAGTACATTTTAGTATATGTAGATTCTCCCATGGATGGGGACGCTCCATGAGCACGGAAGTCGGCAGAAGCGGCAATGGGCACTGACTAGAGCAGCCAGGAAGCCAGGAATCCTCAGGACAGGTAAGAACTACTGTTGGGAAGAGGGAAAGAAAAAAATATAACTAAAAAAAAAAAAAAAAAAAAACGAATATTCGAAATAGCGAATTTATAGCGCTATATTCGAAATATTCGCGAATTAGCGAAGTGCCGATATTCGCTAAAAAAATTCGCTTTTCGAATATTCGCGCTCAACACTAGTGTAGAACACTGTGCCTTGCATTAACAAGCATAGGGAGCCTGATTTGGTAGTGAAATAATAGTGTGAGTCAGTATGACATGCAGATGACAGGGGTCACTCTTAGAATCATTGTATCCCTTACTTATTTGGGTGGTCATGGGGACAAAACTGACCAAATCACTCAAGTATCAACACAGCCTTATAGGTTGATGTTTGCATCAAGAAGGGGCACACTCCTTTTACACCCAAGTCAGCTTATTTCACATAGATGTCTACAGAACCTGTTCTATTAAACGCTTATACAAGTTGAGTCCCCGACAGAGTGGAGAGGGTGTCAGCAGTAAGTTTGTGTTGACGTCACTGATTAGTTTTCCCCATTCTCTGATCTGTCAGAACAATTACCAAGAAAAAACAGATCCTGTCTGTGGAGCATACGCATTCACTTGGTCAGCATTTGCTCAATAATCCAACAGTATTGCTGAAGGCAAAAAAAAAAAAACGAGTGGATCTAAAAAAGTGATGACACTTTAATGAAATATTTGCATGTCTTCTGTGCTTTGTACCCATTCCTGCTTTTGGATACCGAATCATGATCCAATTCTGATGGGACCATAGAGGCCTGGCAGCTGCTACACAGACAGGATCCGTTGTGCGTCATGTTTTTCCTTCCATCTGACAGATCAGAAGAAGTGTCAAATAAATGATGATTTCAGCCAGGCCAAAAGCCAAAATAGTGGACCAGTCATTAAGTGGGGAGGGTGGGAACAGCATGGGTCGACCTATGACATAGTGTTGAGGTGCTACGTTTCGGGCTAATTGACAGCCCTTCATCAGGCTATGGATTTTGTATTAAGGCATGGATGCCGGCATGACAGAGTGACACAATGACAGAGTATGGAGGTGGCAGCAGCATGCATAGGCCACAGAGCAGCACAATGACAGAGTCTGTAGGTGGCGGCAGCATGAGGAGACCACAGAGCGGCAAGGTGACGTAGTGTGGAGATGGCAGCAGCAGCAGGATACCACAGAGTAGCAAGGTGACATAGTATGGAGTTGGCAGTAGCAGCAGCAGTATCAGTAGGATACCACAGACTGCCAAGGTGATACAATGTGGAGATGGTAGCAGCATGAGGATACCACAGAGTGGCAAGGTGACATAGTGTGGAGATGTTAGTAGCAGCAGCAGCATCAGAAGCGGCCCAATGACAGAGTCTGGAGATGGCGACAGCATGGGTAGGCCACAGAGCGGCACAATGACAGAGTCTGGAGGTGGCTGCAGCATGAGGAGACCACAGAGCAGCACAATGAAAGGGTCTGGAGGTGGCAGCAGCATGAAGAGACCACTGAGTGGCAAGGTGACATAGTGTGGAGATGGCAGTAGCAGCAGCAGCATCAGAAGGATATCACAGAGTGGCAAGATGACATAGTGTGGAGATGGCAGCAGCATGAGGATACCACAGAGTGGTAAGTTGACATAGTGTGGAGATGGCAGCAGCAGCAGTATACCACAGAGTGGCAAGGTGACATAGTGTGGAGATGATCGTAGCAGCAGCAGCATCAGGAGGATACCACAGAGTGGCAAAATCACATAGTGTGGAGATGGCAGTAGCAGCAAGAGGAGACCATAGAGTCTTAATGTCACATAGTTTGGAGATGGTGTTAGCATCAGAAGGCCACAGAGTAGCAAGGTGACATGGTATGGATAGGGCAGCAGTATGAGGAGACCACAGAGTGGCTACGGGACATAGCTCAGAGATGGCAGCGGCAGCTGCATTAGGAGAACACAAAGTTATCCGGTAACATAGTGAGGCGGTGGGTCGCAATACCAGTACCCTCTGACGAAGGTGGGTAAAATAAGGAGCACTTGGTATTAGATGTGTGGCATCAGGCGGGTTGTAGCATCAAAGTAGTAGCTGAGGCAGGTAGTCAGAAGAAACCGGTCTCTTGTATCAAAGTATTGGTGTGGCACCAGGATTTATCTAGTCTGATGCATCAGGCATTGGTGGTTGGAAATCCTGGCTGATCCACGCCTGATTCATCTTGAAAAAGGTCAGTCTCTCCACATTTTGGGTGGACAGACAAGTTCTTCTTGAGATAACGATGAAACCCGCCACACTAAACTCTCGCTCTGAGACCACACTGCTGGCCGGGTAGGACAGCTTTTCCACAGCAAACTCTGCTAGTTGAGGCCACAAATCCAGTTTGGCTACCCAGTAGAGTTAAAGGGAAAACCTGGAAGTTCGGGTTCAACAGTTTTGGCTGAACTTCACAAAAAAGTTTGCGCTCGGGATCCGAACTTAACCCGAACTTGACCCCGAACCCAAACCACATTGAAGTCAATGGGGACCCGAACTTTTGGGCATTAAAATGGCTGTAAAATATCCCTGGAAAGGGCTAGAGGGCTGCAAAAGGCAGCAAAATGTAGGAAAATGCCCTGCAAACAAATGGGGATAGGGAAATGACTTAAATTAACTTAACCACTTAAGCCCCCCTAGCTTAAACACCTTTAATGACAAGGCCACTTTTTACAATTCCGCACTACACTACTTTCACCGTTTATTGCTCCGTCATACAACTTACCACCGAAATGAATTTTACCTCCTTTTCTTCTCACTAATAGAGCTTTCATTTGGTGGTATTTCATTGTTGCTGACATTTTTACTTTTTTTGCCATTAATACAAATTTAACGATATTTTTGCAAAAAAATGACATTTTTCACTTTCTGTTGTAAATTTTTTTTAAAAAAACTACATTTCTATATAAATTTTTCTCTAAATTTATTGTTCTACATGTCTTTGATAAAAAAAAGTCCAATAAGTGTATATTTATTGGTTTGGGTAAAAGTTATAGCGTTTACAAACTATGGTGCAAAAAGTGAATTTCGGCATTTTGAAGCAGCTCTGACTTTCTGAGCACCTGTCATGTTTCCTCAGATGCTAGAATGTCAGGAAAGTATAAATACCCCCAAATCACACCATTTTAGAAAGAAGACACCCCAAAGTATTCACGGGGGGCATGGTGAGTTCATGTATCATTTCATTTTTTTCACAAGTTAGCGGAAAATGACACTTTCTGAGAAAAAAAAAAAAAAGTTTCAATTTCTGCTAACTTCTGGCAAAAAAAAAAGAAATCTCAGACAGACTCACTATGCCCCTCAGTGAATACCTCAGGGTGTCTACTTTCGAAAGGGGTCATTTGTGGGGTGTGTTTACTGTTCTGGCATTTTGGGCGGGGCTAAATTGTGAGCCGCCATGTAAAACCTAAAGGTACTCATTGGAATTTGGGCCCTTTGCACTCAGGCTGCAAAAAGTGTCACTTATGTGGTATCGCCGTACTCAGGAGAAGTAGGGCAATGTGTTTGGGGTGTATTTTTACATATACCCATGTTGGGTGAAGAAATATCTCTGTAAACTGACAACTTTGTATAAAATTTTTAAAAGTTGTCGTTTACAGAGATATTTTCACACACAGTATAGGTATATATAAAAATACACCCCAAAACACATTGCCCTACTTCTCCTGAGTACGGCGATACCACATGTGTGACACTTTTTGCAGCCTGGGTGCAAAGAGCCCTAAACTAATGAGTACCTTTAGATTTCACAGGGCATTTTTACGCATTTGGATTCCAGACTTCTTCTCACGCTTTAGGGGCCCCTAAAATGCCAGGACAGTATAAATACTCCACATGTGACCCCATTTTGGAAGAAGACACCCCAAGGTATTCTGTGAGGGGTATGGTGAGTTCATGTAAAATTTTATTTTTGTCACAAGTTAGTGGAATATGAGACTTTGTAAAAAACAAAATAAAAAAAAATATATCAATTTCCGCTAACTTGTGCCAAAAATAAAAATTCTGTGAACTTGCCATGCCCCTCACGGAATACCTTGGGGTGTCTTCTTTCCAAAATGGGGTCACATGTGGGGTATTTATACTGCCCTGGCATTTTAGGGGCCCCTAAAGCGTGAGAATCCAAATGCGTAAAAATGGCCTGTGAAATCCTAAAGGTACTCATTGGTTTTAGGGCCCTTTGCGCATCTTGGCTGCAAAAGTGTCACTCATGTGGTATCGCCGAACTCAGGAGAAGTAGGGCAATGTGTTTTGTGGTGTATTTTTACATATACCCATGCTGCGTTTGAGAAATATTGCTGTAAACGACAACTTTTTACATTTTTTATTCAAAGTTGTCAATTTACAGAGATATTTCTCACACAAAGTATAGGTATATGTAAAAATACACCCAAAACACATTGCCCTACTTCTGCTGAGTATGGCGATACCACATGAGTGACACTTTTTGCAGCCAAGATGCGCAAAGGCCCTAAACCAATGAGTACCTTTTAGGAGGGCATTTTTACGCATTTTCTTCTCACGCTTTAGGGCCCTAAAATGCCAGGGCAGTATAAATACCCACATGTGACCCCATTTTGGAAGAAGACACCCTAAGGTATTCTGTGAGGGTCATGGCGAGTTCATAGAAGATTTTTTTGGCACAAGTTAGCGGAAATTGATTTTTATTGTTTTTCTCATAAAGTCTACCTTTCTGCTAACTTTTGACAAAAAGTAAAATTTTTCATGGACTCACTATGCCCCTCAGCGAATACCTTGGGGTGTCTTCTTTCCAAAATGGGGTCATTTGTGGGGTGTTTGTACTGTTCTGGCATTTTGGGTGGGGCTAAATTGTGAGCAGCCATATAAAACCTAAAGGTACTCGTTGGAATTTGGGCCCTTTTGCGCACCCAGGCTGCAAAAAAGTGTCACTCATGTGGTATCGCGGTACTCAGGAGAAGTAGGGCAATGTGTTTTGGGGTGTATTTTTACATATACCCATGCTGGGTGAGAGAAATATCTCTGTAAATTGACAACTTTGAATAAAAAAATTTAAAAAGTTGTCGTTTACAGTGATATTTCTCACACACAGTATGGGTATATGTAAAATACACCCCAAAACACATTGCCCTACTTCTCCTGAGTACGGCGATACCACATGAGTGACACTTTTTGCAGCCAAGATGCGCAAAGGGCCCTAAAACCAATGAGTACCTTTAGGATTTCACAGGGCATTTTTACGCATTTGGATTCTCACACTTTAGGACTCCTAAAATGCCAGGGCAGTATAAATACCCCACATGTGACCCCATTGTGGATAGAAGACACCCCAAGGTAATCCGTGAGGGGCACGGCGAGTTCACAGAAAAAAAAAAATTTGGCACAAGTTAGCGGAAATTGATTTATTTATTTTTTTACAGTCTCATATTCCACTAACTTGTGACAAAAAATAATATTTTACATGAACTCACCATACCCCTCACGGAATACCTTGGGGAGTCTTCTTTCTAAAATGGGGTCACATGTGGGGTTTTTGTACTGCCCTGGCATTTGAGGGTCTCCGCAGTCATTACACGTATGGCCAGCATTAGGAGTTTCTGCGATTCTCCTTATATTGAGCATACGGGTAATGAGATTTTTTTTCCCGTTCAGCCTCTGGGCTGAAAAGAAAAAAAAATGAACGGCACAGATTTTTTCATTCGCATCAATCAATGTGGATGAAAAAATCTCTGCCCAAAAATGTGCAAAAAAACCCAAAACGGCACAGATTTCCTCATTCGCATCGATCAATGTGGATGAATAAATCTCTGCCAAAAAATGTGCAAAAAAAAAAGTAGTAAGGCCCCATTCACACGTCCGCAAAAATTCTGCGGAATAGATGCGGACCCATTCAGTGTGAATGGGGCTGGCGGTGATGCGGAGAGCACACTATGCAGCTCCGCAAAAGATAGAGCATGTCCTATTCTTGTCCGCAATTGCGGACAAGAAAAGGCATTTTCTATATAGTTCTGGCAATGTGCGGATCCGCAAAATGCGGAAAGCACATTGCTGGTGTCCGTGTTTTATGGATCCGTGGATCCATGGATCCGCAAAACACATACTGGACGTCTGAATGAGTCTTACAGGGGGTAATTAGTGTCAGGGGGTGACAGGGGGTGACATGGGGTGATCGGGGGTTAATCAGGGGTTAATCAGTGACGGGGGTGGGGGTGGGGTGGATGGGTGGGGGGTCTGTGTGGTGTTTTGGTGCACTTACAAAAGTTTCTTTGGTGGTCCCAAGCAAAAGGGACCACCAAAGGAACGATCAGCAAGCATATCAGACGCTGTTAACAAAACAGCGTCTGATATGCCATTTTTTTAACTTCTACAGCCTGCCAGCGCACGATCAGCGCTGGCAGGCTGTAGCTTACCTTCTCCCCGACGTGATCCTGTGAATGCGCGCACGCGCGCGCGCGCGTTCACAGGAAATCTCGCCTCTCGCGAGATGACGCGCGGGCGCGTCAAAGAGGAACAGACCGACCGCCCGCAGGACGCAATCCTGCGTGAGGCGGTCGGCAAGAGGTTAAAATACAGAAAAATAATAAATAAGCATTCTAAACCTGAGCCCAAGTGAGTGAAAGTGGCACCTGCCACCCAGCAAACAAAGGATGTGGCGGCAACGCCACCACATCTGGCACCGTCACCAAGCATCTCCACTGAATCCCATGGGAGTGTTCAGCTATCAGCTGTCTATCTCCCAAACACTGGAGAGAAAGAGAAGTAGAAAGTGGAAGTACCCCCCTACCCACCCATGATCCAAGGCTCTGAATGCCTTGATTTCAAAATTCCTGGTCCTTTGAAATGCTGTCATTCTGTCTGGTGGACAGTTTTAAAAACCTTATGGCAGTGGCTGTCCCAAAGTACGTGGATCCCAGCCGCCACTACTTTTGCAGGCGAGCCATCCCTTCCCTGCATAAGCAAGTGGTGGACAAACTCAGGTGTGCACTGTGCAACGCCATCTGTGGCAAGATCCACATAACAACCTATACATGGACCAGTAAGCACGGGCAGGGACGTTATATTTCTCTTAACAGCACACTGGGTAAATGCAGTGGCGGCTGGGTCTGAGGCGCATAGCATTTTTGCGAATGCCCTTCCGTCCCAGAGGATTGCCGGGCATAAAGACTCTGTCAGGGCCACCTCAACAGTATTATTCAATGAAATTATGTACAGTGGCAGTACAGACAGTGTAGAAAGCGGATGGAACAGCTGCCGGGCCTGGTCTGAGAAAGTGATCTTTAGTAGCCCCAGGAATGGTGGCATGAAAGGAAGGGGTTGTGCAAAAATTACTATGGGAGGGGGGCCCCAGTCAATTATTTGCTGTGGTGCCCAATCATTTCTAGCTACGCCACTGGGTCTGCCCCATTCAACTTCTGGGTCTTCAAATTGGGCACATGTTCTGAGATTGCCCTTTACGCCTTGGAGGTGCTGGCCTACCCTGCAGCCACTGTATTGTCTGAACGTGTGTTGGCTGGGGGCATTATCACAGACAAGTGCAGCTGCCTGTCCGCAACCAATGTGGGCAAGCTTTCGTTTATTAAAAAGAACTAGGCATGCCTCCCACAGGACTTGTTTGTACCTTATGCAGAATAGACATGTATACCGGCCTCACCAAACTTTTTTTATACTACCGTACACTTTGTTTTATTTTTTATATTTTTCCCAAATACAGCAATTTATTTAAAAAAAAAAATAAAATAAAAAGCATGTTGTTGGCGACTACATTTGGTTTCACAGCCCAAAATGGCTTTATGTCATGCAAGAATATAACCACCTATTGTAAGTTCCCTGACAGTTAGGCAGTGCCGGGGTTTGCACCTGGCAGAAATGGTAATATTTCACCCAACAATTTAAAAGAGGATTATTCACATTTTCGGTCACTGTCACCTATGCAGTGCAGGGTTACTTGACAGCAAATAATTGTATTGTGTATTTAAAACTGCTTTGTGGACTAGGAATACCGTTTTTTTCCCCAAAAAATACATTAATGCGCTATTTCACTGCAGAAATGTAAAATATGTATTTGTACGCTGTATGCACAACTGCTTTGTGGACCTGGAATACCGATTTTTTTTTTTCTCCAAAAATACACTGATGCACTATTTTACTGCAGAAATGTAAAATAGGTATTTGGCCGGTGTATTTAAAACTGCTTTGTGGACCAGAAATACCGCTGTTTTTCCAAAAAATACACTGATGCACTATTTCACTGCAGAAATTGAAAATATGTTTTGGTGCGTTGTATGCACAAGTGCTCTATAGCACCAAAATACAGATTTTTGCCCCAGACTACAGAAATGGACTATGTCACCCCTAAATTATACAAAAAGTAATGAAGGGGACTTGACCTGCCAGAAAAAAAGATTCTTTCCTTCACTTAGCTACCAAAAAGGATTAGACTGATATCCCTGGCAGGCTGGCACACATGCAGGTCACATGCAGTTCCAAGGACACTGTAGTGGCTAAAATGGTCGCCGACCCCACCTTAGTAACAGCTGGATTGAAAAAAGAAAAATACACTTTGCAGTATCACTGGGCTCATGGTTGGGTATAAAAATGTAGGATTGCAGTAGCACCCTCCCTCAATAATTGCTGTAGCTTGAAGATTTCACACCACCAGGTTCAACAGATTTCTTTCCTAATCTCTCTCTGAGATCACTGGCAGCAAACTTTCCCTATACTAACAGCAGCAGAGTGACATGCGGCACTTCGTGACTCCAGCTTATAATGAGGCTGGGTCACATAATGCACTCAGCCAATTAAAGCCATGCCATTAGTAGGCATGGATGTGATGGCTTCTTAGGGCAAAGATGTAAAATGCTTGCTGATTGGCTGCTCTGCAGCCTTTAAAAAAGCGGGAAGAATCGCCGAACAACAGACCCAAACCCAAACTTTGATGAAAATGTTCAGGTACGTATCCCGAACATCCTAAAATTCGGTACGAACCCGAATTATACTTCGGGTTTGCTCAACTCTACTACCCAGTAGTTCAGTGGATCTTCAATGTGGGGTGGCAGGGCTCAGTCCAAGTATGCCACCACCTGCTGGTTCAGGTCCTGCTCCAGGTCTCTCTGCTGTGGTCACTATGCAGGTGAAGAAAGCTACTCATCAGCGAGTGTAGACTCGGGCTGCTGCTGATGGAGCTGATACTGTTCCTGCCACCCCATCCCTCCCCAGCAGCAATGGCAGTGGAACGTGAGCGCAGAGGGCCCCCCGGTCAAACCTGCAAGAGGATAGACCATAGCGTCGATAGGCAGCGGCCAACTGACTACATAGGATGTCTCTGTAGTAGATGAGTTTGTCCTCCCCCTCAGTGGGTGTAAAAAAGGCCCCCAATCTGGACCGGTAATGAGGGTCCAACAAGGGGGAGAGCCAGAAGTCATTCTTCTACCGAATAGTGACAATTCGGCTGTCACTACGCAAGCAAGTGAGCATGCATAGTGCCATTTGTGCAAGTGACTCAGAGAGACTCCGTGCCTCTACCTCCACTGCATACTGCCACGGTGTGTTCAGGTCCTCTGTCTCGTCTTCCTCAGCGCACTGTAGCTCCTCTGCCTGCTCCTGCTCCTCCTGTCCTGTCAGCTGAGTAGAAAAAACTGCCATTTGACTACACATTGCCTCTGCTCCAATGTCCTCCGCCACCTCCTCCTCCTCCTCTTCAAGTTCAGCCCCCACAGGGCTCATTTCTACATGAGATCGAGGCGCCACGTCTCCTATCCCCTGACCAGCCATTGTTACCAGCATCTGTTCCAGGACATGAAGCAGTGTAATGACGTTGGTAATTCTGTAGTCCTGGCGAATGACAAATAACGTGGCCTCCTCAAAGGGCCTGAGCAAACGGCAGGTGTCATGCATGAGCTGCCACTGGCTGACATATAAGTTACACTCTTATCTCTTATCTGCTTACATCATCAATAAATCTTTGATGCCCTTTGTCTGTTCATATACTAGGTCCAACATATGGAGGGTGGAATTCCTACAAGTGCAAAACGTCACAAATAAGCCTATGTTGGGGGGATTCCGTTTTGCCGCTGCAGCTTAACCACCTCAGGACCACCTAACGCACGGATGCGTCCGGCCGGCGGTCCTGTTGCTCTGGCTGGACGCATCCGTGTGTCATCTCGCGATTTGCTGTGAATGCGCGTGCACGCAGGCGTTCACAGTGGCGGGCGGCTCAGCAGTTATACTGCAGCCTTCCAGCGATGATCAATCGCTGGCAGGCTGTAGAAGTAAAATAAAAACCATCAAACAAGTATATTAGACGCTGTTTTGTTAACAGAGTCTGATATACCTGCTACCTGGTCCTCTGGTGGTCCCATTTGCTGGGATCGACCACCAGAGGACCAGGTAGCTATGCAAAGTTGCACCAAGCGTATCCGCAAAACACGGACACCGGCAATGTTCTTTCCGCATTTTGCAGATCCGCACATTGCCAGAACTATATAGAAAATGCCTTTTCTTGTCCACAATTGCGGACAAGAATAGGACATGTTCTATATTTTTGCGGAACGGAAGCGCAGACCCGCAAGTGCGGATACGCAATTCCGGATCCGAGCGGGACAAAGTCTGTCCATATAGAAATGAATGGGTCCGCAATTCCGTTCCCGCAAACAGAATTGCGGACGTGTGAATGGGGCATAAGGGTCCCTTATCACCGCCAGTTAGTTAGCTACTTGTTAGGTAGTTAGCGCCCAGCCCACCGCACCGCAGTTACTGATTATGGCAGAGATTTTTTCCTCCACATTGAACGATGCGAATGAAAAAAGCTGTGCCATTCATTTTTCAAAATCTCATAACCCGTATGCTCAATATAAGGAGAATAGAAGAAATTCCTAATGCTGGCCATACGTGTAATGATTGCGGAGACCCTCAAATGCCAGGGCAGTACAAACACCTCACATGTGACCCCATTTTAGAAAGAAGACACCCCAAGGTATTCGGTGAGGGGTATGGTGAGTTCATGTAAAATTTTATTTTTTGTCACAAGTTAGTGGAATATGAGACTTTGTAAAAAAAAACAATTTCCGCTAACTTGTGCCAAAATGTTTTTTTTTTCTGTGAACTCGCCATGCCCCTCACGGAATACCTTGGGGTGTCTTCTTTCCAAAATGGGGTCACATGTGGGGTATTTATACTGCCCTATCATTTTAGGGGTCCTAAAGCGTGAGAATCCAAATGCGTAAAAATGCCCTGTGAAATCCTAAAGGTACTCATTTGAATTTGGGCCCCTTTGCGCATCTTGGCTGCAAAAAAGTGGCACACGTGGTATCGACGTACTCAGGAGAAGTAGGGCAATGTGTTTTGGGGTGTATTTTTATATATACCCATACTTTGTGTGAGAAATATCGCTGTAAACGACAACTTTTTAAAATTTTTATACAAAGTTGTCACTTTACAGAGATATTGATAAAAGAAGATAAAAATCTTCTATGAACTCGCCATGCCTCTCACGGAATACCTTGGGGTGTCTTCTTTCCAAAATGGTGTCACATGTGGGGTATTTATACTGCCCTGGCATTTTAGGGGCCCTAAAGCGTGAGAAGAAAAATGCGTAAAAATGCCCTCCTAAAAGGTACTCATTGGAATTTGGGCCCCTTTGCGCATCTTGGCTGCAAAAAAGTGTCACACATGTGGTATCACCGTACTCAGGAGAAGTAGGGCAATGTGTTTTAGGGTGTATTTTCACATATACCCATGCTGGGTGAGAGAAATATCTTTGTAAATTGACAACTTTGTATAATTTTTTTTTTTAAAGTTGTCACTTTACAGAGATATTTCTCTCACCCAACATGGGTATATGTAAAAATACACGCCAAAACACATTGCCCTACTTCTCCTGAGTACGGCGATAACACATGAGTGACACTTTTTTGCAGCCAAAATGTGCAAAGGGGCCCTAATTCCAATGAGTACCTTTAGGATTTCACAGGGCATTTTTACGCATTTGGATTCTCACGATTTAGGGCCCCGAAAATGCCAGGGCAGTATAAATACCCCACAAGTGACCCCATTTTGGAAAGAAGACACCCCAAGGTATTCCGTGAGGGGCATGTCGAGTTCATGTAAAAAAAAAATTTTGGCACAAGTTAGCGGAAATTGATATTTTGTTTTTTATTTTAGTTTTTTTACAAAGTCTCATATTCCATTAACTTGTGACAAAAAAATAAAATTTTACATGAACTCACCATACCCCTCATGGAATACCTTGGGGTGTCTTCTTTCTAAAATGGGGTCACTTGTGGGGTATTTATACTGCCCTGGCATTTTAGGGGTCTCTAAAGCATAAAAAGAAGTATGGAATCTAAATGCGTAAAAATGCCCTGTGAAATCCTAAAGGTACTCATTGGAATTTGGGTGTGAGAAAGATCTCTGTAAATGACAACTTTTTAAACATTTTTATACAAAGTTGTCAGTTTACAGAGATATTTCTCTCACCCAACATGGGTATATGTAAAAATACACCCCAAAACACATTGCCCTACTTCTCCTGAGTACGGCGATACCACATGAGTGACACAAATTCCAACGAGTACCTTTAGGTTTTACAGGAATGCTCACAATTTAGCCCCGCCCAAAATTCCAGAACAGTAAACACACCCCACACATGACCCCATTTCGGAAAGTAGACACCCCAAGGTATTCACTGAGGGGCATAGAAGTTAGCAGAAATGGAAACTTTATTATTTTTTTCCTCAGAAAGTGTCATTTTCCGCTAACTTGTGAAAAAAAATGAAATCATACATGAACCCTCCGCGAATACTTTGAGGTGTCTTCTTTCTAAAATGGTGTCATTTGGGTGGTATTTATACTATCCTGGCATTCTAGCACCTGAAGAAACATGACAGGTGCTCAGAAAGTCAGAGCTGCTTCAAAATGCGGAAATTCACTTTTTTGCACCATAGTTTGTAAACGTTATAACTTTTACCCAAACCAATAAATATACACTTATTGCATTTTTTTTTATCAAAGACATGTAGAACAATAGATTTATAAAAAAAATGGATTTTTTTAAAAAAATTTTGCAAAAATTTCGGTCATTTTTGATTAATAGCAAAAAAGTAAAAATGTCAGCAGCAATGAAATACCACCAAATGAAAGCTCTATTAGTGAGAAGAAAATGAGGTAAAATTAATTTGTGTTGTAAGTTGCATGACCGAGCAATAAACGGTTAAAGTAGTGTAGTGCAGAATTGTAAAAAGTGGCCTGGTCATTAAGGGTGTTTAAGCTAGGGTGGGTGAGGTGGTAAAGGAGCGTGCACTTTATGGTGTACGAGTGGCTGAAGTGCATGAAAAGTTTCCTGCCCATTTTTAGGATATCTTGCAGATGGGTGGAAGACTTCAGGAACCGCTTGACAACCTGATTGAACACGTGTGCCATGCAGAGCACATGGCCCGGCCTTCCTTGATGCAGCGCCGACACCATGTTCTTCCAGTTGTCAGTCAGCATGGTTACACTTTAAGTTGTAACGGAGAAAGCCAGGATTCGATTTCTTGATGCATCTCTCATGTGTTACTCCATTCGCCAAGCAAACCAGATGCAGAACAGCGTGACACCGCTGAGCCCTGCACATGTGGTGTGCTGGAGGGGCACTGTTACTTGTCCCTGCAGTGGAGGCTGAGGACATGGTGGAGGATAAGGAGGCAGAGGCGGACACTGTCGCAGGACCAATGGCGTGACCACGCAGAAGCGGAAGCGGCTTGATCTGTCCAAGATGCTGGTGTGGCTGTGCAGGAACCACATTCACCCAGTGGGCCGTAAAGGACATGTTTTGTCCCTGACTGTAGTTACAGCTCCACATGTCTGTGCAGCCTTGCACTTTGGCAGACACCAACAGGCTCAAGGACTGGCCCACCTTCTGTTCTACATGTGTGTGCAGGGCTGGTACTGCCTTTTTTGCAAATAAATGACGGCTTGTGAGTCTCCACCTTTGGCTCGGCACAAGCCATCAGTTCTCTGAAAGGTGCAGAATCCACCACTTGAAAAGGGAGGGACTGAAGCACCAGTAACTTGGACAGGAGCACATTCAGCTTCTGCGCCGTTGAATGCGTGTACGCATACTGTTGTCTCTTGGCAATAGCTTCGGTGATCGATTGCTGACAGAATGACTGACAAGGAGTAGGAGCAGGAGCATTTGGACCAGCAGAAGATGGGATTTACAGTCATCCCTCTTTGGCTGAGGTGGTGGAGCCTTGACTGGCTGAAACTGGGTGCGTGCCACTGGTGTGATGTAGCGGTAACTGCGGCAGGCTGGACCACCACATGAGCCACAGTTCTCCCAGGCCACTTTGTGGTGATGCTGGCTATGTTGACGCAGGGCCGTGGTGCCAACATTGGCACCCTTGCCATGCTTAACCTTCTGCCCACATATTCTACATATGTCCATGTTGACCTCCTCCGTCGGCTTCACAAAAAACTGCCACACCACCGAGTACCTTATTTTCCCCCAACATTACTCACTGGCTGACTGCTACCACCGCTGCTTCCGTGAATCCATGCATCAATCCTCCTTTCCGGGCAAGTAGGCTAATGCAAAGTGGGTGGTCTACCCCGTGCCCATTTGGCTCCTTACCTGCCACTGTTGCCATCTTGCTGACTCCTGGCCACGCTACCGACTTGCTGGCTCAGCCGCTGCCTGACGGGCAAGCTGCCACTCTCTTCTCCTGAAGATGACAAAGTCCCTTATTCATCCAGCTCCCAAGTGTGATTGGCTTCATCATCATTGAGTTGTGTCTTCATATCACTAATGTCCTCCTCAACAGCCTCTGGGTCAGGAGCCTGACCATTCTCAACAATAGCTCCTGTGCCACACTCCTCATCACTACTTGCCTGTCTAGCCGAGGAAGCAGCGGATGTCTCCTCCGGTGAATTTCCGAGTTAACCAATCAAGAACCGCTGGGTTGCTGGTCAAGACATGACCGCTAGATGACACCGGGATCTCAGGTCTCTGACTGCGACTACTGCTGCCAAAACTCCTTACTCTGCTGCAACCTCTGCTTGCGCCAGAAACATTCAGGCCTCTGCCACTCCTCTGTGCACGGCCTGGCACTTCTCTGCCTGACATACTTGTAGCTGAACTAAACAAATTAAACGGAAATTAAAACACCCCTAAAAGTGACGAATATATTTTTCTTTTTGTACTGAAATAGGCCATTAAATGCTTTCACCACAATTAACTGCGGAAATGCATTGAGAATATATATTTTTTTGTACTAAAATACTACCCTATATGCTTTGACAAGAAAAAAATTAAGGCGTGAAGTGCATATATATATTTCTTGGAGTACTGAAATACGCCCCTATATGCTTTCAACAGAAATCACTGCAGCAGTGCACTAAAAATATATATTGTTTGTTCCCCTGAAATTGGCCACAATACTCTTTAACCAGAAAAAAATTAAAGATTGAAGAGCGTATATATTTCTTGAAGTACTGAAATATGCCCCTATACGCTTTCAACAGAAATAACTTCATCAGTGTAGTGCGTATATATTTTTCTTGTAGTACTGAAATACGCCCCTATACGCTTTCACCAGAAATAACTTCAACAGTGCAGTACATATATATTTTTCTTGTAGTACTGAAATACGCCCCTATACACTTTCACCAGAAATAACTGCAACAGTGCATTGCATATATATTTTTCTTGTAGTACTGAAATACGCCCCTATACGCTTTTACTAGAAATAACTGCAGAAGTGACCTGAAAATATATTTTTCTTGTTGGACTATAATAGGGCACTATACGCTTTCACCAGAAATAACTGCAACAGTGCAGTGCGTATATTTTTGTTGTTGTACTGAAATAAGCCCCTATACTCTTTCAACAGAAATAACTGCAGAAGTGAACTGTCATAAGTAGGGGGAGTGAAGTGACCAACTGACTCCGCCCACACTTCTGTCCCTTTATACTTGCACTTACCCGTCCTATTCGATGGAGCACAACTGGGCCGCGGTCCCTAACCTGAGTAAGTGCAGAGAGATGGACAAGACAGACAACACACAGAATGGTCAGGCTAGCAAGGTCAGTAACAGGAGGTCACCAGGCGGTACCAGGGAGCTGACAAAAAGCAATACAGAGACGAGACGAGTCAAAACCAGGAAATACAGCACAACCAGAGGAGCAACCAGAGACAAGTCAATAAACCGAGCCAAAACTAGGGAGTACAACAGAGCGGACGAGGACGAGGAAACACACGAGAACGGATATAAGTACTGGACCTGATATCACCAAGGATCTTCCAAGAAGCACCTTAATCACAGGCAACTTGTGGCCAGCAGGCTGCCTGTTTAAATAGGGCTAGCTGGTGGCCAGCGTCAAGTGACTCACAGCAGCCCAACTCAGCCGAGCACCGACCATCATTATCGGCGCTCGGCTCCCATGCTGCCCGCCTACTGCTATGGAGACGAGGACGCAGGCTATGTCCTCGCCCTTCTCCTTGCGCAGGGTGCTGGCGGTGCAGAGGAGAAAGAGCGTGATGCCGGCGCCCCATAACAGTAACCCCCTCCCCCTTCTACGAGGGGCCACCAGACCCAAAGTCACTGGAAAGGGGTTTTCCAGATGAGTGAGATGACATTTCTTGATCATCCTAGTGGCATGAATCCTGTTCACTGCCACCCAGGATCTCTCCTCCGGTCGATACCCCTTCCAATGAACAAGATATTGAAATGAGTTACGAACCTTCCTGACATCAATGATTTTGGATATAACAAACTCATTTTGACAGTTCACTAGTACCAGGGAAGGAACTGCCTGAGAAGGAACTATGGGTGAAATATATTTCTTGAGCAGTGATTTGGGAAAAATATTGTGAATACAGAACGAGTCTTGTAAGTTCAACCTAGAAGATATGGGATTAATAATGTCAAGGATTTCATATGGTCCCACAAATCGAGGCACAAATTTCCTAGATTATACTTTTAAAGAAAAATTTATGGTAGACAACCAAACCTTCTAACCAACCTTAAAATCAACCCCTTTGGTACACCTTCAATTACCTTTACTTTTCTTACTCTCCTGAGCTTTTTCCAGGTTCACTTGAACCCGAGCCCAGACTGTGCACAGTTCTGAAGTTACCCTATTAGCCTCAGGGTTAGGTGAGGAAACAGTTAAAGAAGAATTAAATTGAGGATGGAAACCAAAGTTGCAGAAAAACGGAGATGCTCCAGTGGAAGAGTTCCCACGGTTATTGATGGCGAACTCTGCCAAAGGAATATATTTAACCCACAACTGCTGATTATAAGAAATATACGACCTCAAAAATTATTCGACAGCCTGATTAAGCTGCTCAGTTTGTCCTTTAGTTTCAGGATGAAAGGCTGAAGAAAATGACAATGATATCCCACATCTCTGACAAAAGGCTCTCCAAAACTTAGATACAAACTGGACAACCCTACCTGATACAATATTCTCAGGAATGCCATGCAAACGTACCACTTGCTCAATATAAACAGAAGCCAAAGTCTTGGCATTATGGAGCTTGGCTAGAGGAACATAGTGTATCATTTTACTAAACCTAACGACCACTACCCAAACCATTGACTTACCCTCAGAAGGAGGCAAGTCAGTAATGAAATCTATAGAAATATTAGACCAGGGTTTACTAGGAATAGGCAGTGGTAGTAATTCACCAGCAGGACATGTTCTGGGAGTTTTGGACCTGGCACATACCTTACAAGCTGACACATAAGACTTGACAATCAATAACGTAGGCCACCAATAAAACCTTGACACGAGTTCCCTGGTAGCTCCAATACCGGGGTGACCACAAAAAACAGAATCATGACACTCACCCAACAACCGAAAATGGAAATGCCCAGGAACAAACAACTTATCTGTGGGTGTCTGCACAGGAATTATAGGACGTGCAGCCTCAACATTAGAAGCCAGGTCCGAAGACAATGAAGCCACAATGATGTTTGGTGGTAATATGGGTTCAGGAGGAGTGTCAGGAGGTTGGAATGCACAGAAACTTCTGGACAGAGCATCCGCCTTCACGTTCTTACTTCCTGGCCTGAAAGTAATGGAGAAGTTAAAACGAGTGAAGAATAACACCCATCTAGCTTGCCGGGCGTTCAAACATTTGGCAGACTCAAGAAACAACAGATTTTGATGGTCCGTAAGAACAGTGATACAATGTCTAGCACCCTCAAAAAAATGCCTCCATTCTTCAAATGCCCTCTTAATGGAAAATAATTCACGGTTACAATGTCGTAATTCCTCTCAGTTGGGGGAGAACTTCCAGGAAAAGAATGCTCAAGGTCTTAGGTTAGTGAGGCTAGAAGGTCCCTGCAAAAGAACTGCCCCTAACCCATCCTCAGACGCATCCACCTCCACAATAAAAGGTATCTCCTGATCCGGCTGAATCAAGACGAAGCATTTTTTAAACACTTTTTGAAGGGTTCGAAAGCCTCTATAGCCCCCAAAAGCCAGTCAACAAGATCCTCCCCTTTCTTGGTTAAGTTGGTCAAGGGCTTAGCGATGACCGAGAAATTTTTAATGAACTTGCGATAAAAATTGCAAAACCCAAGAAAACGCTGTAAGGCTTTAAGGGAGGATGGTCTCACCTAGTCCTAAATGGCTTGTGATTCTGTCACAAGTAGGGGGAGGGAAGTGACCAACTGACTCTGCCAACACCTCTGTCCCTGCCTACTTCCACTTACCTGTAATATGCGACGGAGCGCAACTGGGCGGCGGTCCCTAACCTGAGTAAGTTCGGAGAGACTGACAAGACAGACAACACATAAAATGGTCAGGCCTGCAAGGTCAGTAACAGGAGGTCATGTGGTAACAGAGAGCTGACAAAAGGCAATACAGAGACAAGGCGAGTCAAAACCAGGGGGTACAACAGGGCAAGGAGAGGATGAGGATGGGAAAACACACAAGCACGGATATAACTACTGGACCTAATATCACCAATGACCTTCCAAGAACCACCTTAATCACAGGCAACCTGTGGTCAGCAACTCAGCCGAGCACCGATCATGGAGACGAGGACGTAGGCGATGTCCTCGCCCCTCTCCTTGCACAGGCTGCTGGCGGTGCAGAGAAGAAAGAGCACGAAGCCGGCGCCCTGTAACATGAACTGAGGATATATTTTACTTGTAGTACTGAATAAGATACTAAGATATAAGCTAATAAAGGCTTTTCAACATAACACTTGCAGCCCAATAACAAAAAGCTGGAATGACAGAAGTGTCTAGTGACTATTTGGATCCCCAAATAATATTTTCTTGCACTTGTAAATCACTTTCCTATCAATGTCCCTAGCACCTTCTGACGTCTTTCCCTGCACTAAGATGCTGTGAAATGATCCCTCCCTGTCCATTCCCTGCATAATAAATAGTTTTTTCTGTCTTTTTTTTCCACAATCTTTTTCCCACTTGCTGTCCCTAGTGCCATCACATGTCTGTCCCTGCGCTCTGAACACTGGAAAATGTCTGACTGTAAGATAGCCGCTGTATTTATAGGGCTGTGACATCACAGGGCTGGCTGCTGATTTGCTGCATGCAGGCATGTCAATCTGGGTGATCCCGCCTTCCCAGAGTTCCTTGCCCCAAGTCCTTAGTTCTCACACGTGTAGCCACCATTTTGGGAAAATTGCGATTAGTTAACATGAGGCTCGAGGAAATTCGCATTCATTGTGAATCCAATTTTTCCTGAAATTCTAAACGAATTAAACTTCATCAGCTTCGATTCGCTCATCTCTACTTATGATGTCTGTATTGTCACCTGCAGGGTTCAGAGTCAGCTTCTCGAATGTGCTGACATGGAACTTGCAAATAATAACAATCTTTTTTTATATAGCTTCAAGATATTCTACAGCACTTTACAATCAGAGGGTCAATATACAAATCAGACACAGTCACAAAACTAATCAACAATTCCACAAGATGAGTGAGGTCCCTTCTTGCAAGAGTTTACAATCTGTGAGGAAATAGGGTTGGCACAAATGGTAAAAAGTGCTTGGTTTGTACAACGGTCCAACAATAGGAGAGTACCTATAAAACTGCATAGGCCAGTCAGCAGCTAGTGTCTGTGGCCATGATTTATCATACCTTCACTCCAGAATTCTGGCATCAAAAAGTCCCAAAATAGGACATTTGCGACTTTTCACACTCATTTGCACATAATTTTGCGACTTTTTTATATGTGTACACCACTCACTCTAGTTTTGTAAAAATGGGCGTGGTTAGCCATGTTAATGAGTTTCACTCCAGATTTATCATTGGGACTTTTTTTAAAAAGTCAAAAAAAGTCGCCTGTCACCTGTCACCTGTCAGCAGGAAATTCACTGATAAACCAGGCATGCTGCCTTTTAGGGCTCACTTTGCTGAATATAATGATAACTTTCACTTAAAACATGTAAAAGGGGCGTGGTTTATTACATGATTCATTCATTTTAATAATTGTTTATCAAACGTGTTTAGCACCCCATGAACAAACTAGCCCTTATTATAATTGCTAACTTTAATAGTATATTCCTCTCCTTTTTTTACCTTAGTAATATAATACCTTAGCTTTCCCTGTTATTAAAATAAATGAATGCTGTAATGAACCACGTCCTTTTACATCTGAAGTGAATAGGGGAGTGGCTACAGCTCTGAGTAGAAAAAATGCTGGACTCATATCAACTGCTGGACTCAAATCAGCTCATTAGAATATGGATTAAAAGTACTTTTTCCCCACAATAAAGCAGCAGATCACCAAGTGAAATGTATCATTATATTCAGCAAAGTGAGCCCTACAAGGCAGCATGCCTGGTATATCAGTGAATTTCCTGGTGACAGGTTGCCTTTAAGGGTACGACTACACAATGACACTAGTTGTGTGACAGCTGTTGTGGCCAGGATCACAGGGGCATCGCAGTGTAGCTGTGACCCCATAGAAATGAATGTGGTTGCAGCAAGGGTCAGATATGTGCCATAACTGCAAACACCCTGGATTTTTTTGCGATTCAGGTATAACAGTTGTGACAATTGTGCAGCCCGCTCTGTGACCCTATTTATTTCTATGGGCTCACCGCTACAGTCAAAGCCCCTGCGATCTTGGCTGAGCCAGCAGTTGTATGATCAGTATCACCATGTAGCCCTACCCTTAATGCTCATTCATTCAAACTTGGGATCTCTGTCGTAGTGACCTGACATGTTGGTTAAAGTGGGGACGCCAGCAATCTGACATGTATCATATTCTATGGATAGATAATAAGTTTGCTTGATGAACGGAGCATGTGTTGAAGCAGTTAGTCTCTTTAACCCTGTATGCCCCCATATGGCACAGTATTACAGAGGTGTTCATGGCACAAATATAAATGGAAGCATAGTATTCTCAAATTCTGACTATGCATAGCTTGGATATTGTATAGGATTTTAATATGATTGCACAATTGAGAACTCACCACAATTGTTCCATTTAAATTTAAACAATTCTGAGATGAGTGAAACAGTCTAGATTTGTTTTAGGTGCGGTTCTGCAAATTTTTTTACAAAGTTTGGTTCGGACCCAAATTAGCCCAGGCAACGAAAGTTGCTCCAATTGCCCCTAAAGTTGGTATATAACCTCCTGTAGCCTCCTAGGACTCAACATTTTTAGGAAAACTTGTTATCTCTTTTTGATATATTTTTTATGATTTTTTTTTCCCTTCCCCCTCTCCAAGCCCTGGAATGCAATGACAGAAATAGTAAATGATGTCTGAGTAACACTGAAATGCATAGATATGGGTTAATGCACATTTGATGGTGTTAACATACTGCGTGTTTAAAAACACACCGCTTCAGGACATGTCTCATGCTGTTTCATATTCAAAAGCTTCCAAAAATTGTCCCTTATCAGGGGCAGATGATGTTTAACCCCTTAAGGACACGGCCCTATTTCACCTTAAGGACCAGGCCATTTTTTCAAAATCTGACCAGTGTCAATTTATGTGGTGATAACTTTAAAACGCTTTTTCTTATCCAGGCCATTCTGAGATTGTTTTTTTGTCACATATTGTACTTCATGACAGTGGTAAAATGAAGTCGAAAAATTTCATTTTTATCTATAAAAAAATACCAAATTTACCAAAAATTTTGAAAAATTTGCAATTTTCCAAGTTTTAATTTCTCTACTTCTATAATACATAGTAATACCGCCATATGTCTACTTCATGTATTAATCATTTTGGGAATGCCATTTCAGAAGCAAATCTTGAAATTTTCAGAAATTTTCAAAAACCCACTTTTTAGGGATCAGTTCAGGTCTGAAGTCACTTTGTGAGGTTTACATAATAGAAACCACCCAAAAATGACCCCATTCTAGAAACTACACCCCTCAAGGTATTCAAAACTGATTTTACAAACATGATTAACCCTTTAGGTTTTCCACAAGAGTTAATGGCAAATGGAGATACAATTTCAGAATTTCGATTGTTTGGAAAATTTTCCATATTAATCAATTTTTTCCAGTAACAAAGCAAGGGTTAACAGCCAAACAAAACTTAATATTTATTCCCCCAATTCTGTAGTTTGCACGAACACCCAATATGTGGTCGTAAACTGCTGTATGGCCAAACTGCAGGGCGCAGAAGGAAATGAACGCCATATGGTTTTTGGAAGGCAGATTTTGCTGGACTGGTATTTTGACACCATGTCCCATTTGAAGCCTCCCGATGCACCCCTAGAGTAGAAACTCCATAAAAGTGACTCCATCTAAGAAACAACACCCCTCAAGGTATTCAAAACCAGTTTTACAAAATTTGTTAACCCTTTAAGTGTTCCACAAGAGTTATTGGCAAATGGAGATGAAATTTCAGAATTTCTATTTTTTGTTACCTTGTCTCAAAAAAGTGTAATATAGAGCAACCAAAAATCATATTTACCCTAAAATAGTACCAACAAAACTGACACCTTATCCCGTAGTTTCCAAAATGGGGTCACTTTTTGGAGTTTCTACTGTGGGGGTGCATCAGGGGGGCTTCAAATGGGACATAGTGTCAAAAAACCAGTCCAGCAAAATCTGCCTTCCAAAAACCATATGGCGTTCCCTTCCTTCTGTGCCCTGCCGTTTGGCCATACAGCAGTTTACGACCACATATGGGGTGTTTGTGCAAACAAGAGAATCAGGGCAATAAATATTGAGTTTTGTTTGGCTGTTAACCCTTGCTTTGTTACTGGAAAAATTGATTAAAATTGAAAATTTGCAAAAAAGCTGTTTTGAGACCGTTCTTATTTTTTGTTATTTACATCGTTGAAATGACAGGTTAGATTGTGTGCTATTTCTATACAGCAGGTTGTTACGGACGCGACAATACCAAATATGACTACTTTTTGGGTTTTTTTGTTTCAGTTTTACATAAAAAAGCATTTTTTAAAAATATTTTTTAGTGTCTCCACATTCTGAAAGCCATAATTTTTTTTTTTTTTTTTGGGCGACTGTCTTATGTAGGGGCTCATTTTTTGCAGGATTAGATGGCGGTTTGCTTGGCACTATCTTGGGGTGCATATGAGATTTTGGTCGCTTGCTATTACACTTTTTGTGATGTAAGGTGACAAAAATGGCTTTTGACACCGTATTTATTTTTTATTTTTTTGCTGTGTTCAGCTGAGGGTTTAGGTCATGTGTTATTTTTATAGAGCAGGTTGTGAAGGACGCGGCGATACATAATATGTATACTTTTTATTTATTTATATAAGTTTTACACAATAATATCATTTTTTAAAACAAAAAAAAACATGTTTTAGTGTCTCCATAGTTTGAGAGCCATATTTATTTATTTTTTTTGGCGATTGTCCTATGTAGGGGCTTATTTTTTGGGGGATGAGATGTCGGTTCAAATGGTACTATCTTGGGGTGCATATACATTTTTCGATCGCTTGCTATTACACTTTTCGTGATGTAAGGTGACAAAAAAATGGCTTTTTGACAGCGTTTTGATTTTTTATGTTTACGGCGTTCACCTGAAGGGGTTAGGTCATGTTATATTTTTATATAGCAGGTCCTTACGGACTCGGCGATACATAATATGTATACTTTTTTACTTATTTTAGTTTTACACAATAATATCCTTTTTGAAACAAAAAAACAACAACATGTTTTAGTGTCTCCATAGTCTGAAAGCCATATATTTTTCAGTTTTTAGGCAATTGTCTCAGGTTGGGTATAATTTTTGCGGGATGAGGTGACGGTTAGATTGGCACTATTTGGGGGGTCAGATAACTTTTTGATCGCTTGCTATTACACTTGTTGTGATGTAAGGTAACAAAAAAATGGCTTTTTGACAAAGTTATTTTTTTTTTTTACAGTCTTTACTTGAGGGGTTAGGTCATGTGATATTTTAATAGAGCAGATTCTTACGGACGTGGATATACCCAATATGTCTACTTTTTAGTTTTTTTTACATTTAACACTAAAAAGCATTTTTGAAACAAAAAAATTATGTTTTAGTCTGAGAGGCATAGTTTTTTATTTTTTGACCAATTGTTGTAGGTATTTTTTGCGGGATGAGATGGCAGTTTGATTGGTACTATTTTGGGAGGCATACGCCTTTTTGATCGCTTTGTATTACACTTTTAGTGATGTAAGGTGCCAAAAAATGGCTTATTTACACCATTTTTTTTTTATGGCGTTCACCTGAGGAGTTTAGTCATGTGATATGTTTATAGATCAGGTTTTTACGGATGCGGCGATACCTAATATGTGTAGTGTATTTTTTATTTTTTTTTATTCAGTGATATGTGTCATTTTCATTTTTACTTTTTTTCTCTTTTTTAAAAAAAAAATTGACCCAGACCCACTTGGTTCTGGTAGATCCAGTGGATCTGGTATCTGTATAATACAGTACAGTACACTATATAGTGCACTGTGCTGTTTTTTTTACTTTACAAAGTCTGAATAGACCTTTAGTAGGTCTATTCAGACTTTCAGCACCATGTAGAGCAGGACGCTTCTGAAAGCGTCCTGCTTCCATGGCAACCATCACCCAGAGAGCAGCGGGTGATGGATGGGGAGGGAGGGGAGCTCCACTCCTCTGCAATCCCATCCTGTCGGGGGGCTGCAAAGGCACAGCAGCCCCCCGATGGGAGAGGGGGGGAGCTCCCTCTCTGTTAACCCTTCCATACCATGGTCCGTATGGACCGTGGTATAGAAGGGGTTAAACGGCTGGCACCTGATCAAGCACAGATGCCAGCCGTTTCTATCAGAGTGTCAGCATAATATGATTGGGGGCTGCAGGGGGGGTTAAAATGTATAACTTTGGGGGAATTAACTCTTTGATCACCACGGTCACACCAAATATTTGGTTTCTGCTGTGCCTTTATTAGTGTAATACGGTACATAAATAGATAGCTAGATAGTGTTAGGTGCCTGTAAATAAAGGCCTTAATTTGAACTCTATACATTGGGCCAAATAAGTTTCTCCTTATTGTGGTGAAAGGTAACAATGAAGAAAACATCTAATAATGGACACGGACATGGTCGTGGTGGTGTTAGTGGACCCTCTGGTGCTGGGAGAGGACGTAGCCATTCTGACACAGCTACACATCCTAGTGAACCAACTACCTCAGGTACCAGTAGCCGCTAGAATATACAACAATATTTGGTCAGGCCGTTCTAATGATGGTAAGGCCTGAGCAGGTACAGGTGCTAGTCAATTGGGTGGCCGACCTTGGATCCAGCAGGTTTACATTATCTCCCACCCAGCCTTCTGCAGAAAGCGCACAGGTAGCGCCTGAAAACCAAGCCCACCATTCTATCACATCACCCCCATGCATATCAGGGAACCTGTCTGAGCCTCAAGTTATGTAGCAGTCTCTTATGCTGTTTGAAGAATCTGGTGGCAGGGTTTCCCATGGGCATCCACCTAGCCCTTCCCCAGCGGTGGAAGACATAAAATGCACTGACGCACAACCACTCATGTTTCCTGAACAGGTCATGGGAATACCACCTCAGCAGAGTCAGCATGTCTCTGATGATGACGAAACACAGGTGCCAAATGCTGCGTCTTTCTGCAGTGTGCAGACCGAACAGGAGGTCAGGGAGGAAGACTGTGTGGAAGACGATGCAGGGGACGATGAGGTCCTAGACCCCACATGGAATGAAGGTCATGCCATTGACTTTCAGAGTCCAGAGGAAGAGGCAGTGGTGAGACCGAACCAACAGCGTAGCAAAAGAGGGAGCAGGGTGCAAAAGCAGAACAGCCGTCACCAAGAGAGTTCGCCTACTACTGGCCACCGCCACCAGGGACCGAGCACACCTAAGGCAGCTTCAAGGAGTGACCTGGCATGGCACTTCTTCACACAATGTGCTGACGACAAGACCCGAGTGGTTTGCACGCTGTGACATCAGAGCCGGAAGCGAGACATTAACGTTCTGAACCTTAGCACAACCTGCATGACCAGGCTACATGCGAGAAATGGGCTTCAGTGGAGTAAGCACCTTCAAAACCAAGAAAGTGCTCAAGTCCCTCCTGCTCCCTCTTCTGCTGCTGCCTTGGCCTCTTACTCCTCCTCTGGAGGAAATTTGGCAACTGCTGCCCAGCAAACAGAGGATGTGCCACCAACACCACCACCTCGGTTACCAAGCATCTCCACCATGTCACACGGCAGCATTCAGCTCTCCATCTCACAAACCTTGGAGAGAAAGCGTCAATTCCCCCCTAGCCACCCTTGATCCCTGGCCCTGAATGCCAGTATTTTTAAACTACTGACCTTTGAAATGCTGTCATATAGGCTGGTGGACACGGACAGGTTCAAACTGCTGATGGCGTTGGATGCCCCACAGTACGCCGTTCCCAGCCGCCACTATTTCTCCAAGAGAGCTGTGCCTTCCATGCACAACCAAGTATTCCATAAAATCAAGTGTGCACTGTGCGACTCCATCTGTGGCAAGGTCCACCTAACCACAGATACGTGGACCAGTAAGCACGGCCAGGGACGATATATCTCCCTAACTGCACACTGGGTAAATGTAGTGGCGGCTGGGCCCCAGGCGGAGAGCTGTTTGGTGCACGTCCTTCCGCCGCCAAGGATCGCATTGCATCATTCTTTGCCTCCTATTGCATTCTCCTCCTACTCAGCTTCCTCCTCCTCTTCTTCCACCTGCTCATACGGTCAGCCACAGACCTTCACCACCAACTTCAGCACAGCCCAGGGTAAATGTCAGCAGGCCATTCTAAAAACTGATGTGTTTGGGGGACAGGCGACACACGTTCAGGAGTTGTGGCGGGGTATAGAACAACAGACCGACCAGTGGTTGCTGCCGGTGAGCCTCAAGCCCGGCCTGGTGGTGTGCGATAATGGGCGAACTCTCGTTGCAGCTCTGGGAGTAGCCGGTTTGACGCACATCCCTTGCCTGGCGCATGTGCTGAATTTGGTGGGGCAGAAATTAATTCACAAAAACCTCAACATGTCAGAGCTGCTGCATAAAGTGTTGGCAATCTATGCGCGCTTCCGGCGTTCTCATCCTGCCACTGCTCGCCTCATATGCGACGTGCCCACTAGGTGGAACTCCACCTTGCATATGCTGTGTGAGCAGCAGCAGGCCATAGTGGAGTTTCAGCTGCAGCACGCACGAGTGAGTCGCACTGCGGAACACCACCACTTAACCTCAAATGACTGGGCCTCCATGCGAGACCTGTGTGCCCTGTTGCGCTGTTTTTAGTACTCCACCAACATGGCCAGTAGCGATGACGCTGTTATCAGCATTGCAATACCACTTCTATGTCTCCTTGAGAAAACACTTAGGGCGATGATGGAAGAGGATATGGCCCAGGAGGAGGAGGAGGGGAAAGAAGGTTCATTTCTAACACTTTCAGGCCAGTCTTTTAGAAGTGGCTCAGAGGGAGGTCTTTTGCAACAGCAGAGGCCAGGTACAAATTTGGCCAGCCAGGGCCCACTACTGGAGGACGAGGATGAGGTGGAGGAGGATGAGGATAAAGCATGTTCACAGCGGGGTGGCTCCCAACGCAGCTCGGGCCCATCACTGGTGCGTGACTTGGAGAAAACGGAGGACGATGACGATACGCCTCCCACAGAGGACAGCTTTTCCTTACCTCTGGGCAGCCTGGCACACATGAGTGACTTCATGCATGCTACAGTGCCTGCGCAACGACAGCAGAGTTGCCCACATTTTAATGTCTGACTACTGGGTGGCCACCCTGCTGAATCCCCAGTACAAAGACAGCATGCCCACCTTTATTCCCGTACTGGAGCGTGATAGGAAAAGGCGCGAGTACAAGCGCACGCTGGAAGACGCGCTCCTGAGAGCATGAGAGCATTCCCAACTGACACGTGGGGACAAGTGGAAGCACAAGGCGAAGGCAGAGGAGGAGTAAGAGGTTGCCAAGGTAGCTGTGTCACGGCCAGCTCCTCTGAAGGCAAGGTTAGCATGGCCGAGATGTGGAAAAGTTTTGTCACATCGCCACAGCTAACTGCACCGCTAGTTGATAGGGAACATGTTAGCAGGAGGCAGCATTTCAACAACATGGTGGAACACTACATGTTCACACGCCTCCACGTACTGACTGATGGTTCGGCCTCATTCAACTTCTGGGTCTCCAAATTGTCCAAATGGCCAGAGCTGGCCTTTTATGCCTTGGAGGTGCTGGCCTGCCTGGCGGCCAGTGTATTGTCTGAACGTGTAGCACGGCAGGGGGCGTCATTACTGACAAACGCAGCCGCCTGTCCACAGCCAACGTGGACAAGCTGACGTTTATAAAAATGAACCAGGCATGGATCCCACAGGACCTGTCCATCCCTTGTGCAGAATAGACATTTCTAACTGCCTCGCCCTCAACCATACATTCTTGTACTCCAGGGCACTTCTTTATTAAATCCTCTTTTTTTTTTATTGTACCATTATTTTTTGGGGCAACACCAAGTTGAATGAACCTCTCCTCTGTCTGGGTGCCAGGGGCCTACATTTCAGATAATCACCTCTTGCTTTGGTGGGTGACATTATCCTCTTTTTGATGTCGAATGACCACTACTCTTGGTGTCAGGGGCCTATATTTCGTTTAACTGCTTGCTGTCTTTGTGGGAGACATTTAACTCTTTTTACTGTCAAATGACTGCCCCATTGTGTGGGTGTCAGGGGCCTATATGTCGTTTAATCATTTGTTGTCTTGGTGGGAGATAGTGTTGATCACGAATATTCGAATTGCGAATTTTAACTCCGAATATCGGCACTTTGAGAATTTGCGAATATTTAAAATATCTAAAAATATATTCGTAATTGAGAATATTAGTTTTTTTTAATACCAGTCTTTGCGAATTTTTATGTATTATATAATTTTATGCAAATTTTTTAATGCGAATTTTTGCATTCAAGAAAATAATGCCTGAAAATCAGGAATTCGCAAATTCACGAATATATGGCGAATAATCGCCCAAATATTCGCAAAATATCGCAAATTCGAATATTGCCCCTGCCGCTCATCACTTGAGAGATTGAACCCTCTTTACTGTCAAATTACCGCCCCATTGTGTGGGTGTCAGGGGTCTATATTTTGTTTACTTTCTTGCTGTCTTGGTGGGAGACATTTAACTCTTTTTACTGTCAAATAACTGCCCCATTGTGTGGGTGTCAGGGGCCTATATGTCGTTTAATCATAACGAAGATTGAGAATATAGCGCTGTATTTGTTATATTCGTCAATTCTAGCAATACAACCATTAGGAACTCAGATCTAAGTTGTAATCACAATGCAATTAATACAATCTGTATTAATCGCATTGCAAATTCAACTTAGAGCTGGGTTCCTAATGGTTGTATTGCTAGAATATAACGAAGATTGAGAATATAGCACTATCACATGATCTAGGCACAGCTCAGTCATATTAAAATGAGTGGGGATGAGCTGCAATACCAAATACAGGCTCTATAGCTGTGAGCAGGCCATAGCGCTTACTAGAATTCCATAGCCTCTTCAAACAACTACTCAGAGGTGAGTGTCAGGCGTCAGACATCCACTGATCTCTTACTGATGACTAGAGATGAGCGAATCGAATCAGACAAAGTGGAATCTCCTCGCGCCTCGTGGTAACGAATCGCAATTTTCCTAAAATGGCAGCTACACTTGTGAGGACTGAGGACATGGGGCAAGGAACTCTGGGAAGGCGGGATCACCCAGATTGACATGCCTGCATTCAGCCAATCAGCAGCCTCCGAGCCCTATGATGTAACAGCCGTATAAATACGGCGGCCATCTTACAATCAGACTTTTTTAAGAGTTGAGAGTGCAGGGACAGATGTGTGAAGACGCTAGGGACAGCAAGTGGAAAAACGATTGTGGGAAAAAAAAAGACAGAAATTATGATTTATAAGTGCAGGGAAAGGATAGGAAGGAATCTTTTTACAGCATCTTAGTGCAGGGAGAGACATCAGAAGGCGCTACAGACAGTGATAGAAAAGTGATTTACTAGTGCAGGGAAAGATAATTTGGGGATCCAAATGGCCATTATACAGCTCTGTCATTCCAGCTATTTGTTTTTGGGCTGCAAGTGCAATGTTGAAAAGCCTTTATTGGCTTATATCTGTCTAAAAAGAAAAATATACACGCAGTTCACTTGTACAGTTATATGTGGTGAAAGTGTTTAGTGGTGTATTTCAATGCAAAAATAAAAATATATATGCAGTTCACTTCTACAGCTATATGTGGTGAAAGCATTTATTGGCGTATTTCAGTACAAAAACAGAAATATATACTCAGTTCACTTTTGCTGTTATTTGCTCTAAAAGCGTTTAGTGTCGTATTTCGGTACAAAAAGAAAAATATATGTGTAGTTCACTTCTGCAGCTATATGTGACGTATTTCTGTACTACAAGAAAAAATATATATACGCAGTTCACTGTTGCCGTTATTTGCGGAAAAAGCGTTTAGTGGCCTATTTCATTACAAAAAGAAAAATACATATGCAGTTCATTTCTGCAGTTATTTGGGGTTAAAAGCGTTTACTGATGTATTTCTGTACTGCAAGAAAAATATACGTAGTTCACTGTTTCCGTTATTTGCGGTAAAAGCGTTTAGTGGCCTATTTCATTGCAAAAAGAAAAACATATATGCAGTTAACTTCTGCATCTGTATGTGCTGAGAGCGTTTAGTGATGTATTTCTGTACTACAAGAAAAATATATATACGCAGTTCACTGTTGCCGTTATTTGCGGTAAAAGCATTTACTGACTTATTTAATTACAAAAAGAAAAATATATACGCAGTTCACTATTGCTGTTATTTGTGGCAAAATCGTTTAGTGGCTTATTTAATTACAAAAAGAAAAATACATATGCAGTTCATTTCTGCAGTTATTTGGGGTTAAAAGCATTTACTGATGTATTTCTGTACTGCAAGAAAAATATATACGTAGTTCACTGTTTCCATTATTTGCCGTAAAAGCATTTAGTGGCCTATTTCATTACAAAAAGAAAAATATATACGCAGTTCACTTCTGCAGCTATATGTGCTGACAGTGTTTAGTGATGTATTTCTGTACTACTAGAAAAATATATACGCAGTTCACTGTTGTTGTTATTTGCAGTGAAAGCGTTTAGTGGCCTATTTCATTACAAAAAGAAAAATATATACGCAGTTTACTTCTGCAGTTAGGGTACTTTCACATTTTGAATTACAATGTAAGTCAATGGGGAGGGATCCATTTTCAATGACACAATATGGTGCATTTGAAAACGGATCCGTAACATATTGACTTTCAATATGATTTAAAACTGATCAGTTCTTTATTGGTTACAACTAAAATCCAGACTTCAAAACATGTACAGTGTGTACAGTCTACGCGTTTCAAACCCCAACATATACGTCCTTCCTTATGACATGTACAAATAAAACTGACTTCCCTTCTTATAGGCAGGGTAAAATCCCAGCCAATCAATTGGATTCCTCGCTGCCTGTGTGACAGGTGTCTGGAGAAAACACAATCACAAGATGAAAATCAGGAGCCTGTGAAAAAATAAACCTTTAAAGACACATCATTTAAAACAATCATCTCTATTGCAAAGGTAGATCATGTCTTCTGTTCAGACCATTAGGTACACAGATTCCCAATCTAAACATCCAGAACACGTCTCTGCTGAGAAGCTTCTGTTTGTGATTACCCCTCTGATAGGAGGAGAAACTCGCTACACTTCTTGTGCCATAAACACTGCAGTTCTGCCCTTGTGAACAGTGGATAAATGAAGAGTAGCTGCTGAGAAATTATGTGTGTTATAGAATATCAGAAAAATTGAATATTTGAAAAAATGTGGAATCTCTGAAATATGCTTTCAAATTCTGTCCTTAATTTGTTTCATTGTACAACCCACATATTGCAAATTGCATTCTCTACAGGTGATGGCATTTATCACATATTCAGTGTTGCAATTCATGTATTGTTGTAATGCATAGCTAGATCCACTTGCTGCAGAGGTGACTGCCTGACACAGTCATATACCTGCAGCAAATGCATCTATTACTGCCACATTTACTGCCTTTGTAGGAAAGCCAAGTAGGTTTGCCTGCAAGATGATCGTAAAACAAACTGGGACTGATTTTTTTTGTCCTATCGTAGGGGGTTTTCTAGCTACAAATCTTAACCCTCCCGAGACCACACTGCTCCAATCCTTATCATACTCTAACACAGGTAAGTGTCTCTGAATGATCTCAAAAATTTGTGTATATTCCTCACTATATCCCATCACAAAGGTAATGGGATTATTGTGTTCTTTGGAAACTTTGAGTATATTTTTAATAACATGTGCGGGATGGCAAGATGTTGCTATGCTAAAAGAATGGTATTACCCGCAACTTCCTTTCTATGTGTACGCGTGAATACTCTGGCTTTGGCAGACAGAGATCCAAGAAAATAATTGATGACAAATCACTAAATCTGGTAAGCCTAATAGAGAAAATGCATTGATTCATATATTCAATGAATGGTATATTGTCCTCTCCCTTGCCCTGCCACACTATTAACATGTCATCTATATAACGACTGTACCATTTAATACATTGAGAAAAAGGATTGCTGTCTGCAAGCAGAAAGTTTTTTTCCCACTGCGCCTTAAATGTATTGCCGATTGACAGCGAAAATTTGGCCTCCATGGAAACTACAGAAATCTGGAGAAAAAAGATCTTCATTAAACATAAAAATAACAGTTCACTTCTGCAGTTATATGTGCTGAGAGCATTTAGTATTTCTATATTGCAAGAAAAATATTTGCGCAGTTCACTGTTGCCGTTATTTGCGGTAAAAGCGTTTAGTGGCCTATGTCATAAAAAAAATATAGGGGTGTTTTTTGGTTTGCTTTTAATTTATTTTATTCAGCTAAAAGTATGTCTGACAGAGAAGATCCAGCCCATGCACAGAGGAGTGGCAGAGGCCTAAATGTTTCTGGCACAGGCAGAGGTTGCAGCAGAGTAAGGGGGTATGGCAGCAGGAGTCGCAGTGAGAGGCCTGGGCTCCCGGTGTCATCTAGCGGTCGTGTCTTTACCAGCAACACAGCGGTTCTTGATTGGTTAACTCGGTCATCCACTTCATCCCAAGTGACATCAGAGACCCCCAGCCAACAGTCGGTGGGTTCATCAGAAAAACCCTTAGTTGGCATGGCCCGGGAGCAGGCCCTGTGCACTCACATGTCCTCAACGTTCCTCTCTCCTTTTCTGTTCCCTCACCACAAGAAGTAATATATGCTGTAGGTTCAGCTACACTGTTCAGCGAGGAAGAGCAACTAGAGGACAGTCAGCAGATACTGCACAGCCAAGATCTAGAGGAGACATCCGCTGCTTCCTCCACTGGACGGGAAAGTAGTGATGAGGAGAGTGGCATGGGGGTGGTGTTGCGAGCGGTCAGGCTCCTGACCCAGAGGCAGTTGAGGAGGACATCAATGACGTGCAGACACTACTCGATGATGATGAAGCCAATTTCATTTGGGAGCCAGGTGCAGAAGGGGCTCCATCATCATCATCAGGAGAAGAGGGTGGCAGATTGCCCGTTAGGCAGTGACAGAGTCAGCACGATGGTAGCATGGCTGGGAGTCAGCAGGGTTTTTAGCAGTGGGAGGTTGGGAGCTAAATGTTTCCGGAGGAGACCACCTGCATTGCAGCAGCCTCCCAGTGGCCTGAGAGAACCGTTGCTCTGATGTGGTGATCCAGACTGTCACAGAAACCACTGCATCCCCCAGTGGCACACACCGGGTTTCAGGCAGTCAAGGCTGCACCACCTCAGCCGAAGGTAGCCATCTTCTGCTGGCCCAGATGCTCCTGCTCCTCCTCATCAGTCATTCCGTCAGCAATCGATCACCAAAGCGATTGCCAAGAGACAGCAGTATGAGTGCATGCATCCAATGGAGCAAAAGCTGAACGTGCTCCTGTCCCAATTGCTTGTGTTGCAGTCCCTCCCTTTACAAGTGGTGGACTCTGCACCTTTCCGAGAACTGATTGCTTGTGTCTAGCCAAGGTAGAGAGTCCCTAGCCATCATTTCTTTGCCAAAATGGCAGTATTGGCCCTGCACAAATATGTAGAACAGATGGTGGGGCAGTCCTTGAGCCTGTCCGTGTCTGCCAAAGTGCTCTGCACCACCGACGTGTGGAGCTGTAACTACAGGCAAAGACAATGCATGTTCTTTATGGCCCACTGGGTAAATTTGGTTCCAGCACAGCCACACCAGCAACTTGGCTAGGTGACGCCGCTTCCACCTCCACATTGCCACGTTGTTGGTCCTGCAACAATGTCTGCCTCTGTCACCTCATCCTCCATCCTGTCCAGAGCCTCCACTGCAGGGACAAGGGCCTTCCAGCATACCACATGTGCAGGACACGGTGATGTCACTCTGTTCTGCACCATGTTTTCCTTGGCAAACGGAGTTACACAGGGGAACTGCTTCATGTCCTTCGTCAAGGAAATGTAATCCTGGCTTTCTCTGAGACAACTCAAAATAGGAACCATGGTGACTGACAACGGGAGAACATTGTGTCGGCAATATCTCAAGGAGGCCTGAGCCATGTGCCCTGCATGGCACACGTGTTCAATCTGGTTGTCAGGCAGTTCCTGAAGTCTTCCACTCATCTGCAAGAGATCCTAAAAATGGCTCAGCCACTTGTACACCGCAAAGCACACGCTCCTTTTCCTTCCATTGGAATTCCACCCTTCATATGTTAGACCAACTATACGAACAGAGAAAGGCCATAAAAGATTTCTTAATGATCCAAGCGAACAGGAGTACTCCCCTGTGTAACTTTGATGTCAGCCAGTGGCAGCTCATGTGTGACACCTGCCATTTGATCAGGCCCTTTGAGGATGCTATATTATTTGTCAGTTGCCAGGACTATGGGATGAACAATGTCATTCCACTGCTTGATGCCCTGGAACAGACTCTGGTAAATCTGGCTGGTCAGGGGACTGCAGACATGGCGCCTAGATCTTATGGCCACATGAGCCCTGTTGGGGCCGAATTGTCACCATTCGGTAGAGGGATGACTTCTGACACTCCACCTTGTTGGACCCTTGCTACCAGTCAAAATGGGGGCCTTTTTTACACCCGCTGAGAGGGAGGACAAACTGAACTACTATAGAGACATCCTATGTAGTCAGTTGGCTGCTGGCTATCTGCGCCCTTATCCTTCCTCTCGCAGGTCCTATCAGGGGGTGCCCTATGCACTCACGTTCCACTGCCATGGCTGCTGGGGAGGGGTGGAGTGGCAGGAGCAGTACCAGCTCAATCATCAGCAGCCTGAGTATACAGTTGCTGATGAGCAGCTTTTTTCACTTGCCTACTGAAGAAACTACTTACCAGCAGCAGCAGCAGCTAGTCCTGGAGCGGGACCTTAACAAGCAGGTGGTGGAATACTTGGACAGCACCCTGCCACCCCACATTGAAGATCCGCTGGATTACTGGGCAGCCAAACTGGAATTTTGGCCTCAACCAGCAGAGTTTGTCCTTGAAATGCTGTCCTGCAGGGCCAGTAGTGTGGCATCAGAGCGGGTGTTTAGTGCGGCAGGGGGCCATAGTTACCCCGAGAAGAATTCGCCTTTTCATCCAAAATGTGGAGAGACTGACCTTTGTCAAGATTAATCAGGAGTGGATCAGCCAGGATTTACACGCACCAATTCCTGATTCATCAGTTAGATCATCTATGCTGCCTCACCAAAACTTTGACAAAAGAGCCTGGTTTCTTCTCAGCTACTATTCTGATGCTGCCACCCTCTTCATGCCACAAATCTGATGCCAAGTGCTCCTTCTTACACCCACCATCGACAGCGGGTACTGTTATTGCCACCCATCTCCACACTCTGTTGTCTTGCCACTCTGTGGCCTCCTCCTGATGCTGCCTCAACCTCCACACTGTGTCGTCGTGCCACCGTGTGGCTCCCTCCTGATACTGCTGCCATCACCTCCACACTTTGTCATTGTGCCACTCTGTGGCCTCCTGATGCTGCCGCCACCTTTAGATTCTGTGATTGTGCTACTCTGTGGCCTCCTGATGCTGCTGCCACGACCTCCACACTCATTGTGCCAGTCGTAGTCATTGTGCCACCTCTGCAATCTCTCTTCGTCGTGCCACTCTGTGTCCTCCTCATGCTGCTTCCAACTCCAGACTCTGTCATTGTGCCAGTCTGTGGCCTCCTCATGCTTCTTCCACCTCACCACTATGTCGTAGGGCCACTCTGTGGACTTCTTATGCTTTTCCCACCCTCCCCACTTCATGACTGGGACACTATTTTGCCTTTCTGGCTTGGCTGACATCATATTTTATTTGATCCTTTTTCAGATCTGTCAGAAAAATAAGACGCACAACTTATCCTCTCTGTGTAGCAGCTGCAAGGCCTGTATGGTCCCATCAGAATTGGCTTGTGATTTAGTAGCCAAAAGCAGGAGTGGGTACAAAACACAGAAGACATGCAAATATTCTTTTCACGTGTCATCTTTGTTTTGGATCCACTCCTGTTTTTTTTTTGGTATTAGCGAAACTGATGAATTACTGACTGAATGTTGACCGAGTGAAGGCAAATTCTCAACAGACCAGAACTGTTTTTTGGGCGTTATTGTTCTGACGGATCAGAGGAAGGGCAAAATAATCAGTGACGTCAAGACAAACTTACTGCTGACACCCTCTCCACTCTGTCATGGGTGCTCTACTTTTATAAGCATTTAATAGACACAGTGTTCTACACCACTATAAAGGCTCCCAGCAGCTTTTTTAAAGTAATTAGGCGCGAATATGTTCGGAATGAACCAATTTTTTTCAAAAAAATTTGGCGAATTCGCTCATCTCTAGCAATAATCCCCCCCCCTCTACACTACTGCCCCCATTCCCTTATTAATGCATGTCTGAAAACCTGAAATTCTGTATAAAGTTGAGAGTCAGCCAAGTGGAAGCTGAAATGGTGGCCCTCTTCACCGATATTACTAATGTAGAGTAGAGCTGAATTTATACCATCTGACAGAAGATAACACAATGACTTATTGATAATTTACTTCACTTCATAATTTAATTCTCTTTGGAATATGGTACCCATAATTAACCTTCTGTTCACTGCCTTTTTTTAGTTTGTGGTGTTTTCGGTTTCTAGCACACAAATTTCCATCTGAAGAAATTTAATTACAAGAAAGCCTGGGCAATCACTCTTATAGTGCTATCACGTATCTGCCCTGAAACATGGCTTTACTTTTCAATGCATCCCTGGCTCTGATTATTTGGAGTTTTAGCACGATGCTAGGATTTAATTATAGATCTTCTTTCAGGAGACATTGCATTTACAATTCCAAAGAACACACTGTGGATGTATTGATAGGCAAAGGAGTGGAAGTGATGTAACACTGAAGAAAGATCTGATGACGTATGCTGAAGTAATCTACTCAATTTACACGCTGACATATGCAGATCTAGCTGTGTAAGCAAAGCTGTAAGTGAATATTTACTTTACAAACTAATTATCAGGTATAGTGTTGGGTGTGAATATTCGAATCGTGAATTTTAATCTCGAATATCGCCACTTCGAGAATTCCCAAAGATTTAGAATATAGTGCTATATATTCAAACCATTGATTCACCTAGAAGCCGAATTTCCTCGTGCTTCGTGTCAGCAAATGGATTAATCTCAAACCACTAGTGGACTAGGCTTAAAACTTCACTTTTACTAGTTAATCGTTAAAAGTACTGTAAACATAGAATATAGCAGTGATAACATACACATATCCGGACTCAACTGAATCAATTTTTCGGTCCAAGTTGTCCCGTGGAGGGAACCCTCATGATTAATGTACATCAATGAGGGTACAACATCCAAAGAAGAACCCGGTCCCACAGAAATTAAGCCAGGACAAAATAATTTGGCACGGCGTACAACACAATAATATTGGTGCAATGTTTTTTTTGTGTATAGCGCAAGTACGCGTCTTAGCACCACATGACTGTGATGGTCACTGTGACAGATTTTTTGGAAAAAAGGAATCAAGCAACATCGGTGAAAAAATGGTACAATGTCACCCAAATGAAGATGTATGTGCTGATCAAGTCAAGTACAGGTGCTGCTGGGTGTCCAATGTTCACAAATTCCAGTGATACTTGTCAGTTTATATGCCAAATAACTCCTGGTTGACCCTAGTAGCAAACCTGCCTAAACACAGTGAAGGGTGCTACTCTGTCACCTGCCTAACGACACAGAGCACCTGCCCCGACAGGGGCGACCCCATACGGATCCTAGCCCTGTCTGGAAGCTAATGGCTGCACTTCCCCTCCAGCTATAGGTCCCTACATGGCATGTTTCATCCTAGAATAGGAATCTTCAGGGGACAATTTTTCAAAGCCGGGAAGCGATAAAAAATAGTAAAGTTGTCAGCGGTAAAGTTCCTGTAGGACAGTGGTCCACACGCTGGGAGGAGGAAAGTGTCCCTCTCGCTCCCTTAACCACTTGCCGCCACGCTAACGCCGATGGGCGTCAGCGCGGCGGCTCTCTCAGGTCTCAGTCATGCCTATCGGCGTCATCTCGTGAGACCTGAGATTTCACATGAACGCGCGCGCGGCGTGCGCGCGCGTTCATGTGATCGGAGCCGGGACAACTTGCGGACAAGAATAGGGCATGTTCTATATTTTTGCAGAACGGAAGTGCAGACCCGGAAGCGCGGATCCGTAATTCCGGATCCGAGCGGGACAAAGTCTGTCCCCATAGAAATGAATGGGTCCGCAATTCCGTTCCGCAAACAGAATTGCGGACGTGTGAATGGGGCATAAGGGTCCCTTATCACCGTCAGTTAGCTAGCTACTTGTTAGGTAGCTAGCGCCCAGCCCACCGCACCGCAGTCACTGATTTTGGCAGAGATTTTTTCATCCACATTGATCGATGCGAATGAAAAAAATCTGCGACGTTCATTTTTATATTTTTTTCAGCCCAGAGGCTGAACGGAAAAAAAATCTCATTACCCGTATGCTCAATATAAGGAGAATCGCAGAAACTCCTAATGCTGGCCATACGTGTAATGATTGCGGAGACCCTCAAATGCCAGGACAGTATAAATACCTCACATGTGACCCCATTTTAGAAAGAAGACACCCAAGGTATTCTGTGAGGGTATGGTGAGTTCATGCAAAATTTTATTTTTTGTCACAAGTTAGTGGAATATGAGACTTTGTAAAAAAATATATATATATCAATTTCCGCTAACTTGTGCCAAAAATTTTTTTTCCGGTGAACTCACCATGCCCCTCACGGAATACCTTAGGGTGTCTTCTTTCCAAAATGGGGTCACATGTGGGGTATTTATACTGACCTGGCATTTTAGGGGTCCTAAAGCGTGAGAATCCAAATGCGTAAAAATGGCCTGTGAAATCCTAAAGGTACTCATTGGTTTTAGGCCCTTTGCGCATTCCAGGCTGCAAAAAGTGTCACTCATGTGGTATCGCCGTACTCAGGAGAAGTAGGGCAATGTGTTTTGGGGTGTATTTTATATATACCCATTACTTTGTGTGAGAAATATCTCTGTAAACGACAACTTTTAAATTTTTTTCATCAATGTTGACAATTTACAGAGATATTTCTCTCACCCAGCATAGGTATATGTAAAAATACACCCCAAAACACATTGCCCTACTTCTCCTGAGTACGGCGATACCACATGAGTGACACTTTTTGCAGCTAAGATGCGCAAAGGGGCCCAAATTCCAACAGTACCTTTAGGTTTTACATGGCTGCTCACAATTTAGCCCAGCCCAAAATGCCAGAGCAGTAAACACACCCACAAATGACCCCATTTCGGAAAGGAGACACCCCAAGGTATTCACTGAGGGGCATAGTGAGTCCGTCTGAGATTTTATTTTTTTGCCAGAAGTTAGCAGAAATGGAAACTTTATTATTTTTTTCCTCAGAAAGTGTCATTTTCCGCTAACTTGTGAAAAAAATGAAATGATACATGAACTCACCATGCCCCTCCGTGAATACTTTGGGGTGTCTTCTATCTAAAATGGTGTGATTTGGGGGTATTCATACTATCCTGGCATTCTAGCACCTGAAGAAACATGACAGGTGCTCAGAAAGTCAGAGCTGCTTCAAAATGCAGAAATTCACTTTTTGCACCATAGTTTGTAAACGCTATAACTTTTACCCAAACCAATAAATATACACTTATTGGATTTTTTTTTTATCAAAGACATGTAGAACAACAAATTTTGTGAAAAATTTATATAGAAATGTAGTTTTTTTTGAAAAATTTTACAACAGAAAGTGAAAAATGTCATTTTTTTGCAAAAATGTCGTTTCATTTTTATTAATAGCAAAAAAAGTAAAAATGTCAGCAGCAATGAAATACCACCAAATGAAAGCTCTATTAGTGAGAAGAAAAGGAGGTAAAATTCATTTGGGTGGTAAGTTGTATAACCGAGCAATAAACGGTGAAAGTAGTGTAGTGCGGATTTGTAAAAAAGGGCCTAGTCACTAGGGGGGTGTAAACCTATGGTCTTCAAGTGGTTAACCAGACGCCGCAGAATCGCGGTAACACTGCTCCATATGCCGGGAGAGCTCTGTCAAATTATTTTGTCCGGGCTTAATTTCTGTAGGACCGGGTTCTTCTTTGGATGTTGTACCCTCATTGATGTACATTAATCATGAGGGTTCCCTCCACGGGACAACTTGGACCGAAAAATTTATTCAGTTGAGTCCAGATATGTGTATGTTATCACTGCTATATTCTATGTTTACAGTACTTTTAACGATTAACTAGTAAAAGTGAAGTTTTAAGCCTAGTCCACTAGTGGTTTGAGATTATATGTTGGAAGTGTGACTCTGACCAATGGAGTATTTTTGATTGACATATACTCCATAGGCCCTTTTTTGGTTTTCAGTTTAGCAAGTGGATTAATCCTGAAGTTCAAACTTATCGCCTCCATTTGCGCGCGAAGGGCCGCCAGCCTCCATCTTGCTTGAAGATTTTGGCCAAAATTCCGTGAGATTACATTGTCACTCCGGCTGCACGTGGTTTCGGCCGAGATCTTCAAGCAAGATTGCAGCGGCCAGCCCGTCGCGAGCAAATGGACATGGTTAGTTCGATGTAATGTTTTTTTAATGTTAATTTCACACTGTTTGTACACTCAGATGCCACATACATGTATGATCGTGGCATCTGAGTGGTACAATGATGGGGGCAACGCTATCGCAGCTCCCTGTCATTGCACCCACTACTTACAGAAAAATGCGCTTCGTGGCAAGTAATTTTTTTGTGAAATTCGCCGAATCAGCCAAATAGAATTTTCAAGAAATTCCCTCATCTCTAATCATATTGTACATGACAAAGTAGAACCAGCCCTGAACCGCACATGGATCCAGACATCGCCCTATTCATTGCTCCAATTGCTCTGCTCAGCTCTTCTGGCTTTCAGCTCAGGGGTCATGTTCTTTCTGCCACAGATGCGTTATTTTTTTTCCTTTCTCAGGGATGTGTTCTTTCTGCTGCAGTCACACCTTCTACCAGAATTGAGGATGTGCGTCCAGGTCAGTGAAGGTGGATGGAGAAATCAGGAAAAGCATAAACAGCAGGTGGTGCTGTATAGATACATTTTGCTGAATAACTTAGTGGTGATACAAAATTTTTAACTCTATGCAGTTATTAAAGTATTCAGATCCAGGTGCTGGTTTGAAAAATTGAGAATATTTTTCATGGGAAAACCCCTTTAACTAGTATTAACTTTATTATGTGGATCTTTATGATCGTGACAATACCATATAACTTTTGCATCTTTATTTGACAATTTTTAACTCCTTCTACAGAACTTCACAATGTGATCTTTTGCCTGCAGATATAATATTTAATTGGAGAGTGTATACATACGTACAACTAGCCACCGTTAAAAAAAAAAAAAATGAAATAATAATGTGAAGGGTATTGCTTGCCAGCAAGATAAGCTCATTAGTATCTTCTTTTGCACAGAGCTGGCCCTTTATTTTCCGAATTCTCATTTGATCTGAAAAACAAAGGACTGAAGGATATTAGATGGGAACACACAACAGCCCAGAATCTTTTCTCTCTTCTAAGATGTTTTACTATTTTGAGTGACTACAAATGTAATGATGCATTTATTGAGTCGAATTCCCTTAGTCAAAATGTGCGATTCAGTTTGTTTTGCGGTGGATATGAAGTGATTTAAAATGTATTTAGTTTCATTGCTCAGGGACTGCTCTGTCTCCAAATCTGTCCAAATAAATCAAACTCAGAAGCAGCTCATTGCAAACCCCATTTATTATCTAAGCATTAAATCAGCTTCCTCTGATTCCTGCTTCACTATCTCTATATATTCTGCTAACTTCCTAACAAGCAGATTTGTTTCATTATGCTCTATTTATTGTAATATGCATTTCTGGAACATGATCGCAGGTACAGGGAAACAAAAGGAGTGACATGATAACTATTAATATTTTTATCCATGTCATATGGTAAGTGTTACTCAAACCTTAAGACAGAACCATACGTAGCATTGACTCCCATACCTACAGTGATGTCCAGGGGCATAGCTATAAGGGTTGCGGTAGTTACTGGTCTGTGGTGCTTAGAGGAGCCCTCTACTACATAAAATATTTCAATATTACAAATGACACATAGTTGATGGGGGGGGGGGAGGTATTACCATTTTCACTGTGACCAAGGAATTTAAAAGGGTATTTCCAACTTTAGCATATTGCTAGGATATCCCCTCAATGTCTGATAGGTGCAGGCCCGACCTCTGGGACCCGTACCTATCCTTAGAACAGACCTAAAAAGAACTAGAGGGTGCATCGCACATGCGCAGCCACCCTTCATTCATTACTCTGGAACTGCCAAAAATAGATGAGCTTGGCTATTTTTGGGAGTCCCATTGAAATGAATGGGAAGTGCACCGTGGAAGCTTGGTCACTGATTCATTTACTCCTATGAAACCTACTAAAATAGCCGAGCAAGTGCTCGGCTATTTTCGGCACTCCCAAAGAAATGAATGGAGGGCGCCAGCACATGCGCGGTACGCCCTCCAGCACTTTGCGGGCTCCATTCTATTTATAGATGCCGGTCTCAGTGGTGGGACCCACACCTATCAGACATTAAGGCAGCATTATGCCCCAATGTCCAAGATGGGAATACCCCTTTAAGCCTCTTGTGATCATAGGCGTGCGCACGGGGTGTGTCGGATGTGCCTGGGCACACCCTAATCATCACCTCCATGGTGCACTGCCATCTGCAAACTCCTGATGTGAACTGTTCTCATAGGCTTCAGGCTAGTGGTCTGAAGCCTATGAGACAGTAGAGCACTAGAATGGAGCTGCTCCAGGGAGGTATTATGTCGGAGGAAGAGGTGGAGTCTCGTAATTTAGGGGGCGGGGCCTCACAATGTGCGGGAGATTCTACAGAGCCCATTGCAGGAGAGAGGAGCAGAAGCTGCAGGTCGGTGAGTGGAGGAGAAGAGTGACTGCTATGTTTACTGGGGGGGCTGAAGGGAGGAAGAATAATCCTTGTTCTGGAGACTGTATATTAGAGGGGTCTGAAGAGGGAGGGGTGATATTATTTACAGGGGACTGTATGCTGGAGGGGCTGCAGGCAGGGTGGTTGATATTATTTACATGGGACTGTATGCTGGAGGGGCTGCAGGCGGGGGGGTGATATTATTTACATGGGACTGTATGCTGGAGCGGCTGAAGGGGGTGATATTATTTACATGGGACTGTATGCTGGAGGGGCTGCAGATGGGGGGGTGATATTATTTACATGGGACTGTATGCTGGAGGGGCTGCAGGCAGGGAGAAGGTGATATTATTTACATGGGACTGTATGATGGAGGAGCTGAAGGCGGGGGGTGGTTGATATGATTTACATGGGACTGTATGCTGGAGGGGCTGCAGGCAGGGGAAAGTGATATAATTTACATGGGACTGTTATGTTTACTTTGGGGGCATTTTGCAGGGGCTGTAGGGAGGAAGAATAATCCTTGTACTGGAGACTATGTGTTAGAGGGGTCTGAAGAAGGGGATGGGGGATATTATTTACATGGGACTGTATGCTGGAGGGGCTGAAGGAAGGAGGGGTGATATTATTTTACATGGGACTGTATGCTGGAAGGGCTGAAGGCAGGGGGAGTTTTGTATTTTACATGGGACTGTATGTTGGATGGGCTGAAGGCAGGGAGTGATGTATTTTACATGGGACTGTATGCTGGAGGGGTTGAAGGCAGGGGGAGTGATGTATTTTACATGGGACTGTATGCTGGAGGGGCTGAAGGGCGCCATAATTATTACTATTAGGTTCCATTCACACGTCTGTAGTGTTTTGTGGATCCGCAGTACACCCGGCCGGCACCCCCATAGAACAGCCTATTCTTGTCCCCAGCTGAGGACAAGAATAGGGCATCTTCCATCTTTTTCCGGAGCTGCAGACCGGAAGTTCGGCAGGCCGCTCCGGAAATGCGGATGCAAATAGCACACTGTGTGCTTTCCACATCCATTCTATCCCCATAGAGAATGAATGGGTCCGCACCAGTTCCGCACAATTGCAGAACGTATGCAGACACATTCTGCGGACGTGTGAATGCAGCCTAATACAGCGGGGGCCATTATAATGTTAAGAATAATAATAACACAAAGGGGCCATTATATACTATAATTATAAAGAGGGCATTATACTTATGGGCACTATGGGGGAATAGGAGGGAATAGGAGGCCCCAGACTTCAGGTCACACTGTATGTGTTCTGAATTCTGGGGCATAACACCCATCTACTACACTATCTGTTATCACTGTGTTATCTGTGGTGTAATATAGGACTGCAGGTGACATCTACTACATTATCGGTATTTAGAGAGATATCACTGTGTTATCTGTGGTGTTACATAGGACTGCAGGTGACATCTACTACATTATCTGCACTCAGAGAGATATCACTGTGTTATCTGTGGTGTTACATAGGACTGCAGGTGACATCTACTACATTATCTGCACTCAGAGAGATATCACTGTGTTATCTGTGGTGTTACATAGGACTGCAGGTGACTACTACTACATTATCTGTACTCAGAGAGATATCACTGTGTTATCTGTGGTGTTACAAAGGACTGCAGGTGACATCTACTACATTATCTGTACTCAGAGAGTTATCACTGTTTTATCTGTGGTGTTACATAGGACTGTAGGTGACATGTATTGCATTATTTGTTAAAAGGAGCATGTCCATAGGGTTGGGGGTCACAAATACTTGGCTTTCCCCGGGTGATGGCAACCCACGCTACACCACTGGAACTCTGCCCTGGCTGAGACTCACCCCCCATATAAGTTAGTTATATAATGTTAAGTTAACGCATAAAGTATGTTCCCTGTTGCTTGCTACCCCTCCTCATTTATACCCCTGTATAAAGTACCCTGATACCCCTCAGTTATATGATACTGTATAATTAAGGGGTATCAGGGTAAATTACAGGGGGTAATATAACTGAACAGGGTTATTGGGGACATTATACAGGGGGTAATATAACTGAGGGAATCAGGGTAAATTATGCAGGGGGTAAAACTAAGGGGTAACAGGGTACATTATTATACAGGGGTAATATAACTGAGGAGGGCTATCTCAGGGGACATGATAAAGGGGTAATATAACTTATATAATATAAGTTATATTACCCCTGTATAATGTCCCTGATAGCCCTCCTCAGTTATATTACTCCCCTATAATTTACCCTGATACCCCTTAATTGTATTACCCCTGTATAATAATGTACCCTGATACCCCTTAGTGTATTTGTGTATATATATGTTTAAGTGTATACAATATATATATATATATATATATATATATATTTACATACGTGCGCGTGTGTGTGTTTTTGCTTTAGGGTGCACACCCTAATGCAACAGGCTGCGCACACCTATGCTTATGATGTCAGTACATCATGTAACAGTAAAAAAAAGTATTCTCCGATTAAGAGAGCATTTATCACCTATCCAAAAGATGGGTGTTTTGATTCTATATAATTTTCTTATTGATCCATTAACACAGGAGTTTTGTTTTTTAAACTACAAGTTATGCACACAAAACTGCATCCTTTTTTATTCCAGAAGAGAGGATCTAAGGATAAAATTATTAGAAGAATCTTACAGAAGCCATTGGCAAGGAAAGAAATGATTTCCTAAACCTCTCTATTAAGTTGTGGGCAGGCAACAAAATTTGTATTATTCGTACCTTTCATGGGGCACATAGCCATCTCAACAAGTTCTTTGTTCAGGGGTTAGCACTGGTGCCTTGCAGGACTGAAATCCTGGGTTTTAATCCAAAGACAACATCTGCATGGAGTTTGTATGTTCTCCCCATGTTTGTGTGGGTTTCTCTGAGTACTCTTGTGTCCTCCCACACTCTAAAGACATACAAATAGAGACCTTATTAAGATTGTGAGCCCCGTTGGGGACAGTGTGACGCTAATGTCTGTAAAGTGATGTGGAATATGTCAGTGTAAAGTAAATAAAAAATATCAGAATGTAATGAGAAAGGATCTTACCTAAAGGGAAACAATGCAATGCAACACACCTCCGATCATGCATAGGAAAGGCTGCTCTATTCAGTTAGTCATTTACAGTGAAATATGAAAAGATAAACGATGCAGCAACCACTGAAATTAAATGGTAGGTAACAATGTGGGGCCTCCATTGCATATGGAGGGAAAAAATCCTTCCTGAGTAAATTGACTGGTCAGAGATGTGCGGTCATAGAATTTATTAATTTCAAAACTAAGAGGCTGGATTACCTGATAAAAACTGACCTGTCCCCATGCATACGCTATGGAGACTATTTTTCAGAGCTCCTTTGAAAAAGGAAACAATTAATCCGATTGGCTGCTGTGGGAACCATAGTTAGCTTTTCTTTACACCAGTTTTGGTAAATTGTCCCCAATATTTACAGTATAAACCCATGCAGCACTTAGAATGGGCTGCTATAAAAAGGCGAAGGCCCAGCCAAAGGCCCTTAGTGACCTTGGTAAAAAAGCGTATTGATGGTCACTTATATAAGCATTGATTAATGTAGGTCTAGAGCCTATATCTCCCTGATGAGCTCTTATCAGAATGGTTGTGCTAGTAAATATATTTTGTACAAATGGTAGAAAACCTATAGGGCTAGACTGGTAAATCTGAGGTACCCTTGTCAGAGTTGCACCCCTAACATGGGTTGCAGCAAGGTTTAGAAGCAAAAGTTACTGAAAAAGCTTTAACTGTGCCATGCTTCTGGAATATTATTAACCCTGCCCCATGCACATCTAAAACAATCCAAAAGAAACTACCTATTTTAATGAACTGTTGCAAATGTGTACACTTATTGGATACATTTTATTTATATCTAATAAACATTTTATTTTACTATATGTGGAAAATGTTTTTGATTTAATAACACATTATGGATTGGATTGGATTGAAAACACAATATAAACTGTTGTGTTTATGTGTGTAATACAACAGCAGATATCTAGGGTAAAAATAACTATACAAATACACATAACACACAAGAAATAAATAAAGGTCAATAACTGCATTTACCTTGTGTAATTACTGTAATTTTATTGTCATCTAAAAACTTTGATAAGAACAGCCTGGAAACAGAAAATTATTGCCATTTAAACTACCTCCACAGCCTTGCATTCCCATTATTGTTTACAAAAATACTAAAATAAAATAGTGAAAATATTGGAACTTTTTTAGTCTGATACCCAGAAGAGTCTATATTTTAGCTGCATTGATTACTCGATCCAAATAAAGTTATTTTAATCAGCTTGATGCTCAGTGTCGCTCATTTTAAAAACATTTGCCAAATCGTGAAAAAATAATGTTTCATCAACAAATTCCCACTGCATTTGGCCGGTGGCCGGTGCAGGACCTCAGTTCTTGGAATGCTCCTGAGGTAAGAAGCTGTTACTAACAGAGTTGGGGGGAGGGTCATTTATTAAGACCGGTGTTTAGACATTGGTCTTAAAAACTGGCAGTGGATCCTCCAATGTTATTAAGAGATCATTTTCTATGCCTAAAACAGAAAATGATGAATGAGATGGGCCTGCCGGCCTGTCCCCTCCCCCGCCCATGCCATGATTGCTGCGCAACTAACCATTGTACCGTAATCTGCACCAGAAATAAGCCAGAAATATGCCTACTATAGGCATATTTCTGGATAATAACTACCCCCCTTGGTTCTTACACCAAGCTCCTTCTTCACAGCCGGGGTCAAAGATTGCTGTGACCCAGACGGTTAACTCTTTGATTGATGTAGTCCATAGCATGCCATGGGGGTCACTGGTTTTTCCAGCAACCCAAATGGAGACTGGGGAACGCTTTGCACACAGTCTGAAGACTTCACACTAGTGTTGCCAGAACAGCAGTCTGTGTCATAGTAACACAGAACATGTATTTAAAGGGCATTCCAAGACTTTAATACTGATGACCAATGTTCGAGATAGGTCATTAGAATCTGATCGTTGGGGTCCAACACCTGGAATCCTAGCCGATCAGCTGTCCGAGAAGGTAATAGCGCTCCTGTGCACGCCGCAGCCTTCTCCTTGCTCACCAAGCACATTTTCATGCATTATATAGCAGCTGTACTTGGTATCACAGCTCAGTGCCATTCACTTCAAGGGTTCTGAGATGTGTCTAGGCCACATGACTGAAGAACATATGTCGTCACATGGCCTATGGTAAGTTAGAGAAAGCCATGGCCCTACTGCGAGTGCTGCTGCCCTCTCAAACAGCTGATCGACAGGAGTCCCGGTTGTCAAATCCCCACCAATCAGATACTGATCAGTATTAAAGTCTCGGAAAACCCCTTTAAGCATACAGGATTATGCTAATACAAAATAATTTTGAAATTAAATCATTAAACAATAATCCCATCTTTAATTTTAAAGACACATCACAAATCATAAAAATTGACATTATTTAGTGTAAAATATATTTTATATCAATGCCAAAAATACCAACCATTCTTCTGCATAGAACAAGGCCTCAGACAACCACGCCAATTAAAAAAATAACAAAGTTATGGCTGCTGAAATACAGCAAGTCAAATATGAAAAAATGCTGCTGGCCATTAAAGCGGCTGTCCCACGAAAAATATTCTACATTTCTCAAAGCACCAGCTGGATCTAAATACTTTTGTAATTGCATGTAATTTAGTATAGCCACTAAGTTATTCAAAAACATACATCAGTATAGCACCATCTGTTTGTTCTTTTCTGTCCACCCCAGTAACATCTCAGGGTTGATTCTCAGTTTTATCTTTCAATTGCCACCAGCCGTATTTACTGTTAGAAGCTGTGAAAGGTGGAATTTGATTGGTTGCTATGGGCAACTAAGCCAGTTCTACTTTATACCAGCTTGATGAATGACCCCTATGTTTAAATAAATGCAAATGCATCTCTAGAAGCAACAGGGATGTTGCCCTTACAACTTGAGGCTTTGAATCTGTTGCACACTCTCCACTTTGATTGACAGGGCCAGGTGTGACGTTTTCACTGCCTGACCATGTCAAAGTGGAGAAAGCGTGACAGTTGCAGAAAGAGCAGAGACTCTTGGTTTAATAGCAACGCCCCCGTTGTTCCTAGAGGCTCATTTGCATATATTTAAACATTGTTTTTCTCAGCAATACAGGCACATATGTACATGGTACCAACACAGATGGGCTTTATCTTTTGTCCTGTTTTGTAGCACATGGGACATTAGACATTCTTATGCCCCTGGACCTGGGTGAAATTACAACTCCTCTTTTTTTTTTTACACCCATGATTATCCCCCCCCCCCCCTCTCCAATGAAGACAAAAAAAAAAAATCCTTTAGACAGGAGTCACAGGCTGCAGTGCCACCATCTCTATTTAGGGATGGTAAGCCATCATACTAATATAGCACATGACCACTGAGGCTACTGATTGGCTGCAGCAGTCACAAGCTGGCCTATTGTAAGAAAAGACAAGGGGCCATCAGAGCGTATACATTTTGGTTTCTTGGAAAGGTGAGTATTGATTTTTGTTATTTTATAGTCATAGTGGTTTTTATTTTTTTCTCAAAAGTCATATAAACCCTGCTTATTTCATTAAGTTACACTAACTCTCAAAAATCTGCTTGTTTACTGAAATATTTTTAAGATCTGTTTCACAGTAATAGTTACCAGCACCTCAACTGCTCTTCAGTAACAAATCAGTCGGTTCAATTGCTTTATGCATCATGCAGTGGTCATACACCGCTTAAAAGACCATATGTTCTTATTTATAAGAGAGAAATGAAGATATCTACAATATAAATTGTTCATCTTCAGAAATAGTACTGCCTAGACCAAGGGATTAAAGCATGGATACCAGAGCAGATGTGATATATGAAGCAATATTTAACCCAATACCAAATGGCAGTTGACACAATAATATTATATTTGCAGTTATAAAGCCATAAGCGAATTATTTAATCTTTAAAGTCTAAAGGGATTTTCCAAATGACTGACCCTAATAAGCTCTCCTCTCACCTTTCATAAGAACATGGGTAAAAGTCAGGTGGTCATTGGGACAACAGGTAGATGAAGCTGAAGTGTTTGTGCCCAGCTATCTTTAGGTTATGACCGTTATGGAAACAGTCAGACTAGTAAAACCTCAATCCACAGATATTCCCTAAATATAAATATATGTAATCAGAATAATCTTTTAGTTTTTAGTGCAGGAATAGACTTAATTTTATGATTTTTTTTCATGCTTGAGCCACCATATTCTGTATTGCAGAATGGAGAAAATATTTGTTTATTCCTGAGTGTCCAGACTGCGTGCTTTGAGTCAAATTTCCACTTCTGAAACACACTGAGGTTCAGTTTATAGTGAGCATATGTTGAGCATAAAATTCTACTGTCTGCCCCTGTACCTGTGCTCAAACTCTATATGCAGATATGAAATTGGAAGAGGTGGATGGGGTATGTGCTCCAGGTCCCTGGTTGCAGTGGGGTGAATCTTTTCCCCTTAAGATGGAAAGTCTAGCTATGATTTTGTCTTCCGCATATACGGCTTGTCTACAATTTGATGGGAACTTCTTTTTAAGATTGTTGAGATATGTTAGTGCCTTCAGTACCAGCAGACGTAATTTCTACAAGATTCTTTTTTCTATATTGTAAAGAACTGTAGTATGCAGAAGTAATTTAATCATTTGCCTCCAGAAGCATAATAACGTCACTTTCACATCGCAGTATTTTGCTCAGTGCAGAAATGCCCACCTTAACTTAAATTATACTGTGGACCCTAATTTGTAACCAAACAAATTTAATTTAATATATTAGCAAAACCCTTGACAGACTGCGATTCACATCACTTGCTTTGAGTGGCCGCACATGTAGGAAAGTTGTCTCATGACAAAGTATCACAAAATCATGGCTTTTTCAAGGCTGGTCATCTCACACCCCACCAAACATAGGTTGGGCAAAGGTAAAAAGGGCTCAAAGCCAAAACCATGTCAGACTGTAGAACAGTTTGTATGTTTTTGTTGGTTTTGGACCTACTTTTAGTTTTGGTATTTACCGTGCATCATTGGACAAATACTAAAGCAAAGTGCATACTAAAATATTGTCATATCAAGCTGACCTAAGGTTAGGAATAGGACTATGAGGAGATTTTATTTTTGTTGCAAAGCACTCCAATTTTAACTGTCAGTGGAGAGTTGGAGTCTAGAGTATTGCAATGAACTTTTTGCAACACAGTAAACTTAACCTTTTCAGTCAAACCATCACTGAGAACAGACAGACCCCCTTTTAGCGACTCAGAGCATCACACATTACACTAATCAGAGAAATGTTTTTGCATGGGCTTCTTTATTTGCTCCTATCAAGAAATCAATGGAGCTGTCATGCTGTTATCCCAAGTCTACTAATGTATTATTATTGTAATGATGATTAACTTTCAGATAACATATTTCCCCCAAAGCATCGGTAGATTGATAATGGATTTGCTACCTAAATCTGTCTAATCAGTTGTGACTGCCACAAAAGGACTATATTTTGTATTTAATTTGCAATGACATAGTACTGCTGAAATAAACAAGAAAAATAAATGCAAAAAATTCTATAAATACTAAGTTTAAAAAGTATCCATTCTGAGGGAACTGTCCCTTTGTTTATAACCATCAATGTTGTTTGCTATTAGATAAGCATCTAGCCATTTTAAATGCTGACATAGTATCTGCCATTACTACCTCTTAGGATAAGGCATTCTACAGTTTGACTACTCTAACCATAAAGAACCCTTTCCCGTATGGATGCATAAATGGCCTTTCCTCTACACACAAGTAATAAATGTCCCCTGGTCCTTTGTAAAGTCCTTGGAATTAATAAATCATGTGCTCATTCTTTTATTGAGGAGGAACATGCAGCTAACATTATATTTAAAACATAACATTTATTGTAATTAATATATAAACTATTATCAAAAAGTTCAGTTTTTATCCTAATAGCAATGAAAGTTATGTTTAATTATTATGTTAGCTGCATGTTACCCCTCAAAATTTTTGGTGCTTCTAAGTTGGAAACATACCTCAACTGGGCATACCTATCATAATAAATAGAGATGGCCCGAACTATCCGCCGGCGAACAGTTTCCGGCGAACATAGCTTGTTCGCGTTCGCCTCTGCCGGGCGAACATATGCGATGTTCGGTCCGCCCCCTATACATCATCATTGAGCAAACTTTGACCCTGTACCTCACAGTCAGCAGACACATTCCAGCCAATCAGCAGCATACCCTCCCTCCCAGACCCTCCCACCTCCTGCACAGCATCCATTTTAGATTCATTCTGAAGCTGCAGTCTTAGTGAGAGGAAGGAGAGTGTAGTAGCTGCTGATGTAATTGGGAAATTGATAGCTAGGCTAGTGAATTCAGTGTCCACTCCAGTCCTGAAAGACTCATCTGATCTCTGCTGTAAGGACAGCGTCCTGACAGCACCCCAAAAAGCCCTTTTTAGGGCTGCAACATTAGTCTGCTTTTTTTTTCCTTTATATACATATTGCAGTTGCCTGGCCTGCCTGTGTGTGAGGAGCTGCAGGCCCACAGACTGTAGTGTGCCCACTGCCAGTGCCCACCCCTGTCATTCCGTGTGGTACAGGACTTTGCATAAAAAAAAGGCATTTAATTTTTACACTTTAATCTAAGGTTAGTTGCCTGCCAGTGTGTGTCAGGCTGACTTCCAGTGACTGTAGTGTGCCCACTGCCAGTGTCCACCACTCATACCGGCTGGCACAGGACTTTGCATAAAAAGGCATTTAATTTTTACACTTTAGTGTAATTTCAGCTGCTTGCCTGCTGCTAGTGTGTGTCAGGCCGACTTCAACTGACTGTAGTGTGCCCACTGCCAGTGCCCACCCCTGTCATCCCGTGTGGCACAGGACTTTGCTTAAAAAAGGCACTTAATTTTTACACTTTAATCTAAGGTTAGTTGCCTGCCAGTGTGTGTCAGGCTGACTTCCACTGACTGTAGTGTGCCCACTGCCAGTGTCCACCACTCATACCGGCTGGCACAGGACTTTGCATAAAAAGGCATTTAATTTTTACACTTTAGTGTAATTTCAGCTGCTTGCCTGCTGCTAGTGTGTGTCAGGCCGACTTCAACTGACTGTAGTGTGCCCACTGCCAGTGCCCACCCCTGTCATCCCGTGTGGCACAGGACTTTGCTTAAAAAAGGCACTTCATTTTTACACTTTAATCTAAGGTTAGTTGCCTGCCAGTGTGTGTCAGGCTGACTTCAACTGACTGTAGTGTGCCCACTGCCAGTGCCCACCCCTGTCATCCCGTGTGGCACAGGACTTTGCTTAAAAAAAGGCACTTAATTTTTACACTTTAATCTAAGGTTAGTTGCCTGCCAGTGTGTGTCAGGCTGACTTCCACTGACTGTAGTGTGCCCACTGCCAGTGTCCACCACTCATACCGGCTGGCACAGGACTTTGCATAAAAAGGCATTTAATTTTTACACTTTAGTGTAATTTCAGCTGCTTGCCTGCTGCTAGTGTGTGTCAGGCCGACTTCCACTGACTGTAGTGTGCCCACTGCCAGTGTCCACCACTCATACCGGCTGGCACAGGACTTTGCATAAAAAGGCATTTAATTTTTACACTTTAATCTAAGGTTAGTTGCCTGCCAGTGTGTGTCAGGCTGACTTCCACTGACTGTAGTGTGCCCACTGCCAGTGCCCACCACTCATACCGGCTGGCACAGGACTTTGCATAAAAAGGCATTTAATTTTTACACTTTAGTGTAATTTCAGCTGCTTGCCTGCTGCTAGTGTGTGTCAGGCCGACTTCAACTGACTGTAGTGTGCCCACTGCCAGTGCCCACCCCTGTCATCCCGTGTGGCACAGGACTTTGCTTAAAAAAAGGCACTTAATTTTTACACTTTAATCTAAGGTTAGTTGCCTGCCAGTGTGTGTCAGGCTGACTTCCACTGACTGTAGTGTGCCCACTGCCAGTGTCCACCACTCATACCGGCTGGCACAGGACTTTGCATAAAAAAGGCATTTAATTTTTACACTTTAGTGTAATTTCAGCTGCTTGCCTGCTGCTAGTGTGTGTCAGGCCGACTTCCACTGACTGTAGTGTGCCCACTGCCAGTGTCCACCACTCATACCGGCTGGCACAGGACTTTGCATAAAAAAGGCATTTAATTTTTACACTTTAGTGTAATTTCAGCTGCTTGCCTGCTGCTAGTGTGTGTCAGGCCGACTTCAACTGACTGTAGTGTGCCCACTGCCAGTGCCCACCCCTGTCATCCCGTGTGGCACAGGACTTTGCTTAAAAAAAGGCACTTAATTTTTACACTTTAATCTAAGGTTAGTTGCCTGCCAGTGTGTGTCAGGCCCACTTCCACTGACTGTAGTGTGCCCACTGCCAGTGCCAACCACTGATACCGGGTGGCACAGTAGCTTGCCGATAAATAAGGCATTTAATTTTTAGACAGTAGTCTAAATTCAGTTGCTTGCCTGCTGCCAGTGTGTGTCAGGCCCTCTTCCACTGACTGTAGTGTGCCCACTGCCAGTGCCAACCACTGATACCGGGTGGCACAGTAGCTTGCCGATAAATTAGGCATTTCATTTTTAGACAGTAGTCTAAATTCAGTTGCTTGCCTGCTGCCAGTGTGTGTCAGGCCCTCTTCCACTGACTGTAGTGTGCCCACTGCCAGTGCCAACCACTGATACCGGGTGGCACAGTAGCTTGCCGATAAATAAGGCATTTAATTTTTAGACAGTAGTCTAAATTCAGTTGCTTGCCTGCTACCAGTGTGTGTCAGGCCCACCTCCACAGACTGTAGTGTGCCCACTGCCAGTGCCAACCACTGATACCGGGTGGCACAGTAGCTTGCCGATAAATAAGGCATTTAATTTTTAGACAGTAGTCTAAATTCAGTTGCTTGCCTGCTGCCAATGTGTGTCAGGCCCGCTTCCACTGACTGTAGTGTGCCCACTGCCAGTGCCAACCACTGATACCGGGTGGCACAGTAGCTTGCCGATAAATAAGGCATTTAATTTTTAGACAGTAGTCTAAATTCAGTTGCTTGCCTGCTGCCAGTGTGTGTCAGGCCCTCTTCCACTGACTGTAGTGTGCCCACTGCCAGTGCCAACCACTGATACCGGGTGGCACAGTAGCTTGCCGATAAATTAGGCATTTAATTTTTAGACAGTAGTCTAAATTCAGTTGCTTGCCTGCTGCCAGTGTGTGTCAGGCCCACTTCCACAGACTGTAGTGTGCCCACTGCCAGTGCCAACCACTCATACCGGGTGGCACAGTACCTAGCACGCGTAGTACCACTTATCTAAAAAAAATGACAGGCAGAGGCAGGCCAGACTCGCAGGGGCCGTCGTGGTCGTGGTGCTGTGATTTCCACTGTCCCTGGAATAATGCCCAGTTTTCAGAGGCCACGTACCCTGAACCCGAAAAATTCAGAGGACGTAGTTGACTGGCTTAGACAGGACACCCAATCTTCAACAGCTTCCGCTAAGAACCTTGACGCACCATCCTCCTCCAGCTCAGCTTCGGTCACCTGCTCTCAAGTTACCACGCACCCGCCCATCGCCACCACCACCACTACCACCACAGCCACCACAGCCGCTTCACTTGATCCGTCAGAGGAGTTATTTAGACATCAGTTGGATGCAATTAGTGATGCGCAACCATTATTGCCAGATGATGTAGATTACGGGGATATGTCTCAGTCAGGCAGGATTACACACATGGACGTACAGTGTGATGATGATGATGATGATGTTGTACCCGCTGCTGCTTCCTTTGCTGAGGTGTCAGATACAAGTAAAGCGGTTGATGATGACGATGTGTCCACGGATGCCACGTGAGTGCCTGCTCGAAGAGAAGAAGAGGGGAAAAGTTCTGAAGGGGAGACAGAGAGAATGAGGAGACGAGTTGGAAGCAGGGGGAGGTCGTCACAAGGAGTTAGTGGCACAGTCAGACAGCATGTATCGGCACCTGGGGTCAGCCAGACAGCACGCCAGTCAACGCATGCTGCTGCCACCACCAGAATGCCGTCACTGCAAAGCTCAGCAGTGTGGCATTTTTTTTGTGTGTCTGCCTCTGATAAAAGAAATGCCATTTGCAACCTGTGCCAAAAGAAACTGAGTCGTGGGAAGTCCAACACCCACCTTGGTACAACTGCTTTGCGAAGGCACATGATCTCACATCACAAACGCCTATGGGATCAACACATGAGTACAAGCAGCACACAAACTCAAAGCCACCATGCTCCTCCTGGTCCAGCATCTTCAGCCACGTCAACCACTGCTGTCCTCCCTGCCCCCTCTCAACCACCCGCCACTCCATCTCTCACCTTCAGCAGTTCCTGCTCATCTGCCCACAGTCAGGTGTCTGTCAAGGACATGTTTGAGCATAAGAAGCCAATGTCACAAAGTCACCCCTTGCCCGGCGACTGACAGCTGGCTTGACGGAACTCTTAGCCCGCCAGCTTTTACCATACCAGCTGGTAGAGTCTGAGGCCTTCAAAAAATTTGTCGCTATTGGGACACCACAGTGGAAGGTACCCGGACGAAATTTTTTTCAAAAAGGCAATCCCAAACCTCTACCATGTCATTGAAAAGGAAGTCATGGCATCTCTGGCATACAGTGTTGGGGCAAGGGTCCATCTGACCACTGATACCTGGTCTGCAAAGCACGGTCAGGGCAGGTATATCACGTATACTGCGCATTGGGTCAACCTGCTGACGGCTGACAAGCATTGAATGCGTGGCTCCGCAGCGGAGTTGGTGACACCACCACGACTTGCAGGCAGACCTACTGCCACCTCCTCTACTCCTACTCCATCCTCTTCAATATCCTCCTCGGCTGAGTCCTCTTCTGCTGCGGCGTCTGGCTGCACATCAACTGATTCCCCCAGCTCCCCAGGGGCTATTCCACATCCCGGATACGACAGTGTCACGCTATCTTGGGGTTGACTTGCCTGAAAGCAGAGAGCCACACAGGACCAGCACTCCTGTCCGCCCTGAACGCACAGGTGGATCAGTGGCTGACCCCGCACCAACTGGAGATCGGCAAAGTGGTGTGTGACAATGGAAGCAATCTGTTGTCGGCATTAAATTTGGGCAAGTTGTCACATGTGCCGTGCATGGCACATGTGTTGAATCTCATCGTACAACGTTTTGTGTCTAAGTACCCAGGCTTACAGGACGTCCTCAAGCAGGCCAGGAAGGTGTGTGGCCATTTCAGGCGTTCCTACACGGCCATGGCGCACTTTTCCGATATTCAGCGGCGAAACAACATGCCAGTGAGGCGCTTGATATGCGACAGCCCGACACGTTGGAATTCAACACTCCTAATGTTCGACCGCCTGCTCCAACAAGAAAAAGCCGTCAACGAGTATTTGTATGACCGGGTGCTAGGACAGCCTTCATGGAGCTGGGAATCTTTTTGCCACGTTACTGGACACTCATGCGCAATGCCTGTAGGCTTATGCGTCCTTTTGAGGAGGTGACAAACCTAGTCAGTCGCACCGAAGGCACCATCAGCGACCTTATCCCATTTGTTTTCTTCCTGGAGCGTGCCCTGCGAAGAGTTCTGGATCAGGCTGTAGATGAGCGTGAAGAGGAAGAGGAAGAGTTGTGGTCACCATCACCACCAGAAACAGCCTTGTCATCATCGCTTGTCGGACCTGCAGCAACGCTGGAAGAGGAGTATGAGGAAGAGGAGTCAGAGGAGGAATGTGGTGGCTTTGAGGAGGAGGAAGACCAACCACAGCAGGCACCCCAGGGTGCTCGTTGTTGTCACCTATCTGGGACCCATGGTGTTGTACGTGGCTGGGGGAAGAACAGACCGTCAATGACATCAGTGAGGACGAGGAACGGGAAATGAGTAGCTCTGCATCCAACCTTGTTCAAATGGGGTCTTTCATGCTGTCATGTCTGTTGAGGGACCCACGTATAAAAAGGATAAAGGAGAACGATCTGTACTGGGTGGCCACGCTACTAGACCCCGGTATAAGCAGAAAGTGGCAGAAATGTTACCAAATTACCGAAAGTCGGAAAGGATGCAGCAGTTCAAAACCAAACTAAAAATATGCTTTACACAGCTTATAAGGGGATGTCACAGCACAACGGGAATCTAACAGGGGAAGAGGTGAGTGTAATCCTCCTCCTACCACGGCGGCAAGGACTGGACGATTTACAGATGTGTTGTTGATGGAGGACATGCGGAGCTTTTTCAGTCCTACTCATCGCTACAGCCCTTCGGGATCCAGCCTTAGAGAACGACTCGACCGACAGGTAGCAGACTACCTCGCCTTAACAGCAGATATCGACACTCTGAGGAGCAATGAACCCCTTCACTACTGGGTGTGCAGGCTTGACCTGTGGCCTGAGCTATCCCAGTTTGCGATAGAACTTCTGGCCTGCCCTGCTTCAAGTGTCCTGTCAGAAAGGACCTTCAGTGCAGCAGGAGGCATTGTCACTGACAAGAGAAGTCGCCTCGGTCAAAAAGTGTTGATTACCTCACCTTCATAAAGATGAATGAGGCATGGATCCCGAAGGGACTGACAGTGGGGGATACGTTTGACTAACAAAAGGCCTGATTACATGCCATGGCCTTAAAATGGTCCCCACGCTGCTGTATTTAATGTCTGCATACCGGATGACTTTCGTGAATTCTCCACCACCAACTAGGGTTCAAGCCGCAATGTTTTAGTCACTTTTCTGCCTGGAAAACATAAATTTTTCCGGCCGCTGCTACAATAGCGGCTGCAACAGTGCAATTATTTTTCAGGCATGTGTACATGCCTAATTTTTCTGTCCTATGGTGCAGCACTGTGGCTGCAAAAACAAACCAAAAAAAAAAAGGCACATACAAGTGTCAATTCCCCTTCGTGATCGTTACCTTGTTGTGGTGAAGGGGCTTACGTATCACAATGAAGCAATCATCATCACCTCTATAAGTGTGTTGGCAATGTTGCCACACCCCAGATGATAAGGCCGTTGCTTCATTATGATCAGACCAAAAGCGATCGGGTGGCCACGCTACTAGACCCCCGGTATAAGCAGAAAGTGGCAGAAATGTTACCAAATTACCGAAAGTCGGAAAGGATGCAGCAGTTCAAAACCAAACTAAAAATATGCTTTACACAGCTTATAAGGGGGATGTCAATGGGGATTCGACAATGGTTAATCAATTCGACCGGATAGGGTCCGTAACAGGGATTAAACTGATAGCAATAGTACTAGTTAAGACACCACTCATATAGGGTGTCACAGCACATTGCTCTGTGCACGCGCAGTGCCCCAATTTGGGAGTAAGAGGACCGACCAAGCTGCTTTTTCCATCTCCCGGTTCCTGAAATCAATTCAGTTTAGTGTACGAGAGTTTGGTCTGTCACTGTGAAGGCAGTCGAAGGTACCCGGCCTAAATTTTTTTCACAAAGGCAATCCCTGATATGGGACGTAACAGGGATTAAACTGATGAGAATAATACTACAGAAAATACCACTCATATCAGTGGAGGGAGCCAGCGTTTTTTTAACCATCTCCCCGTTCAAAAAATCTATTTAATAAATGGCCCCCAGATTGGGGAGTCGGGGACGTTAGAGGGATTAAACTGATGAGAATAGTACTACAGAAAATACCACTCATATCGGGTGTGACAGTAAATTGCACGGCGCAGACGCAGTGACCGTGGTTTAAAACAGAGTGGAGGGAGCCAGCGTTTTTTAACCATCTCCCCGTTCGAAAAATCTATTCAATAAATGGCCCCCAGATTGGGGACGTTAGAGGGATTAAACTGATGAGAATAGTACTACAGAAAATACCACTCATATCGGGTGTGACAGTAAATTGCACGGCGCAGACGCAGTGACCGTGGTTTAAAACAGAGTGGAGGGAGCCAGCGTTTTTTAACCATCTCCCGTTCGAAAAATCTATTCAATAAATGGCCCCCAGATTGGGGACGTTAGAGGGATTAAACTGATGAGAATAGTACTACAGAAAATACCACTCATATCGGGTGTGACAGTAAATTGCACGGCGCAGACGCAGTGACCGTGGTTTAAAACAGAGTGGAGGGAGCCAGCGTTTTTTAACCATCTCCCCGTTCAAAAATCTATTCAATAAATGGCCCCCAGATTGGGGACGTTAGAGGGATTAAACTGATGAGAATAGTACTACAGAAAATACCACTCATATCGGGTGTGACAGTAAATTGCACGGCGCAGACGCAGTGACCGTGGTTTAAAACAGAGTGGAGGGAGCCAGCGTTTTTTAACCATCTCCCCGTTCGAAAAATCTATTCAATAAATGGCACCCAGATTGGGGACGTTAGAGGGATTAAACTGATGAGAATAGTACTACCGAAAATACAACTCATATCGGGTGTGACAGTAAATTGCACGGCGCAGACGCAGTGACCGTGGTTTAAAACAGAGTGGAGGGAGCCAGCGTTTTTTAACCATCTCCCCGTTCGAAAAATCTATTCAATAAATGGCCCCCAGATTGGGGACGTTAGAGGGATTAAACTGATGAGAATAGTACTACAGAAAATACCACTCATATCGGGTGTGACAGTAAATTGCACGGCGCAGACGCAGTGACCGTGGTTTAAAACAGAGTGGAGGGAGCCAGCGTTTTTTAACCATCTCCCGTTCGAAAAATCTATTCAATAAATGGCCCCAGATTGGGGACGTTAGAGGGATTAAACTGATGAGAATAGTACTACAGAAAATACCACTCATATCGGGTGTGACAGTAAATTGCACGGCGCAGACGCAGTCACCGTGGTTTAAAACAGAGTGGAGGGAGCCAGCGTTTTTTAACCATCTCACCGTTCGAAAAATCAATTCAATTCATCTTTTGGGGACCCTTGGTGTTGTACGTGGCTGGGTGGAGGAAGAAACCTTCAATGACATCACCGGACGTGGCTAGCTTGGTATCCAACCTTGTGCAAATGGGGAGTTTGCGGTTGTGCAAATGAACTGTTTGCGGTGCATTAAAAGGGAGTTTGGTCTGTCAATGTCAGTGAAGCGGGCGTAACCCTTACACTACCTGATCGATACAACATCATACCTGATCGTATACACACACTGGATGTTTTAAAGCACGTTATTCCAAACAATTTAGGAATGTTAGTTGATTTATGCCCTTTATGGATTAAAACCCGACTCTGCGTCCACTACGTAATTTTCCATGGGAGTTTTGCCATAGATCCCCTCCGGCATGCCACAGTCCAGGTGTTAGACCCTTGAAACAACTTTCTCATCACTATTGTGGCCAGAAAGAGTCCCTGTGGGTTTTAAAATTCGCCTGCCAATTGAAGTCTATGGCGGTTCGCCCGGCTCGCCTGCTCGCGAACATTTGCAGAAGTTCGCGTCGCTGTTCGCGAACTGAAAATTTTATGTTCGCGACATCACTAATAATAAATAGGTGTGAGTGAATCACGCTCGGATCCAAGATCCAAAGTCGGTTCATTCCTCAACTTCATTTTAATGCTGTATGGAGACCCGTCTCTGTACAGCATTAAAATGTATGCGCTACGCAGATGCTAAATTTGCGAGACTTCAGTGAAGAACTTTGGGCTTCAATTGTACAACTTTAAAAACATTTTCAAACAGCAATCCAAAGTCGGCTTTGGTATCGGCTGGCACCTCGGTACCAAAGCAGACTTCGGATGCCGTGATCACTGCTATATATTTTGCAGCCCATCTCGTAGAATGCCTTCAAAGATTTTAGAAACCAGATTTACACAGATTCCCCTTTTACCTTTATTAAATATGGGCGCAACATCATCTGTCCTACAGTCCTGTGGTACAGACCCTGTTACAAAAGAGTCTAAGAAGATGAGGAACAATGGTCTATCAATTACCAAGCTCAATTCCCTCGATACCCATGGATGAATGCCATTTTGGCCAGGGCCTTTAGCAATATTTTATTTGTGTTAAGATAGTAATACTAGGTGGAGATGGTTCTGAAGAACCTTGATTACTTTGCCCTGAGTGATTTGTGGTCCTGGTAAACCCAGATGAAACGTTTAGATTAATTCTTCTAAACGATTCAATATTGCTGAACACTTTTTGTATTTCAAACATAACTAACGGCAAAAAATAAATAAATTGTAGTTATAGTAAGTAATTATTTTGTGATCTTACATAATAGGTGCCCGAGAATAGAAATATAATCCATCCAGTGGCTTTTTAAAGGTTTTATCTTTCTTAATAACAAAAGTCAGTGGCTCACCCTAACTATCCAAAATAGACCAGGTGCTCACCCCTGGATCCACCCAAGTCCAATATAGAGAAAAATATTAAGAAAGATTGAGGGCACTCAATTATCTGGATATCTGGACAACAATATGGTGCAATAAATTGTGTTTATATTGCACCATATTGTTGTCCAGATATCCCGGATAATTGAGTGCCCCTCAATAATCTTTTCTTCAATTTTTATCTTTCTTAATAAGTCTCCACTTATGCTGTAGTGCACAGTAAAGTTTTATTTTTTACTGGCATTTAGGCTTAAAAAATAGTTATGACAGTAAGACCACTCTATTATCTGGTGAATGACTTTGGAAATAAATGCATAGGGATAAGAGGTGAGTTTTAGAAATAGAGTTGTCATACATCCATTACGGTGTCATTGCCATGACTGACATGTTCCTCACTGGTAGGTTTTATAAATTATAGCTGTTCCTCTATTACTAAGATAAATGTCATGCTTTATGGCTTGGACATTGCAGTGACAGTCGAGCAGAGAGAGTAGATGGACGGTGGGGATATGATTACTTATGCCAATCTATATGGAGTTTTTACGGAACTACAGACTTTGAACCAAAATAGTATGCATTTGTACTCTCTGTGCACTGGTCATTGCTCAGCCAATTGAGTGAAATTATTATTTAGACACAATGTGCAATGAAAGTAGAGTGTCCTAGAGAAAGTAAAATAGTTTTTCACACAGAAAAAGAAGGTTTTGTATCATTTTACTATTACTGTAGATAATTACTTACAGGTCGCCTGAGGGCACGGATTTTGTCCCGTGCATCCTCAGTCCTACAGACAGATGTAGGTAATAATGTAATTATTTTGCTTTACCTTGGGGTTCTGATCAATGAACATATTATTATTGTTTCAAAACATATTAAACTGTGTAAGGCTTTTTCACACTTATGTTTTTGCCTGATCCGGCGGGGTTCAGCAAAAACACTTCCATTATTGATAATACAACTAGCTGCATCCGTTTTGAACAGCTCTATTTTTATCATGTTTAAAATATTGTGTCTGAGAAAACGGATCCGACACCATTGACTTGCGTTGTGTGTCATGCTGGATCTGTTTTGCTCTGCATCCCATGCCAGACAATTTGCTGAAGTTTTCTGTCTGGTATGGGAATGCAACCAAATGGAACAGAATGCATTTTAGTGCATTCCATTCTGTTCGATTTTGTCCCCATTGACAATGAATGGGGACAAAACGGAAACGTTTTTCTCCGGTTTTAAGATCCTCTGCTGGATCTCAATCGGCGCAGACGCAGTGACCGTGGTTTAAAACAGAGTGGAGGGAGCCAGCGTTTTTAACCATCTCCCGTTCGAAAAATCTATTCAATAAATGGCCCCCAGATTGGGGACGTTAGAGGGATTAAACTGATGAGAATAGTACAACAGAAAATACCACTCATATCGGGTGTGACAGTAAATTGCACGGCGCAGACGCAGTCACCGTGGTTTAAAACAGAGTGGAGGGAGCCAGCGTTTTTAACCATCTCACCGTTCGAAAAATCAATTCAATTCATCTTTTGGGGACCCTTGGTGTTGTACGTGGCTGGGTGGAGGAAGAAACCTTCAATGACATCACCGGGACATGGCTAGCTTGGTATCCAACCTTGTGCAAATGGGGAGTTTGCGGTTGTGCAAATGAACTGTTTGCGGTGCATTAAAAGGGGAGTTTGGTCTGTCAATGTCAGTGAAGCAGGCGTAACCCTTACACTACCTGATCGATACAACATCATACCTGATCGTATACACACACTGGATGTTTTAAAGCACATTATTCTAAACAATTTAGGAATGTTAGTTGATTTATGCCCTTTATGGATTAAAACCCGACTCTGCGTCCACTACGTAATTTTCCATGGGAGTTTTGCCATAGATCCCCCTCCGGCATGCCACAGTCCAGGTGTTAGACCCCTTGAAACAACTTTCTCATCACTATTGTGGCCAGAAAGAGTCCCTGTGGGTTTTAAAATTCGCCTGCCAATTGAAGTCTATGGCGGTTCGCCCGGTTCGCCCGTTCGCGAACATTTGCGGAAGTTCGCGTTCGCTGTTCGCGAACTGAAAATTTTATGTTCGCGACATCACTAATAATAAATAGGTGTGAGTGAATCACGCTTCGGATCCAAGATCCAAAGTCGGTTCATTCCCCAACTTCATTTTAATGCTGTATGGAGACCCGTCTCTGTACAGCATTAAAATGTATGCGCTACGCAGATGCTAAATTTGCGAGACTTCAGTGAAGAACTTTGGGCTTCAATTGTACAACTTTAAAAACATTTTCAAACAGCAATCCAAAGTCGGCTTTGGTATCGGCTGGCACCTCGGTACCAAAGCAGACTTCGGATGCCGTGATCACTGCTATATATTTTGCAGCCCATCTCGTAGAATGCCTTCAAAGATTTTAGAAACCAGATTTACACAGATTCCCCTTTTTACCTTTATTAAATATGGGAGCAACATCATCTGTCCTACAGTCCTGTGGTACAGACCCTGTTACAAAAGAGTCTAAGAAGATGAGGAACAATGGTCTATCAATTACCAAGCTCAATTCCCTCGATACCCATGGATGAATGCCATTTTGGCCAGGGCCTTTAGCAATATTTTATTTGTGTTAAGATAGTAATACTAGGTGGAGATGGTTCTGAAGAACCTTGATTACTTTGCCCTGAGTGATTTGTGGTCCTGGTAAACCCAGATGAAACGTTTAGATTAATTCTTCTAAACGATTCAATATTGCTGAACACTTTTTGTATTTCAAACATAACTAACTGCAAAAAAAATAAATAAATTGTAGTTATAGTAAGTAATTATTTTGTGATCTTACATAATAGGTGCCCGAGAATAGAAATATAATCCATCCAGTGGCTTTTTTAAAGGTTTTATCTTTCTTAATAACAAAAGTCAGTGGCTCACCCTAACTATCCAAAATAGACCAGGTGCTCACCCCTGGATCCACCCAAATCCAATATAGAGAAAAATATTAAGAAAAGATTGAGGGGCACTCAATTATTCGGGATATCTGGACAACAATATGGTGCAATAAATTGTGTTTATATTGCACCATATTGTTGTCCAGATATCCCGGATAATTGAGTGCCCCTCAATAATCTTTTCTTCAATTTTTATCTTTCTTAATAAGTCTCCACTTATGCTGTAGTGCACAGTAAAGTTTTATTTTTTACTGGCATTTAGGCTTAAAAAATAGTTATGACAGTAAGACCACTCTATTATCTGGTGAATGACTTTGGAAATAAATGCATAGGGATAAGAGGTGAGTTTTAGAAATAGAGTTGTCATACATCCATTACGGTGTCATTGCCATGACTGACATGTTCCTCACTGGTAGGTTTTATAAATTATAGCTGTTCCTCTATTACTAAGATAAATGTCATGCTTTATGGCTTGGACATTGCAGTGACAGTCGAGCAGAGAGAGTAGATGGACGGTGGGGATATGATTACTTATGCCAATCTATATGGAGTTTTTACGGAACTACAGACTTTGAACCAAAATAGTATGCATTTGTACTCTCTGTGCACTGGTCATTGCTCAGCCAATTGAGTGAAATTATTATTTAGACACAATGTGCAATGAAAGTAGAGTGTCCTAGAGAAAGTAAAATAGTTTTTCACACAGAAAAGAAGGTTTTGTATCATTTTACTATTACTGTAGATAATTACTTACAGGTCGTCTGAGGGCACGGATTTTGTCCCGTGCATCCTCAGTCCTACAGACAGATGTAGGTAATAATGTAATTATTTTGCTTTACCTTGGGGTTCTGATCAATGAACATATTATTATTGTTTCAAAACATATTAAACTGTGTAAGGCTTTTTTCACACTTATGTTTTTGCCTGATCCGGCAGGGTTCAGCAAAAACACTTCCATTATTGATAATACAACTAGCTGCATCCGTTTTGAACAGCTCTATTTTTATCATGTTTAAAATATTGTGTCTGAGAAAACGGATCCGACACCATTGACTTGCGTTGTGTGTCATGCTGGATCTGTTTTGCTCTGCATCCCATGCCAGACAATTTGCTGAAGTTTTCTGTCTGGTATGGGAATGCAACCAAATGGAACAGAATGCATTTTAGTGCATTCCATTCTGTTCGATTTTGTCCCCATTGACAATGAATGGGGACAAAACGGAAACGTTTTTCTCCGGTTTTAAGATCCTCTGCTGGATCTCAATACCCGAAAAATTAAACGCAAGTGTGAAAGTACCCTAACTTTTGCCGTTCCTCTGTTAATCCTCCTGAAATGTATTAATAAATTGACCACTGGATGTTATCATTTCTCTTGCCTATGAGGTTTGCCCAACATACTCTGAAATTGTATATAATTGTATTGTATATATTGTATATAATTGTGTGTCAACTTTGACAGTATCAGACTGTGTAATAACACACTTATTGACAGCGTGAAAATGACTGATGGACAATACAACAAAGAGGTCTAACAAAAGGTGCACTTGAATTTTTGTTGTGTGGGCAATGCACAGTATGTATTTACTAAAACAGACACGTCAGGGAAGTTGATCTGTCTTCTTTTAATATGGCTATACTTCTTCTGATGTGTTAAAATGGTTATGAAAAAACTGAGAGAGCATTTGTTTGCAGGATCAACCCTTTTAACCAAGTTATAGTACCTGGAAGAGTTGATCCTGCTGATTAAAAGCACACATTTATCATTCCTATTAACTTACAATGTATATTCAAATGAGAGCTTAGGTGTACCGATGGGCATCCTCTTGTTGTACCTTAGCACCTCTGCTGTGCAGTGATATCCACTCTTAACCCATTCAGGACACATGACGTACCGGTACGGCATGTTTCCCGAATCCTTAAGGACATATGACGTCCCAGAACGTTATGAGTATTTCCGATCCCTGCTGCTCAGTCGACAGTGATCGGAACAAGGTACCTGCTGAAATCATTCAGCAGGTACCTTGTTACAATGCCCAGGGGGGTCCTGTGACCAAAAAGTGTAATAGCAAGTGATCAAAAAGTCATATGACCCCCCAAATAGTGCCAATCTAACCATCACCTCATCCCACAAAAATTATACCCAACCTGAGACAATCGCCTAAAAACTGAAAAAAATATGGCTCTCAGACTATGGAGACACTAAAACATGTTTCAAAAAGGATATTATTGTGTTAAACCTAAATAAATAAAAAAGGCATACATAATAGGTATTGCCGCGTCCATAAGGACCTGCTCTATAAAAATACAACTGCCCCTCAGGAATACCTAACCCCTCAGATGAACTCCGTAAACATAAAAAATAAAAACGTCGTCAAAAGAGCCTTTTTTTTTGCAAATTTTCCATTTTAATCCATTTTTCCAGTAACAAAGCAAGGGTTAACAGCCAAACAAAACTTAATATTTATTGCCCTCATTAACTAGTTTGCAGAAACACCCCATATGTGGTCATAAGCTGCTATATGGACAAACGGCAGGGCGTAGAAGGAAGGGAATGCCATATGGTTTTTGGAAGGCAGATTTTGCTGGACTGGTTTTTTGACAATATGTCCCATTTGAAGCCCTCTGATGCACCCCTAGAGTAGAAACTCCATAAAAGTGACTGCCATACAGCAGTTTACGACCACATATGAGGTGATTCTGCAAACTAAAGAATCGGGGCAATAAATATTGCGTTTTGTTTGGCTGTTAAACCTTGCTTTGTTCCTGGAAAAAATGTATTAAAATGGAAAATTTTCCAAAAAATCTAAAGGGTTAATGGTGTTTGCAAAATCAGTTTTGAAAACCTTGAGGGGTGTAGTTTCTAGAATGGGGTCATTTTAGGTGGTTTCTATTATGTAAGCCTCACAAAGTGACTTCAGACCTGAACTGGTCCCTAAAAAGTTGGTTTTTGAAAATTTCTGAAAAATTTCAAGATTTGTTCTAAACTTCTAAGCCTTGTAACATCCCCAAAAAATGAAATGGCATTCCAAAAATGATCGATACATGACGTAGACATATGTGGAATGTAAATCAATAACTTTTTTGGGCGGTATAATATGTATTATAGAAGTAGAGAAATTGAAACTTGGAAAATTGATAATTTTTCCAAATTTTTGGTAAATTTGGTATTTCTTTATAATTAAAAATGAAATTTTTCGACTTCATTTTACCACTGTCATGAAGTACAATATGTGACGAAAAAACATTCTCAGAATGGCCTGGATAAGAAAAAGCATTTTAAAGTTATCACCACATAAAGTGACACTAGTCAGATTTTGAAAAAATGGCCTGGTCCTTAAGGTGAAATAGTGCCCTGTCCTTAAGGGGTTATTTCCTTGATAGACAAGACTAGGCATCTTGTCGCCTGGTCCAGTAATTGTGCACCCGTGCCATACATTCTCCTGTCTGTGCATATGCAGTAGTCATCTGAACTGTGGGGAAGCAGAAGCCAATAGGCAAAATTACAAAGGTATGCTTTTAATCAAGAGGATAAACCCTAATAAGCAGTTTGTCCTCTTTAACAGGGTTGACACTGCTGATAGTTGCTTTAAATATTGATCCAACTTCCGGCACCACCACCAAACAGCTCTTTACAGGAGCCAGCACTGCAGTCTCTTCATAGTATATTAATCTCAGGGTCATACATTGTATAGTGAATCCATTTAGCGGCACACAGGCTGCAGCTCTTGCCCAAGTGCCGCAGCCCCTTCCAACAGCTGAACGGCTGAAGTGCAGGGAGTTGGACCCCCAATCAGATACTGACAGTGGCATACATAGAGAAGTAAGGGCCCCATAGCAAGGATCAAACTGGGCCTCCCACACAGAACAGAAGGGTTTATGCCTAAGGCCTAATTCACACATCCGCAAAATGGATCCGCATCCCATCCGCAATTTTGCGGAAGGGTTGCAAACCCATTAATTTCATAGGGGCAGGAATGGATGTGGACAGCACACTATGTGATGTCCGCATCCGTGTTTCCGCATCCGTGTTTCCGCATCCGTGTTTCCGCAAAAAAATAGAATATGTCCTATTCTTGTCCGCAATTGCGGACAAGAAAAGGCATTCTCTATATAGTGCCAGCAATGTGCGGTCCACAAAATGCGGAATGCACATTGCAGCCGTCCGTGTTTTGCGGATCCGTGTTTCCGTGTTTTGCGGATCCGTGTTTCCATGTTTCCGCAAAACACACTACGGACGTGTGAATAAGGCCTAAACCCTTTTCAATTACCCTTGAGCCATTTTTTCACTGGCTCACTTGGTAAAAGTTGTTTCTGAGGGTAGAGTCCTGTAGTAGAAGAGGAGATGATCACAACTAAGACTGGGCCCCCTCTTGCCCTTGGCCCCATAGCACTTGCATGGTCTGCAACTATGATAGTTACGCCCCTGGATACATGTGAAATCCATTTTAATCACTAATATTTCACTTACTATTCAACATTTTTAAATCTGTAACTATGACTCATAATGTGTTTTCTGTACTATAGTCTGTCTATACTCTATATACAATACTGTCTATTGTAAAATGTGCTTCAAAACCAGTTGCATATTTGGCTATATAGACTATTATACGTATGTAGACCCTTAGTTAAAGTCACAGTGATCTTTGGATCTCGATACGACTCATTTTAAGTTTTACCAGAGCTTTTGCTAGGCATTTCCTCAACTGGGACAAAGATACAATTGAGTGAAAAAACACACTTAAATGTACCAAAATTTGGCTTTCTCAATGAAACTAACAAGATATATACCACTACAGCGCACATTTCTACTACAGTTATGTTGCAAACATATTTAGGACTGCTATATTATATAAGCACACATAGATACACCCAGACATATTACAGAAAAAGGACAACATAGTTATAAATGACACATTGGAGGTGGGGTCCTTGTTACAGATTCTGCATTGGTGCTTACAGTAGGTACACCTCTGAGTTTGCCTTTAAACAACACATTCAGGTCTTCAACATCTGCACATAAATGTATAGATTAAACCATATCTATCAAAACATAGCAACTGTGGCAAATTGAAATAAACTGGGAATAGAGATAAGTAGATCAAGTCACAGAAAATAATGCACTATAGCAATAGATGCAAACATAACATGTGGACTAAGCCCTCACTCTAATGATAAAATCTGAGACTCTTACCAACGCATTTTGATCAAAACACATCTGTGCCAACAATTATTATCATATCGTGCAGGATGCTTTATATCTATTTTCCGTGATTTGTTTAACATGTCTTGAAGGAGTGGCACCTTCATGTGTGAATGCGCTCCTATCCTGGGAGTAGCATTCATGTGCACTTTTGCCCCACCTATCTAATAGGCGACCTTGATTAGGTGGTACATGCAGTACAGCTGTGTGTGTTCCTCCTCTCATTGGCTGCTGTTGCACACAGAGGTAACTAGGAGCAACACACTATATGTGCAGGGTCTGCGCTCCTTAATAGAAATGCATAACGGCATAGGGAGGTTTAGCGTAGGACCTGCCTGAACTGAGACCACCTTGGTGCTGGGTAGGTAGGCACAGATGTGTTTTTAACAAAATATGTTGGCTGAGAGTCTCAGATTTTATGAATAGAGTGAGGGCTTAGTCCATATTTTATGTTTGCATCGATTAATATAGTGCATTATTTATGTAACTTTATAAATGTAGCCATGTACATCCGCAACAATTATTATCATATCATGCAGGATGCTTTATATCTATTTTCCGTGAATAGAGATAAGTAAATCAAATCTAAACCATTCAAATTTGTTATGAATTTTCCCAAAACTTCAGTTTCCATCTGTAGTTTGGGGAGTTTTTCCCACTTGATTCAATCTAAATGGCATCCAACATTTTACATGTTAGAACATAGGGAAAATGAAGAAGGAAGGATAAGATAATATGCCACTTTCCCATAATGCCTTGCAGTCAGTCCGAGCCAATTATGACAAACTATAGCTGTTATGTCAGTGGACATGTCATGGGAACTGTAACGGTGGTATCCAGGTATGCTCCCCTACTCACTACTGTGGTCTAGGGCTCTCTGTTCGAGTGAGCTTTGGAAGAATATCAAATCTGTTGGATGTTGGAGAAAAAAAGCCTTAAAGCGCAGAATACAGCAGTTTAGCATCAGAGATGTTATTTAACAGTGAAGAGAAGACAATAACTAGTTAAATTGTATAATTCATTTTGCAGAGATATGCTTTACAGACAGGACAGGAGTCAGTGTATCATTGTGCAACTTAGGTTGTCTCAGGCAGGCTGGTAGAAAGAGAGCTGCAGCATTTAAAGATACAGAACTCAATCTATTATTAATGTGAATCATCCAACATCCCAAACTTCATCACATTATTTACAGACAGCTTCCCTGAGGAAGCCTGACTATCAGCCATTTTAATGGCTGCAGCTTCATAGCAATATGTATCACAAGTACTGTGGACTCAACTGACTATATTTTAAGCATCACTGTCAAAGTTTATTTAGAAAAATCATTATTTTATCAGAGTGTGTCCATATCCTCATGGTTTTTTTTTGCGCAGTGTAGAGGGCTTTGTCCATAAGACCATTTTTTGTTAAAACATTATTCTATGTAATAAAAAATGTATCATTTCCTATCTCCTGCTTTGTCCATTATGTTCCATACTGTACTGCTGCTGCTGTGAACCCTACCATGCAAGTGGGAAGCTCTGCCATGAGCAATCCATGTGGATGCAGGATGTCCTGCATTTATCCCTCATATTACTACTAGAGGTAACCAACTCTTGTATACATTGGCTCCCCATCATCACACCAAAATTTGGGGCAGTGTGTCGCTTCACAGCAAAGGCAGAATTGAAGCTGTCAATATGAGGCCTCCATACCCGAACCCGACTGTCGTTGGATCCCAAAGAAACCTGGATTTGACATTAAAGATGATATAATTGCAGCCTGCAGCAGTCCAAGTTTCTTGTTTATACCACTGTAAATAAAGGTGACCATGGCTGTCTGAAAGTGCCACCTCTGTCTAGATGGTGGACAACAAAACTGTGGAAGCTGTTTGTGCTTATTGCCAGATCAAATTATTCTCTCTGCTGATGGTCTGTCTTGGCCATCAAGAACCTGTTCACCAAGTATGCCTACCCTTACATTGTAGAAGCATGTCTAACAGTCAACAATCTCTCACCACAGGGTACAATACCCAAAAGTAGCCTCTGAGTCTTTTTACGTAAAAGTTCAATGGACTGTGCAACTATTGACAAATCAGCACCTTTCTGTTAAATAGTGTACTTTGTGTGTCAAGTGGGGGTGGCTCCTAGGCCCCTTTCACACGAGTGAGAATTCCACGCGGGTGCCATGGGTGATGTGAACGCATTGCGCCTGCACAGAATCCGGACCCATTGATTTCAATAGGTCTGTGTACATGAGCGGTGATTGTCACGCATCACTTTTGCGTTGCATTAAAATCTCAGCATGTTCTACATTCTGCAATTTTCATGAAGAAGTCATAGAAGTGAATAGGGATGCGTGAAAATCACATTGCATCCGCAAGCAAGTGTGGATGCGATGCAATTTTCACGGATGATTGCTAAGGGATGTTGTTTGTATACATTCAGTTGTTTGTACACTTCAGTTTTTTATGACGCGTGTGCCAAACGCAGTAAATCGCATTGCACCCGCGCAATAAAAACTGAACAATTAAACGCGATCACAAACAAAACTGAATGACTTGCGAAATCTCACCGTTTTCACAGAATGCATCCGCAATGCATCCGGACATAATCTGGACACGCTCGTCTGAAAGGGGCCTTAGTATGTGTGATTGTCCATGCTGGTGCCCCCACCTGCCTTTGATCCTAACTGCACCCATGACATATGCCCAGCAACCCCCTCCCCAGCTTCACCCATGGATGTCACATGAACTCTGGTATTTTCCCAGTTTTTTGTACAGCTGACATCAGGATTTAAATGTCTTTCATTGATGGAGAATTTTCGATTTTTGTATATTTTCATAAAAAAATGTTAAAAAGAAAAGGAAAAAATCTGACACCAACCATGAACTGCATAGTGAATCCTAATCCAACAGCTACTTCTCATATTACACTTTGTATTTGAAATTCACTTTTGTATTTAAACAGTGTAACTTTGTAATTATTTGATAATAGAAAACGTATTTTTTCCTTACATGTTAATTGCCCCAGTATACACTCTTTATCAGCTTATAACATATAAAATATATTTTACTCAGTATGTTTATTAGTTTAAAGACAATTACTCATGTATTTCTGCATTATTTAGGCTGTAATTTATGAATTAATTTTACATATGACATTTTTATTACACATTGTAAAGAAAAATACGGAGAATTGTAAAAATGATCACTGAATATTTTATATAGAAAATATATCTTATACCCAATAAATATAAAGGAATGTGAGATAGACTATCTTCCCCAGATCAGCTACCAGATTTTGTCTTAATGTTGTTAAGTGGCTTTAGAAAACTACGAAACTACAAAAATGTATTTTTTAATTTTTCAAATTCTTTTCATCAGATAACTTTTTTAAAGGGGTTGTGTAAAATTTTTACATTGGTGGGCTATACTTAGAATAGGCCATCGGTACATGATCAATGGGGTTCCAACTCCTGACACCCCCATGATCAGCTGTTTAAAGAGGCTGCAGTGCGTCGTGGGTGGCCTAGATGCAGCTTAGTCCCAATCAAGTAGGGAATCCTGTGAATAGGACATCAATATCACTATCAACACCCGAACTACTCCTTTAAATCAATATTAATATGAAAAAAAGATTTTTAGGAAAGTGTCAAGAATAATGTGATTGCCACCAAAACATCCCTATTTAGATAACTGGAACTGATTTTAAGTCTTAGAAATTTCCAGCAAATTTGCCACGCATGAAGCTACCTTTATCAATAACATTGTCTAATTTATGCTTCCGGACAGTAGGTACTGTATCAGATACCGGTGGTCTATCTATATACATAAAAAAGTGCAGGAAAAGCACTGAGGCATAAATCATTAATACGCAAATTCAGAGCTGAATCATCATGGAATTCCAGTCTTTATATAATAAGACTGCATGCACAAAATATGGATACTGGCCTTGTGTGTCCTATACTTTACCGTCCAGCATGTCCCGCCCCCAATGTAAATATGTCTATTCTTGCCTTCAAAACAGACATTAAATGGGGCATGTTTCTTTTTCTTTTTTTTTTCGGAGGAGAGGACATACGGCTGCATGAATGCAGGCAGCCCATGAAAGACTGAAAATCTACCCATGTGCATGGGCTTGGAAAAACCTTTAGGCTACGTTCACACGACGACATTTGTTGCACAACAATAAGTCGCACGACAAATACCGCACAACTTCACTGCAACATTTGTCGCGCGACATTTGGTCGCACTATTGATGCGTGACAATTTTTATAATGGGAGTCTTTGGTGTCGCATTTCGACATGCGACATGCTGCGACTGCGACGCGACAGTCGCAGAAAAACCCATCTTGAATGGATTTTTTGCGACTGTCTCGTCGCAGTCGCAGCATGTTGCATGTCGCAATGCGACACCATAGACTCCCATTATAAAAATTGTAGCGCGACAAAAGTGCGACTTTTTGTCGCGCGACAAATGTCGCAGTGTGAACGTAGCCTTAAAGCTTTGCTCATTTTGTGCCTCTCTTTGCCTTGATCGTGCTGGCTACTTCTTCTTCACTCTCAGGTCCAACTCATGCCAAACCTCTATTGAATTTAGGCTAGATGACTGTAGAGGCCAGATTATCCTGTGGAATAGCTATTGCAGTTAGAGTTTTTTTAAGTTTTTTTATTATCATGGTCAGACAGACACATAGGACATCTCTCGCTAGGGTTTATTTCTTCTGGGTTGATTCACATATAACCTTATAGACCGGATATGTCCTAAGTGTGCCATCAACAACAAAGCATATGTTCGGTATAAATAAAGAATATAGTTTCGATCCCATTGTTCATGTAGCGTCAATGAACCTCCATCCAATGCTTTATATCATTGTTCTTTTAAGAATAAAATAACAATGTGACGATTGCACAACTCAGATGAAATAGCATTTCTCTACACTCATGATACAATACTGTTTCCTCAACCCTAAAAAAATTTCAAAGCATATCTATACCATCCCACCTCCTCCCTTATTCTTTACCTAGTAAATTACAGAATATCCAGCCTGAGACAAATTTGCAAAACAATGCCTACATATAGTAAAGTAATGCTTGGGTATAGGTAAGATTTGGGTAATATAAAATCCATTATTGCAGAAAGTGTAACCACACACTGATACTATTGGATAATGAAGAAGCAATGCACACTCACCTTTTCACCTTATTTATCTTTCGCCCTACAAAAACATCAAGCATTTTCTTGTATTGTTTATGAATTTATTTTTCATTGACATTATCTGTTATTTTCATCCAGTAGGCATTTTGCTACAAATATTTGCTAGCACCTCATGATAAATGAGGCTTTCCTAAATTCATTAATCAGCAGAACTACTGTTGATCTACTTGTCAGAAGTGCAATTAAAGCTTTGTTTTGGACTTTTGCATACGCTAACAAATACAGATATATTTTATTAAATATGTAGACTGAGCTTTCCTGTATTTCAGTTTACAAGCACATGGCCAAATTTGTTTACTGGACTTAAAGGCACTTTTTTTTTTAAATCAAGATATTTGCATATATCAAGTTTTATTTAAAAAAAGCAAAAAAAAATTGGATTTCTGAATTGTTTTGTATTTATGTAAACTGTCAGGGTCTTGAATATCTGCTGTTTGAACACTGTTAAAATGGCAGAGAGGACTATATTGTTGAAATTTGGTCAAGGAGGTGGTGGTAGCTCATAGAGCACTGTACCTCCAGTTTGGAGGAGATGGTAAAGTCCTGCACTGCAGCTATATTTGTCTTTGAAGTAGGGATGAACAGACCCATGGATGTTCTGGTTCGCCGGGTTCGGACAAAGTTCAGGTCAAAGATCAGGTTCGGGACCCGAACTCGAACCCAACCCGAACCCCATTGAAGTCAATGGGGACCCGAACTTTTGTGCAGTACAATGGCTGTAAAATAGTCATAGTAAGGGCTAGAGGACTGCAAAAAAGAAGCAAAGTGGGGTTAAAAACAGGACAATTGCCCTGCAAACAAATGTGGATAGGGAAATGACTTAAAATAACATAGAATAGAAAAAAAAAATATTATAATCTTGAACTAGGAGGCGGAGGTTAAAGTGGAGTCAGATGTTGAGTAGGCGGTAGACGTGGTGGTGTAGGTGGAAGCTGCGGTGGAGGAGGAGGAGATAGCCAAGACTGTTTTTGTTTTTGTTTTTTGTTTTTCCTTTATTTATTTAATTATTTATTTATTTTTTATAAATTTGGGAAGAACCCAAAATATTAGAAATGGAAAAGAGAACGCAAAGAGAAAGTGCGCTGGAGTATAACATTGGCTGGGTGCGGCCAGTATACTTTTTAATTCAGCACAAGCTACGGACAAGTCCTATGAGATCCATGCCTGGTTCATTTTAATGAGCGTGAGCTTGTCAACGTTGGCTGTGAACAGGCGGCTGCGCATGTCTGTGATCACCTTCCCTGTCGTGCTAAAAACATGACAGAATTAAAGACAGCACATTGCCCTTGTAGCAGGGATCCAGCAGGGTGGCCACCCTGTAATCAGCACTAGTTAGAATGTTTGCAACTCAGTGGTCATTGCACAGGTACTGCAGCACGTAGTCGCTCATGTGTGACAGGCAACAACAAGCTGTCCTCTGTGGAAGATGTATCGTCTGTGTCCTCTGTATCACCCCAGCCACACTCCAGTGATGCCCATGAGCTGCTTTGGGTGCCACCCTGCTGTGAACACAGCTCCTTCTTCTCATCATCCTCCTCCTCCAGAAATGTGTCCTGGCTTAACAGTTGTGTACCTGGCCTCTGTTGGTGCAGGAACCCACCCTCTGAGCCACTTGTAAATGACTGGCCTGATAACCGTGCAAATGATCTCTTTTCCTCCTCCTCTTCCTCCTGTGCCACATCCTCTTCCATCATCGCCCAAAGCATTTTTTCAAGGAGACATAGAAGTGAGATAGTAATGCTGAGGACGTGGTCATTGGCAATAGCCATGTTGGTGGAGTATTCGAAACAGCACAACACGGCACACATATCCCGCATGGAGGCCCACTCATTGGTGGTGAAGTGGTGCTTTTCCGCAGAGCAACTCACCCATGCATGCTACAGCTGAAACTCCACTATCGCCTGCTGTTGCTCGCATAGTCTTTCCAGCATGTGCAAGGTGGAGTTCCACCTTGTGGGTACGTCGCATAAGAGGCAGTTAGTGGGAAGGCAGCGCAGACAGGTGAGCAGCAGCTGGGTGAGAATGCCAAAAGCGCGCACAGACGGGCTGCACTTTCTGTAGCAGCTCTGACATATCGGGGTCATTTTTCAGGAACCTCTGCACCACCAAATTTAGCACATGCGCCAGGCAAGTGATGTGTGTCAAACCGGCTAGGCCTAGAGCTGCTACCAGATTTTGCCCGTTATCGCACACCACCAGGCCAGGCTTGAGGCTCAGTGGCACAAACCACTCATCAGTCTGTTGTTCCATGCCCATCCCCCAATTAGATGAGTTTCAAAACAGCCTGCTGTCGTTTCCCCCTGGCTGTGCTGAAGTTGGTGGTGCAGGTGTTACGCTGACTGGATGAGGAGGCGGGAGAAGAGGAAGTGGAGTTGGAGGAGGAGGCAACAGGAGACAACGAGAAACATCCTGCAACCCTTGGTGGCAGAAGGACATACGCCAAACTGCTATCCGGCTCAGGCCCAGCCGCCACTGCATTTACCCAGTGTGCTGTTAGGGAGATAAAACATCCCTGCAAGTGCTTACTTGTCCACATATTGGTGGTTATGTGGATCTTGCCACAGATGGCGTTGCACAGTGCACACTTGATTTTGTCTGCCAATTAGTTGTTCAGGGCAGGGATGGCTCATCCGGAAAATCAGTGGCGGCTGGGAACCACATACTGTGGGACAGCCACCGCCATAGGGTTTTTAAAAGTCTCCATCTCCACTAGATGAAATGACAGCATTTCAAAGGCCAGGAATTTTGAAATGCTGGCATTCAGTCCAGAGATCGCTGGTGGGTAGGGGAATACTTCCTCTTTTCTCCAGTGTTTGGGGGATGGACAGCTGAACACTTCCATGGGACAGTGTGTAGATGCTTGGTGACGGTGGTGGTGTTGCTGCCACATCCTCTGTTTTCAGGGTGGAAGGTGCCACTGTCACCCCAAAGGGGGAGGAAGAGGCTGAGACTGCAGCAGAAGAGGGAGCAGGAGGAGCCTGAGATCTTTTGTGGTTTTTGACGTGTGTACTCCACTGTAGCTCGTGCTTTGCATTTAGATGCCTGATCATGCAGGTGGTGCCCAGGTTTAGAACATTTATGTCTCTCTTCAGGCTCTGATTGCACAGCCTGCAAACCACTCACCTCTTGTCGTCAGCAAATTGTCTGAAGAACTGCAACGCCAGGGAACTCCTTGGAACTGGCTTTGGTGTGCTCAGTCCCTGGGTGTGGTGGGCAGTAGCAGGCGTACTGACTAGGGGTTGGCCACTCTACTTTTGCACCCTGCTCCTTCTTTTGCTATGCGGCTGGTGCTGTGTTACCACCAACTCTTCTACTGAACTGCACATGTCACTCGCATGACCTTGATTCCATGTGGGGTCGAGGACCTCAAATTTCACATAATCTTCCACCCACATTTTAACTCTGCCCTCCTTGCCGGTCTGCACACTGCAGAAATCTGCAGCATTTGGCACCTGTGCTTCATCATCATCAGAGACGTGCTGCGGTGGTCCTCCCATGTCCCCATCTTGAAACATAAGTGGTTGGGCATCAGTGCACTCAATATCTTTCACTTCTGAGGCAGGGCTAGGTGCATGGCCCACGGAAACCCTGCCAGCAGAGTCATCAAAAAGCATAAGAGACAGCTGCTTGACTTAGGGCTCAGACTGTTTGGCTGATTTGCAAGGGGGTGAGGTGAAAGACAAATGCCCATGGGCTGCAGGTGCCAACTCTGCTCTTTCAGCAGGGAACTGGGTGGGAGACAATGTGAAGGAACTGGAGGCACTGTTAGCCACCCAATCTACTTGTTCTGGCCTAACCATTCGTACACCGGTATTCGGGCCTACAAAATACCGCTGACCGTTCTGTCACCTACGTGCACCTGAGGAAGGTGTTTATTTTGGGAATGAAGCTGGCAAATATTGACCCTGTCCCTCCAACAGAAGCTCCACCAACACCAGCAGCACCACAACCAGGGCTACGTCCCTTATTTGACGCTCTCCGAATTATTTGAGGTCACTCATTGAACTAACAGACAGTTTAACTATATTCATTTCCCTGTCACAGGAGCAATGCAGGTGTACCTCACACAAAAAATGGATATATGTCACCCACCAAACGAACAGATGGATTAACTATATTAATTTCCCTGTCACGGATGCAGTGCAAGTGTACCTCACACAAAAAATGGGTATATGTCACCCACCGAACTAACAGATGTATTAACTATATTAATTTCCCTGTCATGAATGCAGTGCAGGTGTACCTCCCACAAAAAATGGGTATATGTCACCCACTGATCTAACAGCCAGATTAATTATTATATTTCTGTGTCAGGGGTGCGAAGCTGGTGTATTGCAACCTCAAAAAAATCACTATAGGTCACCCACAGAATAAATAGCCAGATGAGATTCCTAAAACTCTCCCTCTCTTTAGCTGCCTGCTTCCTGTCCCTGCACTACTCAGAACTGATGGGAGGTGCTACATGTGATCCAGCTTGAATAGAGACTGGGTCACATGATGCACAGGCCAATCACAGCCATGCCATTACTAGTAGAGTTGAGCAAACTTGTATTTTAAGTTCGGCATCCAAATTTCGGGTTCGGGTTATCGAAGAATCCCGTTATGTATTCCGCTACCACGGACCGTAACAGCATTTGGAATCCATAAGGGGATTATTCAATGAACCCGAACCCTGGACAACACTAAGGACCTGGGGTGACGTCACCGTTATGTTGGCGAACATATGATGGCGAATATATGCGATGTTCGGTCCGCCCCCTATACATCATCATTGAGCAAACTTTGACCCTGTACCTCACAGTCAGCAGACACATTCCAGCCAATCAGCAGCATACCCTCCCTCCCAGACCCTCCCATCTCCTGGACAGCATCCATTTTAGATTCATTCGGGAGCTGCAGTATTAGTGAGAGGAGGGACAGTGTAGCTGCTGCTGATTTAATAGGGAAATCGATAGCTAGGCTAGTGTATTCAGTGTCCACTCCAGTCCTGAAAGACTCATCTGATCTCTGTTGTAAGGACAGCATCCTGATAGCACCCCGAAAAGCCCTTTTTAGGGCTGCTACATTAGTCAGCTTTTTTTTTTTCTCCATATATATATTTCAGTTGCCTGGCCTGCCTGTGTGTGAGGAGCTGCAGGCCCACAGACTGTAGGGTGCCCTCTGCCAGTGCCCACCACTCATATCGTGTGGCACAGAACTTTGCCTTAAAATAAGGCACTTGATCTGTACACTTTAATCTAATTTCAGTTGCCTGCCAGCCAGTGTGTGTGTATCAGGCCCACAGACTGTAGTGTGCCCTCTGCTAGTGCCCAACACTCATACCGGGTGGCACAGTACCTAGCACGCGTAGTATCACTTATCTAAAATCCATTCAATGCACATCCTGATAAGGGACGTAACAGGGATTAAACTGATAAGAATAGTACTACAGAAAATACCACTCATATCGGGTGTGACAGTAAATTGCACGGCGCAGACGCAGTGACCATGTATTAAAACCAAGGGGAGGGAGCCAGCGTTTTTTAACTATCTCCCCGTTCGAAAAATCAATTCAATTCACCTTTTGGGGACCCTTGGTGTTGTATGTGGCTGGGTGGAGGAAGAAACCTTCAATGACATCACCGGGACATGGCTAGCTTGGTACCCAACCTTGTGCAAATGGGGAGTTTGCGGTTGTGCAAATGGACTGTTTGCGGTTGTTTGCGGTGCATTAAAAGTGGAGTTTGGTCTGTCAATGTCTGTGAAGCGGACGTAACCCTTACACTACCTGATCGATACAACATCATACCTGATTGTATACACACACTGGATGTTTTAAAGCACGTTATTCCAAATAATTTAGGAATGTTAGGTGATTTATGCCCTTTATGGATTAGAACCCGACTCTGCGTCCACTACGTAATTTTCCATGTGAATTTTGCCATGGATCCCCCTCCAGCATGCCACAGTCCAGGTGTTAGTCCCCTTGAAACAACTTTTCCATCACTACTGTGGCCAGAAAGAGTCCCTGTGGGTTTTAAAATTCGCCTGCCTATTGAAGTCGATGGCGGTTCGCCCGGTTTGCCCGCTCGCGAACATTTGTGGAAGATCGCGTTCGCCGTTCGCGAACTGCAAATTTTATGTTCGCGACATCACTAGTCCTGTGTAGTTTCATTTTTAAGGGTACAGCCCCACAGTCAGGTGTACTGATGCTGAAAACAAAATCAGGAATTCAGTAAAAAACGAAGATACATAAATTCTATTATGGATGAGCCAACCAGTTTTGACAGAACCATGTTCAGACCGAACATTGCTGTTTTTTCGGACAGCAGACGAACCCGAATCTGGGTTCGTTTTGGAGAAATCCACTACACCTGACCATTGCTCCATTTTAGTGCACATGTCAGCAGGAAAAAGTAGGCATCATCCACTGCTGTCTGGTCTGTACAGCTGTTGCTGCGGCCTGCATCGTACAACTTATAACACTTTCCAACCATCATGTTTTTTTATGGCTGCTGCTATCGCCTGCATCATGGCGTCTTAAAAATATTAAAATAGACAAATCGCCAGAACCAGATGGCATACACCCCCGAATCCTAACAGAATTAAGTAATGTCATAGCCAGACCCTTATTTCTGACATTTAAGGACTCTATACTGACAGGGAGTGTTCCACAAGATTGGGCCATAGTAAATGTGGTGCCAATATTCAAAAAGGGTCCAAAAACAGAGCCCGGAAACTATAGGCTGGTAAGTTTAACATCCGTTGTGGGTAAACTGTTTGAAGGTTTTCTAAGAGATGCTATCTTAGAGCACCTCAATAAAAATAAGCAAATAATGTCATATCAGCATGACTTCATGAGGGATCGGTCATGTCAAACTAATTTAATCAGTTTCTATGAGGAGGTAAGTTCTTGACTTGACAGCGGCGAATCAATGGATGTCGTATATCTGGACTTCTCAAAAACATTTCACAGTGTACCGCAAAAAAGGTTAATATATAAAATGAAACTGGGACTGCTCGGACTGGGAGAAAATGTCTGCATGTGGGTAAGTAACTGGCTCAGTAATAGTAAACAGAGGGTGGTTATTAATGGTACACACTCAGATTTTGTCACTGTTACTAGTGGAGTACCTCATGGGTTAGTACTGGGCCCTATCCTCTTCAATATATTTATTAATGATGTAGAAGGCTTGCACAGTGCAATATCAATTTGAGCAGATTACACTAAACTGTGTAAGGTAATTGACACGGAAAAGGACAGTATACTGCTACAGATGGATCTGGATAGATTGGAGGCTTGGGCAGAGATGTGGCAGATGAGGTTTAACACTGACAATTTTAAGGTAATGCACATGGGAAGGAATAATGCAAGTCAACCGTACATACTAAATAGTAAAACACTGGGTAACACCGACATGGAAAAGGACCTGGGAATTTTAGTGAACAGCAAACTAAGCTGTAAAAAACAGTGTCAGGCAGCTGCTACCAATAAGATAATGGGTTGCATCAAAAGGGGCGTAGATGCCCGTGATGAGAACATAGATGGAATGAATAGTCCCACAGACTCAAAATAATGGCTCACAGGAGTAAAGCACTATTCAAATATTAACGTAACAGTGACAATGCTTACTCATCTACATTCACCTATATACCTAAGATGGGTAACATGCAACACATATTAAGGGATTATAATCCACTCTAGCGAAAAATTTCATTATTAAAATGCCTGAACATTCCTATCTGTATAAGGCCCCTTTTACACGGGCGAGTTTTCCGCGCGGGTGCAATGCGTGAGGAGGACGCATTGTACCCGCACTGAATCCGGACCCATTCATTTCTATGGGGCTGTGCACATGAGCAGTGATATTTACGCATCACTTCTGCGTTGCGTAAAAATCGCACCATGCTCTATATTGTGCGTTTTTCACGCAACACAGGCCCCATAGAAGTGAATGGGGCTGCGGGAAAATCGCAAGCATCCGCAAGCAAGTGCGGATGCAGTGCGATTTTCCCCCATGGTTGCTTAGCAACGGGACCCGATCTTTATTATTTTCCCTTATAACCATGTTATAAGGGGAAATAATAGCATTCTTAATAAAGAATGCATAGTAAAATGAAGTGGAAGGGGTTAAAAAAAATAAAAGTTAACTTATCTTAGCCACTTGAATGCGTAGTTGCGATCTGTCCTCTCTTTCCCAGCATCAGCTAAGATCTAAAGGACCTGTGATGACGTCACTGACGGTCCAATCACATGGTCCATCTTACCATTGCTATGGGCAACTAAGCCAGTTCTAATTTACACCAGTTTGATAAATGACCCTACATGAATTTAAATATCTGTGAGGTAGCTGTACACCCATAATGCCCAAAACCATCACTGATAGCAGGCTGCACAAAAATATTCTCCACCAAGACATACCTACTATAAAGTACCTTTATAATGACTTTCTCAATCATGCTTGTGGACTTGATATAATTCCGAGAGGCACCAAGTCTTTAAAATGTTGAACACGTGTTTGCATTTTACAATGAATATAGCTTATTTTGTTTTCAAAGTCAAAGGGACATTGTTCTCACCACAGTATATGTGAAAATTAAGAAGCAAAGCACTTTAATCAATTGCTGTAGTTTATGATGCATATAGCAAACCAAAGATAGAGTATCTCTATGCACATTCTCACACTTATTAAGGGATGATTCCCAGAGGACCTAAATGCAGCCATCATGGAATATATTCTTTCAACTGCAAACTTGTCTTCTGCAATGTTTACAATATACAATATTTATTCGTAAATGATAATTTAATAAATATATCTGCACATTTTTCTTGCATACGATGAGCAGATATTTCACTGTAAAACAAGAAATCCTTTGGGTGGTATGAATACAGCCAGGTTATAAAGAAATCAGACTCTTGTCATTGAAAAACTGTTGGATACATGCCAGACATATTGAGTGGAAAGTGAAAAAAGCTGAAAGAAAATCTATTACACAAAGAGCAAGTCTACAACACATGATAAAAGGAATCCTACATTAAATTACAAGCAGAAGAATGTTTTTGATATGATCAGCAATACAATCACAATGCTATATGTCATGACCAGAGTCTTCAGGACTTGGATCTTGCATAGCAGTCAACAGTTAAAAATGTATAGTATTTAGGTACCCTAAACAACAGGGGCTTTAGGATCACCAGCTTATATGTATGTTGGTAAAAATTATTATGCTGACAACAATAACCCCTGTTATTACTGCTGCTACAATAAAATAAAAATATCAAAAGTCCCCTTCTAAAAAAAAAAAAAAAAAGGCTTTGGAATTGGAAATTAGCTATTGAAACCATAGTTAAGATCAAAATGTTGCAGTTAGTGTAGAGATACCCATATTTATTGAAATTTGTTTTGGGTCCAATTAGTCAAATAGTTCAAAAAATTTGATTTATGTCCAAATTCTACCAGAATCGAAAGTGCTCCAATTGGCCTCAAAATTGGTCTCAAATGACTAATATTTATCTCTCTTATTTCTCTTTTTTTAAATTTTTTATGTTTGCTCTTTCTCCCGCCCCTTTTAAGATCTTTCTTGTGATGATAGCAATAGCAAAATATGTCAGATTGACACTAACATATATAGCTTTGGGTAAGCGCATGGTTAACAGTGTTGCCAGAATACACTGTGCCTTACATTTGCTTTTTAAAATTAAAAACTGTTCCAAAAATGATCCCTCTTGGGGGCAGATGTTGTTTAAACACACAGGGTGTTATCTGTAAAAATAGTGCCATCTTCTCAACAAGCAGACCAAAAAATTATACCAGATGCTTGCCGGTTTTATACACATATGGTAGTCTCAGAAGAAGCAGCGACTTGTTCTGGACAAGCATCCAAAAATTATGCCTTAACAGATACAGAATTGCCTGCTGCTGTTTTGTTTACACACAATTGTTAATGGCCTGTCCTGAACACACCTGTAATATTTTTTTCTTTTATTTGGAAACAGCATCAGTACAGTGTAGATATGGAAAGGGGAAAGTGTGTAAGGGGTAATAGTGGCAGAAATAAAGGCAGCAGCAGTGACAGCATAGCATGAAATAGACAAGGCTTTAGATGTGTGTGTGTGTGTGTGTGTGTGTGTGTGGGGTTATGTAGGAGTAGTAGTAGTAATAGTAAAGGCAGTGTTGAGGTAATGGTAATGGCAGTAGGGGGAAGAACAAACATGGTGGTGGAGGTGGTATCCATTATAGAATATAATGGTAGCAAAGCAGAAAGCAGCAGTGGGATGATTGGTTTGGCAATAAATAGGCACTAGAGATGAGCAAATGTTTTAAAAATTCGATTTGGCCAGTTGGCCAAGTTTTTTGAAAAAAAAGTGGTTCGTTACGAATTTATTTGCGGTGTATTGCGTTAAACTGCTATTTCCTGGCTTCAGAGAGCCTTTATAGTGGTATACTGTGCCTTCCAGTAACACGCATAGGGAGTCTGCTTTGGTAGTGAAATAATACTGTGAGTCAGTATGACATGCAGATGACACAGGTGTCGCTCTTAGAATCACTGCACACTTCACTTATTTGGGCATTCACGGGGCCAAAACTGATCAAACTTTACAGATCGATGTTAGCTCAAAGAAGAAGTGAACTCTCTTTACATCGTTGTCAGCTAATTCTACATAGATGTCTACAGAACCCGTTCTATTAAACGCTTATACAAGTAGAGCCCCCAGACAGAGTGGAGAGGGTGTCAGCAGTAAGTTTGTGTGGATGTCACTGATTATTTTGCCCTTCCTATGATCCGTCAGGACAATAACCCCCAAAAAATAGATCCTGTCTATCGAGAATCCACCTTCACTTGGTCCGTATTTGGTCAGTAATCTATCGGTATTGCTAATGCCAAAAAAAAACTGTAGTGAATCCGAAACAGCTGAAGCTGAACTAGAGTTCCGACACCCTTCCCTCTTCAGAGCAGGGGGTGCCTGGTTTAATGCTAGGGTACTTCTATCGTGCCCGGGTGCTTGGTAAAGCGCTCGAGCATCTGAAAGTGTTCAACTCGAGCACACAAGCACTTTGGTGCTCGATCAACACTAGTCCTAACATTATGCCTTGACAGTCCTAACATTACGCCTTGACAGTGTTGGAATTAATTGCCTAACAGATACACAGACTGTGCCTTTGTTCATACAGAAAGTGAATTTAGGAAGTTAGCATTACTGGCATGATGGAGGTAGCAGCAGCAGCCATGCAGAAACTGATGTTAAACAGACAGCATTGACATGATGCAGGTGGCGGCAGCAGCAGCCATACAGAACGTGATGGTAGGAAGGTCACATAAGTGGAAAAATCGAGGCAGCAGCAGCCATACAGAAAATAATGTTAAACAGACAAAAAGCAGTGGCATTATGGAGGCAGCAACAGCAGCCTGATGGTTGGCAGGTCACATTAGAGGCATGATGGAGGTCACAGCAGCATCTGTACAGAAAGTAATAATAAACAGACTGACAACAGTGGCATGATGAAGCCAGAAGCAGCAGCCATACAGAATGTAAAAAGCTCCCGCACAGGGGTAAATAATTGGTAAAGTTCACCCAGAATAGGTGATTGTTCATTATAGTACAATACGTTCTAAACTAACTAGCGTGGGCATGCTTTGTAAACAACGAGTATGCGGCGGACACCAAGATGGGGACATGTCGATAGATCCCCATAGTAACAGGGACACCCCCCACGTACCTCAATACCGGAAGTGACAAGGAGTGGCATGCAGATAGCTGTCAGCTATGACCCGAGACCTCCCCGCAGCTCAGTATTTGCCTACACGGCTTGTGGGCGGGACACACCCAACCACACCCTCCCAATCCATTGGAAAGGACTATGAATGAGGTTTGGGTGAATAAAAGGAGGAACCTCGGCACAAACGCTGCCACTGTCTGCACTATATGCTGTTCTTCACAGACCTGCTATGCTATGTCTCTATGTCCCTGATGAGCCATTGAATGTGGCAAAACGCGTCGGACAGGACAATTTATGATAGGTTTAGTGCTTTTAAAAGGAAGGAATAATCAGGGTGAAAATAGCTCAGGCCTGAGATTCCAGCGGCTGGGGGTCGCCCTTTTCAGGGCGGGTGCTCCCCTACAGCCCGTCAGTAACTCGCTAACTTGAGACTAGACTATTAGGGTGAGCGGCCTGTAGTGTATTAATTATTAGTCTAGGGCACTTTATCTGGCCATCCCCGCGCTACTTCAGTGAACCGGATAGGGCTGAAGAGATAGCACAAAATCCCATCTCCTTCCAAATTGACTCAGTTTGGCACAAAAATAGTTTTAATGTTTGCCTCATATAATTTAAACAAATGGAAATAAATGTTATGTTTTTGTTTACAAACAAAGGCACAATCAGTCAAATATTAGTTACGTTTAGAAACTACTGAGGCAAGTGAAGAGAGGTCAATAGAATGTTGACCATTTCACATGGTTCTTTTCAATTTTTAGTCCTAACATTACGCCTTGACAGTGTTGGAATTCCTTGTCTGACTGATACGCAGAAGTGTTACTTGTCAAAAGAAAAAAGTGGCTTGTTGTGAACGAGCCCCAACAAATTATCCTTTTTAATTGGGAGCAGCAGCAGTGCAATGCGGTTGTGGAAAGGGTGCGGTATGGATATGGTGGCATGCAGTTGCATTAATGGCGGCAGAAGGAGCAGTATAGCATGGAACATACAAGGCTGTCTGTGGGTGGTAGTAGTAGTAGTAGTGATTGTGACAGCAGATGCTTTGTGATAATGGTGGTGGCAGTATGGGATTAACTGCAAGGAGCAGCAGCCATACGGTACATGTTGGTAGAAAGGCAGCAGCATGATAGAGGCCGCAGCAGCCTTACTGAAGATGATGGTTGGCAGGTCATAGAGGTGGCATCATGGCGGCGGTGGCATGATGGAGACAGTGGCAGCAGTTGTACAGAAAATGAATTTAGGAAGTTGGCATTAGTGGCATGATGGAGGTAGCAGCATCAGGCATGCAGAAACTGATGGTAAACAGATAGCATTGGCATGATGCAGGTGTCGGCAGTAGAAGCCATACAGAAAGTGATGGTTAGAAGGCCACATTAATGGCAAAATCGAGGCAGCAGCAGCATCTGTACAGAAAGTAATAGTAAACAGACTGACAACAGTATGATGCAGCCGGAAGCAGCAGCCATACAGAATGTGATGGTTGGCAGGTTGAATTAGTGGAATAATGGAGGCGGCAGCAGCTGCCGTACAGAACGTGATGGTAGGCAGACAGACAGTAACAGTGGCAAGGTAAGATCTATTACTCGGAGAGGACAACTTAGTCACCACAATCATTCCCATCCCCCTGCAGCACTAAAATTGGTCTACACTGGATGCTGGGCAAAAAATAAGCGTGTTGTGCCAGTTCAGGCACTGTTCCAGTCTGCTTCCCCAGAAGTCCATGGGATGAGGGAACCGGGTATGCAACCCCTATGCCCCCCATTGAGATGATATGGTGTTGTGGCTCGTGTCACCATCATTATCATCCTCTTTCTCCTCCAACACTGACTCCTCTTCCTCCTCATCATGTTGCAGCACCTCCTCCCCCATGGGAGTTTCTCACTGTGGGTCCCCAACAGCTACAGGCCACCTGTTGCATGAGCATCAGTGTCTCTTCAAAAATACATATGAGAAACAGCTACAGCATGAATGGCCTGAGCTGCCACTGCCCAACCTGGAAACAACACATGCTCCCTGCTGAGGCAGTCTGGTGCATGACCAAATCTTTCAGGGTTTTCCGCTGCTTGTACCGACACTTGAGCACGTGCAATGTTGAATTCCAGGGAACTGGAACATCACAGATTAAGCAGTGTAGCTGCATAACATTCAAACACTGCATGTCCAGGAGAGCGTTCCTTACCATGGGAGAAGAACTGGAAAGAGTGACATTGCCAGTATTTTGTGCAAGCCAGTGCATTTTTTAAAATGGCCATGCAGGTGTGAGATGGGGAAACAGATCTCCTTGTCTGACCAATGTTTGCATAGATTAAATTAAATCATCTGGACTGACATTCTGCTGTGTGGCCACAAGATGCCGGTGTTTCCTAAACAAAGCTACAGACTGCATATATTTCCATATTCATGAGAGTTGGAGTTACACAGAGGCTGGAGAAGTGACCAGAGCGGCAGCTAAGTGAACCTCATCATGTCCAAGACCCTGATCCTGACCAGAAGAACGAGGATTGCTTCCAGGAACGCTGATGAGAGCTGAGGAGCAAAGCTACATACACTGTGGGACCACATGCTAGTTGGAGAGGCATTTGTTATGTCCAGAGTCACCAGCGGATGCAGAGCAGACCCGGGTCGGTAAGATTGTGCACGCACTTCATTACAGTGTTGGCGCCTAGAGACTGAGACCAGGCCTGTAGTTAGTGAGTTATATAGTAGTTAGTTAAAAATAATAATTGCAAATGTGTGGAGAAATAAATGAAGATTAACAGATAATTAAGAGCAAGGCCTTATGGTCAATTTCATACTAACACTCACTGATAGATAGCTGCTATACTTTGTGTATTGGAGAAGTAATCATGTATGCTGGTTAGTTAAATTGAACAAATCCCAAAATAATATATAAATTCAAATAAAATACCCTCTGACTTCAAAGTTAGGGGGTAAATACCTGCGCTGGCAATATTATGATTATAACTCTATTTAACTGCAAGTAGTTAATTTACCAGGTACAGGCAGAGAACGATGTTCGGTGGGTTCGACTTCACTCCTCTGCTTCTGCTGCAGTGCAGGGTCAGGAGCCCGCTAGGCTCAGAAACGCGTCGGAGACTTGTTTGTTCCTCACCAGGAACCGTAGCAAGGGCTGTGACATCACAAGCTGAAGTTTCCTGGTAACAAGACCAGAAGCTCTCTTGCACGAGTGTCTTGCTGCCGGTGTTCTATGAATAAACCTTAAGTTATAACTAAACCTTAATGCAGCTGATTTCCGGGGGCGTGTTCTTCGGCGCAAGCGCACTACGCCAAAACTGGTATTCAGCGCAATTCAGCGCATGCGCAAACAAACGGAGGTCTGAAGAAATCTTATGAGAAAACCTTAATGAGGAAACCTTAAGTGGCACGGGGTTATGAGAGGCGCGGGGATCACACAGGCAGGGGTGTATGAATAAACCTTAAGTCATTCAGCCCGATTTACTTCACACATGCACGCGCGGCATCATTTCATTAACATAATCAGTTAAAGGGTGGCCGCGCAGTGCCGTGCACGTGTGAAGTAAATCGGGCTGAATGACTTAAGGTTTATTCATACACCCCTGCCCGTGTGATCCCCGCGCCTCTCATAACCCGTATTTATTCATACACCCGTGCGATACGTGCCGCGCGTGCACGTGAAGTAAATCGGGCTGAATGAGACCTCCGTTTGTTTGCGCATGCGCTGAACACCAGTTTCGGCGCAGTGCGCTTGCGCCGAAGAACACACCCACTTAAATCAGCTGACTTAAGGTTTAGTTATAACTTAAGGTTTATTCATAGAACACAGGCAGGAGCGACGCCACGCTTGTAGGTAGAGCAGGATAAGTCTATACCCCGGACCCTGCACTGCAGCAGAAGCGGAGTAGTGAAGACGAACCCACCGAACATCGCTCTCTGCCTGTACCTGGCAAATTAACTACTTGGTGACTATTAAACAAAATATTGGTGATGGTTTGGCTAAATAGTGGTTATAATTAACCGAGCAGAAAAGGGGTAATTAACTGTTATACATAGCCTCCTGCCCTGACAGATTAATAAATAAATAAATAAAAGAGAATAAACTACTGCTGTATTACTGTTATAATAAACATTCTATAGCCTGCAGTTAAATAGCGTTATAATCATAATCATACCAGCGTGGGTATTTACCCCCTACCTTTGCAGTCAGAGGTTTTTTTATTTGTATTTATATATCCCCCATTGGGTCAGAGCAGCGGACCCACTAAAGAATACCCAGCAGCGCCCACATGTCTCTTTTGACATAGATACAGAGGAGACTGTGGAAAGACTGACACAAGAGCGCGGGTGTTACCACAATTAATTACAGTATATAAATTCAACTGTGTGGTAACTAAATATACATAGCTAGACAATTGAGGCCTAATCGTTAAGATCACATTAACACTCCCAGGTAAATTGTTACCCTAGCCCGTGTTCTGGTGTACTAATCAGTTACATGCTAGTTTAACTAAATGGAACAAGTAACACAGTAACATAGTTTATAAGGAAAAAAAAGACATCTGTCCATCCAGGTCGACCTGTTATCCTGCAGGACCTAAAAAAAACAATTTCAATTGTGTGGAAACTGAATAAACAAAAATTGATGATTGAGGCTTGACACTCATCTTTTATCATTCTACCTACACTCGTAGGTAGATTGCAGCACCACCCTGCGTATTGCTATAGTAATCACATATATATGCTAGTTAATTAAATTAATTCCCCCCAAAAAATTAAATCATAACTGTGTGGAAATGTAATTCACGTAAACGGATAATTGAGACCCGAGACCTGAGAAGATTCTAGTTCATCTGCCATCCGAAAAATAGCAAATTTCACTCACCTTTAGATGAGACATTATGAGGTCAGTTGGGCAGAAACATAAATGCCATAGAGAAAAACTGAATTTGGGGAAATACATGGTACAGCTCCACATTTGCAGAATAACAAGACATATTTTATGGCCAACAGGCCAGAAACACAAACGCCATAGAGAAGATTAAAATTTGGATGAAGGTGTGGAAATGCAGCATATTTACAGAATGACAAGATACATTTTACGGACAGCTGGCCAGGAACAATAATGTCTGTTAATTAAAATTTGAATGAAGAAGAGGTAGTGCGCCACATTTAATACAACTAAGTGATACTGCTAAAACTGCATGACCAGCAATTTGGCTAGGTGGGAGGTGGAAGTTCAGCTTATACACAAGCTAATTGCTGGTCACAAATTGTTTTTTCATGGCCACACATTCCATTATGGATGTCTTAAAATGGAGCGGAGACAAAGTACTGTAGTAGAGAATAAGTTTGAGCAGGAAAAGAAGCAGCTGAAGATAATGACAAAGAAACTGTTCTCCTTGGGGATGTGGCCTTGTTGTCACAAAGAAGAATGGGAGAAGGAGGACAGACTTATTCTGAATTCTGACCAGTTCTGTTTTCCTCTAACTCTGGTCAGGATGCCTCATGTGCTGTAATAGAGCCCTGGTACCCATGTTTGTGTTTGAACACCCATAGATTATTTTAACCCTGCAGCTCTTGCACATGGCAGTGTTCTTTTGTGCATGCCTTGTAGAAAAAAAATTGTATATGGAAGATACTTGCACAGAGTTAGTGGCAGCCTAGCTTAATCAGAGATACTAACATGAAAAATTAAAAATAACCACCAAAAATTATTTATTAATACATAAGTACAGATGTAGCAGGGGTAAGACTCAAATTTCATTATCTCATTGTGTAATCTTTAAACAAAAGCCATTAAGAATCAATTGCTTAACGCATTTAGTTAACTTTAGTTTAGCTAACACATCTCATAAAACATGAGTGTTAACCCTACTACATCTGTAGATCATCTTATGACTACACATTCCCTTTATTGGGGTTGTTTAGCATTATAAAAATGTGGCAGATTTTTTTCTGAAAAAGTGTCATACCTGTTCAAGGTTTGTATCTGTTCATGCAGCTCAGTTCCACTGAGGTTAATGGTGAGCTGCAATTCCATACACAACCTGTGAACAAGTGTAATACTGGTTTTGGAAGATGTAGCCCCATTTTTATTATCCTGTACAACCCCTTTAAAATCTACTACAACAGAAATTGCTTTTTGCTTCAAATGCTCTTAAGTGAGGTCTGAAACAGAGGTAAACTTAAAGAATTTGTGCAATAATAGGTGAGTGGCAAAATTCTCTTCAGTTTACCCGATCTATAAAGGTAAGCCTACTTACCTGATTCCCAGTGTTGGCTCCCCACTCCTTTTCTAGGCTTACGATGCTCGGCTAGGCTTCCTCGCTGTAAACGTCCAGTTTGACATCACTGCAGCCAATAACTTCCTAAGGCAGTGACCAGTTCCCCTTACATCAGGACAAATGGTCACATGATGCAAGGGGGATCCAGTCTCTGCTACGGCGAGTAATTGGCTGGATCAATGTCAAACCGGATGTTTAAGAGAGGGAGCCCAGCATAGAGTGGAAGTCCTGGAGGAGAAGAAGTGGGGAGCCCCGCAAAGCAGGTAAGTTATCTATCCTTTACAGGTCCTATGTGTGGAAATATGTGTTCCTTACACGATTCCTCCCATTCCACTGATAGAGATGGAGAATTGAAATGTGTGGTATAACAAAAAGTATTTCCCAAAAGTCCAGGAATTCTTTAAGTTAAGTTTCTGCACAAAATAGTACAGGAATGATTTTTGAGATATGAGACAGCCTTTGCTCTATGTTCATCCAGCATAGATGCTAGCAATATATTGTACAGTATGCATATAATCCTAGCTCTAGAGCTTTTTTTTTTTTTTTTTTTAGATATAAAGCAGTGGTGCTTTTAAAATGCAAAATATTGAGCTTCATTGTAATTCTGTACTTGTGTTGCTTTTTCTATTGTACATTACAATTTATTGTCATTATTATTTAATGCCCAATGCGCCAAAGAGATGCTGAAGTTTAAAATGGAACGAGGAGTAGCTGCAATGCAGATATTAAAATCTAAGGGCTAGAGATGTTTTCCCTTACTAACAATAATGCTCAGTCTAGGACCCTTGATTCTGTTCATAGTGTTTTTGGCTCCCGTAAATGCAGTACAACATAAATGACGTATAAAACAATTGTAGGAAAAATGCTTTTTCATCACCTCAGTAGTGATAAGCGAGCATGCTTGGCCCAGTATAGGCTCGGTTCGAGCATCGCTATGCTCAGCACTTGGCTGTACTCGGCTGAGCACCACGTGTATTCGTCGCATTGCTCGAGTCTCCTCCCCGCACGTTTGGCGCCTTCTAAACAGCCAATCAAGGTCCAGGTGAGTAATTCCCCTCAGTGTAAGGCCATAGCAATGTTAGTTGTAAGCCTTACACTGATTGGCTGGCCAGAACACGTGATACCATTTCATATAGCAGCTAAGGTCTCGTGCTCGGCTCATTCAGCATCAGGGAGAGCAGAAAGTAGGAAGGGACAGATAGTGTTTTGCTCTAAACTTACTGATTTCACTCCAAAAACCTTATTGAAAGAACTAACAGTCCTTTTAAGGACTAGAGTGTGTGTTTGACAGCAGTGCAGCACCTTTTTTGTTAAGAAGGGGGTTAATTCAGCACTATCAGGGACAGGCATCACCAGGAAAGGACCGATAAGTGCAGGGCTTGAAAATCGCTTTGATAACTTTGATAAGACAGAAAGATTTCAGATTAGTGGCATCTACAAAACGCCATCATTAAGCAGTGTTTTGGGCAGATATTATCAAAAAGGGCTTATTCACTACAGTGTTCCTTGGTACTGAGATATACACTGCACCATCATAAAGCAGTGTGTTGGGCAGACAATATTAAAAGAGACTCATTCACTACAGTGTGCTCGGTACTGAGATATACACTGCACCACTATACAGCAGTGTGTTGGGCAGACATTATTAAAAGGGGCTTATTCACTACAGTGTTCCTGCTACCGAGAAACACTGTGCCATCAGAGAAATTATTTGTTCCGGGGAAATTAACCTAACTTGTGTCACATCTGTGTATGCGTTCAATCCACAACCGTTATATGAATTACTCCAGCAGACAGTGATTTATATTATTGCCATAGTTAACAAGTTTTAGGCACATCTGTGTGTGCGTTTAGGCCGCGACCGTATATACAGTATTCCAGCAGAGAATACATTTTATTTGGGACAAATTTGTATCCAATATAGAACTACATACAAATAAAGTGTGTATTGTCAAAATTATATTATCTCTGGCCTAGTGTAGTGGCGAAAAATTGTATTTCTCTGTCTCCTGTTCATTACAGCCAGCAAATACAGTGTGTACAGTAAAAAATACATTATCTCTGGGCTATTGTGGTGCCAAAAAATTGCATTTCTCTGTCTCCTGTGCATTACAGAAAGCAAATACAGTGTGTACTTTAAAAATTACATTATCTCTGGGCTATTGTGGTGCCAAAAAATTGTATTTCTCTGTCTCCTGTACATTACAGAAAGCAAATACAGTGTGTAATGTAAATATTGCATTATCTGTGGCCTAGTGTAGTGGTGAAAAATTGTATTTCTCTGTCTCCTATACATTACAGAAAGCAAATGCAGTGTTTACTGTAACAATTACATTATCTCTGGGCTAGTGGGGTGCCGAAAAATTGTATTTCTGTCTCCTGTACATTATAGAAAGCAAATAAAGTGTGTACTGTAAAAATTACATTATCTGTCGCCTAGTGTGGTGCCAAAAAATTGTATTTCTTTGTCTCCTGTTCATTATAGCCAGCAAATACAGCGTGTACAGTAAAAAATTCATAATCTGTGGCCTAGTGTACTCCTGAAAATCTTTATTTTTCTGTGTTCAGTATATTACAGCAAGCCAATACAGTGTGTACTGTAAACATAACATTATCTCTGGGCTAGTGTAGTGTCGAAAATCTGTATTTTTCTGTATCTAGTACTGTCCTGCATGAGAAAACTGTGTCTTAAGCGGACAGTAAAATAATCTGTGCCACATCTACAGACAAAACCATTAATATGAAGAAGGCGAGCACAAAGGGAGGGGGAAGTGGGCGTGATGCTAATGGTGCAAGCAGAGGCCATGGCCCTGGGTGTGATGCTGATGGTGCAAGCAGAGGCTGTGGCCCTGTGCGTGATTCTGATGGTGCAAGCAGAAAAAAACTGTGCCTGCTGCCGGTGCACCAGAAAAAAACTAAAAAATCCATCTTACCTAGCTTCATGTCCAACTTAGCAGGACGGCGCAGGGCAACACTGTCCAAGTCGGACCAGTGCGAACAGGTTGTCGGTTGGATTGCAGTCAGTTAAGCACAACCCTCTCTTCCACGTAGTCCAGTCTCTGTAGCCAAGAGTCTGGTCAACCGAATCCTCACTCTGATCCTCCTTCCTCCCACCATGTTGTGTCTGGGCAAACAAGTGATCCCACACTCGGATATTCACATGACCTCTTTTCATCGCCAGTACTTGGTTTGGCTCTCTTGCCAAGCACGCTTGAAGAGGTACCTGAGACATTGTGCCCTGATTTTTAACCTCTTGAGCCTTCACAGTCTCAAGAAGATGATGGTGGTGAACAGCAATCATTCGTTCATGAGGTGGATGAGACACAGTTGCCAATCACTGAGGTGGTGGTTAGGTCAAGTCAGGAGGATGAGCAGAGTGAGGAAGTGGAAGAGGAAGTGGTGGACGATGAGGTCACTGACCCAACATGGTTAGGTGAAAAGCTGAGCGAGGACAGCAGAACAGAGGGAGAGGAATCTGTAGCATCGCAGCAGACTGGAAGAGGCAGTGCGGTGGCAAAAGAAAGACGTCGGCCCACACCAAGCAAGCCCGCAACCGTTACAGCAAGCACTCCCATGCGTAAATCTAACTTGCAAAGAGGTAGGTGTTCCGCAGTATGGCGCTTTTTTGAGGAAAGCGCAGACCACAAAAGAGTGGTAGTTTGCAACCTATGCCGTACCAAAATGAGCCGGGGCGTGAACACTAGCAACCTCACCACCACCAGCATGATCCACCACATGGCATCCAAGCACACAAATAAGTGGGCTGAACGCCTGGGTCCACAATCTGGGTATGTGGGTCACACCACTGCCTCATCTTCCCCTGTGTTACGCACTGCTGGCCAATCCCCTGTCGAAGGCACAGGCCCGGATGCCCCTCACCCTGCACCTGGACCTTCGCATGAACCGTCAGCAACAACATCCACTTCTCTGTCCCAGCACAGTGTCCAAATGTCGATAACACAGGCATTTTAACTCAAGCGCAAATACCTACCCACAGGCCATATCACTAAATGCGCAACTTTCAAAATTACTGGCACTTGAAATGTTGCCATTTAGGCTTGTGGAGACTGAGGCCTTCCGCAGCCTGATGTCGGCGACTGTCCCTCCGTACGCATTCCCCAGCCGCCACTATTTGCCACGGTGTGCAGTGCCTGCCTTACACCAGCATGTATCCCAGAACATCACCCGTGCCCTGACCAATGCACTTACTGGGGAGGTCCACCTCACCATGGACACATGGACAAGTGCTGGTGGCCAGTGATGCTACATTTCCCTGACTGCACACTGGGTTAATGTTGTGGAGGCCTGGAGCGAGTCGGAACCTGGGATGGCACAGGTGCTACTCACGCCCAGGATTGCGGGCCCTACATCCATCAGGGTCTCCACCAGCAGCTATGTTACTGGCTCCAACCCCCACTTCTCCTCCTCCTCTGCCTCCTTCTCCACTTCCACCTCCAACAGCAGTCAGCCATCAGTAGATAGCTGGAAGCAGTGTAGCAGTGCTGTGGTTAAGCGTCAACAGGCCATGCTGAAGCTGATGTAGTTGAGGGGTGGTACGTGATATTTGTCAGAAATCAGCATACAAGCATTTTTCAGACTTGCAAGAGAAAAATAGTAATTCCTGTGACATTTGATGGAGCATGCAATGATTTTTCTTTCACTTGATTGGAGCATGTATGAAAAAAAAATCCCTATCCCCCCGAAGGAAATCATAAGCTCTGTCTTCTGAACCCACACTATTTAAAACTGGTACAAATTATTATATGGCTATGTGCATAAACCCTAATTTTCAAGGTCAAAAATATTCACTAAACAGGCTAGCCCGTTAGTGACTTAATGTATGAATGATTTCTAATTTTCCTTTAAAAAATCTATATATGCATTTTTTTGGTTTCTAAAAATAGTTAATTGGTGATTTATGTTCTGAATAAACTGTATTTAGGGGAATGATTGTCTCTGATACACTTTACAATCAAAGTATTGTATGAAATACTACTTGGTGATTATGTAACCTATTATATGCTATTGCAGATTTCTGGAATATATAAATGTTATTTGCGCCTCATTCTGTAACTTTTCCCTGCTCACACCAGGTCTAAAAAAAGGGTTTGTGGTGTGGGATGGGAAAAGGGATGGGCCTGCAGAAAGTCTTCTTAATTTAAGCCAGCAAGGGTTTTGGCATATATTTTGTCCGGCGGTGGATGCACTAAAGTTACGTAGAGGTCAGCGTCTCTTTATACCTAAAGCAGATCCACCAACATCGCACAGGGTTAATAAGACCGTTGTCTAAAATTTTGGTCTTAATAAATGGCCCTCTAAATGTGAAGTATCATGAGCTGTAAAATATAATTCAAACAAAATGTTCATATTTTAGAGTTCAGTTACTGTAGAAGGACACATGTCTGATAAAGTGGCGCTTAATTGATACCAAGAATTGAGATCAGTTATTCAAAGGCAGAAAGTTCAATTGTGAATAAACGCAGTGGTGAGAAATAACTGAGCATTAATGAATGAATTTCTTGTAAATCAATTTCTAGTGCTGCAGGCATACAGATAATGTTTAAACCGAATGTCTTAGTTATATTGATATGACTTATGTGATGGTACTGGTACTAATTTTATTACCAGTCTACCTCTATCTCTTTTCTCGTCAACTCTTAGGAATATAATTGTCTTTTGTAAGGAAACAGGTTTCTCATGATATGTGTATATTAAGGGGGTCGTTTACTATAATGAAATATGCCTAATTTAGGCGTATTTCAGGAGCAGACGGCAGTACACCGGTTAGTTGTGCCGCTATGTGCGACTTCACACAGATCACGTCAGTTCTAAAATTGTGCGCTGGGAATGGGACTGGCTGATATTCCTGTCTTATTCATAATTTTCTATTCTTGTTTTAGGCGTAGAAAATGGACTAAATGTAAGACAGCGAGGAAGCTGACTTACATTTAGAACTGGCGCTGGATGTGCTGAAGTTTTGGAGACGCTGGCGTCTCTTCATAACTTCGGCAGATCCTCCCCAGCACAGGGCCTTTATTAGACTCAAGTCTTAAAAAATGTGCCCCTAACAGTTGCAATTAAATATCTATCTATCTATCTATCTATCTATCTATCTATCTATCTATCAATTAATATATTATCTATCTATCTACCTATCTATCTACTGTATTTATCTATTATCTATCTATCTATCTATCTATCTATCTATCGCTTTATCTATCTATCTAGTCTTTGTCATTCATGATTAAGATTTTCTTCCACTAAATCCTTTTACATACTGTACAGCAGGGTACATCCATTTTAAGGTCCGCATGCTCCTGGCAGGCCAATTTTTCACTGCCTAGAGGCGGTATAATAAACAACATTGTGCTGGGCAGGAGGTCAAACTCTGAAGCGATCAAGTGAAAGCCTTGGGAGCAACATTAAAAACTGTTAAATCTCCCCAGGCATATTAGTTGTTGTATGAAATAGACATTCAATAGAAGCATATACAAATGCAGAAAAATAATATTCTGTTCTCGAGCTTTTCTGAAGAAGAATTAGTCTACCATTAACCTAATAAATAAAAAATACTGACCTCTATTTGTGGACTTTATATTTTCAGAAAAAAAATGATTTGCAAGGTCAAGTCTATCAAATATTTATGAAGTAATGTATTAAATTGATGTCTACCAGTGAGGAATTGTACTATAAATGGCCTTTCAGGAAATAAATACATTTTAGTCTTGGTAACTGGGCGATAAATAAGGTGATAGAAAAGGAAAAAAATATATACTAGAAAAATCATCAAAATGGATGTAATCAGATTCAGATGTATACAACTCTTGAAGAAAACCCATTTTTAAAAAGAACCCGGCCTTGTGATCAGTTGACCTAACCTACCTCTGGCCATTCATTTCCCCTACAGCGGCCACCACAGGGGGGATGTAGCACTGCATGTTAGCCATCGAGTGAATAGCTGACATTGTAATGCACAAAGGAGTCATCTGTAACACAGCCGAATACAGGAATAAGGTATGTTCTAGGAGATTAATTATAATGTATATTTGCCATAAACGATCATACGCACAAACCTCTTTAATGAAAAATGTATGTTCAAATTGCAAACTAAAAATATACAAATACATTGTCAAACACTATCTAAACGGATCAAAATCCACCCCTTGTGCAGGCATATTATTAACTTCCCCAAACAAAACATCAATCTTATGGCCAATAATTAAAACAGTTGCCTTCCTCTGTTTTTAATTAATTTAATAATTTAAGAAAATAATTAAATGCAATTCATCAATTGCTTTTAATAAGAAAATTCCCATGTTTGCCAACATATAAGCCAAAAGACCTTAATTCGCAATGTCTGAACAGCTATGTAGGACCACTAAATGAATGCCTTTCTACACCACAGGTAATAGTGGAAGTGAATGAATGCAAAGCATAATAAATAAATGGCATAATCATAAGTCTATATGACTCATTGACCCTGCCCATGTTACCCTGTGATCGCTGCAGCCAATACTAACCACAGAATAATCAAATAGGTGCAATACATGTGATCTACCGTAGGTAGTAAGCTTTCAAAGTGCTGGGATTAGGAACCTTACAATATATACAATCAGCTCTGGTTTATTTCTGGTATAAAAGAATCTGTGCCACAGCTTCATAGCTCTATACTCTGTGTAGATAATGAACTGATTGGTGGGGTCCAACCACTGGGACCCCCACTGATCCCAACAATGGGGTTCTGCTTCTTCTGATATGATGGAGTGGCAGGTTGACTATGCTCTTTGCCGCCCTATTCATTCTTAATAGGACAGCCAGAAATAGCCAAATGCTGTACTCGGCTATCTCTGCAGTCTCATGCACATGACAGTATTTTGCGGACCGTATACTGGCCATTTTTTCAGTTCAGTATACTGACAGTATACTGAGCTATTTACTTCAATGGGACCGCAAAAAATACTGAAGTGTCTCCGTATGCCTTCCATTTCCGTTTTTACGTTACGTTTAAATATAGAACATGTCCTTTTCTTGTCCGCAAATCACGTTCAGTGGCTCCATTCAAGTCAATGGGTCCGCAAAAAAAACAGAAAGCATACGGAAAGGCATCCGTATGTCTTCTGTATCCGTTCCGTTTTTGCTGAACAATCTATTTAAAATTTTAAGACCAGCCCAATTTTTATTATGAAATTATGTATACTGTATATGCCATACGGAAAAACAGAACGGAACCAAAACGGAAACACAACAGAAACAAAAAATGAAAAAACGTATCCGATAAAAGAGGGCCCGCAAACCACTGAAAAAGCCATACGGTCGTGTGAAAGAGGCCTTATAGAGAATTAATGGATTGTCAGGACACAAAATGGACCTACTGCTCCATGAGCTGGAGGGAATGGGACTCACATTCTTGGGATCAGTGGGGGTCCAAGAGGTCGGACCACCACAGAACAGTTAGTTATCTCCTATCCTGTGGGGATATCCCTCCTGATAGGTGAAAACTTCAAAACTTGACCCAACGCCTTTAAAGTAATTTAAATTGTTATTATATAATACCCCAGAATATGTCTCTTATCACTCCAAAAACTTACTGTAACATATTTTAAATCTAAATGTGTCTAAATTGTGCTCAATTTGTAAATATCAATTATTATCATTATCCCACAATGTATGGCATATCCTGTGTCATCTATGATGACTGCAGATCTTTCGTAACCCATACATTTTTATTTTTTATTTTTTTGTCCATTGTTTGTTTATTTAGTAATTTTGGAGAAATTAAATACCTACAAAGTTATATTTAGTACAGTTTCCCCTTTACAGTGGAGTAGCTTTTACATTTGATTTTTCATTTTCTGTTTTACTGCTGAGAGTCCTAAAATCTTAAATTTTATTTTTCAGAATACTTGCCATATTTATGTTCTTCACAAAGTGATACAAAGTCACCGTAGATAGCCCATGTTTATGGGCAGGCTCTTTTTTTTTCTACACCAGATATTGTATTATGTCGGGAGTTTAAGTACACCTAGACCTAATTATTTATTCTATTCTGATTGTTGGTGTGTTTCTAGTGCAATCTTTATATATCACTGACTCCAAGTACATACACTGGCTTTAGATGTTTTAAATTCATGTGCTGCTTAGCTGAGAAATGTAAGAAAGATAAATCTCAGAGATGGTTATTTATAGACTTGCCGTTATGTAATATTGTTCTAAGATGGCATTTATTACCGTGCTGACTTTTATTATAGCTTTTCAGAGTAAGTCATTCAGGAATAGCATAGATAAAATAACTTGATTAGGAGATTCATCTGCTTCAAAAAGCCTTGCTTCATTCCTAACTTATATAAGAACAGAAAAATCAATCTGCAACTTCCATATTTCCTGTTTTGTTCTTTCTGAAGGTGACCATTAAAATGTTAAACCTGTATTAGATGATTAAGTTTGATGTCCTTGAAAATGTTTGTCTTTTTTTCTTTCTTTCATTGTATGTTCCGGCATTATAAAGTGTTCCTGTGGTTTCTGTTTTCATTTGTCACAAACCACCAACCTAATATATCTGCAGTAAACTTCTGCCTACAAGCTGAAATATTGATTTTTTTTTCTTGATGTAGCTGATCATTTCTTCCTGTTCTCCTTTATTCAGGTCATGTTAAGGCTACTTTTTTAATTGTCTTAAATGTGTGGGTTTAAAAAATTTGAAAAAAAATCTGCATTTTAAAGTTTTGTATTTAAATCCTCCCAAGAATATGGTCTAATGTAGAAAAGAGAGACTATATGGCAGCAGTGCTTAATTGTTCCATAATATATGATGTGTAATAGCATGCTACAATTTTTTTTTCACACATTCTATTTTGATTTGTGAGAAAAACCTCTATCTGTTTCTATTAGATTTTATTCCGTGATTTTGTTGTATATGTATGTCTGAGGTGGGGCAACCTCAGGTTTGAATGTTCAGAAAAAGTTCAGATCAAGACCGTGCGTGGTGGCAGAGAATCACAAAGCATTTTCTCCTTATTATCCTTTTCCTAAGGCCCCATGCACACGACCGTTGTTTGTTTCCGCGTCCGTTCCGTTTTTTTTCACGGATTGGATGCTTCCCCATTCATTTCAATGGGTCCGTCAAAAAATGCGGATGGTCAACCGTTTGTGTTCCGCATCCGTGATCCGTGTTTTCATTCCGTCAAAAAAATAGTGCATGTCCTATTTTTTTCACGTTTGCGGACAAGGATAGGCATTTTTACAATGGATCCGTCAAAAAAAACGGTCCGTCAAAAAAAACGGTCCGTCATCCGTTTTTTTTGACGGACGCAAAATTTCAAGGAGGAGCGGACACGGAGGCAGGCAACGGTCGTGTGCATGTAGCCTAAGGAGTTTGAGGTCTGCAGATATCCACTACTCAAAGGTATCCTGCAACTAATTAGGGAAATAAAAATAGTGAAGATCCGTATATCAATTGGCCCCTTTTCTTTCCATTCTACTCACAGGGATCAAATGTGTACGGAATAAGGAGAAACTGCTTTGTGATTCTCTGCCACCACGCGCAGTCTCGACCTGAACTTCAATCTCATTGAGCACTTCAATTTCTCATTATACAAATCCAATACAGTGTCACAAAATACTAACAAAACCCTTCAAAGGCTGCAATTCGTGTCACAATTAGGGATGAACAAATCAACTTCAGATTAAATATCCGAAGTCGTTTTGCATAAAACTTCATTCCAATACTGTACAGAGCAGGAACTATGTACAGTATTAGGATGTATTGGCTCTGATGAGCCAAAGTTATTGCTTTGTGAAGTCTCGCTACACTTCGGGTAATAACTTCATAAATTAATTTGTACTGTAAAAAAACATTTCCCAAACTTGGGTTCGGTTCCAAGTGGTACCTTTTAATTTATGAAGTTACTACCTGAAGTCTCGAGAGACTTCGCATAACAATAACTTCGGCTCATCGGAGCCAATACATTCTAATACTGTATGGAGCTCTTGCTCCGTACAGTATTGGAAAAAAGTTTTATGCGAATCGACTTCAGATGTTTCATCCGAAGTCGATTCGCTTATACCTAGCAACAACCATTGGGTGTCTGGACATTGTGGGGAGTCGCTCCGGTAGACAGCGGTACGGGTGCAGTTTAGAGGCAAAACAAGGAGTCCAGATTGTGCAACAAACAGTGTTTTATTCACACTTGCACACCATAAATGAAAACAGTCTCTTGGTGACAGTTCACACACAACGGAAATAACGTGGCAAAACAAAAACAGGCCAACACAGGTTCAGTCACCTGGGAGGTGTAGGTGCAGGTTCGCACCACGCTGTCGGCCCAGCCGCAGGAGAATCCAGCTTCAGGTAGCCAGGAACAAAACACCTCCTTGCTGAGCTCTTTCCTCCAGGACAGAGAACTCCCAGCCCTGTTAGCAGCTCCAGGATAATCACTTCCTCCAGCTGCTGAGCTGGCTGAGCTTTTAAACCCAGCCCAAAACCAGGACTGGGTCGTGGGGAGCAGCCACCCACCCTACACTTTAGCTGCTCCCGGTAAGAGCCGGCCCGGATCGGCTTTGCAGCCATGCTATTTAATCTCTGTCAGTTGCACTAGCTGCTGCTGACATCAACAAAAACGGGCTCTTACCTCACCGAGGCTATGAACCTCGGTGACACATACCTGCCATCCACGACGGCACCCTGCACCTTACCACACACCGCCCCCCCTTTGTTCAACCCTGAGGGGATGGACACATGTGAGGCAGTGGACGCGGGAAAGGGCATCTGCATTTCCCTGCAAGCGACCTGCCCTATGTTCCACGGAGAACTTGAAATTTTGCAGGGATAGGAACCACCTGGTGACCCGAGCATTCCTCTCCTTGGCCTGACTCATCCATTTGAGGGGGGAATGGTCGGTCACCAGACGGAACCTCCTCCCTAACAGGTAGTAGCGGAGAGATTCGAGTGCCCACTTGATAGCCAGGCACTCCCTCTCCACTATACTATATCTGGACTCGGCGGGACTGAGCTTACGGCTCAGGAAGACAACGGGATGTTCTTCCCCGTTGACCTCCTGAGACAGTACCGCACCGAGGCCTACCTCCGAGGCGTCGGTCTGTACGACAAACTCCTTGTTGAAGTCGGGTGTCACCAAAACCGGGGACCCACACAGGGCCGACTTCAACGCGGAGAAAGCCTCCTCCGCCTTCTCACTCCAGCTAACCCTCCCAGACTTTCGCCCCTTCAACAGGTCTGTCAATGGCGCTGCTATTGTGGCAAAGTGGGGCACAAACCTCATGTAGTAACCTACAATCCCCAGGAACGACTTTACCTGCCTGGTGGTGACCGGTCGGGGCCAGTTACGAATGGCCTCTACCTTAGTTACCTGAGGTTTGATAACTCCCGCCCAATTACATATCCCAGATATTTTGTCTCCTCTAACCCTATGGAGCACTTCTTTGGGTTAGCGGTCAGTCCGGCTTTCCTCAGGGCATCCACTACCGCCTGCACCTTGGGTAAATGGCTTTCCCAGTCGGTGCTGTGGATGACTACATCATCTAAGTAGGCCGAGGCGTACCGACGATGTGGTCGCAGCACTATGTCCATTAGCCTTTGGAAAGTGGCGGGGCGCCATGCAGGCCAAAGGGTAACACCTTGTAGTGATACAGGCCCTGCGGGGTAACAAATGCGGTTTTTCCTTAGCCGACTCCGTTAAGGGTACCTGCCAGTACCCTTTAGTGAGGTCCAGCACAGAAAAATAACGGGCTTGTCCTAAACTTTCAACAAGCTCGTCTACTCGGGGCATGGGATACGCGTCAAACTTGGATACTTCATTTAACTTACGAAAGTCGTTGCAGAACCGCAACGTCCCATCCGGCTTGGGTATTAGGACTATGGGACTGGCCCACTCACTTTTCGACTCCTCAATGACATCGAGCTTCAACATTAACTGCACTTCCTCCGCGATGGCCCGCCGCCGCGCCTCGGGTACCCGGTATGGTTTTAACCGGACCTTGGCCTGAGGCTCAGTGACGATGTCATGTCGGATGAGAGACGTGCGGCCAGGGAGGTCCGAGAACACATCCGTGTTCCGACTGATGAACTCCCTGACTTCCTGAACTTGTTTGGAAGACAGGCTGTCTGCAATTTTTACCGTGGTTACGGCTTCACAGGCCTCGAACTGTGGGGCTGGACCCTTTCACCTAGAAGCCCTGGCCGGGGCTGTGGTCGTCGGCCGCGTCCCTATCTTTCCACGGCTTAAGTAAATTCACGTGGTACACCTGCTCCGGCTTGCGCCGCCTGGCTGGTGTACTTTGTAATTTACTTCCCTACTTTCGATCACCTCATAGGGGCCCTGCCACCTAGCTAGGAATTTGCTGTCAAGGGTGGGTACCAGAACCAAAACCCAATCTCCGGATTGAAGCCCCGTACCCGAGCCTGACGATTGTACACCCTACTCTGGGCTTGTTGCGCTGCCTCCATATGCTCCCGGACCAAGGGCAACACCCTTTCCATCCGTTCCTGCATCTGGGCGACATACTCAATGACACTTTTGTGGGGGACAGGCTGTTGTTCCCATGCTTCCTTGGCGATATCCAACAGGCCCCGAGGGTGTCTGCCATAAAGCAGTTCGAAGGGTGAGAACCCAGTAGAGGCCTGGGGCACCTCTCGCACTGCGAACATGAGATAGGGCAGAAGCAGATCCCAGTCCTTCCCATCTCTAGACACCACCCTCTTTAACATATTTTTTAGAGTTTGGTTAAACCTCTCCACAAGACCGTCTGTTTGCGGATGGTAAACGGACGTCCGTAACTGCTTTATACGCAACAATTTACACAGTTCCCTCATTACTTTGGACATAAAAGGGGTCCCTTGGTCTGTCAGAACCTCTTTAGGCAGGCCCACACGGGAAAACATCTCCATTAACTCTTTGGCAATGAGCCTAGCTGAGGTATGTCGCAGAGGCACCGCCTCCGGATACCGAGTGGCATAGTCGAGAACTACCAGAATGTGTTGGTGGCCCCTGGCAGACTTTGGTACAGGCCCAATTAAATCCATAGCGACTCGCTCAAGCGGTACTTCAATAATTGGCAGAGGTACCAGAGGACTACGGAAATGTGGCTGGGGGCTAGTTATCTGACAGGTTGGACCGGACTTACAATAATCTTCTACCTCCTTGAACACACCGGGCCAATAAAACCGCTGCAGTATGCGGTCCTGGGTTTTCTGCCACCCCAGGTGTCCCCCAAGAACATGTTGGTGGGCAAGCTCCATGACAAGCTTGCGATACGCTGTGGGCACCACCAACTGTTCAACAGGTTCACCTCGGATTTGGTTCACCCGATACAACATATCCTGCAGAACAATAAATCGTGGGAACATTAATTCAGCCCCTGGTTTCTGGGGTTTACCATCAATTTCCAGCACATTCTCCCAGGCCCTGGTTAGGGTTTGGTCCCGGTGTTGGGCGGTCCCAAAATTATCTCCGGAGACGTGGAGGTCTGCCAACTCAGGACCTGGTGGCAAGTCCTCCATGTCTCCCACCATTACACTCAGTGAGGGTGTCTCCCCCTCTATCACAGAAGTGGTGGTCACCCCTACCGCAGTCCCTTCGGACTGGGCTCCCAGGGCTCTGGCCTCCCACAGGAACCAGGCCACTCTGCTAGGGTTACCCTGTCTCAGGGCTATTAGTCACTTTCACCTCAGGCCATAGTGACGGAAAACCAGGAAGTCTCTCCCAATTATTAGTTCATACGGTAGTTTGGCGGAGATCGCCACTTCACAAGTCCAGGTGCCGGCCGCCGTGGACAGAGACATTACAGCAGTGGGATAGTCCTTTAAGTCTCCGTGAATGCACAACACCCCAACTTTCCGGCCCGTATACTGGGTGGGCTGTACCAGGGCAGCACTTACCAGGGTTACCAGGCTCCCTGAGTCCAACAGCGCCACTGCCAGGTTATCCCCGACTTGCACCTGGCACAGATGACGACTGTCTATTGTCTCGGGGATGCCGGTCGCACACAGTCTCCGGGCATACATGGAAGCCCGGTACCCATAATTAGTCTCCATGGGTTCCCCCACTGTGGACAGTTGGCCCTTATGTGTCCAGGCTCCCGACACTGCCAGCAGACCACTGGGGACGGATCTGCAAGAGGTACATCCCGGGCGGGTTTGGCCGGCCGCCGGGACTGGGGTGGAGATTTCGGGGTTTGACTGGCCCCCTCCCAAAGAACCCCCTGCAGGTTTCTGGTGGCCTCATATCGTTCCACCAGGTCGACCATCTCAAGGGCATTGGTGGGGATACCTGGCCGATCCAGTGTTGAAGGGGGTAAGGCAAGGCCCTCCAAAACATGTCAGCCAGCAGCCGGTCCAGCATAGCAGTCGGACTCAGATCCTCAGGCTGCAGCCATTTTTGCAACCTGTGCAGCAACTCATAGTACTGCGGCCTGGCGGGTTCAGCCACGTTAACGTCCCACTGGAGGACACGCTGAGCCCGGACCAACACGTTTACCCCCAGTCTGGCCAGGATCTCCCCCTTCACCGTGGAATAGTCAGCAGCCTGGTCGTCTGCCAAATCAAAAAAACTTGCTGGGGTCCGGATGCCAGGAATGGAGCAACCACTTCGGCCCACTGGTCACGGGTAACTTTTCCCTCACGGCGACCTTCTCAAAGACCGCTAGGTATGTCTCCACGTCGTCTGCGGGGGTCATCTTTGGGATCGCCGCACGGACCGCTTTCCGGGCATCATGGACGTGGTGGGACGCTCCGGCCGCCTGTAATGCCATCACATGTTGTAGCAGTAACTGGTTGGTCTCCCGCTGCTGCACGTTAGCTTCCACGAGAGCCTTCACAGCAGCCTCCATGTTGCCAGAGATCACAGGCTGCAACTTTGCCGGCCTAATATAGGACATTCACTTTTGCTCAGCACAAAAACAAAGTTCGAGCGTTCACGCCAGCCTCACTGCGCATGCCCGCATCCGACACCAAATGTGGGAGTCGCTCCGGTGAGACAGCGGTGCGGGTGCAGTTTAGAGGCAAAACAAGGAGTCCAGATTGTGCAACAAACAGTGTTTTATTCACACTTGCACACCATAAATGAAAACAGTCTCTTGGTGACAGTTCACACACAACGGAAATAACGTGGCAAAACAAAAACAGGCCAACACAGGTTCAGTCACCTGGGAGGTGTAGGTGCAGGTTCGCACCACGCTGTCGGCCCAGCCGCAGGAGAATCCAGCTTCAGGTAGCCAGGAACAAAACACCTCCTTGCTGAGCTCTTTCCTCCAGGGCAGAGAACTCCCAGCCCTGTTAGCAGCTCCAGGATAATCACTTCCTCCAGCTGCTGAGCTGGCTGAGCTTTTAAACCCAGCCCAAAATCAGGACTGGGTCGTGGGGAGCAGCCACCCACCCTACACTTTAGCTGCTCCCGGTAAGAGCCGGCCCGGATCGGCTTTGCAGCCATGCTATTTAATCTCTGTCAGTAGCACTAGCTGCTGCTGACATCAACAAAAACGGGCTCTTACCTCACCGAGGCTATGAACCTCGGTGACACATACCTGCCATCCACGACGGCACCCTGCACCTTACCACAACATATACATATACGTCTCCTGAAAGAGTGATGAAAAATCATGTTTTTGGGTGGGAGGTTTGTTCAAAGTAGGTAATTTCCCCCACTTATCTCGGACTCTGTTGAGCTAAGAGGAAAGGTAAAGAAGGACAATTCTGTATGTCGTATTATATATTAGCTATGAGAGAAGTCAGAAGAAGATAGAAGTCTAGAAAAGTTGGATAACTTTTAAGGAAGCTGCAATGGCATAGAATGCCTAAGACACGTCAAAGAATATGACAGTCAAGTACTGTAAAGAATGAGATGATCATGGGTAATGAAGCATGTGCATGGTTAAAAAAAGTTTTCTCATCAAAATGAATTGAAATTGATCTTACAATCCATATTTTGATAATCAGTTGAAACCCATTTATGTAATTGGAATATGTTGGAATATAACTCTTCTTATCTATAGACGTAGAGGATGTTGTCTTGCTACCATTACAGTCCTGAGTATGAATAGATCATAGGATAGATCTCTGTATTGACCACTTATACAGTATATTCATACAAAGGTATTAGATCAACCTTGGCTGTATTTTGTCTAAACTAAATAAGGCCTCATGCACACAGTCATTGACCATGGATCCGCAAAATACTGATGCCAACCATGTGCAACCTGCACTTTCCTTCATCCCCATGGACAAGAATATGACATGTTCTATAATTTGCTTAATATCTATGTTCTGACCGCATTTTTATTGGCCACATAGAAATAAATAGGTCTGCATGCCATTCTGAAAATATTTGGATCAGACACGGCACCAAAATATGTGTTTATGAGGCCTAACCCAAATTTTGATCATCTTTTTGATACTGTAGTTCACACATTCTATTTGTTTATTTAATTCACACCTTTAAATTTATTCAAGCTGTGCTGTTTTTGTTGTGTATTGGTGCCAAAAACAACACACAATATTCAATATGCAATCTGACTAGTGACTTGTAAACGGTAGAGCTATGTTATTTTAATATATAAGTGTATGTCCCTTTTCATGAAACCAATGATTTATAATGCTCCCTGCAGTGTCCTCAGTATTTATAATGCTCTCTACCCTTATCATGCCCCCCATCTCTTAGTGCACCCATTATTTGCAATGCCCCCATGAAAGGCCTCCAGTACAAATATTACCCCCTGCAGTGCCCTCTGTATTTATAATCCTCCCTGTAGTGCCCCCAGAAATTATAATGCCATTATAATGACCCAGTTTCTCCAACATAAAGGCCCACGTAAACAACATAATTCCCCTCCATCCAGCATACAGCCCCATGTAAACAACATCACTCACCTCCCTTCAGCCCTCTTCAGTGCACAATCCAAAATAAATAACATTATTCCCTCCCCAACCACCTACAGTACACAGGCCCATGTACCATAATGAACATCCCTTCCCTCTTTTCATCCTCCAGCATACAGTTCCAGGTGAAAAACACCACTCCCTCTTCCAATATTCAGTCCCATATAAATAACATCACTCCTTCCAACCCCCTCCAATATACAGTCCCATATAAACAACATCCCTCCCCTGCCTTCAGATCTTCTAACATACAGTCCCAAATAAAATAATACCACTCCCTTTAGGCTGGATGGGGGGGGGGGGGGGGTATACGAGGAGAGAACTTCAACTCTCAGCATTTCTTTGGCTTTCACATTGAAATCATCCCTTCTTCTTTTTCTTTTCTTAATGTCACGTGACATCATCGTAGGGCCTTTCCCACAACTTCTCCTCTCCACTGCTAAGCTCTGCCTCCTTCTGCAATGATCACATGATGGTGATGTAATCACAGATTCTTCAGCTCCTGCAGTGTAACAAATGCAGAGCAATTTCTTATTCATAGTTACCCGCCACAGTATTAGTAATGACCAGCATAGGCACTATTTATTTTTACGTTTCGTTTCACACACAGAAGAGAGTCACAGTTACACTCCACCGCCACCCTGTTGGACAGATTATCCTGCTGAAAGAGGAGAGAGGGCAGAAAAGAAAATGTAAAAAACCCTCTCTCTGCTGGCATCACTACCCACTACTGGGTGGCACCTTAGGCACATATCTAAGGGTTTCCACAGAAGATAAGATACCCTCTTAATTTTACAAACTTTTCCAAGCTGATGTCCAAGTGCATGTTTATTGGGGGCAGGAGGAGTTTCTTTATCTGGTGGCTAACAACTATATAGATTGTATTGGCACAAGGTTTTCAAGGATAGTTGCACACATAAGAGTGTGGCCACACGGACAGGTTTTCTGAAGCAGTTTTGGAAGCCAAAATAAGGAGTGAATTCAAAAAAGAGAAGTCATATCTGTTCTTTACACTTTCTCTTTGTTTATTATGATCCACTCCTGATCAATGTTTAGCCATTGTCATCTCACTTGTGAATCTGACTTTCTACATGATATCTTTTATTTTAGTCTTTAGACTAATAGTATATATTAAACTGGGAATGGTATGTTATCTGACTACTTGTACCAGAATGCAATTTAGTTGTTTTAATCTCCTTTTAACTGTACTCTTCAATCAAACAAGCAGCACATTATATTCTCTTATGTTTGCCGTAATTAGACTTTCAGGAACCAGATGATTCTTTGGTTATCCGACTTTGTAGTAACAGCTCTTTTAACACTGAAGCTATTTTCAGCCATAACATATAAGATATAAATCTGATGAATCACTTGGCATGGTAGAAGTATCCTAACCTATTATGAAGCTTGGTGAGGTTTGTAGATATAATATATATATTATATATATATATATATATATATATATATATATTGCCCATAAATCCTCTTAGCAGCAACCACAAGAAAATATAATTATACTTGATAAGAAAAGGATATCATGGGAGTATGGAATATACAGTCATGGATGTACCTGTAGGTGATGCAGAGATATGAGTCATAAATAATGCCTAGTGACCATGTTACAGATTTTGCATTGGAATCAAGGAGCTTCAAGTCATACAAGCTTGAGTGTTTCATACGAAAATTCCATCAGACAATAAGCTCCCTGCCTCATTTCTCTTTTCCATATTTCACCCTGAACACTTTTATGTATCATGAGTGTATAATGCATATTAATGGCATATTACACAACCCCACATGCTGGGGAAAAATTTACTCTGATTTAAGTCAACAGGGGATGTGACTTTGACTAAACACAAAAGGAAAGGGAGCCCTTTTATGGCCGTTGCAACCTTTAATTGAATCTGAATCATCCAGACATAGATCCAGTTGCAAAGTATAGCGGATCAGAGATCACTGATCTCCTGCCCCACCAGTTACTCAGGTAAGACATAGTCAGCTTTTGAACTCAGGCATACTAGTGTTTAGAGATGTCCCGAACTATTCACCGGCGAACATAGCTTGTTCGCCGCGGCGGACGAACTAATGCGATGTTTGGTCCGCCCCCTATACATCATTATTGAGCAAACTTTGACCCTGTACCTCAGAGTCAGCAGACACATTCCAGCCAATCAGCACCCTCCCTCCCACACCTTACCACCTCCTAAAAAAAGGGCAGCCATTTTAGATTCAGTCTGAAGCTGCATGTTAGTGAGAGCAGGGAGACTGCAGCTGCTGCTGTGCTGATGATTCTGAATTCATAGGGAAAGCATTAGCTAGGCCAGTGTTCTGTGTCTACAGACTTATCTGCTGTAAGGACAGTGTCACAGCACCCCAAAAAGCCCTTTTTATGTTTCAAAAGTGTTTCTTTATTTAAAAGAACAACAGCCATAGATGTAAAGCAGCATATGTGGAGTATACAAGCAGCATATCAAATATGGAGCAGTTGATACATTTAGCATTGATATCACAATGTTCAAAAGTGTTCTAGAACATCAAAAGAGAAAAACAAAACAAAACAAATAAACAAAACAATAGTTATGGAATGGAGATCATTATCTAGCAAATAAGTAAGTGTTTCTGGTGTTACTTATACAGTAGAAGACATACAGTTCCATGATCCAATATTAGGACCCACAAAGTCTCCAGAACCTACAAAGTCATACATTGACGAAGATCCACCGAGTAGGAGGAAGACATCCAAGGATCCCAGAGCCTCTCAAACGACCCGTACGTGTCTTGGCGGATAGCTGTAAGTCTCTCGTAAAGTAAGATCTTGTTAATTCTTTCAACCACTGCCTGGAAGCTTAGGTTTGCCGATCTCCATTTATAAGCAATATGGATCCTAAACGCTAACAGCATATGTTGAGATAACTTAAATTTAGAGAATGGTAACCACGAAGGTTTGTCTCCAAGGAGACACAGGGCAGGTGATAGAGGATAGGTACAGTCCAGCACAGAATAGATCAACCTACAAATCTTGGACCAGAATTGCTGAACCAGTGGACATGCCCACCAGATATGATAAACTGTACCATTCACGTCACATCCCCTGAAACATAAAGGAGATACTTCTAGATATATACGATGTAATCTATAGGGCACCAAGTATACCCTGTGGAGAACCTTAATTGAGGTCTCCGCCAATGTAATTTGCCACGAGGTCTTAGTCAAGGTCTGGGATCGCTGATGCCATCTAGATACAGAGAATTCCTCTTGGATGTCCTTCTCCCACTCCAACATATAGGGTAATTTGATCCCATCTGGTGTGGCGTTGAGTGTCCCATAGATTCTGGACAATAACCCCCTTTATACAATGAAAATGTGATGGATCTTTCGAAGGGGGTAAAATCCAAGATTAAGTTATTAATCTTCAAGGAGTAAAGGAAGGAAAAAATTTGATTAGCGTTATATGACTCATTATCTGGGAGGGTAAACCTTTCTTTGAAGTCAAGTAGTGAGATTCAAAAAGCCCTTTTTAGGGCTGCTACATTAGTCTGCTATTATTTATTTTTTCTCCATATATATTACAGTTGCCTGGCCTGCGCGTGTGTGAGGAGCTGCAGGCCCACAGACTGTAGTGTGCCCACTGCCAGTGCCCACCACTCATACCGTGTGGCACAGGACTTTGCATAAAAATATGGCATTTAATTTTTACCCTTTAATCTAAGGTTAGTTGCCTGCCAGTGTGTTTCAGCCCGATTTCCACTGACTGTAGTGTGCCCACTGCCAGTGCCCACTACTCATACCGGGTGGCACAGGACTTTGCATAAAAAAAGGCATTTCATTTTTACCCTTTAATCTAAGGTTAGTTGCCTGCCAGTGTGTGTCAGGCCGACTTCCACAGACTGTAGTGTGCCCACTGCCAGTGCCCACCACTCATACCGGGTGACACAGAACTTTGCATAAAAATAGGAATTTCATTTTTACCCTTTAATCTAAGGTTAGTTGCCTGCCAGTGTGTGTCAGGCCGACTTCCACTGACTGTAGTGTGCCCACTGCCAGTGCCCACCACTTATACCGGGTGGCACAGGACTTTGCATAAAAAAAGGTATTTAATTTTTACACTTTAATCTAAGGTTAGTTGCCTGCCAGTGTGTGTCAGGCCGACTTCCACAGACTGTAGTGTGCCCACTGCCAGTGCCCACCACCATACCGGGTGGCACAGTAGCTTGCCGATAAATAAGGCATTTAATTTTTACCCTTTAATCTAAGGTTAGTTGCCTGCCAGTGTGTGTCAGGCCCACTTCCACAGACAGTAGTGTGCCCTCTGCCAGTGCTGCCCATCAATCATCCTGTGTGGCACACGACTTTTCCTAAAATAAGGTACTTTATCTGTACACTTTAATCTAATTTCAGTTGCCTACCAGCCAGTGTGTGTGTGTCAGGCCCACAGACTGTAGTGTGCCCTCTGCCAGTGCTGCCCATCAATCATACCGTGCGGCACAGGATGTTTCCTAAAATAAGGCACTTTACCCGTTCACTTTAATCTAATTTCAGTTGCCTGCCGGCCAGTGTGTGTTTGTCAGGCCCACAGACTGTAGTGTGCCCTCTGCCAGGGCTGCCCATCAATCATACCCTGTGGCACAGGACGTTGCCTAAAATAAGGAATTTTATCTGTACACTTTAATTTATTTTCAGTTGCCTACCGGCCAGTGTATGTGTGTCAGGCCCACAGACTGTAGTGTGCCCTCTGCCAGTGCTGCCCATCAATCATACCGTGTGGGACTGGACTTTGCCTTAAAATAAGGCACTTTATCTGTAAACTTTAATCTAATTTCATTTGCCTGCTGGCCAGTGTGTGTGTGTCAGGCCCACAGACTGTAGTGTGCCCTCTGCCAGTGCTGCCCATCAATCATAATACCGTGTGGCACTGGACGTTGCCTAAAATAAGGCACTTTATCTGTACACTTTAATCTAATTTCAGTTGCCTGCCGGCCAGTGTGTGTGTGTCAGGCCCACAGACTGTAGTGTGCCATCTGCCAGTGCTGCCCATCAATCATACCGTGTGGCACAGGACTTTGCCTAAAATAAGGCACTTTATCTAAACACTTTAATCTAATTTCAGTTGCCTGCCGGCCAGTGTGTGTGTTTTAGGCACACAGACTGGAGTGTGCCCTCTGCCTTTGCTGCCCATCAATCATACCGTGTGGCACAGGACTTTGCCCTAAAATAAGGCACTTTATCTGTACACTTTAATCTAATTTCAGTTGCCTGCCGGCCAGTGTGTGTGTTTTAGGCACACAGACTGGAGTGTGCCCTCTGCCTTTGCTGCCCATCAATCATACCATGTGGCACAGGACTTTGCCCTAAAATAAGGCACTTTATCTGTACACTTTAATCTAATTTCAGTTGCCTGCCGGCCAGTGTGTGTGTGTCAGGCCCACAGACTGTAGTGTGCCCTCTGCCAGTGCTGCCCATAATTCATACCGTGTGGCACAGGACGTTGCCTAAAATAAGGCACTTTATCTGTACACTTTAATCTAATTTCAGTTGACTGCCGGCCAGTGTGTGTGTGTCAGGTCCACAGACTGTAGTGTGCCCTCTGCTAGTGCCCAACACTCATTCCGGGTGGCACAGTACCTAGCAAGCGTAGTACCACTTATCTAAAAAAAAATGACAGGCAGAGGCAGGCCACCCCACAGGTGCCGTCGTGGTCGTGGTGCTGTGATTTCCACTGGCCCTGGAATAATGCCCAGTGTTCAGAGGCCACGTACCCTGAACCCGAAAAATTGTGAGGACATAGTTGACTGGCTTACACAGGACACCCAATCTTCAACAGCTTCCGCTAAGAACCTTGACGCACCATCCTCCTCCAGCTCAGCTTCGGTCACCTGCTCTCAAGTTACCACGCACCCGCCGGTCGCCACCACCACCACTACCACCACAGCCACCACAGCCGCTTCACTTGATCCGTCAGAGGAGTTATTTACACATCAGTTGGATGCAATTAATGATGCGCAACCATTATTGCCAGATGATGTAGATTACAGGGATATGTCTCAGTCAGGCAGGATTACACACATGGACGTACAGTGTGAAGATGATGATCATGATGTTGTACCCGCTGCTGCTTCCTTTGCTGAGGTGTCAGATACAAGGGAAGGGGTCGATGATGACGATGTGTCCACGGATGCCACGTGGTTGCCTGCTCGAAGAAAAGAAGAGGGGGAAAGTTCAGAAGGGGAGACAGAGAGAAGGAGGAGATGAGTTGGAAGCAGGGGGAGGTCGTCGCAAGGAGTTAGTGACACAGTCAGACAGCATGTATCGGCACCCGGGGTCAGCCAGACAACACGCCAGTCAACGCATGCTGTTGACACCACCAGAATGCTGTCATTGCAAAGCTCAACAGCCATTTGCAACCAGTGCCCAAAAAAACTGAGTTGTGGGAAGTCCAACACCCACCTCGTTACAACTGCTTTGCGAAGGCACATGATCTCACATCACAAACGCCAATGGGATCAACACATGCGTACAAGCAGTACCCAAACTTAAAGCCACTATCCTCCTCCTGGTCCAGCATCTTCAGCCACGTCAACCACTGCTGTCCTCCTTGCCCCTACTCAACCACCCGCTACTCCGCCTCTCACCTTCAGCAGTTCCCTCTCATCTGCCCACAGTCAGATGTCTGTCAAGGAAATGTTTGAGCGTAAGAAGCCAATGTCACAGAGTCACCCACTTGCCTGGCGTCTGACAGCGGGCTTGACAGAACTCTTAGCCCGCCAGATTTTACCATACCAGCTGGTGGAGTCTGAGGCCTTCAAAAAATTTGTCGCTATTGGGACACCACAGTACCCGTACAAATTTTTTTTTCAAAAAAGGCAATCCCAAACCTCTACTATGTTATTGAAAATTAAGTCATGGCATCTCTGGCATATAGTGTTGAGGCAAGGGTCCATCTGACCACTGATACCTTGTCTGCAAAGCACGGTCAGGGCAGGTATATCACGTATACTGCGCATTGGTTCAACCTGCTGACGGCTGACAAGCATGGAATGCGTGGCTCCGCAGCGGAGTTGGTGACACCACCACGACTTGCAGGCAGGCCTACTGCCACCTCCTCTACTCCTCCTACTCCATCCTGTTCGATATCCTCCTCGTCTGAGTCCTCTTCTGCTGCGGCGTCTGTCTGCACATCAACTGAATCCCCCCAGCTCCCCAGGGGCTATTCCACATCCCGGATACGACAGTGTCACGCTGTCTTGGGGTTGACTTGCCTGAAAGCAGAGAGCCACACAGGACCAGCACTCCTGTCCGCCCTGAACGCACAGGTGGATCAGTGGCGGACTATGCACCAACTGGAGATCGGCAAAGTGGTGTGTGACAATGGAACAAATTTGTTGTCGGCATTGAATTTGGGCAAGTTGTCACATGTGCCGTGCATGGCACATGTGTTGAATCTCATTGTACAATGCTTTGTATCTAAGTACCCAGGCTTACAGGACGTCCTCAAGCAAGCCAGGAAGGTGTGTGGCCATTTCAGGCGTTCCTACATGGCCATGGCGCACTTTTCCGATATTGAGTGGCGAAACAACATGCCAGTGAGGCGCTTGATTTGCGACAGCCCGACATGTTGGAATTCAACACTCTTAATGTTCGACTGCCTGCTCCAACAAGAAAAAGCTGTCAACGAGTATTTGTATGACCGGGGTGCTAGGACAGCCTCTGCGGAGCTGGAAATTTTTTTGCCACGTTACTGGATGCTCATGCGCAATGCCTGTAGGCTCATGCGTCCTTTTGAGGAGGTGACAAACCTAGTCAGTCGCACCAAAGGCACCATCAGCGATCTCATCCCATTTGTTTTCTTCCTAGAGCGTTCCCTGCGAAGAGTGCTGGATCAGGATGTAGATGAGCGTGAAGAGGAAGAGGAAGAGTTGTGGTCACCATCACCACCAGAAACAGCCTTGTCATCATCGCTTGCCGGACCTGCGGCAACGCTGGAAGAGGAGTATGAGGAAATGGAGTCAGAGGAGGAATGTGGCTTTGATGAGGAGGAAGACCAACCACAGCAGGCACCCCAGGGTGCTCGTTGTTGTCACCTATCTGGGACCCGTGGTGTTGTACGTGGCTGGGGGGAAAAACAGACCGTCAATGACATCAGTGAGGAGGAGGAACGGGAAATGAGTAGCTCTGCATCCAACCTTGTGCAAATGGGGTCTTTCATGTTGTCATGTCTGTTGAGGGACCCTCGTATAAAAAGGATGAAGGAGAACGACCTGTACTGGGTGGCTACGCTGGCAGAAATGTTACCAAATTACCGAAAGTCGGAAAGGATGCAGCAGTTCAAAACCAAACTAAAAAATATGCTTTACACAGCTTATAAGGGGGATGTCACAGCACAATGGGAATCTAACTGGGAAAGAGGTGAATGTAATCCTCCTCCTACCACGGCGGCAAGGACTGGACGATTTACAGATGTGTTGTTGATGGAGGACACGCGGAGCTTTTTCAATCCTACACATCGCCACAGCCCTTCGGGATCCAGTCTTAGAGAACGACTCGACTGACAGGTAGCAGACTACCTCGCCTTAACAGCAGATATTGACACTCTGAGGAGCGATGAACCCCTTCTCTTCTGGATATGCAGGCTTGACCTGTGGCCTGAGCTATCCCAGTTTGCGATAGAACTTCTGGCCTGCCCTGCTTCAAGTGTCCTGTCAGAAAGGACCTTCAGTGCAGCAGGAGGCATTGTCACTGACAAGAGAAGTCGCCTCGGTCAAAAGACTGTTGATTACCTCACCTTCATAAAGATGAATGAGGCATGGATCTCGAATGGACTGACAGTGGGGAATACGTTTGACTAACAAAAGGCCTGATGACATGCCTTGGCCTCAAAATGGTCCCCACGCTGCTGTATTTAATGTCTACATACCGGATGACTTTTGTGTATTATCTGCCACCAACTAGTTTTCAAGCCGCAATGTTTTAGTCACTTTTCTGCCTGGAAAACATCAATTTTTCCGGCCGCTGCTACAACAGCGGCTGCAACAATGCCATTATTTTTCAGGCATGTGTACATGCCTAATTTTTCGGTCCTATGGTGCAGCACTGTGGCTGCAAAAACAAAACAAAAAAAAAGGCACATGCAAGTGTCAATTCCCCTTTGTGATTGTTACCTTGTTGTGGTGAAGGGGCTTGCGTATCACAATGAAGCAATCATCACCTCTGTGAGTGTTTTGGCAATGTTGCCACACCCCAGATCATAAGGCCGTTGCTTTATTATGGTCAGACCAAGAGCGATCGGCTGGATATTTTCATAGAAAAAACATTAATTTACCTTCTTTTTTTTAAGTTGTATAGGTTTTTAATACATAAAATAAAAAATCATAATAAAGTCTCTTAATAGTTTATTAGAAATAATGCAGACAATTAAAAAAATCCCCATAAATTCCAATACAAAGCAAGTACAGAGCTCAGAGCTAAATTATTTTATGATGTCGTAATGGTTCGTTAATTCGACAATGGTTAATCAATTCGACACACGTCCCCGGATAGGGTACGTAACAGGGATTAAATGATACTAGTTAAGACACCACTCATATAGGGTGTCACAGCACATTGCTCTGTGCACACGCAGTGCCCCAATTTAGGAGTAAGAGGACCGACCAAGCTGCTTTTTCCATCTGCCGGTTCCTAAAATCAGTTCAGTTTGGTGTATGAGAGTTTGGTCAATCACTGTGAAGGCAGTCGAAGGTACCCGGCCTACATTTTTTTTCACAAAAGGCAATCCCTGATATGGGACGTAACAGGGATTAAATGATACAAATAGTACTAGTTAAGACACCACTCATATCGGGTGTGATAGTAAATTGCACGCCGCAGACATAGTGACCGTGGATTAAAACAAAGGGGAGGGAGCCAGCGTTTTTTTTATCCATCTCCCCGTTCGAAAAATCAATTCAATAAATGGACCCCAGATTGGGGACGTAACAGGGATTAAACTGATAAGAATAATAGTACTAGTTAACACACCACTCATACTGTGTGGCAGAGTACATTGCACGGCACACACGCAGTGCCCCAAATTGGAAGTACCGTAACAAAAAGGAAGCACACAGATAAATCATATTTCTGCAAGGAGTTTGTCAACTTTTGACAACTGTTTGCGGTTGTCTAAAATCCATTCAATACACGTCCTGATAGGGGACGTAACAGGGATTAAACTGATGAGAATAGTACTACAGAAAATGCCACTCATATGGGGTGTGAGAGTAAATTGCACGGCGCAGACGCAGTGATCGTGGATTAAAACAAAGGGGAGGGAGCCAGCGTTTTTTTAACCATCTCCCCGTTCGAAAAATCAATTCAATTCACCTTTCGGGGACCCTTGGTGTTGTACGTGGCTGGGTGGAGCAAGAAACCTTCAATGACATCAACGGGACATGGCTAGCTTGGTATCCAACCTCGTGCAAATGGGGAGTTTGCAGTTGTGCAAATGGACTGTTTGCGGTTGTTTGCAGTGCATTAAAAGGGGAGTTTGGTCTGTCAATGTCTGTGAAGGGTGTAACCCTTACACTACCTGATCGATACAACATCATACCTGATCGTATACACACACTGGATGTTTTAAACCACGTTGTTCAAAAAAATTTAGGATTGTTAGGTGATTTATGCCTTTTATGGATTAAAACCCAACTCTGCATCAACTATGTAATTTTCCATGGGAGTTTTGCCATGGATCCCCCTCCGACATGCCACAGTCCAATCCCTGATATGGGTGGCTAGAAAGAGGTGCAATAGGTGGCTAGAAAGAGTCCCTGTGGGTTTTAAGATTCGCCTGCCTATTGAAGTCTATGGCGGTTCGCCCGGTTTGCCCGTTCATGAACATTTGAGGAAATTTGCGTTCGCCATTCGCGAACGGAAAATTTTATGTTCGCTACATCTCTACTAGTGTTCAGGAACACACAGATGATATCATTGTCTCACTGCATGATGTCTCCTCCATGAAGATTATCTAGCTTCTCATCAGGGGAAGAGGGAGAGGTATTTATTTTTTATATATATTATTTTGATTGGAGTAAAAGGGACACAAGGGTGAACATTTCTACAGAAGAGTATATTATTTTTGTGGAAGCACAAAGGGGGATGCTATTACAGTGGGAGCACAAAGGGTGGCATTACTGCTGCAGGATAAAAAAAGGTATACTACTTATGTGTGAGGGCACAAAGGGGGCATTAATGAAAAGGCATTACTTTGGTGTACGGACACAAAGAAGGGTGTCACTGTCCAGCTCTACCTACCCAGCAGGCCGGACCAAGCTTTCGCTGCCATCGTCTAGGTAGAACCAGTTGTTGGGTCTGCTCTGTCAATATTCAAAGCCTGCTTGCAAGGGCTCCCTCTGGCTTTTAAAAGGCCAGTGCACGTGTGCCTGAATCTTCCCCATCCAATGGCTAACTACCTGTGGACACTTAAGGAACCCTTCCCAGTGAGAGAGTTCCTGAGCAATATGTGTCTTAGCTCTCTACGGTTCTGCTAGGTGTGCTGTTTCTTGTTGTCCACCTGTGTACCAACTTCCGCCAGTTTAAAGGTATTTGACCCTTTGCTGTCTGACCTGAACTATTCTTGTTAGGGATGATTCACTTGACTGTTATCTGCTTGGGAAACATGGTTTGTACATCAGCTGCATCTCCCCAGCTGACCATGGCTCCCCTGACCCAAACTGACTGTATCATAGTAATTTATCTTATATTCAGTCTGTATCTGATCACAGGACTATTGCAGTGTATCCCCATAATGAACTGAGTACACTACAATAGAAAAGTGATCAGATAGAGCCTGACTATTAATGACTATGAAACTGTCAATTTGGGTCAGGGGATCCACAGTTGACACAAAGACTGTGTTTCCTGGACTGATCACGGTTTTGAAATTCAGCTCTTACCCGTACTAATCCTACACTGCCTGCCCTGACTTAGGCCATTTACTGTATTGCATGTACCCTGCCTGCCCTGACCTCAATACAATTTCACCTGACCCCTTAGTGGCCTCTACCAGTGTCTCTGACCCATGTGGTTCCGCTGTTTAGTGCTCCAAGAAAAGCGGCCTAGGTTGTTCCCTGCAGCAAAGTCCAGATCAATTGTATGGGAATTAAAGGCCGAATACTAGCCAACTGCCATGATAATGCCCTTAGGTTTAGTCCAAAGCCAAATTTGTTGGTTAACATAGTGGTCCCACACCCACTGCTGTAACAGTGGGCATTGATTTGGAGACAAAAGATTACATTGGTACTGTTTAGGAAAAAATGTGGACATTTATTGTGTAGAGACACAAATGGGACACAAAGGGTGGCATTACTACAATGTTTGGGCATAAAGGGGACATTACTTTCTTGTAGTGTCAAAAAGGGGAATACTTCTGTTTGGGGCATAAAGAAGGAAATTATTGCTGTGTGGGTACAAAAGGGGAAACTGTAACTATTACCCTGTGGCCAGTCTGGATTCTTGTACTGATTTGGGAACTCTAATAATGTATCGCTGTATCGCCACAAGAGTAGGGTACTAGTACTCTGTGGGTCACCAAAGGGGGCATTATTACTACCTGAGGCCTATTTGCATGGGAAATTTGTGTAGAGGTAGATAAAAGGTATGTGTGTGTGTGTGTTGGCGGTGGTAGGGTGCTGGAAAGGTGATGATCTTAAAATGACTGTGCATTGGACAGAGATGCGTCATGGCTGAATGGAATAAAGAAGGAAAGTAAATTAATCCAATCTCAGAGGATATCATTGGTAAGTCACTGAATTTACCGGTACTGTTCTCACTTATATGGTCTTCAGAGTGCCTGGTAGAGCTCGCAAAATGTGGTCACAGGGAATCAGTAATTTTTGGCTCTTCTACAGTGGTATTATTAGTAATGTTGGCCTTGGTATATGGGGTTTTGTTCTGAAATGTTATGGTGATAAAAATGTGTTCATTTTAGGGTAGATTACTATACTTAGAACATTGTCTTCCTATTTTATTATTATTTTTTGGGGGGACAAGTATCTAGCTCACAGTTCCTAATTTAGACCCTAACTATATAGTACTCTAGTTAAACCCCTGCGTATCTGGATTTCCCATATATTTTATTTTTGGCAATGTACGGGTAGGAAACTGGGATGCCCTCTTCTATCCTTTATCCAACAGTTTACATCTTTCAGTCATTTCAACTACTCGTACCTTCATACCAAATAAGTCCCTGAACTGTACTAGCAAATACTGTATTAGGTATAGATGTCACAAAATCAGTTTTTTTTACTAAGAATAGATATATGTAAATATGCTGCAAGGATAATTAGAGAGAAGCACTTGAATCAGGCAAAAATCAACGCATTAAGCTTTTAAAAATTCATTTTTATCCCCTTTGCAGAGCATGTAATCCAGACATAAGTGGGTTAACTATGATAGACTGCAAACACACATAATCATGCTCAGTCTTTTGAAGAATAATGTCAAATGGCCATAAGCAATCCAATTAATTAAAGCAGAATCTGAGAAGCGAAACCTAATCTACATACTAAAACCATGGCGTTTGAGGGCACAGATACTGCACAGAGTATAAGGTGTTAAAATAAATGGTAAAATCAGTTCTTTTTACACAAGTCTAAACTCATTTTTTATCTTAAGTGCATTTAAAGGCATCTATGTGTGAATATTTAGAGAAATTAACAGTCAGTATTGTTTAAATGGGTTGGCCACCATACGCATAAAAAAAAAAAAAAAAATAGTAATAATAAAGGGTCCCAAATAATAACTAAAGCCACAAGGTTTTTGTATCATGAAAGATATACTGTGTACATATAATTTTTCTAATGTGTTCAGCATAGGATGCTCTCATTGATGAGAGACTGTCTGGGTGGAGCAGCTTCAAAGTGAAAGTAAAAATCCCAGCATGCATCAATCAAGCATCTTCAGAAGAGTGATCACATGACACCCCTGGCCAAACAAAACAAATAGTGTGTTTTTTTTGTGTCACCATTTTCTGAAAGCTATACTTTTTCTTTTTCTTCTGCCAATCATCTTGTGCACAGGCTCATTTTTTTGCGGGAAAAGTTGATGTTTTTATTGGTACCATTTTTGGGTACATATGAATTTTGGATTATTTAATATTACTCTTTATGGGTCAAAGTGACCAAATAAATTGGTTGTTTTGACACAGTTTTTATTTTATTGTTTTACACCATTTACCTGAGGCTCTAGACCATGTGATATTTTTATAGAGCAGGTCGTTACAAATGCAGCAATACCTAATATGTCTTGACGTTTACCTGAGGGGTCGGTCATGTTATATTTTTATACAGCAGGTTGTTACAGAGGTGACGATTCCTAATATATGTATGTATATATATACACACAAACATATATGCATGTATATACACATCTCATCACTACTCGTCACCTCTCAGTCGTGTGGCATGTCCGTATGCCGGTGTCCAATTTAGGGTTGAAACCGACAGCTATTGGGCCTTTCCTTCAGATGAGGTGCAGCATATGCTGCCTCTAGGTACGAAAGTTCCGGCCCACATTATCCGGAAGCTAGGTCAGTGGCGCTCTGCATGTTCATTAGGTTTATACCTCAATCTAGTCGAGAGATGTTCTTGCATTCCAGAGGTTGGTCATGTTAGTGTTGTTGCTGGCACTGGTTCGGTTGTCATTTTTGGCCCCCAATGTTATCATTCTCTTTTCGACATTCCTTTCAGAGTGCCCAGCTTCGTGTTTTTCAGCAATTTCTGGCAGCAGTAACAGACCAAGACCTTGAGAGTACTCTGTTGCGGTGCTCACAGCACCACTCACCACCTCTCAGTTATGCGGTATGTCCGTATGCTGGTGTCCAATTTTAGGGTTAAAACTGACAGCTATCGAGCCATTCCTTCAGGTCGGGTGCAGCATGTGCTGCCTCTGGGAACAAAAGTTCTGGCCCATGTTATCTGGAAATTAGGCGCTCTGCATGTTCAATAGGTTCGTACCTCTGCCTAGTCGAGAGATGTTCTTGCATTCCAGAGGTTGGTCATATTAGTGTTGTTGCTATGTACTATTGTGTATTTAGTTTTTGGTTTTTGGTCCTCTTCAGGCATTCCTCCTACGCAGCGGTTATGGCAAAACTCAAGCTACTTAGCTTAGTTAGGTAGGCAGGTAGACGGTTACGTGTCATGTAGCCCCGACCACAAGTTTGAAGGCCGATTTATTTGACTGTATTTGTGGGAGGGGCGTAAGTAGCACATTTATACCAGGCAGGCGTACCCTCCCAATCCGCCCTTCTTTTTCATAAACACCTTGCAGGGTATGCCCCCCTTCAGGCATTCCTCCTACGCAGCGGTTATGGCACAACTCAAGCCACTTAGCTTAGCTAGGTAGGCAGGTAGACGGTTACGTGTCCTGTAGCCCCGACCACAAATGTAATTACACACATTTATATATATACATATATACACACACATGTATATACACATATATATTCCATTTTACTACTGAAAAATGTACTTTACTGGAGCTCTGATTAGGGCTACATTCCCCTCCCCCTACAGGGAGCTCCTCTTGCCTGCTATCTGTGAATGGTAGCACACGGCATCTCTTTACATAGGCAAGAGGAGCTCCCTATAGGGGGGAGGTATTGTCTGCAGGTGGATGAAGTGCAGGTTATTTTACTGCTGGACACCCTTTCAGTGCTGGTGTCCTGGAGCGCACCGCATCAGTGTGTACAGAGATGCTGTGCGCTCACATTGCTCTGATGTTTGTGAAATATGGCCAGGAGATCAGAACCATTCTTACTAGGCTCCCCGCTCCGAACTCTGACAGGAATAAGCTGTTTGTACTGACAGAACACGCAGTGGATTCCTGTTAGAGATGGAACAGGGAGCCCGCCAGTGGCAGACTGGACATGAACTGCTCTTAGGCAGATTAGGAAAAGCAGTGCATGTGCAGTTACACTACAGGCATGGACGAGCTTCCTCCATGTCGCGTGCAGCCATGGACAAACTGGCTCCACGGCAGAGCGGGGCTCAGGGGGTGTGGCTTACTATAAAAAGATTACTAGACATATTTTTTCAATTAAGTATATTTGGAATCTCTTTTTTACCCTGCCTCCATCAATGTTGTGTAAAGTACTGATATGGTGGCCAACCCCTTTCAGCAATTTAAAATATCTTTAAATTGAGATGCATTAAACAGGGTTAACCAAGATTATGACATTGATGGCCTATCCTCAGGGAGGGAGGTCTAACACCCTGTACCCCAACTGATTGAGCTGTGTACAGATGTAGCCAAGCTAAAATTGATGGTTAACGTGTTAAGTAAACAATGGTAAGAACACGTTAATTGGCTTTTTAAATGGATTTCAATGGCTTTTGTCATGAGCTAACACTGTATCATGTTATCAGAGTCAATTTTAGCTTGGCTGTAGTTCCAGTGGTGGAAGTTGGCACCAGAACTATACAACTGGATGGAGCTGGTAACTGCTGCAGTGCTCCCATTCAATTCAATGAGAACAGCACTATGGTTACTGGTCCACTGCACAACGGACTTGGGTTTTTTAGTTCTGGTTCCAACTTCCGGCACTAGGCCTTGAATAAAAGAGCTGATCGAAGAGGGTGTGAGGTTCCAGACCCTTAACGATCTATATTGATAGTCTATCTGGAGGATGGTCCACTAAGATCAAAATTTTGAGTAACCCCTTAATAGAGGTTTCACAGGCTACCCCTTATATAAGGGATTTAGACTTAACATGCCATGGGTTGAGCAAACAAGACTGTCTGCAAACAGCTTAGTTTAACAAGAGAAATTGCTACTGGATACTGATTTTCTCTGCAACAACTACAAGGCAAACTAGTACTTCATGCTCCCAGTGAAGATTAACCTGTGTGAACTAAGAAGAGCAACTTTACAGAAGATCTCTGCTCTGGTTCATAGAGAAGGCTACTGAGTGGTATAATATAGGGGTTGTCTGAATGAGACTACTGCTTTGACTTGCATCACTTATTCAGAATCGTTCCCCTGCAGGCTTAAGGGACTTTTTTCAATTGCTACTTCTGTACCTCTGTAGCTATGGCCTGAATTTTTAGGAGTCTCAACCTGATCAGTAACAGCAGATATGGACTGCTAAAATTAAAATAATACAAATGTCAATATAGTTGTCATTTGTAAACTCTGTCAGAACATATTTTATAGGATTTATCAGAAAAATATTTTATTATTGTTCAAAACCTTTCTTAGCAAATCCAGAAAAATTAAACTTTTGTTCTGTTACATACAGTGCTTCTAACCAGGATCTGAGCAGTGAACAAAGACTAATTCAAAACTGCAAACATGTATTTCTGTGTTTGTTCCTCTGTTTCTGTTCTTTCACTAAAATAGGTAATGCAATTGAATTTTACTTAATAGTATGACATTTCTTTTCTTTTTTTGTTCTCAATTTCTTTTGATATGAGTATATAAATTTAATGGAATTCAGGACATGCATGACTACACACTGTAACTATAGCAGTAACTTTGTGAAGTAGATATTTTGTTTAGATGAATGAGCTGCAAATTTCTTGCTCTTTTCAATGGCCAGCAAATAAAAAAAGTTTGTCTTTAGACACTAACTATAAATCCATTAAAAATGATGTCCATAGACTGGGCAAGAGCCCAGTGTAGTGCGAGATTTGATTGATATCCTAGGTCTAAAGGACTTAGGTCCTTGAGTTGCTTTTTTCTGCTAATATTTAATTCAGTGCTTTCTTAGTTCACTTGGTTTGCCTGATTTTCTATCCTGTCTGATTGGTTACTGCCTGCAAATGCTTGCATCCTAAATTGGTACCTCCATTGACTATAAAATTCCCATCTTCTGCTAGAAGTTTAAAAGTTGCAGCAGAGAATCAGCCAGAAGAGCAGGGAATCCCATTGCCTGTGCACAATACAACAATGGAAGCCTCTTCAGCTCTGTTGCCATGATTGTATGATTTCTACTATGCTGATTTCTAAAGACAAAAGGACCAGCACATAAAATTTCTTGCTGTCTTGGCTATTAACCACTTGAAGACCACAGGTTTATACCCCCCTAGTGACCAGGCCCTTTTTTACAATTCCGCACTACACTACTTTCACCGTTTATTGCTCCGTCATGCAACTTACCACCCAAATGAATTTTACCTCCTTTTCTTCTCACTAATAGAGCTTTCATTTGGTGGTATTTCATTGTTGCTGACATTTTTACTTTTTGCTATTAATAAAAATTTAACGACATTTTGCAAAAAAATGACATTTTCACTTTCTGTTGTAAAATTTTTTAAAAAAACTACATTTCTATATAAATTTTTCTCTAAATGTATTGTTCTACATGTCTTTGATAAAAAAAAGTCCAATAAGTGTATATTTATTGGTTTGGGTAAAAGTTATAGCGTTTACAAACTATGGTGCAAAAAAGTGAATTTCGGCATTTTGAAGCAGCTCTGACTTTCTGAGCGCCTGTCGTGTTTCTTCAGGTGCTAGAATGCCAGGAAAGTATAAATACCCCCAAATCACACCATTTTAGAAAGAAGACACCCCAAAGTATTCGCGGAGGGGCTTGGTGAGTTCATGTATCATTTCATTTTTTCACAAGTTAGCGGAAAATGACACTTTCTGAGGAAAAAAAAATAATAATAAAGTTTCCATTTCTGCTAACTTCTGGCAAAAAAAAAAAATCTCATACGGGCTCATTATGCCCCTCAGTGAATACCTTGGGGTGTCTACTTTCCGAAATGGGGTCATTTGTGGGGTGTTTGTACTGTTCTGGCATTTTGGGCGGGGCTAAATTGTGAGCCGCCATGTAAAAGCTAAAGGTACTCATTGGTTTTAGGGCCCCTTTGCGCACCCAGGCTGCAAAAAGTGTCACTCATGTGGTATCGCCGTACTCAGGAGAAGTAGGGCAATGTGTTTTGGGGTGTATTTTTACATATACCTATGTTGGGTGAGAGAAATATCTCTGTAAACTGACAACTTTGTATAAAAAAATTTAAAAATTGTCATTTACAGAGATATTTCTCACACCAACAGAGGTATATATAAAAATACACCCCAAAGCTGCCCTACTTCTCCTGAGTGCAGCGATACCATGTGTGTCTTTGCAGCCTGGATGCAAAGCCTAGTAATGAGTACCTTTAGAATTTCACAGGGCATTTTTACGCATTTGGATTCCAGACTTCTTCTCACGCTTTAGGGGCCCCTAAAATGCCAGGACAGTATAAATACCTCACATGTGACCCCATTTTAGAAAGAAGACACCCCAAGGTATTCCGTGAGGGGTATGGTGAGTTCATGTAAAATTTTATTTTTGTCACAAGTTAGTGGAATATGAGACTTTGTAAAAAACAAAATAAAAAAATAAAAATATATCAATTTCCGCTAACTTGTGCCAAAAAAAAATTCTGTGAACTCGCCATGCCCCTCACGGAATACCTTGGGGTGTCTTCTTTCCAAAATGGGGTCACATGTGGGGTATTTATACTCACCTGGCATTTTAGGGAACCTAAAGCGTGAGAATCCAAATGCGTAAAAATGCCCTGTGAAATCCTAAAGGTACTCATTGGTTTTAGGGCCCCTTTGCGCATCTTGGCTGCAAAAAGTGTCACTCATGTGGTATCGCCGTACTCAGGAGAAGTAGGGCAATGTGTTTTGGGGTGTATTTTTACATATACCCATGCTGGAGTGTGAGAAATATCGCTGTAAGCGACAACTTTTTAAATTTTTTATACAAAGTTGTCAGTTTACAGAGATATTTCTCTCACCCAGCATGGTATATGTAAATACACCCCAAGCTACATTGCCCTACTTCTCCTGATGCAGCGATACCCATGAGTGACACTTTGCAGCCAAATCGCAAAGGCCTAAATCCATGAGTACCTTTTAGGAGGAGCATTTTACGCATTTTCTTCTCATGCTTTAGGGCCCCTAAAATGCCAGGGCAGTATAAATACCCCACATGTGACCCCATTTTGGAAAGAAGACACCCCAAGATATTCCATGAGGGGCATGGCGAGTTCATAGAAAAAAATTTTTGGCACAAGTTAGTGGAAATTGATTTTTATTGTTTTTCTCACAAAGTCTCCCTTTCCGCTAACTTTTGACAAAAAGTTTAATTTTCATGGACTCACTATGCCCCTCAGCGAATACCTTGGGGTGTCTTCTTTCCAAAATGGGGTCACATGTGGGGTATTTATACTGCCCTGGCATTTTAGGGGCCCTAAAGCGTGAGAAGAAAATGCGTAAAAATGCCCTCCTAAAAGGTACTCATGGGAATTTGGGCCCCTTTGCGCATCTTGGCTGCAAAAAGTGTCACTCATGTGGTATCGCCGTACTCAGGAGAAGTAGGACAATGTGTTTTGGGGTGTATTTTTACATATACCCATGCTGGGTGAGAGAAATATCTCTGTAAATTACCAACTTTGAATAAATTTTTTTAAAAGTTGTCATTTACAGAGATGTTTCTCACACCCAGTATGGTATATGTAAAATACACCCCAGCATGCCTACTTCTCCTGAGTACAGCGACTACCATGTGTGCCACTTTTGCAGCCAAATGCAAAGGCCCTAAAACAATGAGTACCTTTAGGATTTCACAGGGCATTTTACGCATTTGGATTCTCACACTTTAGCACCCTAAAATGCCAGGTGAGTATAAATACCCCACATGTGACCCCATTGTGGAAAGAAGACACCCCAAGGTATTCTGTGAGGGGTATGGCGAGTTCACAGAAAAAAAAATTTTTGACACAAGTTAGCGGAAATTGATATATATATATATTTTTTACAAAGTCTCATATTCCACTAACTTGTGACAAAAATAAAATTTTACATGAACTCACCATACCCCTCACGGAATACCTTGGGGTGTCTTCTTTCTAAAATGGGGTCACATGTGGGGTTTTTGTACTGCCCTGGCATTTGAGGGTCTCATAATCATTACACGTATGGCCAGCATTAGGAGTTTCTGCGATTCTCCTTATATTGAGCATACGGGTAATGAGATTTTTTTCCGTTCAGCCGCTGCGTGAAAAAAAAATAAAAATGAGCGGCACAGATTTTTCATTCGCATCGGTCAATGTGGATGAAAAAATCTCTGCCAAATCAGTGATTGCGGTGCGGTGGGCGCTAGCTAACTAACAAGTAGCTAACTAACTGGCGGTGATAACGGGACCCTTATGCCCCATTCACACGTCCGAGAATTCTGTTTGCGGAGCGGAATTGCGGACCCATTCATTCTATGGGGACAGACTTTGTCCCGTTCGGATCGGAATTACGGATCCGGCTTCGAGTCTGCACTTCCGTTCCGCAAAAATATAGAACATGTCCTATTCTTGTCCGCAATTGCGGACAAGAAAAAGCATTTCTATATAGTTCTGTCGCGGATCTGCAAAATGCGGAGCGCATTGCCGGTGTCCGTATTTTGCGGATCCGCAGATCCATGGATCCGCAGATCCATGGATCCATAAAACACATACGGACGTCTGAATGAGCCTGTAGGGGGTGATTAGTGACAGGGGGTGACAGGGGGTGATCAGGGGGTGACATGGGTGATCAGGGGTTAATCAGTGATGGGGGTGGGGGGGTGTGTGTAGTGATTGGTGCACTTTTCCTATGTTTCCTCTGGTGGTCCCAAACAAAGGGACCACCAGGCGAGCAGAGCAACAGGCATATCAGGCGCTGTTTAAAAAACAGCGTCTGATATGCGATTTAAATGCGGTTTTCCGCATCTACAGCCTGCCAGCGCATGATCAGCGCTGGCAGGCTGTAGTTTCAGTTGTCCCGGCTCCGATCACATGAACGCGCACGCACGACGCGCGCGCGTTCATGTGAAATCTCGAGTCTCACGAGATGACGCCGATAGGCGGCAGTGAGACCTGAGAGAGCCGCCGCGCTGACGCCCATCGGCGTTAGCGTGGCGGCAAGTGGTTAAGGTTAAATGTTTGTTTGAGGCCAAGTACTTGATTTTTGTGAAGAAGATAGGCTGTGAAGTTATATGGTTATGTACTACTTTTGTTGGATTTGTGAAATGTTTCTCAGGTTCCTGATTCAATTTTGCTTTTCTTCATCTGCTCTTGCTTAGTTCATGTTCACATTTACATTTGGATTCATGTTCAATGAGTTTTATATGTTTCAATTCCTTTCCAGCCTACCGTATGACAAAAATGTTTGTCATGTCTGGGAGTTCCAGCACTGTGACGTACATTTGAGGTCTGCACTGTGACATATACACATGAAATCATCAGCATGAGCTGCTACTGCTGGGAATGGAGATAATGCCACTCCTGGCAGTTCAACCCCTTAGATGCTACAAGCAATGGAAACAGTAGCATCTAAGTTGCTCCTTTTTTTTTTTTTTGAACAATAGATTTTTATTGAATTTTTTAGACATATGGTAAATATATCAATTTCACAGAAACTTCACATAAAAGAAGTAAATTAACAATTACAAAACAATCGTGAACACAAAGCATTTGTAATGCATGACTGTACGATATTTTAAGGGTTGCATAGATATTTATGAGTAAACATATTTATGAGTATACATATTTATGAGTAAACATAAGCCGGGACGCTACAACGGGAGTCCTGAAGCCACATCTCCCATTTCCCATAAAACGAGGGTTTGGAATTATTAGAAGAGGCCCAAAGACCCTCAAAAAGACAATTAATGTCAAGGTCTCTACAGATCCTTTTGATATTGGGGACAGACTTATTCTTAAAAGATAAAGCAACTTTAGCGCGAATAACAATAATAATGTGCATTAGTACTGTCCTGAAGGTAGAAGGGTAATCCATAATACCTATAGATAAGAGGGCCAATTTAGGAGAGGGTAATATGGTAGCTGAGCAGAGAGATGACATCAAAGCAATGGCCTTGAACCACAGATCGAGAACCGGAGGGCACTCCCACCACATGTGCAGAAAGGAGCCACTGGGATGTCCGCATCTCCAGCAACATGGGGATAGATCGGGGAATATTTTACTGAGGGAAAGTGGGGTAAAGTACCATCTATATAAAATTTTTCTGGCACTTTCCACATGACTAGCGCATTTAGAAAATTTTGGGGTAGTAGAATATGCCTCTTTCCATTCTGTATCGGAAATAGATATACCCAGATCACTGCTCCAAAGCTTTTTAGTTTGTGATAAGGGGTTATCCAAGGAATCTTTCAAGAGTTGGTACCCTTTAGTTATGCCCTTATTCGGACCCAACGGGTAGCAAACCCAGTCATAAAGAGACAAATTGTTAGGAGTATAATCAAGAAAATTCAAGGAGTGAATCAGATGTCTAATTTGCAAAAATTTGAAAAACTCCTTATTAAAGATTCTAAAAGTATCATGAATATAAGAGAAGTCGACAAATTTGTCATTGTGCCATAGCTGGGAGAGAGACTGTAAGCCAGCCGCCATCCATGTTTGAATATTGAGACCGGGGATAGCCACTTCACAGACTTGAATAGAGGCATTTTTAATATTTGAGGGGAGCTTTTTGTCTTGTCTAGACAGGGAATACCAAACCCTATATGTAGCTTGCAAGGTTGCAGAGTTTGTAGAGGGTATAACACCAAAGGAAGCTATGGAAATTAAGACATTTTGGATGCTGGAAGGAAGTAACAAAGATAATTCCAAGGGAACCCATTTTTTGGATGAGTCACCTGACATTAAGTACCTGAGTTGGTCTAAAATTGATGCTCGGTAGTAGTGCCTCATGCACGGGACATTGAGACCGCCTGCAGCGGACGACATGTAAAGAATGTCTGCCTTTACCCTAGGTCTTTTATTCCTCCAAATGCATGAGTTAATAAGGGATTGTAGTCTCCCTAGGAAGTAAGAGGGGACCATTATAGGGACGTTGCGGAAGACATATAATATTTTAGGTAAAATGACCATTTTAATTGCAGCAATTCTACCTAGCCATGAAAGCGTATCAAGCCGGAGGTTTTGTAGTGAATTTTTAATTTTGTCTAGAAGAGGGACATAATTAGCTCGAAAAAGATCTTTAGAAGAAGAAGTTAATTGGATCCCTAGGTATGTTAAGGAATCAGGTGACCACGTAAAATTAAAGTTTCTGGAAATAGCGTTTTTGGTTTTAGGGGGAAGTCCAATATTTAGCATTTGGGATTTAGTAGAGTTTACTTTGTAGTACGAGGCTTCACTAAATCTGGTAATGATTTCGTTTATTGCTGGGAGAGAGTCGATAGGGTTAGACGTGACGAGAAGAACGTCATCAGCAAAAAGCCCTATACGATGGTCTTGAGAACCAATTTTTAAGCCCTGGATCAATGAGGAGGACCTAATGTGCTCAGCAAAGGGTTCCATTACCAGAGCAAAAATAAGGGGGGACATTGGGCAGCCCTGACGTGTACCATTGCTAATTGCAAATGGATTAGATATGAAGCTAGAGGAATACACTGACGCGCTCGGATTGGAGTATAATGCCATTGTAGCTGATAAATAAAAGCCTTCAAACCCAAATTTTTGCAAAGCCATATGTATAAATTGCCAGTGAACCCTATCGAACGCCTTCTCCGCATCAAGAGATAAAAGCAGAGAAGGCGTCCGAGAGGCCCGAGCCCAATCAATTAGACCCATGAATCTTCTAGTGCCATCCAAAGACTGGCGATTAGGGACAAATCCTATTTGATCATTAGCAATTAAATGGGGTAAAATGTCAGATAATCTGCCCGCTAGAATCTTTGCAAAGATCTTCACGTCTGAATTAAGTAAAGATATAGGCCTAAAATTAGCTGGCGAGTCGGTCGGTTTACCTGGTTTAGGCAAGGTGATAATTAGTGCGTGCAACATGTCTTTGGGAATAGTCCCTTGGGTAGCAAAGATATTGAAAATCCTCACAAGGTAAGGGGAGAGAATAGGGGATAATAATCTGAAATATTCATTTGTGAGACCGTCAGGGCCAGGGGATTTGTTAGGTTTGAGAGATCTTATGGCATCAAGCACCTCTTGCAGAGATATGTGCTTGTTGAGAACTTGTTTTTGCTCGGGGGATAGGGAAGGAGAGAAATATCCTTCAAAAATTTCTCGACAGTGTCAGCGGATGGCTGAAAGGTGTCTAGAGAATTGTGTAGATTATAGAGATCTGAATAGTAATGGGCAAATTCCTCCGCAATGTCTTTAGGATTTATGATTTTGTGACCTAATTTATTGTATATATATGGAATTCTAATTTTACTCTCTCTTTTTTAATCCTGTTGGCAAGAAGTTTTGAGGCTTTATTGCCATGCCAATAATGGTTGGCTCTGGTTTTACGGAGATGAAACTCATATTTATCATGAAGGTGGAGGTATAGGGAATGCCTGGCTTGTCTTAATTTGGCTTCAATTTTAGGATCCAGGAATGATTTATATTGATTTTCCAAGGACTGAACTTCAGATAGAAGGGAGTCTAGGACTTTTGTCTTAGCTTTTTTAATAATGGCAGCGTGTTTCAGGAAGACACCTCTAATGAAGGCCTTATGTGCACACCAGAGGATGGGGTCAGAGACTGAGGAGTTATCATTAAAATGGAAATATTCATTTAAAGATTTCTCTATGTCCGCCCGAACGGAGGAATTTTGTAGGAGACAGTTATTTAATCTCCATGGAGATGTAGAGCCCTGATTATAACTATCAGCCAAATGTAAGGATAAGAAAGCGTGGTCTGACCAAGTTATGTTGCTAATGGAGACTTCACTAATCTTTTGCAATAGCCATTTGTCAGTGACAAAAAGGTCTATGCGTGAATAAGATTTATGAATGTGGGAGTAAAAGAATAATCTCTTTCATTAGCATGTAAGGTGCGCCAAGTGTCATAGAGACCTTCCTGATATAAGTAATCTTGAAGGGCTGAGTTTTTTTGGCTGAGGGGAGGGGTTTTATCTATAGTTAGGTTCGGACACATATTAAAGTCACCGCAGATTAAGAGGGCACCTTGTTTAACATCCTGAGCTTTCCCAATGGTGCGTTTAATAAACCTAAGCTGATCGTTATTTGGGGCATATAGGTTTACCAAAGTAAATTTTGAGTTATTGATTTCGCATACTATAATAAGGTATCTACCTTTGTCATCTATGACAGTATTTGTACACTGAAAAGATACTGAGTTTTTAAATCCAATGATAACCCCCGCCTTTTTTTGTCCGCTGGAGCAAAGAAAAGGTGTGGGAAGGAGGGATGGTGTATTCTGTGCGTATCTTCTGCATTCAAATGGGACTCCTGAATACAAAAATATCGCATTTTTGTTTCTTAATTTCGGACCAAAAGGTGGACCGTTTAAATGGACTGTTAAGCCCTCTAACATTAGCAGAGAAAATTTGTAGTCCCATATTTAATAGTACAGGTAGAGCTCAAACCACCGCCCTCCCACACCAAGAAAATCACTCCATTAATAACAAATGCCATTACGGTTTTACCACATTTTGCAGATGCAAAGGAAGGGATCATCAGGACAGTCAAGGCGTCCAGGAGAACTGGTTCGTGTGAGTTACTTATAAGGCATACCCGGCAGCATCTCAAAAACAAATAGAAACAAAAAAACAAAAACCGAACTTCAGTAAACATAGTAAACATTGCAGTCTGCCCTAGTTCAGTATAACTAGGGGTATAGGAGAGTTGTAAGCGATATAACCGCTAAAGGGGGGGTGAATAGAACAGTAGGGATCTAGGCAAGGAATACACTAGAACAACAGTAGGTAATCAACCATGGATCCGTGGAGCCCCACGAAATTGTAATGGATTAGATATAAAGGAATGGTACAGCAAACAGTCATCCAACTTTGAACCACTCCTGAGCAAGGGGTGAATGCTTCTTCTTGGGAGGCGAAGAGCTTGGAGAAGGCGGTTTAGGAAGTCCTGCACTGCCCTCTTGTGGTAAGGAAATGTTCCATTTTGAGCACGCATCAGCCAGGTCTTGAGGGGTATTCATCACATGCGTTGTATTTTGAAAACGCACTACCAGCTTAACTGGGTAACCCCACTTGTATGGTATATGATTATCACGGAGAATCCTTGTATAAGCTTGAAATTCCCTTCTTTTAGAAAGAGTAGCAGCGGATAGATCTGTAAAAAGCAATACTTTTTTAAATCTTTCAGGAAGCGTATCAGTTCCTTTCTGAGAAGCTCTCATGAGTGCTTCCTTTATGTGAAAAAAAATGAATTCTAGCCAGTACGTCTCTTGGAACCGAGGAAGGCAGAGATTTTGGTTTGGGCACCCTATGCGCCCTGTCAATAATTAAATCCGCACCCGTAGCCTCTGGGAGATACGCTGAAAGCAGATCTATTAGGAAATCATGAAGTTGAGAATCATCCACAGACTCTGGAACATTTCTAAAACGAACGTTATTTCTTCTAGAACGGTCCTCTAAGTCCGCAATTTTTAACAGGGGCGTAACTACCGGGGAAGCAGGGGAAGCGGCTGCTTCGGGGCCCGGGCTGACAAGGGGCCCGGCGCCCGGCAGCACGTGTCCACTCTCCTCTGCTTCCCTGCCCCCGGTAATCAGCTGTTTGGGTGCTGCGCAGCAGCAGGCTATCTGCCGAGACTGTGCGCTGCGCCTGCACTCCGTTAGACTGTCCACTGTCTGTGACTGTGCCAGCGGGGCCCCCGCCCCCTTTCAGTACAGTTTGGCCGGGCCCCCTTTCACAGTTCCCCCTCCCTCCTTTCACAGTTTGGCCCGGGCTGTCACAGGAGGCGGTGCTGTTGAACAGCCTGCTGCAGCCTATCAGAGAGGCTGGCGGCGCGATGGCGTCATTGCGCAGGCGGCGCGATGGCGTCATCGCGCCGCTGAGCTGCACAAGCCATCAGAACAGCGGGCGTGGTGGACCGTGGGGTGTAAGAGCACAGTCACAGTGAGTGTGAGTCTGTGTCTGTGACCACATTATTTTTGGTTGGGCTGCCTGGGGGGAATCGGATTAATAATTTGAATGTGCATTAGCTACAATAATCAATTGTATTGTAATCAATAATTCTGACAAATGGACTATTGGGGGAGAGGATGCATTGGCTACTGGCAGTCTGGCACATTATGGGAGTGTTATATGGCTGGGTGGCTACTGGCACATTATGAGGAGTGTTATATGGCTGGGTGGCTACTGGCACATTATGGGGGAGTGTTATATGGCTGGGTGGCTACTGGCACATTATGGGGAGTGTTATATGGCTGGGTGGCTACTGGCACATTATGGGGGGTTATATGGCTGGGTGGCTACTGGCACATTATGGGGGAGGATGCATTGGCTACTGGCAGTCTGGCACATTATGGGAAGTGTTATATGGCTGGGTGGCTACTGGCACATTATGGGGGGTTATATGGCTGGGTGACAGTATTATACAATGACACTACATGACATGATATAAGATCTCAAGATCGTGACTTGCGCCGGGGGGGCCCATAACAAAAATTTGCTGTGGGGCCCAGTCATTTCTAGCTACGCCCCTGATTTTTAACTTAATGGCAGCTAGCTCATCTTCAACTAGATTATGGCTGTCTACTAGTGAATTGTGAGCAGAAACAAATTCTTCCATTTTTCTTCCAAATGAGCAGTCCTTTCCCCTATGGAGACTATATCCGCATGTATGATGGTTATTGTTTCTTTGAAATCATTATGGATAGATCTTTTAAGATCAAGGAGCATGTCCTGCATGATTGGAATCGATATGGTGGCAGGAGGCTGGGAGAGAGGAGAGTCTATTACACAGGCAGCTTTGTAGGGTGAAGAGTCACTCACCCTATCATGGATGTGGCGATCTTGTGAAGAGGGAAGGTCTGGGGACCTCGGGCTGCCCTCTTCTGATAAGCGCTGAGGCTGTGGGCTGCGCTCCTGAGGAGAAGCCCGCGCTGCTGCTGCTTCTCTGCCATGTGAGCCGGCGCCATCTTGCCTCGATCCTGGAGCAGGAGGGAAAAAGGACGTCATCTTCTGAGGTGCCGCTCCCTTCTTTTTACCCCTCGTCATCATCGGGGTGCACTGTGGAGGTTCAGGGAGGAGTGGGAGAAAATTGGGGCAGCTGGGATCAGTATAGCTGCTGTGCTTTGTGCCGCTTGGTGGGGATCCTGCAGAGCTCACTCACAGAGCGTCTTTCCTGTCCGGCATCCGGCCACGCCCCCCTAAGTTGCTCCTTTTGTCATGCCATAGGTTTCTCGGGTATGTTATAGATTTCTGATGGTTGCTATGCTAGCTGTGGGATCTGACAGTGGAGTCTAATAGGAAGAGCTGGCATTGGGGATGAGGGGAAACTGGAAATAGCCCAGGGCCCCCATCCCCAAAGGGATTAGCTTTTATATGGTGCAGCAGTTTATGGTGGGTAAGCGGAGCCTATGGCACCTGTTTCCACCGATAAGCCTCATAAGCCTATGAGGAAGTATGATGGTGTAGAAGGTTGTGATGACATCTCTGTAACCTCCGAAACTAGGTCTAATGGGTGTCATGGTGCAAGCATTTGTTATCACATGAGAGCCAGGACAGAGGTCTGGTCTGAATGGAGAAGATAAGAAAAGAGAACATCTAAATCAGAGGAGACATCACTGGATGTAAGGTATGTGGTACTATGTTCTCCTGTATGTTTAGGAGAGCAGAATGTCAAGTCAATCCACATATGTTTTTAGTAGTAGGGCTTGGGGGAGAGGTTAGATTGAGAATTCGGCATGAGGGTGGGGCACCATTTTAATTTCAGACAGCAGAAAACCCAGAACCACCCCAGGCTTCCTCCAAATTAAGAAGGTCATGCTTCTCAACCTGTTCCTGCTGCTGTAACATTCATCTAGGAGCCTTTTAAAGCTTTCACCCAGGAGTAGAGATAAGCGAAAATTTGATTCGCCGGTTCGCTGAATTTGTTGGGAAAAATGTGATTCGATCCAAATATATTTGTGGCGAGTTACGTTAAAAACCGACTATTTCATGGCTGCTGAGAACCTTGCAGTAACACGCATAAGGAGTCTGCTTTGGTAGTAAAATAATACTGTAAGTATGACATGCAGATGATAGGCGTCACTCTTAGAATCACTGTATATTTCACTTATTTGGGTGGTAACTGGGCCAAAACTGACCAAATAACTCAAGTATCAACTTGACCTTACAGGAAGATGTTAGCGTCAAGAAGAAGCGCATTCCTTTACACCCACGTCAGCTGATTCTACATAGATGTTTACAGAACCTGTTCTGTTAAACACTTATACAAGCAGAGCCCCCGACAGAGTAGAGAGGGTGTCAGCAGTAAGGTTGTGTTGATGTCAGTGATTAATTTTCCCCATTCTCTGATCCGTAAGAACAGTTACCCAGAAAAAGGTGAACCTGTCTGTAGTGCATCCACCTTCGCTCGGTCAGCATTTGCTCAATAGTCTATCAGTATTGCTAAAGGCAAAAAAAAAAAAAACAGGAGTGGATCTTAAACAGAGTTGACACGTGAATGGAATATTTGCATGTCTTCTGTGTTTTCTACACACTCCTGCTTTTGGCTACCAAATCATAAGCCAATTCTGATGGGACCATACAGGCCTTACAACTGCTTCACAGAGAGGATCCATTGTGTGTCTTATTTTTCCTTCCTTCTGACAGATCAGAAGAAGTGTCAAATAAATGATGATGTCAGCCAGGCCAAAAGCCAAAATAGTGGACCAGTCATGATATGGGGAGGGTGGGAACAGCATGAGAAGTCCACAGAGTGGACCTATGATATAGTGGTGAGGTGGAAGCAGCATGAGAAGACCACACAGTGGCCCAATGACAGGGTCTGGAGGTGGAACCAGTATGGGGAGGCCACCGAGTGGCACAATGAAAGAGTCTGGAGGTGGAAACAGTATGGGGAGGCCACCGAGTGGCACAATGACAGAGTCTGTTGGTGGTGGCAGCATGAGGAGACAACAGAGCGGCACAATGACAGAGTCTGGAGGTGGCAGCTACATGAGGAGACCACAAAGCGGCACAATAACAGAGTGTGGAGATAGCAGCAGCAGCTGCATTAGGAGACCACAAAGTGACCCAGTAAAAGAGTCCGGCGGTGGATGGCAATACCAGTACCCGCTGACGGAGGTGGGTGATATAAGGAGCACTTGGCATCAGATGTATGGCATCAGGTGGGTTGCAGCATCAAAGTAGTAGCTGAGGCATGTAGTCAGAAGAAACCGGTCTTTTGTATCAAAGTGTTGGTGTGGCACCGTGGATGATCTAGTCTGATGCATCAGGAATTGGTGGTTGGAAATCCTGAGTGATCCACGCCTGATTCATGTTGACAAAGGTCACTCTCTCCACATTTTGGGTGAACAGGCGAGTTCTTATTGGGGTAACTATCGCCCCTGCCACACTGAACACCCGTTCTGATGCCAGGCAGGGCAGCTTTTCCAAGGCAAACTCTGCTAGTTGCTGCCACAAATCCAGTTTGGATACCCAGTAGTCCAGTGGTTCTTCAATGTGGGTGGTGATTAGTTTCTTCACTATGCGGGTGAAGAAAGCTACTCATCAGCGACTGTAGACTCAGGCTGCTGCTGATGGAGCTGGTACTGTTCCTGCCACCCCGGATCTCCCCAGCAGCCATGGCAGTAGAACGTGCTCGCAGAGGGCCCCCCCAGTCAGACCTGCGAGAGGTTGAAGGAGGGGCAGATAGGCAGCAGCCAACTGACTACATAGGATGTCTCTGTAGTAGTTCAGTTTGTCCTCCCTCTCGGTGGATGTAAAAAAGGCCCCCATTCTGGACCGGTAGCAAGGTTCCAACAAGGTGGAGAGCCAGAAGTCATCCCTCTGCTGATTGGTGATAATTCGGCAGGGGCTACACAAGCAAGTGAGCATGCCTCGTGCCATTTGTGCAAGTGACTCGGAGGTACTCCCTGCCTTCATCTCTACTACATACTGCCCCGGTGTGTTCAGGTCCTTTGTCTCATCTTCCTCATCGCCCTGTAGCTCCTCTGAATGATCCTGATCCTTTTGTCCTTTCAGCTGAGTAGAAAAACCACCCATTTGGCTACACATTGCCTGTGCTCCAATGTCCAAAGTACATGAAGCAGTGGAATGACGTTCATTCCATAGTCCTGGCGACTGACAAATAACATGGCCTCCTCAAAGGGCCTGAGCAAATGGCAGGTGTCAAGCATGAGCTGCCACTGGCTGACATTGAAGTTACACAGGTGAGTACTCCTACCAGCTTGCATCATCAAGAAATCTTTGATGTCCTTTCTCTGTTCGTATAGTCGGTCCAACATATGGGGGGGTGGAATTCCAATGGGTGGAAACGTTGCATATCAGCCTATGTTGGAGGATGCCGTTCTGCTGCTGCAGCTCAAAGAGGGTGTGTTTTGCAGGGTACGAGTGGCTGAAGCGCATGCAAAGTTTCCTGGCCATTTTTAGGATTTCTTGCAGGAACCACTTGACAACCAGATTGAACATGTGTGCCATGCAGGGCGCATGTCTCAGCGTTCCTTGATGCAGCACCGACATCATGTTCTTCCCATTGTCGATCAGCATGGTTCCACTTGTTGCGGAGAATGCCAGGATTTCTTGATGCATTTCACGGAGCAGTTCCTACCCTGTGTGACTCCGTTCGCCAAGGCAAACCAGGTGCAGAACAGCGTTACACCACTGAGCCCTGCACATGTGTGGCTGTGCAGGAACCACATTCAACTAATGGGCCGTAAAGGACATTTATTGTCCCTGACGTTAGTTACAGCTCCACACGTCGGCGCTGTAGAGCACTTTGCCATACACCGACAGGCTTAAGGACTGGCCCCCCTTCTGTTCTACATGTGTGCGTGCAGGGTTAGTACTAACTTTTTAGCAAAGAAATGACGGCTTGGGACTCAGCTCAGCACAAACCATCAGTTTTCTGAAAGGTGCAGAGTCTACCATTTTGAAAGGAAGGGTCTGAAGCACCAGCAACTTGGACAGGAGCACTTCCAGCTTCTGCGCCTTTAAATGCATGCACGCATACTGTTGTCTCTTGGCAATCGCTTTGGTAATCGATTGCAGACGAAATGACTGACGAGGAGTAGGAGCAGGAGCATATGGACCAGCAGAAGATGGGATTGACAGACAGCTCCCTTCGGCTGAGGTGGTGGAGCCTTGACTGGCTGAAACTGGGTGCGTGCCACTGGGTGATGTAGAGGTAGCTGTGGCAGGCTGGACCACCACGTCGTAGCCACGGTTCTCCCAGGCCACTTTATGGTGATGCTGCATATGTTGATGCAGGGCCGTGGTGCCAACATTGGCTCCCTGGGCACGCTTCACCTTCTGCCCACATATTCTTCATATGGCCATGTTGACCTCCTCTGGCAACTTCACAAAAAACTGCCACACTGCTGAGTAACTGACTTTTTTCCCGACACTAATCACTGGCTAACTGCAAACGACGCTGCTTCTGTGAACCCGTGCACCATTCATTTCCGTGCAAGTAGGCTGCTGCAAAGCGAGTGGTCTACCCCGTGTCTTTTTGGCTCCTGACCTCCCACTGCTGTCACCCTGCTAACTCCTGACCATGCTAGCGACTTGCTGGCTTAGCCACTGTCTGACGGGCAAGCTGCCATCCTCTTCTCTTGATGATGATGAAGTCCCTTCTTCACCCGGCTCCCAAGTGCGATCGGCTTCATCATCATCAAGTAGTGTCTGCACATCACTGATGTCCTCCTCAAAGGCCTCTGTGTCAGGATCCTGACCACTTGCAAAACAAGCTCCCGTGCTACTCTCCTCATCACTGCTTGCCCGCCTAGTGGAAGAAGCGGCGGATGTCTCCTCCACATCTTGGCTGGGCAGTAGCTGCTGACTGTCCTCTAGTAGCTCTTCCTCGCTGAAAAGTGAAACTGAGCCCACTGTATGTAGTACTTCTCGGAGTGAGGGAATAAAAAAGGCCAGAGGCAAGTTGAGGGCACAGGGCCTGCTCCCGGGCCATGCCAACTAAGGGTTGTGTCTGAGGAACCCACTGATTGTTGGCTGGGGGTGTATGATGTCACTAGGGATGACATGGGTGATCGAGTTAACCTATCAAGAACCGCTGGATTGCTGGTCAAGACACGACCGCTAGATGACAGCGGGAAATCTGCCACTGCTGCCACGACCCCTTACTTTGCTGTGACCTCTGCTTGTGCCAGAAACATTCAGGTCACTGCCACTCCTCTGTACTTGGCCTGGCACTTCTCTGCATGACATACTTGTAGCTGAACTAAACAAATTACACGGAAATTAAAACTCCAGTAAAAGCAACAAATATATTTTTCTTTTTGTACTGTAATAGGCCACTAAACGCTTTCACCACAATTAACTGCGGAAATGTACTGAGAATATATTTTTCTTGTTGTACTAAAATATGACCCTATACGTTTCTACAAAAAAATAAAATTAAGAGTGAAGTGCGTATATATATTTATTGAAGTACTGAAATACGCTCCTATACGCTTTCACCAGAAATAACTGCAGAAGTGACCTGAGAATATATATTTCTTGTTGGACTGAAATACGCCCCTATACGCTTTCACCCGAAATAACTGGAACAGTGCAGTGCCTATATATTTTTCTTGTTGCACTGAAATACGCCCCTATACGCTATCACCAGAAATAATTGCAACAGTGCAGTGCGTATATAATTTTCTTTTTTTCGCAAATACGCTTCTATACGCTTTTAACAGAAATAACTGCAGAAATGAAATGTGTATATATTTTTCTTGTAGTACTGCATAAGATACTAAGATATAAGCCACTAAAGGCTTTTCAACATAACACTTGCAGCTCAATAACAAAAAGTTGGAATGACAGAGCTATCTAATGACTATGTGGATCCCCAAATAATCTTTCCCTGCACTTGTAAATCATTTTACTATCAATGTCCCTAGCACCTGCTGACGTCTTTCCCTTCACTAAGATGCTGTGAAATGATTCCTCCCTAACCTTTCCATGCACCTATTAATTCTTTCTTTCAGATTTTTTTTCCACAATCGTTTTTCCACTTGCTGTCCCTAGTGCCTTCACACGTCTATCCCTGAACTCTGAATGCTGGAAAATGTCTGACTGTAAGGTGGCCACCGTATTTATAGGGCTGTGACATCACAGGGCTGGCTGGCTGGCTGCTGATAGGCTGCATGCAGGCATGTCAATCTGGGTGATTCCGCTTTCCCAGAGTTCCTTGCCCCATGTCCTCAGTCCTCCCATATGTAGCCGCCATTTTAGGAAAATTGCGTTTCGTTACCATGAAGAGTGAGGAAACTCGCATTTGTTGCAAATCAAATTTTTCCTGAAATTCTAAACGAATTCCACTTCATCAGCTTTGATTCGCTCATCTCTACTTAGGAGCAAAGAGAAGATGCTTTGAGTAAAGTGTTTACTGCAGAGACCAAGGGCATTTATTATAATAATTGAAAATATTGTCCTTTGTATAGTTTTGTTCAAATTCAGTATCTAGATTGGACACAATGAAAGCTTGTAGTTTTTTTTTTTTAATATCAACTATGCAACTACAGCATGTAACTATGTAATTATTTAATACTTAATCATTGTATGGTGATAATATTTTGTCCTTGCATAGTGATCATTTTTTATAACTATTGTGGTAAGGTGCAAGGTGTCATATGTGATGGCAGGTACGTGTCACCGAGGTTGCTGGCCTCGGTGAGGTGAGAGCCGGGTTTTTGTCTGCAGCAGCTAGTGCTGTTTGACTTTGTTAAATAGCATGGCTGCAAAGCCGATCCGGGCCGGCTCTTACTGGGAGCAGCTAAAGAGTAGGGTGGGTGGCTGCTCCCCACGGTCCAGTCCATGTTTTGGGCTGGATATAAAACGCAGCCAGCAGCTGTGTCTGGGGAGTGTGATTATCCTGGAGCTGCTAACAGGGCTGGGAGTTCTCTGTCCAGGAGGAAAGAGCTCAGTAAGGAGGTATTTTGTTCCTGGCTACCTGAAGCTGGATTCTCCTGCGGCTGGGCCGACAGCGTGGTGCGAACCTGCACCTACACCTCCCAGGTGACTGAACCTGTGTTGGACTGTTTTTGTTTGGCTACGTTATTTCCGTTGTGTGTGAACTGTCACCAAGAGACTGTTTTTCATTTTGTGTGCAAGTGTGAATAAAACACTGTTTGTTGCACAATCTGGACTCCTTGTTTTGCCTCTAAACTGCACCCGCACCGCTGTCTACCAGAGCGACTCCCACATTTGGTGTCGGATGCGGGCATGCGCAGTGAGGCTGGCGTGAGCGCCGAACTTTGTTTTGCTGAGAAAAAGTGAATGTCCTATATTAAGCCGGCAAAGTTGCAGCCTGTGATCCCCGACAAAATGGAGGCGGCTGTGAAAGCCCTCATAGAGGCTAACGTGCAGCAGCGGGAGACCAACCAGCTACTGCTACAGCACGTGATGGCGTTGCAAGCGGCAGGAGCGTCCCACCGCGTCCATGATGCCCGGAAAGCTGTCCGTGCCGCGATCCCTAAGATGACCCCCTCGGATGATGTGGAGACCTATCTGGCGGTGTTCGAGAAGGTGGCCGTGAGGAGAAATTACCCGAGAACAGTGGGCAGAGGTCGTCGCTCCGTTCCTGGCGTCTGGACCCCAGCAAGTATTTTTGACCTCCCAGATGACCAAGCAGCTGACTACCCAACTGTGAAAGGTGAGATCCTGGCAAGACTGGGGGTGAATGTTTTGGTCCGGGCTCAGCGTGTCCACCAGTGGGACTTTAACGTGGCTGAACCCGCCAGGCCACAATACTATGACTTGCTACAACGGTTGCAAAAATGGCTGCAGCCAGACATACTGACTCCCACTGCTATGCTCGACCGTCTGTTAGCCGATGTCTTCTGGAGGGCTTTGCCTTACCCTCTCCAGCACTGGAGTCGGCCAGGTATCGCCCACCAATGCCCTGGAGATGGTCGACCTGGTGGAGCGATGCGAGGCCACCAGAAACCTGCAGGGAGTCTTGCTGGGAAGGGGTCAGTCAAACCCGGAGGCCTCTGCCCCAGTTCCGACGTCCGGCGACAGAGCGGCCTGTACGGAAGATACCCCCTGCGAGTCCGCCTCCCGTGGTATGCTGGAGGTGTCAGGAGCCAGGCCACATCAGGGCCGACTGTCCGCATCGGGATGAGCCGATGGAGGTGAACTATGGGGGTCGCCACTCCTTGTATGCACGGAAGCTGTGCGCAACTGGCACCCGTGAGGTGCAAGACCATAACCACCTGTGTCAGGTAGAGGTGGGAGATTCGCTGGCGGTGGCTCTGCTGGACTCCGGGAGTTTAGTCTCCCTGGTAAGGGCTGCCCTTGTACGGCCTGTGGAGTATACTGGCCGTAAAGTCGAGGTCCTGTGCATCCACGGAGACCTGAAAGACTATCCCACTGCACTAGTGACTTTGTCCACAGCGGCTGGTAGGTGGACCCACGAGGTGGCTGTCGCTACTAAACTCCCACATGAACTAATACTTGGGAGGGACTTCCCGGTTTTCAGCGCTGTGGCCGGCAATAAAGGTATCTGAGGGACCCGAGACAGGGGTGACCCTAGTAGAGTGGCCTGATACCGCTGGAAGGCCAGAACCCTGGGAGCCCGAGTCTGAAGGGCCGGCGGTAGGGGTGACCACTGCTCCAGCGGTAGAGGGAGACAACCCCACTGAGTGTAATGGTGGGAGACACGGAGGACTTGCCACCGGGACCTGAGTTGGCAGACCTCAATGTCTCCGGGGAAAATTTTGGGACCGCACAACACCGGGACCAAACCCTAACCAGGGCCTGGGAGAATGTGCTGGAAATTGATGGTAAACCCCAGAAACCAGGGGCTGAATTAATGTTCCCACGATTTATTGTTCTACAGGATATGTTGTATCGGGTGAACCAAGTCCGAGGTGAACCTGTTGAACAGTTGGTGGTGCCCACAGCGTATCGCAAGCTTGTCATGGAGCTTGCCCACCAACATGTTCTTGGGGGACACCTGGGGTGGCAGAAAACCCAGGACCGCATACTGCAGCGGTTTTATTGGCCCAGTGTGTTCAAGGAGGTAGAAAATTATTGTAAGTCCTGTCCAACCTGTCAGATAACTAGCCCCCAGCCTCATTTCCGTAGTCCTCTGGTACCTCTGCCAATTATTGAAGTACCGTTTGAGCGAATCGCTATGGATTTAATTGGGCCTGTACCAAAGTCTGCCAGGGGCCACCAACACATTCTGGTAGTTCTCGACTATGCCACTCGGTATCCGGAGGCGGTGCCCCTGCGACATACCTCAGCTAGGCTCATTGCCAAAGAGTTAATGGAGATGTTTTCCCGTGTGGGCCTGCCAAAAGAGGTTCTGACAGACCAAGGGACCCCTTTTATGTCCAAAGTAATGAAGGAACTGTGTAAATTGTTGCGTATAAAGCAGTTACGGACGTCCGTTTACCATCCGCAAACAGACGGTCTTGTTGAGAGGTTTAACCAAACTCTAAAAATATGTTAAAAGGGTGGTGTCTAGAGATGGGAAGGACTGGGACCTGCTTCTGCCCTATCTCATGTTCGCAGTGCGAGAGGTACCCCAGGCCTCTACTGGGTTCTCGCCCTTCGAACTGCTTTATGGCAGACACCCTCGGGGCCTGTTGGATATCGCCAAGGAAGCATGGGAACAACAGCCTGTCCCCACAAAAGTGTCATTGAGTATGTCACCCAGATGCAGGAACGGATAGAAAGGGTGTTGCCGCTGGTCCGGGAGCATATGGAGGCAGCGCAACAAGCCCAGAGTAGGGTGTACAATCGTCAGGCTCGGGTGCGGGGCTTCAATCCGGGAGATCGGGTTTTGGTTCTGGTACCCACCCTTGACAGCAAATTCCTAGCTAGGTGGCAGGGCCCCTATGAGGTGATCGAGAAAGTAGGGAAGTAAATTACAAAGTACACCAGCCAGGGCGGCGCAAGCCGGAGCAGGTGTACCACGTGAATTTACTTAAGCCGTGGAAAGATAGGGACACGGCCGACGACCACAGCCCCGGCCAGGGCTACTAGGTGAAAGGGTCCAGCCCCACAGTTCGAGGCCTGTGAAGCAGTAACCACGGTAAAAATTGCAGACAGCCTGTCTTCCAAACAAGTTCAGGAAGTCAGGGAGTTCATCAGTCGGAACACGGATGTGTTCTCGGACCTCCCTGGCCGCACGTCTCTCATCCAACATGACATCGTCACTGAGCCTCAGGCCAAGATCCGGTTAAAACCATACCGGGTACCCGAGGCTCGGCGGCGGACCATCGCGGAGGAAGTACAGTTAATGTTGAAGCTCGAGGTCATTGAGGAGTCGAAAAGTGAGTGGGCCAGTCCCATAGTCCTAATACCCAAGCCGGATGGGACGTTGCGGTTCTGCAACGACTTTCGCAAGTTAAATGAAGTATCCAAGTTTGGCGCGTATCCCATGCCCCGAGTAGGCGAGCTGGTTGAAAGTTTAGGACAAGCCCGTTATTTTTCTGTGCTGGACCTCACTAAAGGGTACTGGCAGGTACCCTTAACGAGTCGGCTAAGGAAAAACCGCATTTGTTACCCCGCAGGGCCTGTATCACTACAAGGTGTTACCCTTTGGCCTGCATGGCGCCCCGCCACTTTCCAAGGTTAATGGACATAGTGCTGCGACCACATCGTCGGTGCGCCTCGGCCTACTTGGATGATGTAGTCATCCACAGCACCGACTGGGAAAGCCATTTACCCAAGGTGCAGGCGGTAGTGGATGCCCTGAGGAAAGCCGGACTGACCGCTAACCCAAAGAAGTGCTCCATAGGGTTAGAGGAGACAAAATATCTGGGATATGTAATTGGGCGGGGAGTCATCAAACCTCAGGTAACTAAGGTAGAGGCCATTCGTAACTGGCCCGACCGGTCACCACCAGGCAGGTAAAGTCGTTCCTGGGGATTGTAGGTTACTACATGAGGTTTGTGCCCCACTTTGCCACAATAGCAGCGCCATTGACAGACCTGTTGAAGGGGCGAAAGTCTGGGAGGGTTAGCTGGAGTGAGAAGGCGGAGGAGGCTTTCTCCGCGTTGAAGTCGGCCCTGTGTGGGTCCCCGGTTTTGGTGACACCCGACTTCAACAAGGAGTTTGTCGTACAGACCGACGCCTCGGAGGTAGGCCTCGGTGCGGTACTGTCGCAGGAGGTCAACGGGGAAGAACATCCCGTTGTCTTCCTGAGCCGTAAGCTCAGTCCCGCCGAGTCAGGTATAGTATAGTGGAGAGGAGTGCCTGGCTATCAAGTGGGCACTCGAATCTCTCCGCTACTACCTGTTAGGGAGGAGGTTCCGTCTGGTGACCGACCATTCCCCCTCAAATGGATGAGTCAGGCCAAGGAGAGGAATGCTCGGGTCACTAGGTGGTTCCTATCTCTTCAAAATTTCAAGTTTTCCGTGGAACACAGGGCAGGCCGCTTGCAGGGCAACGCAGATGCCCTGTCCCGCGTCCACTGCCTCACGTGTGTTCACCCCTCAGGGTTGAACAAAGGGAGGTATGTGGTAAGGTGCAAGGTGTCATATGTGATGGCAGGTACGTGTCACCGAGGTTGCTGGCCTCGGTGAGGTGAGAGCCGGGTTTTTGTCTGCAGCAGCTAGTGCTGTTTGACTTTGTTAAATAGCATGGCTGCAAAGCCGATCCGAGCCGGCTCTTACTGGGAGCAGCTAAAGAGTAGGGTGGGTGGCTGCTCCCCACGGTCCAGTCCATGTTTTGGGCTGGATATAAAACGCAGCCAGCAGCTGTGTCTGGGAGTGTGATTATCCTGGAGCTGCTAACAGGGCTGGGAGTTCTCTGTCCAGGAGGAAAGAGCTCAGTAAGGAGGTATTTTGTTCCTGGCTACCTGAAGCTGGATTCTCCTGCGGCTGGGCCGACAGCGTGGTGCGAACCTGCACCTACACCTCCCAGGTGACTGAACCTGTGTTGGACTGTTTTTGTTTGGCTACGTTATTTCCGTTGTGTGTGAACTGTCACCAAGAGACTGTTTTTCATTTTGTGTGCAAGTGTGAATAAAACACTGTTTGTTGCACAATCTGGACTCCTTGTTTTGCCTCTAAACTGCACCCGCACCGCTGTCTACCAGAGCGACTCCCCACACTATATACAGTATGTGTATACATTTATTTGTGGAGGGACATATATCTTTTAGATTTTGCACCTGGTCTTTCAAGACCAATACTCTGGCATACCGCCATTTGATCTGACTACATGTGAATATGTTATAATACTCTACTTGGGGTCCCACTTCAAATTTTTTCCATGACCACATATTGTCTTAATTCAGCGGTGTTAATAGGCAAGGTCTAATAGGCTGTCTGTTAGTATACACATACTTCTGACAAGAATAATATGTAGCATGAAAAAAGTCTTTCAATATATTATAGAAGTGATCAAATCCCCCAGTGTTCAAGTCCTCTAGTGTTACTGCCAACAAAAAAAAGTGAAAAAAAGTGAAATAATGTTTTAAAAATATTTAACAAAAAATAAAATTCTGTGGTACGTGTATGGTGGATGTCTGGTCTTTTAATATGTGCCCACGCGTGAGCGTAGCGGACACCCTAGCCATCAGGTTTCTGTTGTGTTACACAGTTTGTACAGTACACCAGATGGTGCAAAGTGGAGATTGTCATTTTTACACAGATATGCCATTTCAGTGCTCAATATGTTGTTTGACGTGCCAGATGAAAAGTAAGCCCTCATTATTATGCCGTGTTTCCTGGAGTTACCACCCTACATGGATATAAAATACTACATGTGGTCCTAATCTTTTGCCTGACTATCCCATAGGGCTCAGGAGCAAAAGAGCACCATCTTTATTTTGAGGCCCAATGTGATTTTCACCCCTTGTGCTGACAACTGTAGAGGCTCTTGGATGAAATAATAAATGAGACCAGTGTGCCAACCGATACCATCCAGTCTGCACCACTTAGGGTGGCCAGGTCCTAATGATGACCAGCCCAATATTTTTCTGGCTTAACTTCTTCCCAGTCATCCTTCAAAGTCTTCAGGTCCTAGAAAAGTCAGCAAGAAGGACAGAGAGGAGAAGCTGGACAAAACAGAGATTAAACTGGTAAAGACAGATTTTTTTAATTTAAAAAAAAGAGGACAGCCTCTGCGGAGCTGGGTAATTTTTGGCCGTGTTACTGAACGCTTATGCACAATGGCTGTAGGCTCATGCGTCCTTTTGCGGAGGTGACAAACCTGGTCAGTCAAACCCAAGGCAACATCATCGACCTCATCCCATATGCGTTTTTTCTGTAGCGTTCCCTGCGAAGAGTGCTGGATCAGGCCATAGATGAGCATGAAGAGGAAGAGTTGTGGTCACCATTACTACTAGAAGCAGACTTGTTGTCGTTGATTGCTGGACCTGCGGCAACGCAGAGAGAGGAGTCTGTAGAAGAGGAGTCAGAGGAGGAAGGTGGTTTTGAGGAAGTGGAAACACCATTGCTCATTAGAGCTTTTAATTCAACACTTTTATCCCTGACTTTAAAACTTGACTTTTAATAGTGATTCTTAAAATAACAGGTGAGCAATTGAAAGAAAAAATTAAAACTACTACCTAAGTTACAACCTAGAGCTGGTATTTGTGTAAATAAGGGCTATTGAGGGTGTGCACAGCCCACTAGAATTGCCCTCTGCCAGTCACGGGCTCATGCTTAATCTAATTCTGATAGCTGTATTTGTGATCGTTAGGAATAGCTAGCTCTCTATTCCAATAGCTAAATCGCTGTGACAACCTGCAGGTAATCGCTCTAGGGTGGATTAGGCAGAGCTAAAAACACATTATAATCTGTCCCCCAACATGTTTTGCCAGCAACCCTGGCGTCTTCAGGACAGACTTGGATAAAACACGCTGAGTACATATCTTTATAGCCCAACCTTCCGGCTATTAACCAATGATAACACGTAAATTCTACTGACAACTCATCTACCCAATATGACAATTCCTCGTCAGAAGACTAACATGGCAATTGGTACTTCTTGGATGACGATCTGCGCATCAATGACTTGCGCACACGCCTACGTACAGAAGCGGTGTGGTGTGGCGAAATGCGCATGCGCTAATACTTAGTGTCTATAATCGCGATCCTGGACTCACTGCGGCTGCGTGAATACTTAGAGTACGCTCGATAACAGCTTCCAATGCTCATGTCGTCGGACTTCATCTCAGATCATATACTATGAATAGTGCGCCTCCGCTAGTACTTTTTACTTTCAATGCGCATGTCAGCGGACTTGGTCTGGAGATCTTATACTGCCCATAGTGCACCTGTGCTAGTACTTAAAGTAAAAAGATGGAATTTTCAATGTGCATATATAAGAACTTAGGCTTCGGTTATATACAGCACTTCTCATAGCAGCATGTGAGTCCTCTATCTATAGTTATATTCAGTCTTGGAGGCCAGTAGCCTCAAAAGCATACATGTATGTGTCTGTAGATCATAGTAAATGACCATTGGGTACACATTAGGTTTTGTCAGCAGAAATATAAAAATAAAAAAATAAAGGTTCTACCTAGAATCATATTGTATTTATGTACTAAACGTTATAACAGCTCACATAGTATAATGTATAGTTACATGATGCACCATTGCACTTCACAAAAAGGATGAAAATGTAAAGCCTTTATTGAGGCCTTTGGGACTTAGACTCTGCAAGCGGTATATCCATCTGGCTTCCTCTTGATAGAGGATTTTATCCAGATCACCACGGTGTGGTCCTAATGTCTTTTTGCACAAGCCCCAAAATTTTAGGCAGCTGGGATTCCCTGCATGAAAAGTTCTCACATGCCTTGAAATAGTAGTATCCGCTTTGGTATTGATGCTACTAATATGTTGAGATATTCGCCTGCGGAATTCTTGTACAGTTTTGCCCACGTAAAGTTTTAAACACGGACATTGAGCAATATAGATAATCCCCTTAGTCTGACAGTTGCTGAATTGTCTAATGTCATATTTTTTCCCCTCCACAAGTTTTGTAAAGAGTTTTGTCTTCAGGATCAGTGGGCAAAAACTACATCTACCACAAGGGTAGCTACCCACAACAGGGGATCTCAACCAAGTAAGTTTCACAGGATCAGTATTATGAAAACTATGTACAAAATGATCCTTAATGTTTTTACCCCTACGGTAGGTAATTTGTGGTCTAATGGACAAAATCTCCTTTAAGTCGGCATCCGCTTTCAATACATGCCAGTGCTTTTGCAAGATATAGACTTTTCGATGTTGGTTATCAAACATACTAATACATCTAACCGTAGAGGATTTTTCTACAGTTTTTTTATTTCAGTAGCATGGTTCGATTTGTGTTCTTAGCTCTATTAAAAGTTTTATGTAGTATCTTTTTGGAATAACCTCTTTGTTGGAACCGTGAAAGGAGGGTATCACATTCCTGGAGGAACCCAGAGTAATTTGAGCAATTACGACGTGCCCTGATATACTGGCCAACTGGTATGCACCTTTTTAGAGGCAGCGGGTGAAAGCTTTGCCAGTGTAAAAGATTATTAGTTGAGGTAGGTTTTCGATAAACCTCAGTAATGATGCGGCCAGCCGGCCACCAGTTGCTCGGGAGATTCTGAGGTCCAAAAAAGTGAGTGTTTCAGAATTGATTTCTGAGGTGAACACCATACCTATAGTGTTTTTATTAAGACTAGTGAAATATTATTGGAATTGGGAAAGGGTGCTATCCCATAAAAGTAACACATCGTCGATGTAATGACCCCAAAATAAAATATACTTAGTGAAGTGTTCAAATTGATCAGTGAAAACTATCGTGTTCTCCCACCATACCAGAAACAAATTTGAGGAAGTGGGAGACCAACTACAGCAGGCATCCCAGGGGGCATGTTGTCACCTTTCAGGGACCCTTGCTGTTGTACGTGGCTGGGTGGAGGAAGAGACCTTCAATGACGTCAGTGAGGACAAGGAACGGACATGGCTAGCTTGGTATCCAACCTTGTGCAAATGGGGAGTTTGCGGTTGTGCAAATGGACTGTTTGCGGTTGTTTGCAGTGCGTTAAACGGGGAGTTTGGTCTGTCAGAGTTTGGTCTGTTGCTGTGAAGCGGGCGTAACCCTTACACTACCTGATCGATACAACATCACACCTGATCATATACACACACTGGATGTTTTAAAGCATGTTATTCCAAATGATTTAGGAATGTTAGGTGATTTATGCCCTTTTTGGATTAAAACCCGACTCTGCGTCAACTACGTAATTTTCCATGGGAGTTTTGCCATGGATCCCCCTCCGGCATGCCACAGTCCAGGTGTCAGTCCCCTTGAAACAACTTTTCCATCACTATTGTTGCCAGAAATAGTCCCTGTGGGTTTTAAAATTTGCCTGCCTATTGTAGTCTATGGCGGTTCGCCCGTTCGCGAACATTTGCGGAAGTTCGCGTTCGCCGTTCGTGAACTGAAAATTTTATGTTCACGACATCTCTATCCACAGAGTGTGCCTCTATGTGTCAAATACAGTACCACAGGTGAAACCAGTGTATTTCGGGGATATTTTCATTATTTGTGCAACATCTAGTGTGTTTGCATTTCACACATATCACTGACATATACTTTACTTTATCTGAAGACGGTGTATACTACTCTGTGACATTATCAGGGCTACATCTCCTGTGTAAAGTTTGCGCATCCCAAATACCTATTTTAATTTATTGGCGCATACACTTACAAATCCTACGCTACTGTATACCATTTAATATTAAGAATGTGGCCAGTAAGGGACGTGCAAGTGGCCGTAATGCTGATGATGCACGCAGTGGCCGTGGCCCTGGGCGCAATGAAACTGAGCAAAGAATGTAGCTGAGGGCCTGCAGGTGCGCTAACCCTCAAAAACAGTGATGTCGATGGCGAACCTTTTAGAGATTGAGTGCCGAAACTGCAACCCAAAACCCACTTATTTACCGCAAAGTGCCCACATGGTCATTTACCCTGAATACTACAGTCCAATATAGTTTATCTTCCATGTTACTTATCATATAGCTGTAGAGTGCCAGTTCATGCTATGTGTCCTGTTTGGACACAGAGTAGTTGAAAGGCACAGAGGGATCACTGAGGATGCTAACACGGTCTGCTATGTACTCCTTCACCATCTTCCACATTTTTCCCATCCATGTGACACTAGGCCACACATGAAGGTGAGGGTGCTGGCGGGGTGTCATGAAACTGTCCCAGGTCTTGGAGAGTGTAGTCCTGCCTCTGTTGGAACTGGTGTGTGTTCCCCTAATCTTCCCTCCTGGGTTGCCCAAGGAACTACGTACTCTGCCGCCAGCGTTGTGAGATGGGAATTTATTTAGCAATTTTTAAAGAAAGACCTTCTGGTATTGCACCATTTTGCTAGTCCTCTCCAGCACAGGAATTACCTATGAGAAGTTCTCTTTGTAGTGGGGTCAAGAAGGGTTACCGGAACAACCAGTAATCGCTGTTGTGCAAGATGCGTACAATGCGAGGCTCACAGTAAAGGCAGCATAACATAAAGTCAGCCATGTTTGTCAGAGTCCTAACAGACAAGACTTTACTGTCCTCAGTCACTTTACTTTACTTCATCTATGCTGAACAGATGGACTAAATCTGCTATGGTTACTACCCTTTGTAGCGTAGGCAACCATCTCTTGCTCCTCCTCCTATCATCATCATCACACTGACAAGACAAACTGAGTGTGGTCTGGCTATCACCCTGTGTAATGTCTTCCCCTAGTTCCAACTCTTCCACATGTAAAGCGTCCGCCTTCATTGTTAGCAGCCAGCGTTTCAGTACACACAGAAGTGGGATGGTTAGGCTGATAATAGTGCTATCACTACTTACCATCTGTGCTTATCTTTCAAAGTTGCATAAAACCTCACAGAGATCAGAAATACTAGACGAAGTTGCAGCTGGTATTCCACTACTGCCTTCTGCTGCTCACAAAGCATGGCCAACACGTGTAATGTGGAATTCCAGCTCGTGCTCACATCGCCCAACAGTCGGTTAGCTGGCAAATACAAGCGCTGCAGCAGCATTGCCAGACAGTCGGCAGCTGTAGATGACTTTCTGAAATAGGCACACATATGGCGCACCCTCCCCAGTAGCTCAGGCGAATTGGGGTAGGTTTGGAGAAGGTTGAGAACACGTGGCCTAGGCATGGTATGGTTGGATCCTGGACATTAATGAGGGATCCACATGGACATATCAGCATTTGTCCCATTTGCCTTCTTCACTGGGCAGAGGTTCTTTTCTGCCCGGTGATTAAAATTATATTATGACAGGTTTTTGAGGGACAATTTACCGACATTTTGCAGTGGTCACTGGAAAGAGTTGTCATTCTGTCCGGTGAGGGTCCTGCTTGCCTGAGGGCTGGTCCTGTTTTGTTCCAGTGTTTGAGTTGTAATTGTTTGAGTTTATGACTACGCTCTAAAATATGTTATGGTTACTTGATTATTTATGAGTTCTTAAACAGGCCATGCATTAGTTTACCTCCACTCTCGTGTGTTATATTTATATATATATATATATATATATATATATATATATATTAATGTATAAGTTTTAGATGTTGTTATGCATGGTACATATATGCTGTATGATTGCCATGTGTGTGAGCTTGCCGAGCTACAAAGCTGCCAACAAGTTATTGGCAAGTTATTGGCAGCATTATCAGACACAACCAACCTGTTCCCTTAAACCCTGCCACAGCTCTGCTTGTCACCCAAGCAAATGAGTTTCAGCACGGCCTGTTGCCACTTCCCACTGCCGTGCTAAACTTCTTTCAGCTACTGACTGTTGGTTCAATGCTGCTGCAAGATGACAATTCTGAGTTTTCAGTGGAGGAGGAGGTGGAGGCGGAGGAGGAGAAGGGGGGGGGGGGTTTCAGCCACTAATGTAGGTCGTGGCGGAAATCCTGATGGAAGTAGGGCCCACAATCCTTGGCGTCAGTAGCACCTGTGACATCCCAGGGTAAGACTCGCTACCGGCCTCCACAAGGTTCACCCAGTGTGCCGCCACGGAAATGTATCGTCCCTTGCTAAAAGCACTTGTCCATGTGTCCGTCATTAAGCAGACCTTCACAATAACTGCGTTGGTGAGGGCACGGGTGATGTTACGTGACACAATTGGCGGTGTAATCGGGGATGGCACACAGAGAAAAATAGTGGCTGCTGGGGACTGAGTAATGAAGGACAGCCGCCGCCATGAAGCTGAGGAAAGCCTCAGTGTCCACAAGCCTAAATGGCAACATTTCCAGGGCCAGAAATTGTGAAAAGTGTGCATTTAGTGCTATGACCTGTGGGTGGGTGGCTGGGTATTTGCGCTTATGTTCAAAGGCCTGGTGTAAGGAAGGACATCTGCTCTGCTTGGACACAGAAGTTGGTGTGCTAGCTGATGGTGCTTGCGAAGGCCCAGCTGCAGGGCGGGAGTCATCCAGGCCTGTGTTAAGGACAGAGGATTGGCCAGCCCAGTACGTAACACAGGTGAGGAAGAGAAGGCAGTGGTGTGACCCACAGACACTGATTGTGGACCCAGGGGTTTGGGCCCCTGATAGGGTGCTTTGAGGCCATGTGGTGGATGATGCTGGTGGTGGGGAGGTTGCAAGTGTTCAAACCCCTACTCATTTTGCGTCCATTGTACTGTCTTCCCCATTATGCTCCCAGGTTTGAGTTTTTATTGTTATGGTTTGAGTTAGAGTTAATGAATGGGATGTAAGACATGTTATGGTTATTTGTTTTTTTATGAGTTCTTATTTTTGTATAGCACAGTTACAGTTAGCAAATTAAAATTCTTTTATCGTCCCCACTTTCCTCAAAAAAGCGCCAGACTGCAGAAAAACTACCCCTTGGCAAGGGAGATTTCCACAAGGGGGAACAGTTGCAGACGTTATAGGTGTGGTCCGCCTTCTCCCTTTTGCCACCCCACAGCCTCTTCCAGCCTGCTGCTGTGCTATGGATCCCTCCCCTCTGTACTGTTGTCCTGACTTGGCTTGCCACCTTTCCAGGTTGGGTCAGTGATGTCATCGTCCCCATCTCCTCTTCCACTTCCTCGCTCTGGTCATCCTCCTGACTTGTGTTGACCTAACAAGACACTCACTCATTGACAACTGTGTCTCATCCACATCATCCACCTCGTTACTAATTGCCATTCTCCACCATCATCTTCTTCTGACTGTGGATGTTGAAGAGTTTGGGGATCAGTGCACAAGATCTCCTCATGTCCCTCTTCAGGGAGGGTCAGCTCACCTGCAGGCCCTCAACTACAATATTTTACAGGGTCAGCTCAGCAGCAGGACCTCACTTACAATATTTTACAGGGTCAGCTCAGCAGCAGGCAATCGCCCATCATTTTTGCAATGGTCAGCAGCAGGCTCTCGCCCCTAATGTTTTAGAGGATCACCAGCAGTCCCTTGCTCCAAATGCTTTTGAGGGTCACCTGCAGGCCACCAATCATAATTTTTCAATGGTGTGTAGGATGCCCTCCTTTGTGTGTAATAAAGGGTGTATTGGAGTGCCGGTTCCTTGTAATTTTGGCAGCCCTTTTACTTAGTGCATAGGCTTTATCAGTGTAAGTGTCCCAAAACCTGAACAATTGTACCACAATGTGAATGAGGCCCTCCTTTATGTGATATACAGATTGTTTCCTAACAATTTTTCCTGTGAGTTAGTTTTTTTTTTTTTTTTGGGTGGGGGGGTTGTGCGTATTTTTGTCAGTCTGTAAAAGTGGCGCACAACTCGGACAACATGGTTCCCATTAGCGACCTGGGAGTCCAAGATGCATCCATACATTGTCTCCATATCGTTCCCGATCCATTTCGGTGGTGTTTCTGTCACTTTCTGACCTTTTCCAATGGACCAGGCACCCTCCCTGTTCAGAGCAGGGGTGCATGGTTGTCTCCCATTGACTTCCATTATACTTGTGTGCGCAGCCAAGCATACGAACATAGCAATGTGTTCGGCCCGAACATCCGAACACCCGAATACTTTGGTGCTCGTTCATCACTACTAACCAGCCAAACCCCATACAGGCAATAGCCCTTGTTTTCGTCACAATGACTAAAGAATATACAGTGTGGTCTTTATTATTACATGAAAGGAAGCTGCGGGCATATTAGCCATGTGTTTCTTCACCGCAGCATGGCAGCAACCTGCCCTCAGAGTGGCTGCTCTGTGTGAACGTACCTTAAGGCAAAGTGGCCTGGGTATACCTGATTTGTAGCGATTTATGACAAATTAATTTGGAACAAATCCAATTTCTTGACTTACCTCGGCAAAGTTGCCGAATTGAATTTTTCTAAACTTCGCTCATTTCTATCAGCAATACTTACTTATTTATTTATTTTCTGATAATAAATAGCTTGATGATGGAAAAGAGGCTTTTTTAACCCTTAAGGACCCAGCCATTTTTCACTTTAAGGACCAGGCCATTTTTAGCAAATCTGACATGTGTCACTATATGTAGTAATAACTTTAAAACCCTTTAACTTATCCAGTCCATTCTGAGATTGTTTTCTCGTTACATATTGTACTTTATGACAGTGGTAAAACTAAGCCAAAATATTTCATTTTTATTTATAAAAAAATACCAAATTTACCCAAAATTTTTAAAAAATAGAAATTTGCACATTTCGATTTCTCTGCTTTTATTATAGATAGTAATAACTCCAAAAATAGTTATTACTTTACATTCCCCATATTTCTACTTCATGTTCGGATCATATTGTGAATGCTATAAAAAAATTTGGGGACGTTAGAGGGCTTAGGCCCCTTTCACACGGGCGAGTTTTCCGCGCGGGTGCAATGCGTGAGGAGGACGCATTGCACCCGCACTGAATCCGGACCCATTCATTTCTATGGGGCTGTGCACATGAGCGGTGATTTTCACGCATCACTTTTGCGTTGCATGAAAATCGCAGCATGTTCTATATTCTGCGATTTTCACACAACGCAGGCCCCATTGAAGTAAATGGGGATGCGGGAAAATCGCAATCATCCGCAATCATGTGCAGATGCGTTGCGATTTTCCCGCATGGTTGCTAGGATACGATCGGGATGGGGACCCGATCGTTATTATTTTCCTTTATAACATAGTTATAAGGGAAAATAATCACATTCTAAATACAGAATGCAATGTTCCCCGAGCTATAGAGGGTTAAAAATAATAAAGAGTTAACTTACCTTCTCCCATTGTACGCGCAGAGCCCCAGAACGTCTTCTCTCTTGATGTTTGCTTGCTTCAGGACCTGTGGTGACGTCACAGGGTCACATGGTCCAATCATAGAAGCATTTGAGTGGACCATGTGACCCATGTGATCCTGTGACATCACGGCAGGTCCTTCATCCAACATCTGTTGGATGAAGGACCTTTGGTGACGTCACAGGATCACATGGGTCACATGGTCCACTCAAATGCTTCTATGATTGACCATGTGACCCTGTCACATCACCACAGGTCCTGAAGCAAGCAAGCATCAGAGAGAAGACATTCTGAGGCTCTGTGCGTACAATGGGAGAAGGTAAGTTAACTCTTTATTATTTTAACCCTCTATAGCCCGAGAACTTTGCATTCTGTAATTAGAATGCGATTATTTTCCTTATAACTATGTTATAAAGGAAAATAATTACATATACAGAATACTCATCCCGAAACCGGACTTCAGTGATGAAGTCTGAATTCGGGTCTGGGTACCAAGCATGCGGATTTTTCACGCGCGTGCTAAACGCACTACAAATGTTTGCACATGCGCGGAAAAATCGTGGCGATTCCTGCAACGCACCCGCCTCTTATCCGGGCGTCAAACATGACGCCCGTGTGCAAGAGGCCTTAGAAGTTTAGAAGATTTTTCAGAAAATTTCCAAAACCCACTTTTTAAGGATCAGTTCAGGTCTGAAGTCACTTTGTGGAGCTTACATGGTATGATTATGGGGTGCGTATGACTTTTTGATCGCTTGATATTACACTTTTTCTGATGTAAGGTGACCAAAAAATGGCTTTTTACCTTTTTTATTTTTTTGTTACGGTCTTCATCTGAGGGGTTAGTTCATGTGGTATTTTTATAGAGCAGGTTGTTACAGACGTGGCAATACCCAATATGTATACTTTTTTATTTATTTAGGTTTTACACAATAATATCATTTTTGAAACCCAAAAAATCATGTTTTAGTGTCTCCATAGTCTGAGAGCCATAGTTTTTAGATTCTTTGGGCGATTGTCTTAGTTAGGGTCTCATTTTTTGAAGAATTAGATGACGGGTTGATTTGTATGATTTTGGGGTGCGTCTGACTTTTTTATCGCTTGGTATTATACTTTTTCTGATGTAAGGTGACAAAAAATTTGCTTTTTAAACCTTTTTTTAAGGTGTTCACCGGAGAGGTTAGTTTGTGTGATATTTTTCTAGAGCATGTCATTACGGATATGGTGATACATAATATGTCTACTTTCTTTTTATTTATTTACGTTTTACACAATAACAAACTTTTGAAACTAAAAAAAATCATATTTTAGTGTCTCCATATTCTAAGTGCCATATTTTTATTTATTTTTTGGGCGATTGTCTTAGTTAGGGTCTCATTTTTGGCAGAATGAGATGCCGGTTTCATTGGTATGATTTTGGGGTGCGTATGACTTTTTTATTGCTTGGTATTGCACTTTTGTATGTAAGGTGACAAACAATGGCTTTCTTTACACTTTTTTTTAATGGTGTTCACCTGAGAGGTTAGTTCATGTAATATTTTTATACAGCAGGTTCTTATGAACGCGGCAATACCTAATATGTCTGCTTTCTTTTTATTTATTTACGTTTTACACAATAACATCACTTTTGAAACAAAAAAATCATATTTTAGTGTCTCCATAGTCTGAGAGCCATAGTTTTTATTTGTTGAACGATTTTCTAGTGTAGGGGCTCACTTTTTGTGGGAGGTGACGGTTAGATTGGTACTATTTTGGGGGCATACACCTTTTTGATCGCTTGGTGTTGCACTTTTAGTGAATTAAGGTGACAAAAAATAGATTTTTGACATTGTTTTTATTTTTACGGTGTTTACCTGAGGGGTAGGTCATGTGACATTTTTATAGAGCTGGTCAATATGGATGCGGAGATACCAAATATGTCTACTTTTCTTTTTTCCCTATTTTTACAATTTTTTTACTTTATTTTGGGAAATGGGTGCTTTTTTTACCTGAAACTTTTTTTTAACGTTATTTTTTTAACTTCTTTTTTTACTTTATGTTTTGTCCCACTATGGGACTTTAAGATTTCAGGGTCTGATCCCTTTTTCAATACAGCACAATACATCTGCATTGTGCTGTATTGAACTGTCAGTGTCTTACACTGTAAGACGCTAACAGTTGCCTAGGAGACCCAGCCCTGGGGCTATATCTCCTGGGCTTTCGTAGCTGGCAGTCCCGATGCCTATTCAAGGCATCGGGGCTGCCATAGCAACCATCGCGTCCCAGTCACTGCAGCACGGGGACCCAATGGGGATGTACAAACTGCCGCAAACCTCCTGTATGCCAAGGTCAGCACGACCGCGGCATACAGGGGGTAATCCGCTGGCATGGGTGTTTTCACCGATGCTGGCAGATACAGCAGGGGCCAGGCTGTCAGTATCAGCCAGGCCCCTGCTGCTGATCGCGGCAGAGTGTGTGGGGCAGCGCATTAACCCTAGGACGAGAATGCTTGTCCTAGTGCATTAAGTAGCCACAAGTTAGGACGAGCATTCTCGTGCTAGGTCCTGGAGCGGTTAAACTTGGAAATGTTATCTTTTTTTATTAAACACTTTTTTAAATATATATTTGTTACTTTTTATTTTAGTCCGACTTGTGAGGGTCTGATCGCTTTTACACTGTATTACAGTATTGTAATGCATTGTAATTGTCGGTATTCCATGAACAGTTCACCTAACACACCGTTCCTGGGGCTGGGTCTCATAGGCTCCATAGCTGGAAGTCATCAGCCATACCATCTGCACCCCACGTTCACATTACGAGGAGCCAATGAAGCACGAGAGGGAGACTCCTTTCCCTGTAATCCACTTAGATGCGACAGTCAGCATTTCCAATGATGACAGCAAAGGCTTGCCTGTCAGTAACAGCGAGGTTCCTGCCCTGATCACACGAGCAGACATATATGTACTGTACAAGACGCAGGAACTCTTGCCTACTTTGCCATACATATAAAGTGCTTGTCAGGAAGGTGTTATTGGTAACCTGTAATCAAGTCACTAAAGGCAGCATAAACTAGTGACAGACATACTAATTTCAGCAGGTTGCTGAGAGCTTATTATATAATTATTGCAATCCGGGCCTTGAAAAGCGTCATGGCTGCCCGAGAAGAGTTTTTCTCTACCTGGGCACCTGCTGATGACTGGCAATTTTCTCCTTAGTTTTCTCGTTAGGAGAAAACTTCAGCAACAATCCACAGAAATCACTATGCCTTTCACTACTATGAAAATGATAACAAGTTCCTATCAACTGGTCCAGCAAAATATTAGCTGTGTACTAAAACCCTTTGGGGCCACTGATGCCTCATTGGCTCGAGAAGTGTAATAAATCCACATAAAAAATAACATAAAAAGTTTATTCAGTAATTTTCATAAAAGCATGAATTGCCAGTAATAAGAACAGGTTCTAATGACTGTTATAAAATCTTATGCATTTCAAACCTAAGTGGCTCTTTCACAAAGCATAAGTGAGACCAGTGTCACAGGACATTTTAAATCAGATAGATTTAATAATAGCATAAATCACACCTTCTAGGCGGCACAATGCACAGATATACAGCATACCATTCATGAGTACAAATGAATCAAATGTTGCTACATTTATACTAATCTATGTTATGTTATACATGATAAATATATATATATATATATATATATATATATATATATATATATATTGTTTTCTGCTACATAGAAGGTGAAACCTATGCTATTACTGATTCTATATGATTTAAAATTTCCTGTGTGGCTGGTCCTACATATGTTTTTGAAAGAACTACATAGGTTTGAAAGGTTCAAGAGAGTATAGCAGTCGATAGAACACCATTTTAGCACTGGCAACTCATATTTTTATAATTTTAGCTATAATCAGTGGCGGATCATAATAGGGATGTTGGGGTCGGCAGCCCCAGGCCCAGCATCGCTGGGGGCCCAATGCCAACCCTAATGCCCACATACTGTGGTGGAGCACAGGAGCATAACGTTCCCTGCCCCGCCGCCTATCACCGCCATAGGCTTCAGGCCTAGTAGGCCTGAGGCCTATGTGGGAGAAAAAGCCCGGAGCAGGTGTACATGATGGCGTGCGCCTGCCTTACCATCATGGACACAGGTAAGTATTGGCATTTAGGTATTTTTTATTTTTGTGTGTGTGTGTGCCAACTTTGAGGGCAGAGGAGGTCATATTACTGCAGGGACAGTGGGGAAATGATTACATGGGGGCAAATTACTTAATAGGGGCAGTGTGGGGCAAATTACTTAATAGGGGGCAGTGTGGGGCAAATTACTTAATGGGTAGAGTGTGGGGGCAAATTACTTAATGGGGCAGTGTGGGGGCAAATTACTTTATGGGGCAGTGGGGGGGGAATTACTTCATGGGGGCAAACTACTATATGGGGGTCAATGTGGGGGAAATTGCTATATGGGGCAGTGTGGTGGAAATTACTATGTGGGGAAAGTGTGAGGGAAATTACTATATGGGGGCAGTGTGGGGGAAATTACTATGTGGTTTGGGGGATGTTGCTATTGGGGAGGCACTGTAGGGGCCTTTCTATTACTGGACATATTAGGGGACATTATTTGGGGGGACACTATTCAGGCATTATTACCTGGAGCACAATATAGGATGTTATTATTACTGGGGGCACTCTAGGGAACATTATAATTGCTGTAGACACTATAGGGATCTTTGGAATAGTTTATCAAACTGGTGTAAAATAGAACTGGCTTAGTTGCCCATAGCAAACAAGCAGATCTCACCTTTAATTTTTGACAGCTCCTTTGGAAAATAAAGGTGGAATCTGATTGGCTGCTATGAGTAACTTAGCCAGTTTTACTTTACACCAGTTTGATAAATGACCTCATTATGTCTACTGGGGTCACTATTTTTCAGCAGTATAGTACCTGGGACATTGGGGAGCACAGTGGACACAGTATTAGGAGTGGCATCAGGATGACATTGTTGGGACACCAGGATGGGGAGGTTAATGGAAAAATTGAGAAATCAAACGTGTCTGTGTAACAAACTCTGTAGAAACGAGATGCGACTGAAAGAATTTGTAATTGTGGTCTGGGTCAGATGCAGGAGAAGGTCTACATGACAGGAGATGTCCCTGGATGTAAGATGTATGTGGTGCTGTATTCTCCTCCAAGTCTCTTTTATTATAATCATATGTATTTTAAATTTGGCAAATTTGTAACAGCCCAGATAACAGTGATAACTTTCTGTGTACAGATAACGTAGTAGATGTTCCCTGCAGTCCTAAGTAGCACCCCACATAACACAATAATTCACTGTGTTATGTGGGGTGTTACACTGGATTGCAAGTACCATCTATGACATCTATGCTAAAGAGTTATGAGATGGTGGGAGTATGATTCCTGGAACCCCGCCAATCCACTGTTTGAGGAGACCACAATGTTCTAGTGAGCGCCGCAGCCTCTTTGCTCCTTACCAAGCACAGCACTGTCCATTTAATAGCACTGTGCTTGGTATTGCAGCTCAGACCCAATAACGCAGATGGGACAGAGTTCCACCTAGACCATGTGAATGATGAATGTGATTTTTTAGCAATTCAGACGGCACTCCAAATGTATTTTCAAATGCAGTTGTTGTTTTATTGCCGGACTTAGTAATTGGTACAATATAGGTACAATATTACAACGTTTCGGGCGTTTTATGGACCGCCCTTCATCAGGCTGGCAATAAGGAGAAAGAAAGACAGAAAGAAACGGGAACATGAGAATTATAATAATGATTACATGACATTATTATAAAACATGATTACAAAACCTTTCCATGATTACAAACCTTAATGTATGGTTGTCAGAGACATGATTAGTTAATCAAACCGTCATTGTAAAGCAATTAATATATAGATCGGTGTCTCATCTTCATTGAATCATTGCTATGACTGCAGTGCAAGCTATTTCTATAGTTGAATATAATTAATAAGTATGGAGGCATCTTTAAAGGTTGGGAAAGGTCTGAGGAGAGTGAGGGGAAGGGGAGGGGAGGAGGAAGACAGCGCTGCTGGCCACGAGTTGCCAGCAAGGGGTTCCAAGGTTGGAGAGAGAGAAAAAAGGACAAGACAAAGTAAGAAGGATATTAGAGACAATGTAATATCGGAGGCTAACTTACCCACAGTAGTGGTAGAAAGTATCTGACCACCGGCGCCATGAGTGTATAATCCTCTGTGCTATATAAGGCGTCTGGGGGCGGTACTTCCGGCTCTCAGAACACTGGGAGAGCGGAATAGTAGGGGAAGGTTCAACTACCTGCCCCTGAGTGCGCATGCCTGTGTACAATGTAACTTAATGCGGGCACCATTTTGGTGAAGTCCTAGGGAGGCACCATTTTTGGAGAGATTGGTCTAGCAGGGGAAGTAATACGTTGTGGATTGACGCGGCCGCCATTATGTTGAAGTCCTAGGGATGACACCATCTTAGAAAGGACCTAATACTAGGTGTAATAGGAGATTGCGGGCGCCATCTTAGTAGAGTCCTAGAGGGGCGCCATTTTGGGAAGGCCTAATATTATCGGTGCCAAAAAGAAGGTAAAGGAAAAATGGGGGGTGTAATCTAAGGCTATTGCATGCACTAATTTATGGATGTCTGTGTGGCTCTGTCTTGTGGGAAATATAGTATTATTCAATTATTCGATTTAGGGCAAGTGCCATATTGGGAAAGGACCGTAGAATCAGTATAGGTGGCGTCCGCCGACCTATACCATCTTGTATGGTATAAGGAAGAGACCTGACTTTCTATGTAGGTTATGTGAGAGTGATCAGTTGCTCCTGACTATATACACTATATAGTACTGTGTCTGAGATTTATGTTATACGTTCACTTTAAGAATAGGACGTGCACATATTCTGTTTTCATGTATTCCACTGTAGCAAGCATAATGTCAAGGCCACCTAGAACACTATGAAGACATGTCTCTGCAAGATAGTAGGAGTATTGGGCCAAAATAGTTCCAGGATGAGGGAGTATTGGATCAAGATGTTGAGATACAATGTACTCCCCAATTCTAGGAAATGGTGTTGATAACAAACACAGATGGTTAGCATATATGTCCAAATTTGTCTTGGGAACGTGGCCTTTAGCTTCATATTTTAACAGGATGATTTATAACCTAGTTATATAACTGTTTGTATTGCCAATATGTATCGCGTGTGGTTGTGCAATCTGTATTATCCAATTATATTCCTTAAAGATGTTTTGTACCTCCATATGCTTCTTGTACTCCCATGTCTGAAACAAGGGGTATAAAATAAAGTACTTTGGAAGGAGACCTCAGATCTCTCCAGGCATAACAAGGTGGTTTATGTCTGTGATTTATTCGGCCGACTTATTTAATTAATTTCTACCTGACTACAAGACTACTCCGACATTTTCTGGAGGCCCCAGCGAGATACCCAACCTTCGAGGTCCGGACTGAACTGTGCGAAGTACCCACGGTCCGGGAACGCAATCCTAGGTAAGTGAGCCCTTGTCTCACCCCGCTTTCCAGAACCTGTGGGCGCTTCTGAATCAGTCCATCTTGCAGGGTTCGGGTATCACTCAGGTAGATTTTGATTAACAGCTTTATATATTGATTATACTAATATCTGTTTGTATCCATGGTCTCTCTTAAAGGGTAATGTCTGATGTACTGATGTACTAACTTGAATGAACAAACTGGCTTGGCTTTGCTGCTAACACGCTTAAAATTTTGTGATTACAATGTGTGCTTGGTACTAACATTACAGCTGCTGCTAAAATACAATTGGTACGAGGGGTTAAGTCTGGAAGAAAAAGAAATCCAGTTGTGCTCTGTGCTGTGCTCCGTCACTGCTTGGCTGCTTGCCAATAAGCAAAGTGAACGTAGACAGAGTAAAGAGCAACTCAGAGTGTTTGTAACTCTTTGAAGTTCTTTGTAATTTGCTATCCGAGTTAAATTGAAATATTGAGGTAATAGCAGATGATGTACAAATGTATGAGGAATATATAGGGGTTTTCATAGGATTACTTTTATACGTGTTTGTGTGCGTCAATCTGTGGTATAAGATTTGTCTTAACCCCACAGAATCGCCTCTGCATTCTGATATCCCACTGACTTCCTATGTGCAGTTTGCCAACGTCTAGTCTGACTTAACTAGAAAAGTTGTTGTGCGAACTGCAAGTGATTATACATAGCGGGAAACCAAAAGAGGTCAAGGATCGCTACCTTAGACCTGGTATGCTATGGGGACTATTTCTAGCAAGCGAGAACGGGAAGAAGTCTGTCCCAAGATTACAATGAAACGCTTGGTAGAAATAGAGCATGGAAGGTGGGCAACTAAGAATGCTTCAGATATATTTAAAAAGGCTGGGATGCCAAAAGCTGAGTGTTTAGATGCCCATAGGTGGGAAAAATTCATGGTTGAGGAAAAGCAGTGGATTGAGAAGCATGGATATTCTTCTCAAGTGAAGGCATGGTTGGCTACGTCAACCAATCATGATCCCCACTATAATACAAAAGATGATGAAGGACTTATGTGGGCTGGAAGCATAGATAACCATATAAAGTGCCAAGTGCAATAAATAATTCATATGAACTGGCTACCTGAAGGTAAAGACGGTATAAATCTCCAGCGCCCCACGCCCGACGTACGTTTCACCACAACGCGGCTTTCTCAAGGGAAGTGATCGTGCTTAATCGGATGTAGCAACCCTCCCAATCTAAATACCCCACCCTCAGCTGCAATAGGCTAACAATTTTTGCTCACCTGTAGGTAAATACGTAGCGATGCAGCCACCGGATGTGACGTACATGCGTTCCACGATGGAGCGCAGGCGTCACTTCCTGGAGAGGAACAGCGTGCGCTTCAGCTTGGAGCGCACACCACCCACGCCAGGACCGGATGCATCGCAAAGCCGGCATTGACACGTAATGGTGAAATGACTGTGTCCCCCATCATATTACAATAAATATCAAACATATTATTTATAAATAAGAGTGGTTAAATGATCATAAGGGAAAAAGTGGATTTAAAATGTGCAAAGTGCAATAGATTTATAACACATTAAAAGTGCACCATGAGCAATAATACCAGTGAAAAAGTGAATGAATGTGACAAAAAAAGTGAAGTGTAATAAAGAGGAGACATATATGCAATCATATAAATACAAATAACCATTAAAAAAAATATATATATATGCCAAAAAGTAAAAGTAATTATGGTGGAATTATAGTGTTGAATCAAATTTCAAAATATCTACAAAAAGGAGGGGAAGGGAGAGGGGGACAAGAGAAAACTTGTCATCAATCCACAGCTCAAGGTGCAAAAGAAGCCTCGATTTATTCTGAAACAAAAAATATACATAATTAATCATATCATATTGATAATCAAAATTCAGAAAAAACTACCAGGAGGGTGGAGAAAAAACATATACAGATTAAAAACCAATAAAATACCCGAGGAGGGAAAACCCCACCCACATCACATACTGACCCAGGTTAAATTATATTACAAGAATGGAGCAAAATTAAATTCCTCATTGAGACCCGACGGGATTCATCTGGAGGAAGACATGACACTAGTAACGTGCGATGTGGAATCGCTATATACATCAATTAATCATGTGGACGGGTTGGAAGCTGTTCGATTTTTCATTTCGGCCTCAGAATGGAATGGTAAGTTGGGTGATCTGATTGTGGAATTATTGGATTTTGCCTTGCATCACAATTTTTTCTTATTTAGGGGTTCCTTCTACCTACAGCTCCGGGGAACCGCTATGGGGGCGCCTTGTGCGCCCTCATATGCGGGGTTATTCCTGGGGCTGTGGGAGAGGCGGATATTTTTTACAGATCCTGTCAAATACTGTACCCATGTACAATCCTGGTACAGGTATATTGACGATATCCTGTTTATTTGGCAGGGATCTCAGCCTGAATTACAGGACTTCATGAAGATTCTAAATGACAACTCAGTGAACATAAAATTAACATACAAGACGGGCAAAATAGGAATGGATTTTTTGGATTTACGGCTCGATGTGGATAATTATGGTTATATCCAAACGGACTTATACCGTAAGGAAACCTCTGTCAATAGTCTTTTACAGGCTGAGTCAGCTCACCCACGTAAACAGATATCAAGCATACCTATTGGACAATTCTTGAGGATACGGCGCATTTGTTCAAGGGAAGAGGATTTTCAAATTCGGGCAAAAGAATTGAGTGATCGATTTAGACGAAGGGGTATGATGAACTCTCAATCAGGCGAGGCATGACTAGGGCTACTAACATCAAGCGAGAGTCACTCATTTATTCACGAAACAAGCGGATTAAGAACAACAATGACCAAGTGAGGTTCATTACAACTTATTCAAGTGATTATGAAAAATCAGCTGCAGTTTAGCGAAATACTGGAGTGTGTTGAGATCGGATACCACTTTGAAGAAATACTTACCTATAACCCCTAGGATTACGTATAGAAGAAATAAGAACTTGAAGGACTTACTCACTAGAAGTCATCATGTTGGTGAAAAACCGGAGAGGGTCTTCGGTTCTAGGGGTCCCAGGTGGGGATGCCGTCCATGTGGAGCCTGTATTGCTTGTCAGAATGTTGATCACTCCACTAGTTTCGCGGATTCTGCCAATAAAAAGAATACAAAATTACACACCATATCACGTGTAATACAGTAGGAGTTATATATGTCGCCAGTTGTCCATGTGGGTTACTATATGTTGGCATGACATCAAGAAATCTGAAAAAAGAGTCCGTGAACACGCGTTGGGGATTATTGCAGCCAGAGAAGAGCGGGACCACAACATCTTGAAACCCATTCCAAGACACTTCAAGGATTTTCACCATTGTAACGAGCGACTACTGAGGGTAAGTGGCATTGATAGGATATATTTTGACCAAAGGGGTGGTAACTGGAAAAGTTATTGGCACAGCGGGAAATCAAATGGATTTACCAGCTTGACACGGTGTCCCCTAGGGGTCTCAATGAGGAATTTAATTTTGCTCCATTCTTGTAATATAATTTAACCTGGGTCAGTATGTGATGTGGGTGGGGTTTTCCTCCTCGGGTATTTTATTGGTTTTTAATCTGTATATGTTTTTCTCCACCCTCCTGGTAGCTTTTTCTGAATTTTGATTATCAATATGATATGATTAATTATGTATATTTTTGTTTCAGAATAAATCGAGGCTTCTTTTGCACCTTGAGCTGTGGATTGATGACAAGTTTTCTCTTGTCCCCCTCTCCCTTCCCCTCCTTTTTGTAGATATTTTGAAATTTGATTCAACACTATAATTCCACCATAATTACTTTTACTTTTTGGCATATATATATATATTTTTTTAATGGTTATTTGTATTTATATGATTGCGTATATGTCTCCTCTTTATTACACTTCACTTTTTTGTCACATTCATTCACTTTTTCACTGGTATTATTGCTCATGGTGCACTTTTAATGTGTTATAAATCTATTGCACTTTGCACATTTTAAATCCACTTTTTCCCTTATGATCATTTAACCACTCTTATTTATAAATAATATGTTTGATATTTATTGTAATATGATGGGGACACAGTCATTTCACCATTACGTGTCAATGCCGGCTTTGCGATGCATCCGGTCCTGGCGTGGGCGGTGTGCGCTCCAAGCTGAAGCGCACGCTGTTCCTCTCCAGGAAGTGACGCCTGCGCTCCATCGTGGAACGCATGTACGTCACATCCGGTGGCTGCATCGCTACGTATTTACCTACAGGTGAGCAAAAATTGTTAGCCTATTGCAGCTGAGGGTGGGGTATTTAGATTGGGAGGGTTGCTACATCCGATTAAGCACGATCACTTCCCTTGAGAAAGCCGCGTTGTGGTGAAACGTACGTCGGGCGTGGGGCGCTGGAGATTTATACCGTCTTTACCTTCAGGTAGCCAGTTCATATGAATTATTTATTGCACTTGGCACTTTATATTATGTATGTGAATCTATAGCATAATTCTGCTATTGTGGCTTCCTTGTGCATATGTTTACCTCCTCTATCCCCTATTTTTGTGCTAAATCATGTACCATCTATCTGAATTTATGATCCCATTACCCTTGAATTTTATATTCTTTTATTATCTGATGTAATTAATAAAGTTGTTTGATACTTTCATCCGGATGTTCCTTTTGTTTGCGTTCATTACTTGTGGGCTATCCGGATTTAGGCGTTTGCCCAACGCTGGTGTTTGGTGTATAGATAACCATAGTAATGCTGAAGGTATGCAGCCTAGTGCTGATTCCTCTCCAGCCCCCGATCCAGTTCCCATGCCTTTGTCTTCACCAGCTGCTGCTTCTTCCTCACTCATCTCCACGTCCCCAGCACCTGAACCACACAGCCAACTGTATCCAGATCTTTCAGGATTAACAGTACCTAGTACAAGTACTCAAAGTACTCAGTATGGTGACATGACTAGGTTAGAGCAGACATACGCTCTACATTCACCCCTCCAGCGTATGTGGCAACCCCACACAGTGGAGAAAACGACCAACATTAACTCTAACTCCCACTCCACAGGAGAGGCAGAGGATGGTTGGGTATGTACATATTGCAGACATTGCAACCCCATGAACAAAAATCGATGTGAGGAATGTCACACTAACTGGAGTGAACAGGCTGAGACATGTTGGAGAACTAGCATAGTGCTGTCACCCAATACATCAGCAAAATTAGATGTTGAGGCTCCTCGGACTACATCCACTCCGGCACCCAGTGCTTTAAATGCAGTTCCCAGGAAGATAATTACACGGATGGAAAGAAGTGGTGGGGAGTGGCATGTAGTTGAGGGAGATACAGAGAGACATGCTAGAAACCTTCGCTCTGCTACTTGGATTTGTAAGTGTGGAAATGTTTATAGGTGCAATGAGAACTCTGAATGTACAGATTGTGGTATGATGAATCCTAGGTCCTCTTCTAGTGTCCCTCCAATTGGGATTCATCCAGTATTGACTCAAACCACCCGTCAATGCGATGCCGAAGGTCAGCCAGCTAGAGTCACTCAACAGGTTGAGTGGTACAAACCTTGGAGCCAGGGAGAGCAACTTGTAATGATAGAAAAGCTCCCTGATCCCTACAAGGACCCAACTGGGTTCTATAAAGGGTTAAAACGAATTCAGCAGACGTATGACACCGTATGGGACGACCTAGCTGCCCTTTGCTCTGCTGCGGTAGGTATGCCTTTAGTAGAAAAGATTAAGAATGTTGCAGGAGCAGGCATTGAGCCAGTCCCAGTTAATGCTGATGCGAGGCTGAAAAAGTCAGGAGAAATGTTTCTGACAAGACTGCAGGCTGTTATAAAGGACCTCAATAGTAAGATAGGAACAGGGTTGCCAGAAGCCTATCAGGCTTCTGATGAGACAGCTGACAAATACCATGCACGGGTTGTCAGCATATTCAAAGACCAGGATTTTGAGGTCAGTGAGCCAAACAGCAGAGATAGCCGAATACTTAGAACGTGTTTTATAAATGGGTTGAGAGAGGATTTACGGACTGAATTGATGAAGGTACGTCCTGAATGTATGCATACATCTCTGGAGAAATCACTGGTTGTTATACGTAGTATAGAAGAGCAGATGCAAAGAGGAAAAGAAAACAGGCAGCAAAGCAGCCAATCCCTGTACTGATTGCTGCATATGCTGACCAGTTTTCAGGAGCAGGAGGAGGGAGGGGAGCAAGTAGTCAAGTGAGAAGGGAAAATGAAAAAGGGAATACATATTATCAAAGGAAAGGACAAACAATAAATGTTGATGAGTACAGGAGAAATGGGCTGTGTTTTGGATGTGGCGGGAGAGGTCAAATGAAAAGGGATTGCCCGTCCAGAAGGCAAAGGCCTCAAAATAATTCACGCAGCGCCCAGATGAATCAAGCTGCAGCAACTCAAATTCAGCTGGCCACGGTAGGTCAGCAAGAATATGATGACTAGGAAATAGGCAGCCCCCAACTCACTGAATCAACAACAACAGTGAATGTCCCACCCCATCCAGGCCCAAAGGCAATTGTAATATTAACACTACCTGATGGCAAAAATGTCGACTGCATAGTCGATACGGGGGCGAGCCGAACTATTTTGAAAGCTCATGAAATTGCACCAGAATACTTAAGCCCTGATCAGGTAATGGGGGTGGGTTTGGGAGGAGAAATGTGTGCATTAAAACAAACTAATCCCTTAAAGGTGCGAATTGATGATACTACCGATATATGCATGCAACTACTAGTATCTGAAAGTTGCCCTGTGAATCTTCTCGGGGCAGATGTATTGCACGCCATTAATGCAATTATTAGATTTGGAAAAAAGGGTATCGGTGACAGGGCCCCTTATGGAACCCATTTTGACCATATTAAGTGCTTTAATTGACCCATTAAAGAGAGATGCATTGCAGGAAGAAGACCCTGCCCCGGACAAGGAGGTAGAGGATCTGCTTGCAAAGGTACCTGCTGGATTATGGGTTAGAGTAAAACAGATGTTGGCCTGCTCCAAGTAGCCCCTGTAAAAATTAAACTGAAATCTGGAGTAGTGCCTGTCAAAATAAAATAGTACCCCAGTACAGGTAGATGAATATCTCAAGATGGGAGTCATAAGGGAATGCCGATCCCTTATAATACACCTCTTTACCCAATAAAGAAACGGGTAGAACCTGGAAAACCCCAGGCATATCGGATGATACATGATCTCAGAGAAATTAACAAACTAATGGTTATTGATACGCCTATTGTACCCAACCCGCATACATTACTTAACCAGATTCCTCCCAACGCCGTGTATTTTACTGTCATTGATTTAGCAAATGCATTCTTCTCTATCCCAGTAGAGGAAGAAAGTCAGCTGCTGCTGGCTTTCTCCTTTAACGGGAAACAGTACTGCTGGACAAGACTGCATCAAGGGGGAGCAACCTCTCCCTCAGAATTTTCTGAAGCAATGGCAAGAGTTCTCCTGTCCTGGCATCCTAGGAATGAGGATACTCTGCTGCTTCAGTATGTAGATGACTTGCTCCTCAGCACAACAAGCAAGGCAGTGTGTCTTGAGGAAACACTTTCTCTCTTGATATTTTTGCATCAGGAAGGATGCCGAGTCTCAAAAGACAAACTACAGGTTGCAAAGCAAAAGGTGATATTTTTGGGACATTGTATTTCAAACCAGGCCAAACATATAACACCAGAGAGAAAGAGGGCTGTTGCACAATTGAGAGAGCCCACGTCTGCCCGAGAACTAAGAACGTTTGTAGGGCTTGTCAGTTATGTCAGAGAATGGATCCCATCAGCATCATCACTCATGCAGCCTCTTTTTGATGTCCTAGCAGTGTTTAACAAGGGACACCCATATGTTCTCACTGTGGAGGCAGTTGATGGATTCAGAGGGTTGAAATTAGCAATCATATCGGCACCTTGTTTAGGTATACCAAACTATGACCTAGATTTCAACCTATTCTGCCATGAGAGTGCAGGGCACGCTAAAGGAGTGTTAACTCAGCTGCATGGAGGTAGACATCGTCCACTAGGCTATTATTCACTCCACCTTGATGTAGTAGCCAGAGGTGCACCTTCCTGCATTCGAGCGGTAGCGGCCTGTGCACATTTAACAGGAAAGGTTGCTGACATAGTCTTGGATCACGCACTTACGATTTATGTACCACATGTGGTTCAGGATTCAGGAACTACTAGCACAGGCAAAAATCCGCCATTTGTCAATGGTAAGGTTAACTAAGTACAAAGTTGCCCTTCTTACTCCACCCAATATAACAATCAAGAGGTGTACTATCCTGAATCCAGCTACCCTGCTTCCAGAAGTAGAGCAGCTGGATCAGAATAAGAGTTCAGCTGATGATCATGACTGTCTTGAATTGATGAAGACTGAAACAAAAGAACTTGATAATGTAACTGAAATCCCATTATCTAATGCTGATTTTGAGCTTTTTGTAGATGGATCCAGGTATTACCTTGATGGAAAGCCATACACAGGTTATGCCGTGACTACCATGGAAGAAGTGGTGAAACAAGGATCACTCCCACCTGGATGTTCAGCACAGGAAGCGGAGCTGAAGGCACTCACTGAGGCATGTATAATGGCCGAGGGTCGAGTTGTAAACATTTACACTGATTCTCGCTATGGGTTTGGCATTGCACATGACTATGGTCCCATATGGAGAAGCAGGGACTTTGTGGGATCCTCAGGTAAGCCCATCAAAAATGCAGAGCTTGTAGCCCAGTTGTTCAGAGCTTTGCAACTCCCTAAAAAGGTGGCCATAGTCAAGGTACAGGCCCACACAAAAGAGCGAACAAAGGAGGCAGAAGGAAACCGTCGGGCGGATGCAGCTGCAAAGCAGGCTGCTCTGCTCCCCCTCCCGTAACTGGATATGAGGTGGACATAGTACCACCAAAGGGGAGGTTGATCTGGATGTGTTCCAGAAATTTCAAGGGCAAGCCTCCAAACAAGAAAAAGAAGAATGGGAGAAGAAAGGGGCTAAGAAGAATCAGGAGGGTATGTATGCTCTCGATGAAAAACTTTGTCTGCCCAGGGCACTACATCCAATGATGTGTGCCCTTTCACATGGTCCCACCCATCAGTCTAAAGAAGCTATGGTAAGTCTGGTAAACCAAGGGTGGGTGGCTCCAGGATTCAACAATGCCGCTTCAAAATATGTTCAGGGATGCATGATCTGTGCTTGCCATAACATAGGGAGAACTGTCAAGGTGCCCCCAAAGTGCACCCCAAGCCCTTTATACCCATTTCAGAGACTGCAGATTGATTTCATACAACTTCCAAGGGTGGGCACATATGAGTATGTCCTGGTATGTGTTGATATCTTCTCGGGGTGGCCTGAGGCATGGCCAGCAGCCAAAGCAAATGCGAAAACAGTGGCAAAAAAGCTTCTGTCAGAGGTGGTTTGCCGGTTCGGGGTTCCAGAGGTAATTGAGAGTGATAGAGGGACACATTTTACTGCAGATGTGTTGCAAGAGATACTACATGCTCTGGGCATAGAACAAGCATTCCACAATCCTCATAGACCTCAGAGCAGTGGCAAGGTAGAACGCCTGAATGGAACTTTGAAGTTAAAATTCAAAAGGCCATGGCAGAGACAGGAAAACCATGGACAGAGTGTCTGCCCATAGCACTGTACTCAGTTAGAGTTACCAACCCAACACAATTGGGAAAACCCAATTGAGTCCCTTTGAGGTATTATTTGGCACTGCCCCAAAAACAGGTCTCTATTTTCCTCAGCAGCTTCAAGCCATCCACTCAGACATGACTCAGTATGTAGGAGCGTTACACAAAAGGTTGCAGCAAACTCATGATCGTGTTTTCAGTTCCATTCCAGATCCTTCTGCATTGGAGGGTACACATGTACTAAAACCCGGAGATTGGGTCACAGTTAAAAGGCATGTGAGAAAATCCTTGGACCCCGATTTGACGGTCCATTCCAGGTTCAGCTGACCACACCCACCTCTGTGAAGCTAGAGGAAGACCTACTTGGATCCACGCCTCACATTGCAAGAAGTTGCTCAGACCATGAATTTGGGAAAGTATTTTGAATTGTATTTTGTCATGCATCATGTTTTAGACGTGTATGCAGAAAGCAATAGTGAGTGGGACAATAAATTTGTCAAGTATTACAAAATTGTCTCCAAAATGAAAGGATTATCAAACTGTTGGATCTGTAGTCATTCCCCTATATCCTCTAGATCTATGCCATACATAGCTACCCCCCTTACAGAGCAAGAGCTATTAGAGTTACCCTGCTGGGATTTGCCTCCCCTTAACTTAGAAGCCCCTCAGGGGGATACAGCTATATCATTACCGGTAACAGGATGGTTAAACTACCCCTGGTGGCAGGTTAACATATCAGAAAGAATAGGCTCTTGGTATGAGTATACTTCCCTAGATGATGGATGGAAGGCCAGGCCTATTAGTACAATAGAAGTAGGGGACATCCCCATGGATGAGATTAAAATAAGTTTTTCCGGGGAAAACCAACGAGTGGATGAGAAAACTAAAGAAATTAAATATTATCTGGCTAGGGAGATTCATGATACTTCATGGAATTATACTAAACTATTCCCATCTGGCCAAAAGGGCCAATGTGGGGCACAAGGTGCTTATGAGCCAGGATATGGAGAAACAGAAGAAGATTTGGCAGGATATAAAGGGGATGGAAGTGTAGGAATGAGTATAGATCCTAATAAATCGCGTATCACACGACAATACTGCGGCCCCCTATTGTATTATTTTGCTGTAACCAATAATGACAACCCAGATTCCTGGTGCATATATGAGGGGACTACGATGTTAGTTTCCATTATAAATGCTCTAATCCAAAAGAATCAGTTTCAGTTATCTAAAGACACATACATAGTATGTGGCAGCAGGGCATTTAAATGGCTTCCTCGAGGAGTTGGGGGTACTTGTACTCTGGCTAGACTAGAGCCGGCTACATGGACATGGCAGCCTGAAGACATACCTTACCAACATTTGCCTGGCCATATGCTCGTGAGGCGAGATGTTGAGACCCCGGTTTTACCCACCATGCCAGAGATACCTCCCTTTAAGCACCCAACAAATTTAATTCATGCCGAACCATCAACATGGCAAAAAGTAGGAATGTATCTCCCCTATCTGAGTAACTACTATTTGTCTACAGGAGTGGTAAATAATGCCAAACAAATTGAAGATCTAGGTGAACTATTTGATAATATCACTGATTATCTTTTTGATGCAGTAGAGGTAAATTCTATATATTTTAAGCAAATAATTATTGTAACAAATCAGCATGCGGTTGTATTAGACTATCTTACAGCCGCCCAAGGGGGGCTATGCCAAATAGTAGGTCCTGCATGCTGCCACTATATTGATCCCAGTGGAGTGTTCCGAATAACACATGACTTGCAGCAAGCAGAAAGATTAAGAGAAGGATTCCGAGATGCACATCAGGCACCCCCTGATGCAGGATGGCCTGAGTGGCTAGCATGGCTCAATCCCCTTAACTGGTTTCGCGGAATTGGTGGATGGTTATCTGGACTTTTCCACGTGTTACTACAAGGATGTTTTCTTATTCTCATTATTTTTGTTGCCATAAAACTTGTCCTGTTGATTTGTAAGAAGATACTAAATTCTAACTGTTTTCCAGGAAAAACTAAAAAGATTACTGTAATAAAGGATGAGTCCCCACCTACCCAAGTGATGGCAATGATGATCCCACCATCAACTCCTTCTGCTGCTGTCGAAAATACAATTGTGACTCCAGTCCCCAGCTCAATATTGCCAAAAGACTATTGTACCTATTGCAATAAGAAAATTGTGGAGAATTTAGCTAATTGTATATACTGTGGCACTCCGGTGCTTGATTAAAATTACTAAATACTAAAGTTGGTGACTGACACTCCCCAATAGAATAAAATAAAAGGATTTATTCCATTGGACTGTATGGGTAAGGTAGAAAGGGTGGTTTATGTAAGAAAATCGTCTGGATGGATGCAGGGTCATCCCACAATCTGCAGGACTTAGTGGTCATGCACTTTGTGTAAGGAGGATGCTTTTCCAAACCGCCTAATGTATGCAAGGGAGATAAAGGGATACATACAACCAGTGGAATAATGATAAAAAGAGGGAATTGTGAGAGTGATCAGTTGCTCCTGACTATATACACTATATAGTATTGTGTCTGAGATTTATGTTATACGTTCACTTTAAGAATAGGACGTGCACATATTCTGTTTTCATATATTCCACTGTAGCAAGCATAATGTCAAGGCCACCTAGAACACTATGAAGACATGTCTCTGCAAGATAGTAGGAGTATTGGGCCAAAATAGTTCCAGTATTGGATCAAGATGTTGAGATACAATATACTCCCCAATTCTAGGAAATGGTGTTGATAACAAACACAGATGTCCAAGCATATATGTCCAAATTTGTCTTGGGAACGTGGCCTTTAGCTTCATATTTTAACAGGATGATTTATAACCTAGTTATATAACTGTTTGTATTGCCAATATGTATCACGTGTGGTTGTTCAATCTGTATTATCCAATTATATTCCTTAAAGATGTTTTGTACCTCCATATGCTTCTTGTACTCCCATGTCTGAAACAAGGGGTATAAAATAAAGTACTTTGGAAGGAGACCTCAGATCTCTCCAGGCATAACAAGGTGGTTTATGTCTGTGATTTATTCGGCCGACTTATTTAATTAATTTCTACCTGACTACAAGACTACTCCGACAGTTATAAACTCGGACCTGTGTAGAATATAGGTAAATGTGGGCATAAAAATCACCACAGTGAGGTTGGGACATTAGAATGCCTCAAAGGTATGCATATCCATTATAGGTTGCAATAAAATTACAGTATGAATTGAGCTGTATGTTACAGTAGAACAGATCAAGGGTTAACCATGATATTGTTGGATATACTTCAATAGGTAACCGACGTGGACCTTATGTCAGGACCATGGGGCGTGCGTCACGGGAGTCACCAACCGTGGACAGGACGCTCAGGCCCTGCAAATACAAAAGAAAAGAGAAAATTAGTGTTAAAACATCATACTATGTTCAAAAGTATTATACTCAAATGAAACTATACTCTTTGTTGAGTCCATTTGGTTCTAGGATGTTCAAGCAGACGGATCCATTCCATTTCTCTCTCCTGGAGTATTGATTCTCGTTTTCCTCCCCGTCGGGGTGGTGGGATCCAGTCAATTACCTGGAATCGTAACTGACTGATGCCGTGTTTATGTGTTATGAAATGTTCTGCCAAAGGGGCCTCTGTTTTGGACGTGCGAATATTTGATTTGTGTTGGGAGATTCGATCTTTTATTTTCTGTGTAGTTTCTCCCACGTAGCCTAAGCCACAGGGACATTTAATGAGGTAGATGGCATAATTAGTTAGACATGAAAAATGACCCTTGATCTGAAACTTTCTACCCGTGGTTGGGTGCGTGAATGTGGCTATAAAGTCTAGAGAATGATGAATGCGATGTCATATGGCCTAGAAAGAGACTGTGGCACTCACGAAGCACCGCAGCCTCTTTATACAGATTTTTTTTAACTAAAATGGAGGGAGGGGCCTGAGTTGGGTATACAGCCCCGGGCCTATCATGCACTTAATCCGCCCCTGGCTATAATGTATATTTGCCAGGCTCTCTATGGAGGTGCAGCAGTCCAAGGGAGTCCAGTAGCTACCCAAACTGCCCAAAGGCTTGATGCAAATTGCTGTGAATTGTGGCAAAAACTGTGACAAAATTGCTTTGTGCAGCAACGAGCTAAAGGGGAAAAGGAGGAGGGGGGGTTGGAACTGTCCAGCGCCTATAGCCTACTCAGTCCTCAACTGTTTGTATAGTTCAAAGTATGTGGTATGGTTGGTGATATTTAATTGTTATATTATGGTCATGTTTGTTGTAACGAATAAACATCTATCAGGCGGCTGCTGCCAAGGCTAATAAGATAATGGTTGCCTCAAAAGGGGCATAGATGACCGTGATGAGAGCATAGTCCTACCACTTTAAAAATCACTGGTCAGACCACACATGGAGTACTGTGTACAGTTTTGGTCTCCTGTGCACAAGGCAGACATAGCAGAGTTGGAGAGGGTTCAGAGGAGGGCAACTAAAGTGATAGGATCTACAATACCCTGAAAGATTATCAAAATTTGGGTTATTCACTTTAGAAAAAAGACAACTGAGGGGAGATCTAATAACTATGTATAAATATATCAGGGGTCAGTACAGAGATCTCTCCTATCATCTATTTATCCACAGGACTGTGACTGTGACAAGGGGACATCCTCTGCATCTGGAGGAAAAAAGGTTTGTACACAAACATAGAAGAGGATTCTTTACGGTAAGAGCAGTGAGACTATGGAACTCTCTGCCTGAGGAGGTGTTGATGGTGAATTGACTAAAAGAGTGGGCCTGGATGTATTTCTGGAGTGTAATATTATTAAAAGATATAGCTACTAGAGATGGGTCGTTGATCCAGGGAGTTATTCTGATTGCCTGATTGGGAAGAATTTTTTTTTTCTCCTTAAGTGGGGAAAATTGGCCTCACATGTTTTTTTTTGCCTTCCTCTGGATCAACTTGCAAGATAACAGGCCAAACTGGATGGACAAATGTCTTTTTTCTGCCTTATATACTATGTTTCTATGTTACTATTTGTACAGTACTCTTTTTGTTTTCTATATTTATGTTTAATATTTCAATGGTTCAATGGTTTTATGGCTAAATTGTATGGGGTTGGCTAGTGATGACCCCCTGCGGATTATGGCCTCACATTCCTTCTGAGAGTGGGCAAGGGAGTGGAGCATTATGGGAAGGTTGGGCTCCATATTGCCTTTGTTTTGAAGAGAGTGAAGTTGGGCTCAAACCAATTAACGCCCGACACCAAATTAATTGACTGGAGGGCATGACACATTAGACAAAGGGAATAGAAGGTGTGTTTACCCAGACAAAGTTTAAAAAAAAAAAAAAAAGTTATGTGTGGAGAGTCTGTGCATGAAACCATCAGATAACATAAAAATACAGCTCCCTGGAGAAAGGATTATAAGAACCGAATGCCAAGTTCCACTGGCAGAAATACATGAACCACATCTTTAGGGACATGAGTTTAGTTTTTATGTAATTCATTTTTCTTATCTACATTTGTATTGTTTGTCAGTAACTGTTAACTTGTATGCATTGTTGCTAAATCATATTAAACCATTAAGTTAAAATGCTGCTGTGTTGTTCTGTTGATGGAACTTTGGTATGTTTAGGATTGAACCATATCTTGGCTACAGTTGCTGCTCAGTGAGTGGGATAGCCCTTGCATAGGCAGGAGTCCCAGTAGATAAGGGTGGGATCCCATAGGTTGGAGTACTGTATCTGACTTTGAATAGCCTGAATTATTCTGGGGACAGTTTATAAATCAACCCATCGGGAAGGGAGGATATAGGCTTAGGCAAGGAGTGAGTGGTAAAGGTGGTGTCTGGCGTAGTGTGTCCTAACAGGTAATCTAACAGCAAGACCTACAACTATAGCTCTTCATTAAAATAACCAAAGCAAACTGGGGTAAGTAAAAGTAAATTCAACATACTTAAAATCCAAGGATTGCTGTTTTTTTTTGCAAATAAATGTATGCTGCAAAAGAACAAAAACAGTTTGCTGTTTGTTTCATTTTTAAAGAATATCTTCTGTGATTTCTACAGGATGGGTGTTCATCTCTAGCAACTACATAGCTCAGTTCTACAAAAAAAAAAAAAGATTTGCATGGTGTTGCTGGCAGACCTTGGGAATAGTCATCCATGTTATCCATGACACTGATTCACTGTGTGTTTGGAAATTCATTAAGCTTAATTGTGCTAAAGGTTAAAAAACAAAAGAACATTTTGACTTGTGTCTGAGTGACCTATGTCTTTGTAATCTACAGTCTATGCCATGTTAAAGAGCTTTTTCAATCCAGTGACTCAGGTGAGGAGACAAACACTGTTATACTACCCTCATTTTTCCAATTTATGTTCATTGCTCGGCCCTTCTATTCTCACTATGTATGAGTGGCCATTCTGCGTGTACAGATAAAGTTCTCCTTGACTCCTTTAATTTTCTCATATGCTCTTCAAAGGAAAACTGCAGAGCTTTACTGCTACAAATACCCATCTACTAATTAGTTGAGATTTTGCCAGTCCCTTAGGCTTAGAGATTCTCTATTAATCAGCTCTTCTACTCAGCAACTAGGTAAGAACAGAACACAAAAGCAATGCCTTCTCTTCTAGTTTCTCATGTTAATTCCCCGATATGAAGCTGCTGCAGTTTTCATGGTAAAAAAATCAATCATGGATTATCCTTAGTATAGACCAACAGTGTGCTAGGGTTAAAGGGACAGTTAAGGATCTAACACCAAAGACACCAAGAGTGAAGGTGCCATCATGCTTAGCATTAACAGAGGCTCATATGGACAGACCACAGTGCCAGGAGAAACATTAAAGGACCGGTTTAACTTGGGTCGGACCTCCACTGATTACACATTTATGGCCTATCCTAAGGATAGCCATCAGTAATTTTCCCTAGCAGCAAATTAAGTAGACCATATACTCTGAGCTGTAGCCTGTCTATAGTAAAGATGAGCAAATACATTCTAAATTAATCAGATTCAATATGAATTTCACAAAGGGTTGTCCTCTAAACAAATCCAAAGTTTTAGTGATTCTCTTTGGACAAATTGTGCAAAAACAGTGACCAGCAACATTTTACTGTGAGAATTGGTGGGGAAAATTACAGTAAGGATGAAAATGGAGGATAACATGACCCTGGGAGGGAGGGGGAGAGCTTGTCCTGATTGGCTTAGCGTCTGACAAAATTGAAATCTTCTGTATACCATCAGTTGGACTGTTTGCCAAACAGGCATCTGTAAGAAGTGTCTCCTTTAATTAAATTACATGAATGGCCAATGCAAATGAGATGTAATTTAAAAGAAAAGAAAAAAAAAAAACTTAAATGGGTTTTCCAGCTGGTAAAATGTGTTTTAAAAATTGTCAGAATGGTATAAAAAATTAAAGAAGTTATGATCACATTACAGATCCCTCACTGCCCCATTATGCTTTTTAGGTCCCCATGCTGATCTTTACTTCCTCGTCCTTCTCAACACAGGAAATTTGATCTCTTAGCCAATAACTTGACGCAGGATTGAACCAATTTGATTTTTGAGTTTTTACATTTTCATGTCAAGAACTAACAGGAAGTAGAGAGCAGAAGGACATCTGGAAAGTACTGAAATAAAGATGGCAAGGGATTGGTGAGGTATGTCTTCTTTCATATTTTAAACCATTCATACCCTCAAAAATATTGGTTGTGCGGGCAGAGCCTTACCACTCTTCATGGTGGATGTGTGACTGGAATTCCCCTGCTGCCAAATGTTTTAAAACCTATTCACCTCTGGTAAGCCTGTGCTATGGGTAAGGTGGGCAACAAAGATAGAGCCAAGGAATCCTCACATACCTCACACGCATTCAAATAGTAACAGGAGATGGAGAAGTTCCTTAGAAAATAGCACATGGAGTAACCTGGACAGAGAGCCAAGATGGGGCCGAAAACACAATATGCATAGCAGTCAGATGAAGAGAATGACGCAAGAGAATTCATTGATTTTAAATAAAGGTATGTCGCAACAGACTTTGTAGCTTCTATGTATCCTGGATCCTTGAATGTTTGCTTGAGATGTGGAAGATCACCAGGTTCCCTATTTCACATATGGTGGGAATTCCCATCATCTTCCATTACTGGAAAAGATTGAAAAGAGGGTTAATCGAATTTCCTTTACAGTAGTTTCTTTTATCCCCAATTCATTTTTTTAAACCTCCTAATGATAGGTTTTACCTTCTCTAAACATAACTTGCAGTGTATTTTATTGACAGCAGCTAGATTTATGATTCCATTAAATTTGTTGAAGAGTCACTAACTAGGAGCCATGATAATTTCATAAAAGGTCCCCATGAAATTCTTAACTATCGTCCACTCTAAGTAACCTCATTTGATATTGTCACTCTTATAGGAGTTACTAGCATGGTTGGTCTACATTGGGTGGCCGATATCATTGGATATTCTTAAATGTTACAACAATCTACCTTTAGATGAGCATCCATGATCATACTCTGTGATGTGTTGCAATATTATCCCCTTACATGCCATCGACCCAAATAGCAGCAAGAGTTTCATGTTTTATGTGTGTCTTTATAATTTTCTAAATTAGTCTTTGTTCAAAAAATAAATTTATAATTAAAAATATTGGCTGAACTTCCCTTTAAAAGAGTACTAAATCATTTTCTGGAATGCCTCATGAAGTGTTCTTCATTCTCAGTATATTCCTTTACAGGAATAACTATATTCTATTGTTGTATTTGGCCTTACTTTTTTATGTGTTTCTACCACCATTTAAGCAAGATAAGACTACCCTCTAGTCTGTTTTGATCTGCAATTAAGCAACATCAAATATGGTTTATAAAAGAATAATACAGTACTTGAGCCTCTAAACACTAAGTGTGAGATAAATCATACAGTAGTTTTCATATTACCAAAGTAACAATGCTAGCTTAAGAGCTTGACAACTTTTATTTGTATTAGTTTTCGCTTTACAAAAGTGATGACCTATATGTGTACCTTGTATTTATTGGCAATAAAATGTACTAAAAGAATACTGCTGCCTGTCATTCCACATAAATTTAGTGACAGTTCTGGCTTTAGGAGCAACAAAAGGACACATGGGAAAATCGTTGAATTACAAATAGTCTGCCTTTGGGTTGTGGATGTCAATGTATAAAATGTAAGTCTTTCACTTTGTCTTTGATGGAATGCTCATATCAAAGGACAACAAACACTGTACTAATATGGCATCAGTTGTATAATTTACAGCGCTTTCACAATTTGATGAATTTACTTCTAGATAATAGCTATAGTTTTCACCCCTTTAGGACGCAGCCTATTTTGGCAAATGTTATTTTACCTTTTTTATATCTCTTCAAAAGCTACTAGGGAAATTATCACTGCCTGCACTCCAGAATTCTGGCTTCAAAGTGTTGCAAAATAGAATCTTTGTCACTTTTTGGCTTGACCATGCCCCCAAAAAATTTGACTTTTGCATTTTTACACCACTTATTCCAGTTTTGAAAAGTGGGTGGGAAAATGGTTGTGGTTAGCTACAATAATGAGTTTCATTCCAGATTCATCAGTGCCACTTTCTAAAAAGTTGCAAAAAAAATTTGCAAACTCACTTAATTGGGGAGTAATATAGGAAAACTGCTATGAAATTTCTAGACATATGGATTAGGCTGACAGACGCGCTAAATTTATCAGTGTACAACATTTGATACATTTGGTGCAAAATGCACCAACACAGACTCAAGGAAAAATGGCTTCAAAATGTTTCCCTCATCATAAATTCCTCTCCATAAGTTTTATATTTTTCGATTGAAATAGGCATATGAGTTTTTTTTTTCTTTTTTCATAGAGCTAGTAGCATTTTTAATGCCACCATTTTAAGGTATAGCTAATATATTGTAGGGCGTTGTTTGTCGGTTTTCATCTTAATTGTTCTCAATGCATGGTAAAACTTACACTTTTTTGTGGGTATGTATACTTTGCTATTAAAAAAAACATACTGTTTTGGGACACCGATAACTTTTTTTATTTTGCTAATGGAGCTGTGAGAGAACTCGTTTTTCAGAGCAAGCTGTAGTTTTCACTGATAGTATTTTGGGGTACCTACATGCAATCTTTTGATCGTTGTTATTCTTTTTTTTTTTTTTTAGTAGGTGACCAAAAAGCAACAATTCTAGCAATGGAGATTTCTTAATATATGGTGTTCTCTGTGCATGAAAAATAATATGTTATTTTAATATTTTGGATGTTTGATTGCAATGTTGACCTGTGATTATTTGATTACTTGTATTATACACTGTAATACTTCTATATTACAGTATATAGGGCTTTACTGGCATTCTTTTACACTGTACCAGAGACAAGGTGTAATGTGTTTAGAAACATGCTGGCCTGGGGCCTTCAAAGACCCACTATTGCTTTCATGGGGTGCTAATATGAGAACATAGGAGGACTCCTTGTCTAACCACTGAGATGTGACAGTCACTACTGCAGTAACTCAGGGGTTATTGTGGCAGAATTCCAGCTAGATTTTGGCAAAAACTGGTGCCCCATATATATTTTAAGACCCTATTTTTACATCTTAGAAGACAAAGGACTGTGGTACAGTGGAAAGGGCAATGCTTTAAAATGCAACTTTGCATGCCAAAATTCAACCAAAGATTGTATGCAAACTTTTGGTGCAAGGTAAGCCATTCAACAATTAGTGTAAAGGCTTTTAACTTCTAGGGTGATACATCATCAGCCACAGTGATAAATTTGGTCTAGGGTTTGGCTGTCTAAATGTTAGGCAGGATTAGTAAGGCCTGCTTCAGACGAGCCTGTCCTGTGCGGAAATCGCACTATTTATGTGAGCGTGATTCCCCGTTATCGACACTGCTCGTGTGTCAGGATCACAAGTTATTATAATGATTTGTAATGTTGTGTTTCTCTGCATGGCCTGTATCTACTGACACAGCATTATAAATCATTATAATGCCATGCGATCCTGAGAAATGAGCAGTTTACATAAGAGGAATCACGCTCACACACGGAGTGTTATTTCCGCACAAGACACGCTCGTCTAAAACTGACCTATATCTGTCTCATTGTTCCTTTCTTGAAATGCCTAGTGAAGGTGGGGGTTCCAGAATTTATAATAATTTGTATATGCAAAGAGTTAGTTATGAAATCCCTTCTTTTAGGGCTTTTTTTTACTGGAGAAATCAGCATACTATACGATTTCTACTGACAATTGGAAAGTCGGAGATCTTACAGTTTAATACCTCATTCACACGTTATTGTTTTGGTCAATGATTTCCATCAGTGATTGTGAGCCAAAACCAGGTGCCGCTTTAAACACAGAACAGGTGCAGATCTCTCAAATATACCATATGTCTGTGGAGGCTTCAATCCTGGTTTCGGCTCACAATCACTGACCAAAAGGCCTAATTCACACTGCCGTTGTGCGTTGGAGCCACAATTTGCGGTCCCCAATGCATGGGAACCATCCATGCAGCTGCCGTGACGGATCCAGACTCATTCAACTTGAACATGTTTTATTTTGTTGCGGTGTGGAGGCAAGGACAGAAACCCCATGGAAGCACTCCGTGGGGCTTCCATGGGGTTCCATGCCTCCATTCCACACCAACCTTCTGGATTGCTGATTAATACAAGTGGATGGGTATGCATCCGTGATGCGGGGTTCACACGGACGGTACCTGCATATTGTGGAGCTGATGTTTGCTGGCCGTAATATGGGGACGGTCAAACAACGGCCATGTGCATGAGCCCAAACTCTGATGTGTGAATGAGGCTTAAGAAGTTCTGATATGTACATGGTCAAGGATTGAACTTTTTGAAAATCACATAATAGCACACCATTATTGCCCTTGTTATGAAAAATATTGAGTTATGAGTTAGAGTTATAGCTCATTTTACCCCAAATTTGTAATTATTTATTACATGAGTCATTCCTAAGGCTTCATGTGGCTCACAGAGTCTCTGCAGCTCTTTATTACAGACCATGTGCTTGCATATGGTGCAACTGTGAGGCACCATGTTTTCCAATCTCTGTAGTACGGCATGTGATGGATCATTGACAATTTACTTCTCATAGATTCTCACTTATAAATTAGGAGGCATACAAATGTACTGTTTTGTCCCTTAGTAGCCTATAATTACCACATTACAGACCTATACAAGAAAGATCCACAATGCAGCTTTTGCATGAAAGCTTCACTGAAATTTATTAGCATGCCTATGCAAACTAATAAAAGACAGCAGTACCTAATAACTAACAAATGGCAATGCCTACAAACAACTGTCTAATAATGTCTACAATCTAATGTCTAATAATCTAGTATAATGTGATTCAAATTGTATACTTAGTGTTATAAATGGATGTACTGTACGTATTGATATCTAGTTAGAAGCACATATCTTAATATAAGCATTGTATGCAGTTACAGTCTCAAATATCATACCATTCCCTACTTTATGGCATTTTAGCTATATTCTATTTCTGTCTGATATATTTTACAATTAGCATTGGCAGAGAATAGACAGTAATGATTTCTGTCTACACAGGGTCAAGCAATGATAAGTGTAGGTACACAATACAGCCAAAGGGCCTCTGATTCCATTTTTGTGATGTGGGTAATCAGGTATATTAAAACTTTATAAGTGCTTAGCTGAGATAGGCACAAGGAAACCCATCAGCAGCACTTAATAGAAGCATTTTCAGTACTGTTGAAGAAACACATTCCCAAAAGCAGACAGTTTAAGTGACGCTGGCTGCATTTGTGACAATGCAATTGTTTGACCCCATGCTGTATAACACTAGGCACTTGAAATAACACAAATCAAAACTGATGTTAAAGTTTGTAATCTTATTTTTTATTTTTTTTGCCATTTCATTTGCTTTCATTTTATGGATCTACTTATGCATTTCCTGTGAACATTCTACATTTGTGACATTTTAGACAGATTTCAACATCAAGAAAACACTGTGAAGTGGCATGTGTCTGCACTTGTCATAATGCACATCTGGTTGTGGTTGTGAGGGTTATGGGACGTAGTGTTTCTTCTGAGACATCTTTGCAATAACATCAGAACTTAAAGGGGTTTCTGGGAATTTAATATTGATCACCTATCCTCAGGATAGGCAATACCAGGGGCCAGTGGACTAAATTACAGGAGTGTAAAGGCCGACTGGCAGCAAACTCCCCAGTTACCTCCAGCATGTAGCCATGCCTGCAGTTGGCGGAGGGAGAAGGAAGTCCTCCACAGCAGGATATGTTGACCAATCTCTCAATTTTACCATCAGTTTGAGGACTTAGTATTGTCATTTGTTATTGCTATATTGTTATATTGTTTATCACATCCACACAATTGCCATCTTGTGTAGGATGTCTATTGTGGTACTTGTGGTCCGCTGTGGGCATCCTCCACCGTATGCATTTTTGCTGGGGATCGCCATTAGCAATGGGCCACAAGTGCAGGATCTGCTCCCCTGTATATATATGCATAACTGCATCTTGGGTTGAGCACATCCTGCCTCATGCCACCGTTCCAGTTGTTTTGTATATACTCAGGATAGTATACATCAATATCAGATCAGTGGGGGTCCGACACCCCGGCGATCAGCTGGTTGAAGAGAAGGTTGCAGTGCTAGAGCAGCCTTCCCTTCATTGTTTATCCGCTCACCATCGACATGGCAGAGGTGAGCAAGTGTAATTACAATAAGCTCTCTCCTATTGGAACGAGCTGTGCTATTGAAGTGAATGGGACAGCTTCTTGTAATTACACCTGCTCACTCCTGAGATGTCGACCGCGAGCAGGTAAACAATGAAGGGAAGGTGGCGCTGGCACAGTGATCTGCGTTCTATTCAACCAGCTGATCACCGGGGGTGCCAGTTTTGGGTAGGTCATCAATATTAAAATCCTAGAAAACCCCTTTAATGAAAATAATAAAGTACAAGAAAGTTAGTATATAACCCCTCAAACCTCTTAGGACTCATATGGGGTCATTTATCAAACTGGTGTAAAGTAGAACTGGCAGCAGCCATACAGAACATGATAGTAGGAGCAGCAGTGGGATTATTGTGGCAGTAGCATCAGCTGTTCAGAATATGATAGTAGGCAGGTCACACCAGTGGCATGATGGTGGCGGTGGCATCAGCTGTACAGAACTTGATGGTAGGCATACTACAGCAGTGGCATGATGGTTCACCTTGACAAAATTTTAGACACTGTCGGAGGACAACTTGGGTCCATTTGGGTGTCACCACGCCCCCATGGGGATGAAAGCCCTCTCTGAGATGACCCTGGAGGCAGAGCAACAAAGAAGAAAAGGAGCATGCCCTCCCATTTCAAGCCACTGTTCCAGTCTGTCTGCCCAGAAATCCATGGGGTCAAGGAACAGGTATGCACCAGAGACTGGCAAAACTTTAGGTAGGTATGAACCTGGATGTTGAAGCGGTATTTGTCAGCTTGCTTACTGGCCTCAACCTGGTGCTGCACATGGAAAAACTTCTCCCTCATGATGAGGGGATTGAAATGGCCACTGCAGCTTCTGCTGCTCATGGCTGTGGGAGAGGGGGGTAACTGGGAGGGGCGGAGAGGGGCAGAGAGGCACCTCCTTTTCAGACATGCTGGTGCGAGGCCTCTACCCACCATAAGCTGTTGCAAGTGTTTCCTGGTAATAATGCAATAGGGTCTAAAACATGGATATCCAATAATTATCCAACAGATATGCTTGATGTCACCGAACTGCCTGTCACTGCGTAAGCAAGCGAGTCTATGGGTTGCCATTCTAGCCAGAGTGCCCGAGGAGCCAGTTCTTTCCACTTCAGCCCCACACTGAGACAACTTGGTGACTCCTTCATCATCACCTGTTGCATGAGCGTCACTTCAAAAATATTCATGAGGGGATGAGGGACAACTGCAGCATGAATAGTATGAGCTGCCACTGCCCAACTTGGAAACAACACATGCTCCCTGCTGAGGCGGTCTGTTACATGACCAAATCGTTCACAGCTTTCCACTGTTCGTACAGAGGCTTAAGCATGTGCAATGTTGAAATCCATAGAGTTGGAACGTCGTAGATTAAACAGTGTAGCTGCAGATGCTGCAAGTCCAGTAGAATGTTCCTCACCAGGTGTGAATGGCTGAAAAGAGGGACAGTCTCCCGAACTTTGTAAGCAGGTTGCGCAAGTTAGCCTTTTTTAAATGCAACGCAGGGAGCATGTGTTTTCCGAGGTTCATGGAGGCCAAGATGTTGCTCCCATTGTCGCTGACCACCTTGTCCAGTTGGAGTTAACGGGGTGACAGCCAGTGGGATGTTTACTGCTTGATGTACTTTAGTAACTGCTCGCCATTGTGACTATTCTCACCCAGGCTGATTAGCTCCAATATGGCATAGTAACACTTGATTTGACATGTGATTGGAAGGGGGGCAGTGATGCTGTTCACTGCAGCTCGCTTTTTCAGCCATCAAAGAAAACGCTATGTCTGGAACAAACCCAACACATCACATTATCCAAAGAACACCATCCCCACAGTGAAACTTGGTGGTGGCAGCATCAGGCTGTGGGGATGGGACTGGGAAACTGGTCAGAGTTGAGGGAAAGATGGATGGTGCTAAATACAGGGATATTCTTGAGGAAACCCTGTACCACTCTGTGTGTGATTTGAGGCTAGGATGGAGGTTCACCTTACAGCAGGACAATGACCCCAAACACACTGCTAAAGCAACACTTGAGTGGTTTAAGGGTAAACATGTAAATGTGTTGTTATGGCCTAGTCAAAGCACAGATCTCAATCCAATAGAGAATATGTGGTCAGACTTAGAGATTGCTGTTCACAAGTGCAAACCATCCAACTTGAAGGAGCAGGAGCAGTTATGCAAGAAGGAAAGGGCAAAAACCCCTGTGGTAAGATGTGGCAAGCTCATAAAGACTTATCCAAAGCGACTTGGAGCTGTGATTGCCGCAAAAGGTGGCTCTACAAGGTATTGACTTCAGGGGGGTGAATAGTTTTGCACATTGACTTTTTCTGTTATTTTGTCCTATTTGTTGTTTGCTTCACTATAAAAAAAATAATAATAATAATCTTCAAAGTTTTGGGCATGTTTTGTAAATTAAATGATGCAAATCCTCAAACAATCCATGTTAATTCCAGGTTGTGAGGCACCAAAACGAAAAAAGTCAAGGGGGTGAATACTTTTGCACGGCACTGTATATGCTGGTATCATTAAAATGAACAATTCCCAAAAAATTAAATTCTAATCATGATTGAGGCCTGATGTTGAAATTCACAGTAAGGGTCCAATTACACGTCCGCAATTTGGGTCCGCAGAACGGATGCAGATCTGCATTTTCGGGATCCACATCTGTTTTTTTGGGATCTGCATCCGTTTTTTCAGGATCCATTCTTTCAGAATCTGCAATTTTGTTCCTGAAAAAAATAAAGCATGTCCTATTCTTGTCCGCAATTGCGGACAAGGAAAGGCATTTCCTATTATAGTGCTGGCTATGTGATCACACTTACGGACGTGTGAATGTAGCCGAACACTTACAGGAAAATTGCTGCCCCAGCCTATGAAAAAAAAAATGGAACTGCTTTCGAGGTTTGCAGCAGCTGCAGATGTGCTAGGAGGCACTGCCAACATCAGCTCCTCTCTTCCCACTCCCTAGCTGACAGCTTCTCTGCTTATCCCTATTCTACACACACATTTTTTCTTTTACTTTGTAATTCAAGCCTTATCCTTCACTGTCCCTGGCAGTAGAATACAAGCTAGATTGATTTCTTACTGTCCCTGATTGTTTTTTCACTCTCCCTGACTAGCTAAAATCGTTTTCCTGGCAGACATTGTAAGACTCAACCACATTCATTCACAGCACAGATGTTCTGGTAGTTCTGCTAGGACACCTCCCTGCCTGCTGCAGCACTAATTGGTTCATCCTGGCTGTCTGTCAGCCTGGTAGTAAATCAGGGCAAGTCCTCACCAACTACTTCCTCTCAGCTACACACCATTTTAGGGGATTCACCCGAAACTAACCTGGAAAGATTCAGGTTTGTCTGCCATCCAAAAATAGCAAAATTCAGACCTAACCTGGTGTTTGGCTCAAAGGGCAGTATGCTCTAGTTCCACCCCATAATAAGTAAAAATGAATCACCTCTAGCAAGAGGCTGATAGTTAGTAGCCCTTCCTAACTAGGGAATTACTGTATGTTATTTGATGTTATATATATATATATATATATATATATATATATATATATATATATACATATATATATAGATAGATATAGATATATATTCTATATTCTTTGATTATAGTGTAATATACTGTAGCTAAAAATACCAGGATATCTAATATATTCTCACCTCCAGTGGGAACATAAGCTACTCAATAGAAACCTTGGAGTTTTGAAGTGCTAACATAAGATAGAGAGCAGTTGCTTTTGGCTTCCAAAACTGCATGTAGAAACCTGACTGTGTGGCCATACCCTTTAAAGGCAGGGAGGTAAAATATGAAAACGTATGGGGTTATTCTTGACATATATTGTATTTTTTTTTGGGAAACCTATTTTATTTACATGTGCTTCTTTGTTTCATGCCACCGTATGCAATGCCATATTGCAAAAGGCCAGGTAAGTCCTCATGCGCACTTTATGTAGACACTTCTTTTGCTGCAAATGGTTATTTATAGTAATGTTCTGAGCATCACAATGAGGGGAAATGATTTGGTATAGTACATAACATAACGGGGGAGATTTATCAAGACTAGTATGTCCCATAAGTCAATAGCTGGCATAGACTTGAGCTTTAACTTATGCCAGTCTCTGACGGTGGGCCACAATAGGCTCTGCCCCCTTTACTCGTCACTTTAGAAAAGTGGTGAAAAGCTTAAAAAGTCACACATTATGGCAAAATATGGCATGCAGCATAATTTATGACTTTTTAACATCACAGTAGTGGTATAAACACATTCATAATTGCCTCTACATGGGTTGCTTTACTTTTAGTCAACTGGGAAATTACACAAATGCAAAAGTTGAAAAACAAATCGGCTCTTCTATATCTGTAAATGTAAATTCAACAGCTTTATTGAATATAATTATAATTGTCTTTCTGTACACTGGTATTGACGATTACCATGTACGTAAAACATAAAAATGTTTTCATTTTCATGTTCCTTGCTGGAACAGGAAGTAAAAATCCAGAGCAACCAGATGAAAAATGCTTAATCTGTGGTAAACAAAATTTCATTACACACGGAAAACACTGCCAGGTGCATGGAATTGGCAATCAGAGTAGAGCAGGGAACTTGAGAAGTGTGTAATAAGGAAGAAAACAAGTTTAACATCTACAGATAAAAGGGGTTACAATCTATGCATAATCGAATTTATATTGTGTAATAAATTGGATGTCAGTCTAAAATTCAAAAGAACATTTGACTTTGAATAATACTGATAGAGTAGCTTTATACCCAGCCTGATAAATACAGAAATAATCTGGTTGTGTTAAATAATTATTGTATTTTTTGGGGGAAAAATGTAAGTTCTTTGTTTACCAATACTAGGCATTACAAATATAACATTATTGCCATTCTTAGTAAAAACATTAGTTGTAGTAAGAGTAAGAGATGAGCGAAGTTTTGGAAAATTCGATTTGGCTGCTTTGCAAAAATCTGCTTTGTGACAAATTACTTTGTCATAAAGCGCATTTTTTGTAAGTAGCGGGTGCAATGTCGGGGAGCTGTGATAGTGCCGCTCCCTATTATTGTACCCCTCAGATGTCATGTTCAAACATGATTGTGGCATCTGAGTGTAATAATACAGTGTAAAATTAACACAAAAAAATGTAATCATTTGCTCGCAACGGATCGTCCACCGCCATTTTGATTGAAGATCTTGCGCGAAATCTCGTGCGGCCCGAGATGGCGTCGGCATGCCGGCTGGCATTGTGACGCCATATGTCATCTTGCACGGGATTTTGGACTAGATCTTCAATGAAGATAGCGGCTCTAGGCCCGTCGTGAGCAAATGGAGGGGTTAAATTTGATTTTTTTTTTTACACTATTTCAGGTTAAATCAATTCGAGACCATGAAACACGAGGAAACTTGGCTTTGCGGCAAATCGAATTTATCTTGAAATTCGGATCAAATTCCACTTTGCTGGATTCAATTTGCTCATCTCTAGTTGTAGTGTTACATAGCAATCATTCAAACGACTAACTTTAAATGTAATGCATAAAGAGGTGGCTCCTAACTTCTTACTGAGCAGAAGACCCTTTCTATTTTGTCTAATTTGATATAATATCTAGTCTATTGATTCAGAAACCTTTGTTCTACCTGTCAGTCCCTTGTATCACACTCAAAAGTTAGCGATTGCAATAAAGGCGGTGTAAAACATAAACGTTGCGCATAATAACCAATTAGCCCAGCTTTAATCACTTGACACTCATATACACCCTCATAAAAAGTTTTGTTTATGGTCCAAATGCATGCAAAGAAAAATAAATAAATAAGTAAATAAATAAATAAACAAGCCTGCCCATAGAATCAGTATGGATTTTCTCAGTGATTTTAATCCTTGATGTGGATTGCAAGCTTATGTATTTTGGCTAAAACATAAATTAATACCTGTGATGTTGGGGGAAGTTCGGGTGTCAGTACTTTGTGTGACAACTTTCTTGACGTAATAATATGGGTGTGACCAATAGTCTGTAAGCTAGAATAGTGAATCAAACATATAACTATGTGTGTGGCACCCTACAGAAGAAGTATTTTGCCCCACGTGAGACTTCCCCATATAGCATTATGTGGCTATTCTGCATGCTGCTTGGAATTGGTGTTGGAACTTATAGCTATAAAATATGGCAATTTTCTGCAGTTTAAAGTAAATATAATTATTTGTGGTTAGACTTGATTAGAAATTTATTGTTTGTGTATACAGCTTCTTTGAAGAACTATTTGTCTACATGGTTACAAAATAAAGACAAACCCTCTGTAGTCTGATCCTTTAGTCAAATTCCTTTTAATCAATCCTTTACGTCTTAATGACATACTTTTAGTAAAAAGTAGGAGACACATTGAAGGATGTATGACTGCAGGATCTGACTACACAAGATCTTCTTTGTAGTCTGTTACCATAGAGAGGCATAGGCCTAAATAGATGCTATGAAAACTTAAAGGGGTTGCCCCATCTTGGCAAGTTATGGCATGGCTATAGAGTATGATATAAATGTCTGATAGACACAGGTCCACTCTCTGAGATGCTCCTATCTCAATAACACAGCCCCAACATTAATTGAAAGCACACAACTTTTGCACTGCATCCTTTCCATTCACAGCTTTGGGACTTAAGAAAGTAAATTAGTGAGCATTATCAGCTATTTTTGGAATTCTTTTAGCAATAAATGGAGAGGATGCAGTGCACAACCCTTTACGTTTTCATAGTTTCTATACAGGCCTGTGAAGCCATCCCTCTTTTGCTGCTATTGAACTTAACTTAAAATAACAGAGCCAGCACTCAGCTGTTATCAGAAGCCCCGCAGAGGGGAATGGTGGCCACATGTGGCTTGTTCTCCATTTACTTTGGGGATCTGTGCTTGAGATAGGAGTGAGGCCCAGAGGTGGAATCCACACCTAGCGAACATTTATGGCATATTCTATTATATTATTTTTCTGCAACAGAGAGATAAATAAGCTAAATGAGACTCATTGGAAATGTATGATGCTGTGAAAAACAGCCTTTGTTGATAGAGCAACCAATCATATCATAGCTATCATTCTACTGTATATTCTAAGCTTGATATGCAATTGCTATGGGCAACAATGACAATTTTTCTTTTGGACATTTTTGATAAATTCACCCCATTGTTTTTGCTGTATTTTGCTAATTTTTAAATTTCCAGCTTTGAAAAATGTCCATGGCCATAACACAGAAAAACATAAAGAGATATGCATTTAACCAATTTTCTTGCCTGCTACCCAACCCCCTTCCTGAACACAGCAGCTGCAATATTTAGTTAATTGGAGGTAATTAGATGTTCTAGGTTCATCAGGTGAATCTTCAAGTTACCAATTGCCATTGTGATTTACATGCATCTAATGCAGATGTAAGGAAAAACTTTAATGCCATAGGTAATTGGAAGCGGTAATAAAACATCCACAGAGCATTTAACAAAGAACACAGGCCTGGAAGCATAATTAGGCATAGCAAAATGCTTACGTTGAAACCTGCAAATGAAAATTGATTATGAATGCCTGTGTGACCCATCTGCTCCATGTAATACTTTATGCAATCATTGTGAGGGCTTAAAAATAGAAAGGTAATATTTATATTAGATACAATATTGGTATAAAGTCAAACATTATATTTATGTCCCTTATCTTTTTTTATATAAATTCCTTGCTTTTGAACAGTTTAATGTAGCTTTAAGTTTTTGCTTATGCTCACAATGGGAGTCTGTCACCTTGATTAACCACTATTAACTGCACTAGTACTTCTGACACTGACCTCCAATAAGTACTTTAATGAAAAAGTTATCATGAGGGTAATATTTGAATTTAGTTTTTCTTAAATCTTCATAGGCATCATAAGTACCTTGTGCCAATTGTATCAAGTGCAGCATGTTATTTGTTAACTTTGGTACATCTTTAAACCTAACACTTGTGTCTAGAAATGATACTCGAGTTCTTTACGTAACTCACTTTAAAAAAAAATTAAAAGTTGCAGTAATAAACCTGGCATGAAACTTAACATAGTGTGGTGATGTGTACAGTGTAAGTGCTGGGAGGCGTGTATATCCCACCCAGATACCTCAGCTGGGTGAGATAACTGAAATCCAGAAAGCTGCAATGGTCTCAGCAAAGTTTAGTTTGCTGAGACAGTTTTGTTTAGATGTTGTTCTGGGCTGGATTTCATGTGGACTGGGGGATAGGTTTGGCAGTGGGATCTGCAAGTCCACACGCTTCCACTACATATATTGTCTTTTGCCGGTGGCAATCGCAGGTGAGGCCTGCTGTTCTAATCAAGGAGGGATAGAACAACCCTCTGACTTGAAGAGAGAAAGGCTGGGTGAGCCTGAAAGGCTCTGTGTGGTCTCAGCCAGGAGAGCTGAGGGGCCCCAAGGCTTTGTAAAGCCTGAAGTTTGGGGGCCCAGCGATGCCGACGGAAAGAGGGTCTTACGGTCACAGTCGGGGGACTTCTGGACTATCTCCCCCAAGGGTACTGGAGTGGCCACAGCCTGGAGGCTGCTGGACCGTATATGGCTGAGGTAGAGACCAGACGGGCAGCTGTTTATTTTCAATGTTTATGTGTGTGATGGTGCTGAAGTGCCAAAAATAAATCACCTTTTGAACTTGAATCCCGTTGTAAGAGGAGAAGTCTGTGATTGCAACCCAATGAGAGAGAGTGATCCCTTACAATAGCTAACCACACCTACATCTCCACCTTTTTTAAAAACTGAGGTGAGTGGTGAAACAATGTGAAAAGTTGCACAGGTAAGCCCAATAAGACACAAAGCCCAGTTTTGACCTTTTGAAGCCATAATTCTGGAGTGCAGGGCATGGTAATTTTTTCACTAAGGAGGTGATTTATCAAGACAGGCAGGGATGCACCACACTTAAGATGAGGAATCCTAAAATAGGCGCATACTCCGGCAGTCCATGCGCCTAAACAGAAATCTACGGCAGCTTAGAGCTGCTGTAGATTTCTGCTTTCATTTCCACAAGAAAAATAGTGTAAATGAAAAGATATTTTTCTCAGCTGTTGGCCATGCATCTTTCCTGCCCTTGCCACACCCCATTTTGGAATAGTCTAATTTAAAAAGTCACAAACACACAGCTTGCAACTTTTCTGGTGTAAGGGAGTTGATAAATCTCCCCTATATGTCTATATGTTCCCCCACCCCAATTTCCCTGCTGCGCCATTGCAAAGCTCTGATGTAATAAATTGCAGGGACTCATGAATCATGCATATAATGCAGAGGACGTCTTGAGCAAATGAGTCATCTCAATGTATTACATCAGAGCTTTTTGGTTTAACAGCAGGAGAAAGGGGTGAATATATGCATATGAAGTTTGGATTAGAGGCCAATGTCAGCTATAATATTTATGTAGTATTGCTAGTTATAGTGGTTAATCAAGGTGACAGTCTCCCTTTCAATATAATAGATATAGGGCCAAATATGATTCATTATATGTTAAGTGGATATTGAAACTCCCAACAAAACATAGAAATAGTGTTTGCATTACTCTACCTGAAGGATATCAAATAGACAAATATGGTTACTTGTCTCATCTCAGACATTAGTGGCATATTGCTAGGATATGCCATCAATGTCAGTTAGGTCTCACATCTTGGAATTGTTCCTATCTCCAGAACAGGACCCCTGAAGTGAAAGGAGAACAGCAGCATGAGTGCAGCTGTCTTTCATCCAGCCTTCTTGGAGTTCCAAAAATAGCTGGCTCCCATAGTGGTGAATGGAGTATTGGCCATACTTGTGTGGTGCAATCTCCATTAATTTCTGTGAGACATTCCAAAAATAGCCGAGCTCCCATATAAATGAATGAAGAGCATGGGCCAATATCTACCTGGCATTGGTGGCATAAAACCATCAAAACACCATTGCTAATTAGAGCTATTATCCCTGACTTTAAAACTTGACTTTTAATAGTGATTTTAAAATAACAGATGAGCAATTTAAATATAAAACTACTACCTAAATTGCAACCTAGAGCGTGTATTTGTGTATATAGGGGCTATTGTGGGTGTGCACAGCCCACTGGGATTGCCCTCTGCCAGTCACAGGCTAATTCTTAATCTAATATCTATGGCTGTATTTTTGATCATTGAGAGTAGCTAGCCCTCTATTCTAACAGCCTGCAGGTAATAGCTCTAGGGTGGATTAGGCAGAGCTAAAAAAACATTATAATCTGTCCCCCAACATGTTTCGCCAGTAACCCTGGCATTTTCAGGGGTATGGACAGACTTGAATTAAACACGCTGAGTACATATCTTTATAGCCTAGCCTTCCAGCCATTATCCAATGATAATACATGGATATTACTGACAGCAAATCTACCCAATAGGAAGATTCCTCATCAGAAAACTGACATGACAATAGTTGCTTTCTGGATGAAGTATTGCAATTAATATATTGCTTGACCGGAAATGTTTCATTAGTTACATAAGAATTAATATGATCCCCCATTTGTATAAATTTACAACAGGCGCAGATCTTCTGGCCGCATTTATATGTACCCAGAAACCTTAGCCATGTAGGCTGCGCCTGTGGCTTATCAACAAACAAGGAGTGGCTGATCCTGTTTCCAATAGTGATTGCTCTGCGTGGAACACATTTGATACCATTAGTCATCCTGTCGTAAGACAGATAGGTGCCTGCGCACTATTTTACAAATTTGCGTAAATTCCAAACTGTAGGCAGTCACAAAGGTTAAAGAATTGGAAAAGGCAATTTTTTTGTTGTTGCTACCCCGACTAGCAGGTAAGATAAAATTAGGGCGGGGCATAGACATAACACAATTCCTCTCCATCTTTAATAATTTTTTAGGATATTTTCTAGCAAGGAGACGATCGGCCGCAGCATTCAATGCATCCGAGCATGTGACATCATCAGAACAGTTACGTCTAATACGGGTAAACTCCCCTTTAGGGATATTCTTAATAATGTGTGCTGGATGACAAGATTCGTCGTGCAAAATGGTGTTGCCAGCCGTGTCCTTGCGAAAGGAGGAGGTGGAGACTGACTCGCCCTCAGGGTCACCAGTGAGTAAAAGATCCAAGAAAGAAATACAATGACTGTCAAAATGAACAGTAAATTTAAGACCCAATGGATTGTCATTCAGGAAGGTCTCAAAAAGTGGGATCCCATCCTTATCTACTGGGACTCCTGCCTATGCAAGTGCTATCCCACTCACTGAGCAGCAACTGTAGCCAAGATACTGTTCAATCCTAAACATACCAAAGTTCCATCAACAGAACAACACAGCAGCATTTAAACTTAATGGTTTAATATGATTTAGCAACAATGCATACAAGTTAACAGTTACTGACAAACAATACAAATGTAGATAAGAAAAATGAATTACATAAAAACTAAACTCATGTCCCTAAAGATGTGGTTCATGTATTCCTGCCAGTGGAACTTGGCATTCGGTTCTTATAATCCTTTCTCCAGGGAGCTGTGTTTTTATGTTATCTGATGGTTTCATGCACAGACTCTCCACACATAACTAGGTTTTTTTTTTTTTAAACTTTGTCTGGGTAAACACACCTTCTATTCCCTTTGCCGAATCATATGGTTAACAGATAATGTTACTGACAGCAAATCTACCCAATAGGAAGATTCCTCATCAGAAAACTGCAATTGGTGGCGTAGAGAAGGAGAAAAAGGCGCTGGGGTGATATCGTCAGAAGCTAGATAAATGCCAAAAAGATTTTTAGTAATTTGCTCACCTATTGAGGTTGTGCCAGTTTTGGGCACAACCACAATGACAGCAATAAGTGAGAATGGATGTTCCAATCTGTAATGGTGCAGCCGGAGCTTGTCCAAAGTGCTTATGGGGGATTGCCAGTCCACCAGTCAGCTTGATATGATAAGGGAAGGCGTCTGATGTGTCAGATCGGACGTGGGACAGCCAGAGGCGCACTCAGAGAAGGAATTGATGTAATACAATAGATTTTATTTGATGACGCGTTTCGGGATAAAATGACCCCTTTCTCAAGTCTAAAAACAAATAGATATATATATATCTATATTCACACATGCAAATTTACATAAAACGTTGCTGTACAATGTTTTATATATATTATATAATATCATATTATTTTAATTTGTTTATCATGATCTCACTTATGTTATGTAAATTTGCATGTGTGAATATAGATATATATATCTATTTGTTTTTAGACTTGAGAAAGGGTCATTTTACCCGAAACGCGTCGTCAAATAAAATCTATTGTATTACATCAATTCCTTCTCTAAGCGCCTCTGGCTGTCCCACGTCCGATCTGACACATCAGACGCCTTCCCTTATCATCAGAAAACTGACATGACAATAGGTGCTTTCTGGATGACGCTCTGCGCATCAGTAACTTGCTCACACACTTACGTTAGGAAACGGTGCTGTGTAGCTAGATGCGCTTGCGCTAACACTTAGTGTCTATAATCGACAAAATGGACTGACTGCGGCTGCGTCGATACTTAGAGTACGATGGTTAAAAACTTACAATGTGCATATCCTCAGACTTAGACTAAAGTTGTATAATGCCCATAGTACGCCTGCGCTAGCACTCTAGAGTAAAAAGATGGAATCCTCAATGCACATGTACAAGGACTTAGGCTCAGGTTATATACAACACTTCTCATAGCGACTGCATAAGTACTCTATCTAAGATTGTATTCAGTCCTGGAAAACAATAGCCACGGACCAATATGTGTATATCTGGAAATCATAATACATAACCATTGGGTGCAGATTAATTTTTGTCAGCAAAAATAATACCTAGAACCATACTATATCTATTTACTAAATGTCAAATAAGCTCACATAGTATAATTAGATAATGCACCATTGCACTTCACAGAAACGATGAAAAAGTAATGCCTTCATTGAGGCCTTTGGGACTTAGACTCTGCAAACGGTATATCCATCTGGCCTTATTCACACATCCGTTGTGTTTTGCGGATCCACGGAGCCGCGGATCCGCAAAACACGGACACACCGGCAATGTGCATTCCGCATTTTTGCGGACCGCACGTGCCCGAACTCCATAGAAAATGCCTCTTCTGGTCCGCAATTGCGGACAAGAATAGGACATGCTCTATTTTTTTTGCGGAGCCGCGGACCGGAAAATTGGCGGCACGCTCCGCAAAATCAGATGCGGAGAGCACACACTGCGAATGTGTGAATAAGGCCTCTGTCTTCCTCTTGAATCTTGATAAAGGATTTTGTCCAGATCACCACGGCATGGTCCTAATGTCTTTTACATAAACCCCAAAATTTTAGGCAGCTAGGAATCCCTGAGTGAAAAGTTCTCACATGCCTTGAAATAGTAGTATCCGCTTTAGTATTAATACTACTAATGTGTTGAGATATTCGCCTGCGGAATTTTTGTACAGTTTTACCCATGTAGAGTTTTAAACACGGACATTGAGCAATATAGATAATCTCTTGGTCTGACAATTGATAAATTGTCTAATGTCATATTTTTTCCCATCCACAGGGTTGGTAAATAGTTTTGTCTTCAAGACCAATGGGCAGAAACTGCATCTCCCACAGGGATAACTACCAGTGACAGGGGATCTCAGCCAGGTAAGTTTCTCAGGATCAATATTATGAAAGCTATGTACAAGATGATCTTTAATGTTTTTACCCCTACGGTAGGTAATTTGTGGACTATTAGACAGAATCTCCCTTAAGTCAGCATCCACTTTCAGCACATGCCAGTGCTTTTGCAGGATATTTTAGACTTTTCGATGTTGGTCATCAAACATACCTATACATCTAACCGTAGAGTATTTTTCAACAGTTTTTTGTTTAAGTAACATGGTACAATTTGTATTCTTAGCTCTGTTGAAAGCTTTATGTAGTATATTTTTGGGATACCCTCTTTGTTGAAAACGGGAAAGGAGGGTATCACATTCCTGGAGGAACCCAGAGTCATTTGAGCAATTACGACGTGAGTCGTAATTGTGAGTGAGTAAAAAACGTAAAAGTGACAGAACAAATTGATTGTGAGATTGAAATTGTATACCTTTAGTGGCCAAAAAGGTATGAACTGCCTTGATACCCAGTTTGTGTTGTATGTTAGTGTACAGAGCCTCAATATCTAAGTTGGCAAGATATGTGCCTCCTGTGACCTGAATCTCCTGTAGTCTGGTGACCGCATCTTTTGTATCCCTGATATATGATGGTAGTGAAGGCACAAAGGGTGAGATAAATTCATCCATACACTGGCTAATATTTTCAGTGAGGCTGTTATTGCCAGAAAGAGTAGGTCTGTCTGGTATAGGTACTCTCTGCTTGTGTACCTTAGGAATGGCATATATTGTGGCAATGGTCGATTTAGTATTCAGTAGAAACTTATACTCTTCTTTAGAGATTAGGGACCCGCACCTATCAGACAATGGGGGCATATCCTAGTGATATGCCACGAATATCTGAGGTTACACAATCTTTTGAATTACAGAGTTAAAGGGTTATTCCCATCTCAGACAATGGGGGCATATCGCTAGGATATGCTCCCATTGTGTGATAGGTGCGGGTCCTACCGCTGGGACCCACACCTACAACGAGAACAAAGCGGGGAGCGCTGTGGCTGGAGGACACCGGATTTCCCAGGGTCCGTCCACCTACAAGCGTTGCTCCCATATAAGTGAATGGAAGCGCACTGCGCATGCTCGGCCCATGCTCCTATTCATTTCTATGGGGCAGATGAGCCATCGCTCGGCTATTTTCGACGGCCCTATTGAAATAAATGGAGGGCGGCTGCACATACGCATTGCGCCCTCCGTTCATTTCCCCGCTTTTTTCTCATTGTAGGTGCGGGTCCCAGTGGTGGTACCCACACCTATCAGACAATGGGGGCATATCCTAGCGATATGCCCCCATTGAACCCAATTCTAGGACATGACTTTTAAAGATACAATTATTATCTTTTTCCTTCTTTGCCAATTTTATTTGTGCAGTTAGAAAAAAGTTATTCTGGGGAAACTATATGGGGACTTATACAGGATATTTCTGTCAAAATACATTTATAACCAGTATATGTACACCAACTGTTTGAGTATTCAGGCTCCTCGGTATAGTTCACAATTGAGGCAATCAATTTTGACAGCAGGAAAAAAAACAGGCTACAATCTCTTTTGCCTGTCTGGCTACTCAACAGCCTGAAGGTAAGAGATGCAGACTATCTAAAGGTGAGAAAGTACTATAAGATGAAAAATCCAGTTATTGGTAAAAATATATCTGGAAATTATTTGGCTACTCTGGTGGATCCAAGTTCACAGATGAAAGACTGGTGCGAACTGTGATTTGGTTCAATCACAACAAAGGCTATAAATTTAACCTATTAATTGACTGGCAATTCATCAAGTGGGGACAGATGCCAGAATACCTCCAGCTCTTGCAGTGAGGTGAGCAGGGGAAATTAATTTTGAAGGAGGTAGTATATCGTAAATGGGTAGCCAATATGACTAGAATCAATGAGAGCCTGCATCGCTGGCAACTGGACCAAGTGGATGCCTTTATCACCAACTTAGGAGGAGAGCCCTACAACTTTTGTTCTCATAATGAATTAAATATCAGTACTGGTTGAGACAGCAGAGCCACAGAAGCAAGAAACTGCATCCACCAATGATTCAGAAGTTATGAGGCTTCTATGATCTTTTCGCTTCCCTACAAGAGAAAGAGGCATAACCACTTGCAGAAGAAACTGCATCTTGTTTAATTACTTTGTTAATGTGTAGCTCCAGCCCAGTATTCAAGCCCATTGCTAATGCCAGATTCCATGTCCTATGTTGCACTGGGAGGGCACAGAGGAGATTCAAACTATGGCACCTGGTAACGTCTGGGGAAGCTATGGAGCATGCAAAGGCCCACCCTGTATCCTTACAAACATGATTTCCTAAACATATGTTGCGTTTTTCTACCATATGTTCCTTTGCAGCACTGACAAAAGTTTATTGGGAGGATATTCTATTCATATATATCATGTTGCTTTTTTAGACTGTAGGTATTGCAGTTCCAAGTGTTTTCTTTGCTGCAGGACTACAGAGAAAGACTGTTTGGGCCTTGCTTGTGCTATACTTTCCTATCCTGTCTATGAGTAATGTGACCCATTTTGCCAGTGGTGTAGTTAGAGGGTTACAGTATTCAGCTAGAGATGAACAAATTTTTCCAAAGTTCGATTCGCGGTTCGCCAGATTTTTTGGGAAAAATTTGGTTCGGTCCGAATTTATTTGCGGCGAATCTCGTTAAAAAACTGCTATTTCCTGGATTCAGAGAGCTTTTATAGTGGTGTAGAACTCTGTGCCTTGTAGTAACACACATAGGAGTCTGATCTGGTAGTATAATAATATTGTGATTCCGTATGAAATGCAGATGACAGCCGTCGCTCTTAGAATCACTGCACACTTCACTTATTTGGGCAGTCACGGGGCCAAAACTGACCAAATAACTCAAGTATGAACTCAGACTTACAGGTCAATGTTAGCGTCAAGAAGAAGCGCACTCCTTTTACATCTTCGTCAGCTGATTCTCCATAAATGTCTACAGAACCTGTTCTATTAAACGCATATACAAGTAGAGCCCCTGACAGAGTGGAGAGGGTGTCAGCAGTAAGTTTGTGTTGACGTCACTGATTATTTTGCCCTTCCTCTGATTCGTTGGAGCAATAACCCCCAAAAACCAGATCCTGTCTGTTGAGCATCAACCTTCGGTCAGCATTTGGTCAGTAATCCATCAGTATTGCTAATGCTAAAAAAATCAGGAGCGGATACAAATCAGAGATGACACGGGATTGGAATATTTGCATGTCTTCTGAGATTTGTACTCACTCCTGCTTTTGGCTACCAAATTATAAGCCAATTCTGATGGGACCATACAGGCCTTACAGCTGCTACACAGACATGATCCATTGTGCATCTCATTTTTTCTTGCTTCTGACAGATCAGAAGAAGGGTCAAATAAATGATGATGTCAGCCAGGCCCAAAATAGTGGCCCAGTGATGAAGTGGGAAAAGTGGGAACAGAATGAGAAGTCCACAAAGTGTCCCTATGACATAGTGGTGAGGTGGAAGCAGCATGAGGAGGCCACAGAGTGGCACAATGACAGTGTGGAAGCGGCATCAGCAGCATCAGGAGGCCACAGAGTGGCAAGGTAACATAGTGTGTAGGTGGCAGCGGCAGCATCAGGAGGAGGCCACACAGTGACACAATGACAGTTTGGAGGTGGCGGAAGCAGCATCAGGAGGAGGCCACACAATGGCAAAATAACAGAGTGTGGAGGTCATAGCATCATCAGGAGACCTCAGAGTTGCAAGGTGACGTAGTGTAGAGGTGACAGCAGCATGAAGAGGCCACAGAGTGGCACAATGACAGTGTGGAGGTGGCAAACTGGGCTTTTGAATATATCACTGCACCGCAGAACGGCAATTAGGCCCTATTTTTTTCCCCTTTTACACAACACAAAAGGCTTTTCAACACATAAGTGCTACGATGAACGGCAAATATATTTTTATTTTGCCACTAATACACGGCAAACTGGGCTTTTGAATATATCACTGCACCGCAGAACGACAATTAGGCCCTCATTTTTTCTACTTTTGCACAACACAAAAGGCTTTTCAACAGATAAGTGCAACGTTGAGCGGCAAATATATTTTTCTTTTGCCACTAATGCAAGGCAAACTGGGCTTTTGAATATATCACTGCACCGCAGAATGGCAATTAAGCCCTCATTTTTTTCCCACTTTTACGCAAAACAAAAGGCTTTTAAACAGATAAGTACAACGCAGAACGGCAAATATATTTTTATTTCGCCACTAATACACGGCAAACTGGGCTTTAGAATTTATCCCTGCACAGCAGAATGGCAATTAGGCCCTAATTTTTTTCCGCTTTTCCACAAGAAAAAGGTCAACTGCAGATAAGTGCAATGATGAACGGCGAATATATATATTTTTTCGCCACTAATACACGGCGAAACGGGCTTTAGAATATATCAATGCAAAAAGGGCTTTACAACATAAAACTGCACCACACAAGGGCAAATAAGACATACTGTAGAAATATTTCCTTGTAATAAAACCTGATAATGGCTGTATCAAACAGCACTTGCACCCCAATAACAAGAACAGTTTGCTAGAATGACAGAGCTGTATAATGGCAATTTTGATTCCCAGTCAGTGCACCAAGGTGTAAAAGGATTGTTCCTATTACCCAGTCTGTAACCTCCTCTACTGAACCCTGTTCTACATAAATGCTGTGGAACGATTCCCCCTTCCTTTCCCTGCACTTATAAATTGTTTTTCACCACAATCAAGTCTTTTATATCACTGTCCTAAGCGCCTACAGACTTCACTCCGTTCACTAAGTACACTGGTAAATGGCAGAATCTAAGATGGCTGTCTATTTATAGGGCTGTGCCATCACAGGGCTGGCTGGCTGCTGATTGGCTGCATGCACACCATTATGGATCATCCCACCTTCTCAGAGTTACTTTCTCCATGTCCTCACATGTGCAGCAGACATTTTAGAAAAAAAGTGATTTGTTACCATGAAGCGTGAGGAAAGTCAGCTTCGGTGCGAATCGAATAAATCCTCAAATTCGGATCGAATTCCACTTCGTCAACTCATCTCGAGTTGAAACTCTACCTCTAAGGCAGAGCATCCTACAGGCCCCCTCACTACAGGCTGACTCTCCCTTAATGACTGAGCAGGGCACTTCTAAATAACTATGTCCGATTATAGAGAAAATGTGGCAGTCACATAGTTACAGCTGCACCGTCCTTTACATTCACTCCTTGCACATATCTGTATAATCAGGGCAGAAAGAAAAACAGGAAGTTACATCACGGACAACTATGGAGCCTTTAGAGGTAAAATAGCACTGGACTACAGGTATAGCATTTAGCATTAGAGATGTCGCAAACATAAAAATTTCCGTTCGCGAGCGGCGAACGTGAGCTTCCGCAAATGTTCGCAAGCGGGCGAACCGCCATAGACTTCAATGGGCAGGCAAATTTTAAAACCCACAGGGACTCTTTCTGGCCACAATAGTGATGGAAAAGTTGTTTCAAGGGACTAACACCTGGACTGTGGCATGCCGGAGGGGATCCATGGCAAAACTCCCATGGAAAATTACGTAGTTGACACAGAATCGGGTTTTAATCCATAAAGGGCATAAATCACCTAACATTCCTAAATTGTTTGGAATAACGTGCCTTAAAACATCCAGTGTGTGTATACGATCAGGTATGATGTTGCATCGTTCAGGTAGTGTAAGGGTTGCGCCCGCTTTACAGTGACAGACCAAACTCTGACAGACCAAACTCCCAGTTTAACGCACCGCAAAAAACCGCAAACAGTCCATTTGCACAACCGCAAACTCCCCATTTGCACAAGGTTGGATACCAAGCTAGCCATGTCCCGTTTCTTGTCCTCACTGACGTCATTGAAGGTCTCTTCCTCCACCCAGCCACATACAACACCAAGGGTCCCCGAAAGGTGACAACAAGCCCCCTGGGACACCTGCTGTGGTTGTTTTCCACCTCCTCAAGTCCATCTTCCTCCTCTGACTCCTCTTCTTCAGACTCCTCTCTCTGCGTTTCCGCAGGTCCAGCAATCGATGACGACAAGGCTGCTTCTGGTGGTGATGGTGACCGCGACTCTTCCTCTTCATTCTAATCTACGGCCTGATCCAGCAGGGATGCAGGCACGCTCCAGAAAAATGCATATGGGATGAGGTCGATGATGTTGCCTTGGGTTTGACTGACCAGGTTTGTCACCTCCGCAAAGGACGCATGAGCCTACAGCCATTGCGCATGAGCGTTCAGCAATGCGGCCAAAAATACCCAGCTCCGCAGAGGCTGTCCTCCTTTTTGAAATAATTATTATAACTATTCCTATCAGTTTAATCCCTGTTATGTCCTCTATTAGGGGACGTGTATGGAATAGATTTTAGGAACCGGGAGATGGAAAAAGATGGTTTGTCGGTTTTCTTCCTTCCATTTAGGGGCACTGCGCATGTGCCGTGCAATGTACTGTGCCACCCTATATAAGTGGTGTGTTAAGTAATAATATTCCTATCAGTTTAATCCTGTTACGTCCCCTATCAGGGACGTGAATAGATCTTAGGAACTGAGAGATGGAAAAAGATGATTGGTCGGTTCTCTTGCTTCCAACTTGGGGCAATGCGCGTGCGCCGCACAATGTACTGTGACACGCTATATGAGTGGTGGGCAGTGGGCAAATTACAGTCTGTGGGCCTGATACACACTGGCAGGCAAATGCAATTATATTAAAGGGTAAAAATTAAATTACTTTTTTATCTGCAAGGTACTGTGCCACCCTATATAAGTGTTGTGCACATAGTACAGTCTGTGGGCCTGCGGCCTCTCACACATGGGCAGGCAACTGCAATATATATATAGAAAAAAATAAAATAAAAGCAGACTGATGTACCAGCCCTAAAAATGGCTTTTTGGGGTGCTGTAAGGACACTGTCCTTACAGCAGATGAGTCTTTGAGGACTGGAGTGGACACAGAACACTAGTAGCTAGCGCTTTCTCTAGAATCCCTGCTCTAACTAACACTGCAGCTTCAGAATGAATCTAAGATGGATGCTGTCCTTGCTTTTTGATAGGAGGTGGGAGGGTCTGGGAGGGAGGGTATGCTGATTAGCTGGAATGTGTCTGCTGACTGTGAGTTACAGGGTCAAAGTTTGCTCAATGATGATGTATAGGGGCGGACCGAACATCGCATATGTTCGCCCACCGCTGACAAACGCGAGCAAGCGATGTTCGCCGGGAACTGTTCGCTGGCAAATAGTTCAGGACATCTCTATTTGTCATTTACTATTCCACTGCAAAACACCAGGGATTATAACATCAACCTTTTAATGTTCAAGACCACCAAGCATACCAGAATAAACCCCTTTGCTTCCCGGGTCCACCAGGAATTTTGACATTAACCTCTTTACTGCCTTAGATCACCACAGATATGAACATTTACTTCTTCGCTGCCTCAGACCACCGGAGTAAACATTGGTGCTATTTAATACTATTTGGTCAGATCATGCTATGTACTGTATATTTTTTATATCAGTTTTTTATCAGAATTTTCGGGTGTTATATGCTAATCTATTTAATGTAGTTATGTATTGGAAGCTTAGTGAGAACAGTGCAAGCTCTCTAATTGTTTCCTAGCTACAAAGGTTTAGAGAGAACTTTGCTAGAAAAGCAGCTGACACTTATGATTGAGTCTCAGGTGTTGGCAGTAAATAAAAGTTCAAAAGTGAAGCCTAATCCAAACTTTTGCACAAGTTCTGATTAGATATGCCCCTCCATGCTGTATTATTTTTTGTTTTGTTTATTGCTATATGGAGCACATACTATTATATGCTATGGTTGGAAGCATTTGCTAGTAGTAACACTAGCCAAACAATATGGCAGCAGTTGAGTATAATGCACAGAACCAATAGGGTTGCTTATATTAGGGAGGAAATAGTTCCTTGTTAAAACTATTCTTCTGTTAACGGTAGCAATGGCAGATCATGCTCACTGCTTCGGCAGACAGAACCTGCTTGCCCTCCACAATTCACCAGCAGTGAGTCCAACTGACAGCCTTTTATCTGGTTTCTGCAGGCCGCCACCTATACTTCCTAACAAAGGCCTCCTGGCCTGTTTTTAGTGCCTATGTGTGCTCCCCACCTCTTAAAGGGCAAGGGCCTGCACCCTAGTTGCCTCTAGCCAACGGCTGGCTTCTTGTGTGTATTTAAAGCACCTTGCCACCTTCCCCAGCTTACTAGTTGACCAGTGCAGGTCTGCTGTTCTGATTTTCTACCTGTTTATTGCACACCTGCCTGTTCACTGATTCTGGCCATCTGCTGCATGCCCTAACCATAGCCTGACTACTGTATTGATTCTTTGCTGCCTGCCCTGACCTTGGACCAGTTTCATGGATATGTACAAATTCTTTCTGCCCTGACCATGGTCTGACTCTGAGTATTGCCTGATCCTTCGGTGCTTCACATTGGTATCTATGACCCAAGTGGGTCAGCTTTAGTGCTGAGAGAACATGCTCAGCCAAAATGGTGTTCGATTCGAGCATCGCTATGCTCGGCACATCTCGGTGTTCGGCCGAATACTGCGTGTGCTCAAGCCCGATGCTCGAGTCTCCTCCCCGCACGTTTGTTTTCTGCTACAGAGCCAGGAAACGTGTGGGGTAGTAGCGCCACTCACTGTAATTCCGTAGCCATGTTGGTTACTGGCATTACAGTGATTGGCAGCTGGAATGCGTTATCAGGTGCTATATAGCACCCGATGACACGTGGTTCGGCTCAGACTTAGTCAAGGGGAGCTGCAGCAGCAGGGACAGATAGTGTAGGGAGAGGAATTGTGTTTTTTTTTTAGGGAGTTTTGAGTGTTGAAACTTTGTTTGAGATCCAACAGTCCTTTTAAATACTATTGTTTTATCTGGCTGCGAAATATATTAGAGCAATGTGTGCTAAATTGCATGCAATTGTTTGGCTGCTGGTGAGAGCAGCGACATTTCCTGCACTACATCTCCTGTATAACATTAACAGCTGGTGACAGCAGAGACATTAGCTGCGCTACCTCTCCTGTATTACGTTAGCTGCAGGTGACAGCAGTGACATTACCTGTGCTACATCTCCTGTATAATGTTTGCCCATCTTAAATAGCTGTGACATTCCCTGTAATGTTTTATTAGCCGCTAGTGGCAGCAACATTACCTGCACTACATCTCCGGTATAACGTTTGCACATCATAAATATCAGTGACATTCAGTTTAATTTTTTCACCGCTGGTGACAGCGACATTACCTGCGCTACATCTCCTGTATAACGTTTGCACATCATAAATATTAGTTACATTCAGTGTAATTTATTTGCGCATACACTTAGAAAAACTGCGCTACTGAACATGTGTGACATACTTGAAAGCATATATACCATTTAATATGCTCAAGGCGAGCAGTAAGGGATGGGGAAGTGGCCGTGCTGCTGATTGTGTAGGCAGAGGCCGTGGCCCTGGGCGCGGTGAAACTGTGCCTGCTGCCAGAGCACAAGAAACACACTCATCTACACTACCTAGCTTCATGTCCCAGTTTGCAGGGTGGCACAGGACACCACTCTGGAAGTCACAGCAGTGCGACCAGGTGGTCGGTTAGATTGCAGCAGATAATGCTTACAGTCGTTTAAGCACCACCCTGTCTTCCACAAAGTCCAATCTAAGTAGCCAAGAGTCTGGTCAGCAGAATCCTCACCCTGATCCTCCTTCCTGCCACCATGGATAGTCTTGGCAAACAAGTGATCCCACACTTGAATATTTCAAGGAGCTCTTTTCATCACCATTCCTTGATTTGGCCCTCACGCCAGGCCCACTTGAAGAGGGACATGAGGAAATCTTGTGCACTGATTAGAAAACTCTTGAGCATCTACAGTCAGAATAATCGAACGGCAATTAGTGTTTCACAAGGTGGATGATGAAGATGAGACCCAGTTGCCAATAAGTCAACCGCAATTAGTGTATCAAGAGGTTCATGATGAGGATGAGACACAGTTGTCAATAAGTGAGGTTCTTGTTAGGTCAACAAGTCAGCAGGATGACCAGAGTGAGGAAGTGGAAAAGGAGGAGGTGGACGATGAAATCACTGACCCAACCTGAGAAGGTGGAGAGCCGAGCAAGGACAGCAGTAAAGAGAAGGAGGGATCCACAGCACCGCAACAGGCTGGAAGAGGCAGTGGGGTGGCAAAAGGGAGAAGGCAGGCCACATTAAACAGGCCTGCAACTGTTCCCCGGAGCACCCTCTTGCGGCATTCTCCCTTACCAAGGGGTAGGTGTTCCGCAGTCTGGCTATTTTTTGAGGAAAGGGCGGATGATAAAAGAATTGTCATTTGCAACCTGTGCCATACCAAAATGAGCAGGGGCATGAACACTAGAAACCTCACCACCACCAGCATGATCCACCACATGGCATCAAAGCACCCTAATAGGTGGGCTGAAAGCTTGGGTCCACAATCATTGTCTGTGGCTCACACCACTGCCTCCTCTTCCCCTGTGTTATTTTCTGGCCAATCCCCTGTCTAAGACGCAGGCCCAGATGCCTCCCGCCCTGCATCTGGACCTTCGCAAGCACCTCAAATACCCAGCCACCCACCCACCGGCCATAGCACTAAATGCGCACCTTTCCAAATTGCTGGCCGTGGAAATGTTTCCATTTAGGCTTGTGGACACTGAGGCTTTCCCTTGTTACCCAGTTTTTCCCGATGTGTCGTTCCCGCCTTACACCAGTATGTGTCCCGTAACATCACACGTGCCCTGACCAACACAGTTATTGGGAAAGTCCACTTAACGACTGACACATGGACAAGTGTGGCCAGAGACGCTACATTTCCCTGACGACACACTGGGTGAAGATTGTGGAGGCCGCAAACGGGTCATACCCTCGGATGGCATAGGTGCTACCGATGCCAAGCATTGAGGGCCCTACTTCCATACGGATTTCCACCTCCACCTACATTAGTGGCTGCACCCCTTCTCCCCGTGCTTCTCCTCCTCCATCTCCTCCCCACTTCCACCTCCTAATTCCCATCTTGCAGCACCAATCAGCCATCAGTCAGAAGCTGGAAGCAGTGTAGCACTGCAGTGGGGAAGCTTAGGTGACAAACAGCACACCGCAGCAGAGCTGTGGCAGGATATAAGGGACCATACTGAGCTGTGTCTCTCGCCACTCAACCTATAACCAGGCATGGTTGTGTCTGATAATAGCCGTAACTTGGTAGCGGCTTTGGAGCTCGGTAAGCTCCCACACATACCAGGCCTAGTCCAGATGTTCTAGAGGGTCAGCTCAGCAGCAGACCCTCACCGCTAATGTTTTAGAGGGTCAGATCAGCAGGCCCTCGCCCATAATGTTTTAGATGGTCAGATCAGCAGCAGGCAGTCGCCACTAATGTTTTAGAGGGTCAGCTCAGCAGCAGACCCTCCCCTAATGTTTCAGAGGGACACCAGCAGGCCCCTGCTCCTAATGTTTTTGAGGGTCATCAGCAGGCTATTAATCATAATTTATCAAGGGTGTGTATGATACCCTCCTTCATGTGTAATAAAGGTTGTAATGGAATGCCGGATCCTTGCAATTTTTGGCCACCCTTTCACTTAGTGCATTGGCTTTTTGAGTGTAGGGGTCCTACTACCTGAACAATTGTACAACAATGTGAATGAGGCCCTCCTTTTCTGAAATACAAGTTGTATCGGAGTGCCTCTTCCTTGTAATTTTTGGAAGCACTTGCACTTTATATACAATCAATATACAGGAAATAATATTTCCTAACAAATTTTCCTCTAAAATCGATTTTATCTTTAGTTTTGTGCGTATTTTTGTCAGTCTGTAAAAGTGGCGTACTAATCGGACAACATCATTCCCAGCAGCAAACTGGGAGTCCAAGATGCATCCAGACATCCTCCCCATGCTGTTCCCAAACCAGTTCAGTAGTGTTTCCATCAATTTCTGACCTTTTTCTGTGAACCAGACAACCTCCCCTCTTCAGAGCAAGGGGTGCCTGGTTTAATGCTCTGGTTCTCTATTTGACTTCCAATGTGCTCAGGTGCTCTGTAGAGCACCCGAGCATCCCAAAGTGTTCTACTCGAGCACCCGAGCACCCTAACACTTTGGTGCTCGATCAACACTAGTCAGTTTCCAACTACACCCAAAATATAGGTGTAGATATAATGTATACATTTAGAAATATCATACATGATGTTCATACATTTCCATTTCATTGATCTAGCATTGGAAAATATTTGATGTGTAAATTTGAGCAGGAAGAATAAAGATCTTACTGTTTAAATTAAATGTGTAAACTTAGATCTCAGGGTTTTTCATGCAAACAAAACCTTCTTGGCTTTTGGAAATAATTGTGTCTTTGTTTGATTGTGTTCTGTCAGGGAGTCATTGTTTGTTTCCAATGGATTTATTTTTAACGGTGTTACGGATTGTATTCGGCAGATGTCTACGAGAGGGTCTTGCCACTTGATTTTCCCTCCACATTTCAAATATAGCATTAAAACCAACTAAATTAACAAATATGCATGTATGTTTATTTTTAAAAAGATGTTTAGTTTTTAATCAAACAATAAGCATGATTGTTAAGTAAATGTTGTTCTATCCAATTAGATATTAGAGGTAGCATCACTCTGTGTATTAGATATATTAATCTATATCTCATTGGGACAAAAGTTATAATAACGTTCCTGTCTCTGGGTCTAATAATCTAAATAAAGCTTCATTTCTGGATAAATAACCAAAGGTTATCTCTCCTGGATTTTACCTGGTGGTGGTAAAAATCGGACTCTTCTTTCTCAAATAAAATTCTTATTTTTATTACTACAACTGACAGTGGTCTAGTGGGTCCCCTACAGCAAAGGCTAGATCCCTGTACAGGGGTTAAACTGTGAAAACCAGGGACTTGCCAGGATAACACCCTTAGAAGTAGCCAAAGTAAAAAAAAAATGTTGGTACTAACAATGAGAATGTTTACTAGGGTGGTTCTGTCCATTCTTCACACTTCCAATGCATCACTATAGAGCTTTGATACAAGGCAGGTCAAACAACTTAAAATAAGCTGAACAACGTGGTTTTAGGGTATCAGCCAAGTGGCAGAGAGATATAATTGTATTATACCTGGATTGAAGAAAAGGCTTTTGAGAGTGTGGCCTAATAAATATAGCCAGAGACAGCTGACTGTGTGCCGTGGCTGTGGAGTGCACTGTGAGGTAGCTGCCAAGGTGCAGAGATGAGTGGAATATCATTGCAGAAACAGAATTTGTAGTGCCCTCCATAGTCAAAGAAATGCCACCAACAGGTCAATTCATGTATATAGTATAAATTGTGTCATATGTTTAACAACTTCCAGTCCGGGCCATTTTCCCTTCCTGCCCAGGCCTAATTTTGCAAATCATTATGTTGCACCACTTAATGTGGTGTTAACTTTAGAACACTTTTACTTATCCAAGCCGTTCTGAGATTGTTTTCTCGTGACATATTGTACTTCATGATAGTCATAAATTTGAGTCAATATATTTCACCTTTATTTATGAAAAAATCCAAAATTTCCCAAAGATTCTGAAAAATTTGCAATTTTCAAAATTTCTATTTCTCTGCTTTTAAAACACAAAGTGATACCTCATAAAATAATGATTACTTAACATTCCCCATATGTCTACTTTGTGTTGGCATCATTTTGTAAATGTCATTTTATTTTTTTAGGACGTTAGAAGGCTTACAAGTTTAGAAGCAATTCTTAAAATTTTTAAGAAAATTTTCAAAACCCACTTTTTAAGGACCAGTTCAAGTCTGAAGTCACATTGTGGGGCTTACACAGTGGAAACCCCCCATAAATGACCCCATTGTAGAAACTACACCCCTCAGGTTACTAAAAACTGATTTTACAAACTTTGTTAACCCTTTAGGCGTTCCACAAGAATTAAAGAAAAAAAAAATGGAGATGAAATTTCAAAATTTGTAGATTTTCAATTTTCATCCATTTTTTTCTTTAAAATATCAAGGGTTAACAGCCAAACAAAACTCAATATTTGTTACCCTGATTCTGCGGTTTACAGAAATACCCCATATGTGGTCTTAAACTGTTGTAAGGGCACATGGCAGGGCTCAGAAGGAAAGTAACGCCATATGGTTTTTGAAGGGCAGATTTTGCTGAACTCGTTTGAAGATGCATTGTCCCATTTGAAGCCCCCCTGATGCACAGTAGAAACTCCCAAAAATTGACCCTATTTTGAAAACTAGGGGATAAGGTGCCAGTTTTATTGGTACTATTTTGGGGTGAATATGAATTTCGATTGCTCCAAATTACATTTTTCGTGATGCAAGGTAACAAAAAAATGGCTGTTTTGAAAGTTTTATTTAAATTTTTTTAAACATTGATCTGACACAGTAGATCATGCACTATTTTTATAGAGCAGGTTGTTATGGACAAAATTATATAAAAAAAGTCTACTTTCTTTTCTTGTTTTTTTTGTTTGTTTCAGTTTTTACATAATAAAGCATTTTTGAAAAAAATATGTTTTTGTGTTTCCATTTTCTGAATGCCATATTTATTTTTATTTTTCTGCCGATCGTCTTGTGTAGGGACTTGTTTTTTGCAGGAAGAGTTGATGTTTTTATTGGTACCATTTTTGGGTACATATGCTTTTTTGGGCATTCAGTATTAAACTCTATGGTGCAAGGTGACCAAAAATTTTTTTTGTTTTAGCACAGTTTTTATTTCTTTATTTTTACAGCATTCACCTAAGGGGTTAAATCATGTGTTATTTTTTAGAGCCGGTTGTTAAGGATGCAACGAAAACAAAAAAATAATGTTTTAATGTCTCCATAGTCTGGTAGCCATTGCTTTTTTATTTTTTTACCGATTGTCTTAGTTAGGGTCTCATTTTTTGTGGGATGAGGTGGCGGTTTGATTGGTATTATTTGGGGGAATATGCCATTTTTATTGCTTGGTGTTGCACGTTATGTGATGTTAAGTGACAAAAAATGGCTTTTTGGCACTGTTTTTATTTTATTTTTATTACGGTGTTCATGTGAGGGGTTTGGTCATGTGATGTTTTTATAGAGCTGGTTTTTACAAATGCGGCAATACCTAATATGTATACTTTTTTAAAATTTATTCCACTTTAACACAATAATAGTTTTTTTTAAACAAAAATTATGTTGTAATGGGTCCATGTTCTGAGAGCTATAATATTTTAATTTTTAGCGATTTTCTTATGTAGGGGCTCATTTCTTACGGGATGAGGTGACGGTTTTATTGGATTTATTTTGTGGGACATATGCGTTCTTTAAATCGCTTGTTGCTGCACTGTTTGTGATATAAGATGACAAAAATGTGTTTTTTTTATTGTTGTTTATCGGACGGGGTGGATGATGTAATATATTTATATAGCCGGCCGTCACGGACTCGGCAATGCCAAATATGTCCAATTTATTTTATTTTTCTATTTTGAACTTTTTCTTTTTAATTAATTAATTGGGGATATATATATATATATATATATATATATATATATATATATATATTTTTTTTTTTTTTAAATGTAAAACCATTTTTTTATTTATTTTTTAAAACACTTAATTTTTTTATTTTTTATTTTACATACAAGACCTCTGGGGGACATTTAACTTCATTTTTTTTTTTTATTTCTCCTGTAATTGGGGCTGACATAGTAGCCTCAGTTACAGGTGAAATACACTCCCAGAGAGGCTGTACAGCATAATACTAATAATACATTTGCATTATCATTAACAAAGTCAAAACAGATCCGTCCTGAACAATATTGAAAGTCAATGGGGACGGATCAGTTTTTGATTGCACCATATTGTGTCAATAAAAACATATCCGTCCCTTTGACTTACATTAAATGCCTAGATCTATGTTAGCTATTCTATAAGCCCCATTATATTAAGAAATTAAACATAATAATTTAATTAAATTGGTATTTTGATGTTTGGAAGCCGAAAAACAGGAGTCATATGAACAAGTGACATAAGGTCCTGTCAGAACGATGAGAATACAGACTGCCAGGATCAGTGGGTGGAAACAACATGACGGAGGAAATGCCCACCCTCATTTTCATTCTCCCCTTTGGACAGCATTAATATTGGGCTTATAAGCAAGACTGCAGCAACATGAGAAGGCATTTTAACTGAGCAGCAGCCATTTTTAATGAATTTAGTAATGAGAAAAGGCATAAAAAGATGGTGGACCAAAACATGAAAGCCAGAAAGCAGAAAGGAGACTTATTGTAACAGTAAGAAATGGAGAAAAGCAAAGTTCTTAAAAATTTGATTCAGCTGCTTCGGCAAATTTAACAAAAAATGTGCCTCGTGACAAATTACAAAATGTCATGTATTTCTATGTAAATAGAGGGTACAATGATGGGAAAATGGTGATTGCCTTAAGGCTTTTCAGGGGTTAATCATTAAAAAAAAATAATAATAATTGTACTTACCTTATTCATTTGATCACGAAGAGGCTGGTTCGTGATTATGTCATCACACTGACAAGCGGGGTGATGTCATACTTCACTGCGCAGAAGACTCCAAGCTTGATCTTCAATCAAGATGGCTCCAGTGATCTCTTTGTGCTCAAATGGATAAGACATGATTTTTTTTCAACACTAGTAAGAACTGTTTTGTTATACTTGTCGAGATATCTTTAGGTTTAGAGAAAAAAACAAAAGAAAAAACATGGGAGTGCTTCTTTAATAGGGGAACAGTTCCTGTCAATACGAAAGAGGGCTTAAATTGTAAGGAGGACATGAAGAGGTCCATAACAACTGTCCCACCGTGACTTCCCCCACCATCAGTTTTAAAATGCATGTAGGAAAGTTGTGCACTTCATGAATAGAGATGCACTTTAAACATTCTATTAAACTGGTTTGATTGAGATCATTTAATTAATAAAATTGTGATCCTACCTAAAGATTTACAGCAGTAAAATAAGGGCTTTAAAAAATTCTGCTCATTTCTGGTCAGCTATAGAGGATTTATGTATAATTAAAGCCAGTACAGAATAAATCTTAGAGGGTTAAGGTGTCTATCATATGTAACTCACTAAGACCGTCTCATCCTGCTAAATAAACCCTAAGAACGAGAAAATCAAAACTTACACTTTAATATTTCTTTAGCACATTAATGAATGTTATTCCATTTGTAGAGAGAATCTCTGATGACAAAGTCTAAGTTGGTAACAATGTAGTCAAGCTGATCTTCTGAAGAAAAACTGTCTGCCATTGTAGTAAACAATGAACTAATTGAAAACAAAGGCTACAATGTTTTTTTTTTCTAGTGCAATACTACTGATGAGCATGCATATTGTCGTCTTGTGTTCAACTTTGTAATGTGGTATTTGTCACTAAAGATAAACAAATGAATGACAATTCTTTACAATTTTTATTTATTTAAGTAGCACTCCCACAACTTTTTTTTAGTTTTTTTTATATTTGACCTGTTAGAAAAGTGCATGATGTAATCTGTAGTAAATGTAATCTTCTCACCAGTTACTGTATTTGAGAGCTATCCCCTCCCTTCTAATTTTTAGCTGTGTCTTGTGACCAACTCTATGAGCTCCAACTGACACAGGACAGGAAGTCAGTTACTACTCTACTCATTCCTATGAGACTACCATTGAGGCTCCCATAGGAATACATAGAAACGGACTTCCTGTCCACACGTAAGAAGCTGTGTTATTTGGAAAGTCTTATTGCTGGTTACATGACACAGCTGAGGATCAGAAGGGAGGGGATAGCTTACAAATACAGTCACTGGTGAGAAGATTACATTCACTACAGATTACATCATTCATGTACCTTTCTAACAGGTCATAGAATAACATTTTGGGCGGAAGTTCTTTTTAAGGAACCATACATACAAGTGTGACAGAACTAACAGAACACAGCAAGAGTGTAACAAATGACCATGGGCTCTCCCATAGTAAAACATTAAATGGGGCTCCACTATAACCGCTTCCAGAAAAACTTACGATTGGTTTCCCAAATGCACAGTACTACTGCACACAATGATGTCACAGCATACTGATAATGAGGTACATAATGATAGTGGGCTAAAGTACACAGTGATGTAATTGCTTTTCATGCTCCTATGCTCCCCCTTGCCTTGCGCTGCATTATGCATGTTTGTTTATTTTTGAGCACTGCTAGGTGGAGGCTTCTGCTTAGCTGTGATCCCAGTGATGTCACCAGCTCTGATGGGCTTTCTTTAGCGCTGTCCTAGCCTATAAAAACAGGTTAGGGCAGCGCTAAAGACTGCCCATTAGTGCCAGTGATGTCAGTGACAGGATATCAAGAAAATTGGCTTGCTCTGTGCGATTCAGAGCAGGACAAGGGGAGCATTAGCTTGTGAAAAGCTCTGATACTCTATTAATTCATGGTGAATAAGTGCAGATCGGGTTCTGTCTGAGTTCAAGTCCGAACCCAGAAAACCCGTTTAAAAATTAACATGTTAAATATGCTATGGGGCAGATTTACTTCTACTGTCTAAAAGTAGTCTTGGAGCGCGAATATTAGAATGACAAATTTTAAATGTGAATATCCTCAACTGTGAGAATTCGCAAATATTTAGAATATAGTGATATATATTTGTATTTTCGAATATTCTGCATTTTTTTCATCAGTAACCTCCCTAATTGCTTGTGGGCCAATGAGAAGGCTGCAATGTCTTTGTCTGAGCTTAGCAACATACCTAGCAACTAATAGTAAAGTTGCCTACCCCTTTAGTATATAAGAACCTCCCCACAGCCATTTTCTACAGTTTATTACAGTTTATTACAGTTTGGAGAGAGACAGCAGTGTCATTGCTGTGTGTTCTCTGCTTTCCTATGTGACATTACATAGTATATATATATATATATATATATATATATATATATATTATAACTATCTCAAAGAAAATCGGGGTGCAAAATCCTCAGGCCGCAGGCGATGCAGTGATGAACAAATATATTTCTCCAAAGAAGAGGCAGCACTCCAGTAAATGCTGAAGGTGAAGGAACCACTTTATTAGCCCTTTGCAACGTTTTAACTGCTCCTTGCAGTCTTTATCAAGCATACTAAAATGGAGTCAAAACCAGTGTTATATAACCCCAATTCATAGTGAGTTAATTAGTGACAATTATCATATTACATACAGAAATTAGTGTACAAAATTCATAATTTAAGCACTGTTCAAAAGAACCATGTATAATATACGTAAAACATGTGTACAAGTATGATTAAAAATCTCATAACATCGTAAAATCCACAATAAGGAGCAATAGTGCATAAATCATTATATCGTGATCACCTGCGTGTATCAACAGTGATTAGTAAGCAGCCAATAAGCTGCATTCAATATAGAAAAACTTACACAGCAGGATGAAAAGTGATGGCGCCATCCTTCGCATCCCATATCCATCACAGCGTATGCCCGGTAACCAGGACCACACACCACGCTAGGTGAGTCACATGACCACGCACGTGGTCCATGACGTAAACCTCTTAGTGTGGATAGGTCCGGGAGATGCGTCAGAGGTGTGCGCGATACGGTGGGAGGAACGACCGTGCCAGCCCGTCACAGCCTCACGTGACAACATCACGTAAGCCGTAACCAGGGCTACCCACAGGCGTCCCACCAATAGTGCATCGCAGACAGCTCAGGGGCAATGGGCAGTGCTGTATACAGACCGTGCTGAAGCTGATCTGCTTAGGGGACAAACAGCACACCGCCGCAGAGCAATGGCAGGGTATAAGAGACCAGACGGACCTGTGGTTCTCGCCACTCAACCTACAACCGGGCATGGTTGTGTCTGACAATGGCCGTAACTTGCACATCCAAAGTACCCAAAACTAGGGGACACGCATGAAATTTTTTGAATCTTTATTGATAAATAAAATTTCTTTAGAATCAAACATACATTAATACAAACTGGCAGCAAAACAGGTGAAAGCCATGTGTGCAAGTCATCCACAGCCTCAGCCGGTCTGTCAACGCTGCAGCAGCGCTTGCGGAATCCAGCTCACTGACTGTTGTGCAGGGTGAGCACGCGCAGGAACTCTACGTTCTACATGTTGGCCAGGTTTTGTGAGCAGCAGAGGGCAGTTGTGGAATACCAGCTGCAACATGGTCATTGCCTTTCCAGTCAACTGCCACTATTCACAAGCGAGGAGTGGGCATTGATGTCAGACCTCTGTGAGGTTTTAAAAACTTTGATGAATCCACACAGATGGTTAGTGACGATAACGCTATTATCAGTGTACCCATCCCACTGCTGTGTCTACTCAAACGATCGCTGATCACAATTATTGAGGACACGCTGAATGTGGCAGACGAGGAAACGGGGGAGAATATTACAAAGGGTAATAGCCAGACCACTTACAGTTCGTCTTCTCAGCACGAATTGGGCCATGAAGAGGAGGAGGAACTGGAGACAGTTGCCTCTGCTACAGAGAGTAGTACCCATGGAACTTTAATTCCATCTGTTCAATGTGGATGGGCAGAAAAGAAGGAGGATGAGGGTATGGAGATTCATCCAGATTTTGACATTGATGTCTTGCCTGTTGGTACTCTGGCACACATGGCTGACTTCATGTTAGGCTGCCTTTCCTGCGACCCTCATGTTATACGCATTCTAGGTAACACAGATTATGGGTCTTCACCCTTCTCGACCCCCGCCACAAAAATAACTTCTCATCTCTCATTCCTGTGGTGGATAGGACGAGTAAAACAGTGCAATACCAGAAGGAACTTGATAAGATAGTGCTCAATTTTTTTCCATCTGACAACGCGGCCGGCAGAGTCCGTACTTCCTTAGGCAACCGAGGAAGGGACACAAGGGGAACATACAGCAGTTCCAACAAAGGCAGGGAAACACTTTCCAAGGCATGGGGCACTTTCATGACACCCCGCCAGCAACCTCACCCTGAAGCGTGGCCTAGTGGCACAAGGAGGGAAAAGTTTTGGAAGATGGTGGAGAAATACATCGCAGACCGTGACAGCGTCCTAAATGATCCCTCAGTGCCTTTCAACAACTGGGTGTCCAAGCTGGACACGCGGCACAAACTTGCGCTCTACGCCTCGGATGTGCTGGCCTGCCCTGCTGCCAGCATTTTGTCTGAGCGTGTATTTAGTAGTGCTGGTAGCATTATAACTGATAAGCGCATCTGCTTGTCCACTGACAATGCTGACAGTTTGACTCAGAAAAAAATTAACCAGGCCTTGATTGCCCCTGACTTCTCAACTCCACCAGAGGTGAGCTGAGCTGATGATGGACATAAAGGCAATTTTAATGTATTGTTTATAATGCACTCAGTCTACTGTAGTGTATTCCCATGCACCTTTTGCACCACAAAAAAAGTGTATATAGTTGAATCTTGTTTTTTCATCCTCCTCCTCATCCCGATTGTATATATTCCCTCCACTACAATTTTTAAAGAGGGTTAGCCCATCAGCAGGCCCTCAACCATAATATTTTAGAGGGTCAGCTCACCAGCAGGCCCTCCCCTATAATGTTTTAGAGGGTCAGCTCACCAGCAGGCCTTCACTTATAATGTTTTAGAGGGTCAGCTCACCTGCAGGCCCTCAACCAAAATGTTTTACAGGGTCAGCTCACCAGCAGCCCCTCGCCCATAATGTTTTAGAGGGTCACCAGCAGGCCCTTGCTCCAAATGTTTTAAAAGGGTCACCAGCAGGCCACCAATCATAATTTTTCAAGGGTGTGTATAATTCCCTCCTTTACATGAAATAAAGGGTGTATTGTAGTGTCGGTTCCTTGTAATTTTTGGCAGCCCTTTCACTTAGTGCATAGGCTTTATGAGTGTAGGAGTCCCACTACCTGAACAATTGTGCCACAATTGGAATAGGGCACTCCTTCATGTGATATTCAGGTTCTTTCGGAGTGCCTCTTGATTGTCATTTTTGGCAGCACTTGTGCTTTATATATAATTGCATAAACAGGAAGAATGTTTCCCAAACAATTTCCTGAAAACAAAATACATTATGTATTTTTTTTTTGGGGAGGGTTGGACGTATTTTTGTCAGTCTGTAAACGTGGCCTACAACTCGGTCAACACTGGTGGCCATGCTTACACATTATACTAAAACGTGCCATCCTATGCGCATTCCCACGGTCCTGTCTAAAAATGAGCAAAGTTTTAAAAAATTGGATTTATCTGTTTCTTGGAATTTTGTCAAGAAATTTGTTATGAATTTATTTGTAACGAATCCCATTCCATGATGTTAATATGTCTCCCCAGTGTAATGATGTGGTGACATCACAGGTCAGCGTGCGCGAGAATTCGCACATTTTCTTCAATCAAGATGGGTGCAACGGCCTCTTTGTGCTCAAATGGATGAGGTGAGTATTTTTTTTTAAACAACACTTCAGAAAAAAATTGATTCGTTACACGAATATTTCACAAAACTTTAATCAAATTCTACTTTGTTAAAATCAATGCGCACAACACTAGTCTTGGCCACCAGATAGGGTGGTGCTTTTTCCTATGGTGTGCACACATTGCCACCACTGCTAGATTGCTGGGTGGTCGTAACGATGGAAATGAGATGTGTATGATGCGATTGAAAAATGTCTAGCCAGTAAAGGATAGAATATCAATATACATTAGTGTCTTTTATTAACTTTCTCTACATGATAAATGCCATTTTCTGAAGACAACCTCTTTAACTGCTTCATTACCAGAGGGTTTATCCCCTTGCTTGCAACTGCAACAAATAAATGATTTATTTCTGAGCCAGCCAAGATGCATTTAATATTATTTTTTGCGGGACACCATAGACCCTTCTTTTGTGCCATAAGATTATGGATACAATATTTTTAAAAAATATTTAAGGAAAAAAATGTCAATTTTTTTTCTAACTATTATTACAGAAGGTTTCAAGACAAAACATTTCTTTAAACAAAGACTGTACGCTTATACCCTGAAAATGGATGCTATTTATGTAATTTATCTACAAGCTGGGCCCGCAGCAAGACTTCAAAAGACTGTAACGTACTTTTTGGTGACCTATTTATCTATTGTTGGTTTTTTTGTGCCATACTGCCAAAAAAACTTCAGTGCCAAAATGTCACAAGCCCTTTCAAAGTGATTTTTTTAAGTTGTTCCCCTAAGACATACATCTCGTGGAAATTTGGACATATTATGCATTTTTTTGTACATTTTAATATAAAAAATATGCATATGTTTGCATATTTTCCAAAATCCACTATACTGTTGCTAAAACTAATAAATATATAGAAATATAATAAAAATATTTTTTATTCTATTTTTTATGAATAAAAAGTGAGGTGGGAGTTTGTATGGGTGTTCTGTACTATTGCTATAACATTTATTTATTTTTGTATTAATATTATTATTTTTTACTATTTATTTATTTATTTTTAAGTAAATTAACCTCTTCTTGCCACAGTCACAGTTAATTCACAGCCTGCAGGCTGACAGTTAATTTTAATGCCAGCAGGTAGCTCTCTTACATAAGGAAAAGCGTTCCCTGCTAGCTTTTACATTTAACACTGTGATAGATCCTTGTAGATAGCAAAAGAAAGGGGCACAGTCAGATAGAAGCACTTGAATTACCACAGTAAACAATTTGTTAAACATATAAATCCCCTAAAATAAAACCCTAAAAATAAAATGGGCATAAAATCATACAATCATACAAAAAATGACCCTTTTGAATTGTAGCACCTATACACCTGTACTAACTACACACCGTTTGAGGAGCAGATAGTGAGTCTCATGCACTAATATAGCCCTTGGCTCTTGAAGATATATGTAATGGTGAAGATGAGACCTGTGTCAGCTCTGCACCGCAATGAATGCACCAGATAGTCAGTCCCGTATGCAGGGCCGGTTCTATAATAAGGCAGACCAAGCAGCTGCCTTAGGGCGCAGAGAAGGGGGCGGAAAAATTAACTTTTTTTTAAATCACTTGCGGCAAGTTGCACCGCAGTGCCGCGGCCACCCACCCCAGCCTGCATGTGCCTTGCGGCCCCACTCCTCACTCACAGAGTGGCAACGCGGTCATGGGGGCACTCGGGGTGTGTGACTGGCGAGTTGCTCCGCAGTGGGCAGCAGCAGGGACTGGAGCAGCTGTTGGTGACTGTGACTCACACAGCCAGCCCAGAAGGACTGTCGACTCCCGCAGGGTAGGTGGTAAGTGGCAGAGCGCATATTATTTATAATTATTACACAACATTAATGGGGGGTCACGGATGACATGATGAGAGGGGGACAAATCAAATGTCTGTAGTCTGTGCCATGGAGGGGAGAAATGTAACATGGGGGATGATGTGCCATGGGGGGAGAAGTGTGACACAATAGGGGTCATAATGTGATCATGGAGGGCGCCAAAATGTAGCTTCGCTTGTGTTGGCAAAAATCCTTGCACCGGCCCTGCCCGTATGCCAATGTGCTGCAATGTAAATTGCCGTTTCAATGTGAGTAGCCGTTTAGCAATATGTCCACTCAGACATGGGACTATCCCAGCAGCATTAAAATATAATCCAAATGCTGTCCAGTACAAAATGCAACTTATCACAGTCAGTCACTAAACACAGCTCCAAATATGCCTTCAAAATAATGCCCAGTGAATGCACAGCTACAGAGCAAGCTCCCCACAGGAGCAGGGTCTTACCCTTCTTCACTGCCGCTCTGCAGCACTGGTCCCAGGCGGCCGTATTTCGAGGTGCTGTACTTTAAATTGCAATTCCCCATCATAAATAATTTAAAGTTAGCAGAACCGCACGAAAGACGCTAGGTAAATTCGGATGCGTTTTTGGTCGATTTCTGTTGAGCTACCCTGTGATGTATGCGATTTTCTCCAATCCCAAATATGTTAAGGTGTTTGTGTTCTATCATTCTATCATGAATAATATATGTCATTTAGGATGCGATTGGGCAATATGGGATATGGGATGATTCCACACCAGGATTTGAGAATATATGATATTGAGGAGATTCTACTCCATTTCAGAGTTTAGTAATGCATGATAAAGTGAAGCACTATGGGAAGATTTGTCCCTTATATAAGAGTGAGGACACGCTCACTCAGTTGGCCACTGAGGAAGAGGTACAGCACCTCGAAACATGTCTGGCGTAAGGAGTGAGCGTTCCACTCACTAGTCCAGTAAAGACAACATCTACAAACAAAAGAGACAAAGAAGGAAAGTCTGTAACGTTTGGATCCGGTGAAAGCCGTCCCCCAGTAGAGATGACACCTCAGCTTCATTCGGTCTCCTAAGCAACCAGGTCACGTGGGACGCCACGCTGAGGTCTAGCACACCAAGTGGGACGCCGCGGGTGTGCGGCCGCCTGGGACCAGCGTAGCAGAGTGCAGTGAAGAAGGGTAAGACCCTGCTCCTGTGGGGAGCTTGCTCTGTAGCTGTGCATTCACTGGCATTGTATCGGAGGCATATTTGGAGCTGTGATTAGTGACTGACTGTGATAAGTCGCATTTTGTACTGGACCACATTTGGATTATATTTTATTGCTGCTGGGATAGTCCCATGTCTGAGTGGACATATTGCTAAACGGCTACTCACATTGAAACGGCTATTTACATTGCAGCGCATTGGCATACAGGACTTACCATCTGGTGCATTCATTGCAGTGCAGAGCTGAAACAGGTCTCATCTTCACCATTAGATATATCTTCAAGAGCCAAAGGCTATATTGGTGCATGAGACTCACTATTTGCTCCTCAAGTGGTGTGTAGTTAGCAAAGGTGTATAGGTGCTACAATTCTATAGGGCCATTTTTTGTATGATTGTATGCCCATTTTATTTTAAGGGTTTTATTTTAGGGATTTATACATTTAATAAATTGTTTACCGTGGTAATTCAAGTGCTTCTATCTGAGTGTGCCCCTTTCTTTTGCTATCTACATTTCTTACTTTGTGCCTGAGGGTGGGCCAATCAGGTGAGCACTTTATCCATCCACGGTGAGAGGTTGAGCCGCTGAGTTTCCTATTTCTGTGATAGATCCTGGTAGCAAGGTGCCAACAAGGATCTATCACAGCCCGACCACTCCTGCTGACTTCGGGAATTCTCCCTATGACCACAGCTGCCTAATGAAAGTGCCGTCACAGTAATCTGTGCCGGCGGCAGATTGCGATATAACCCTGCGCTTTTATATGTCGGGTTACAGATAGTAGCCTACTGCCCCTATGTTAGTTGTGCGCTGTTAGGCAAAAGTTTAATAAAATAATGGTTTCTCAGTGATAACAATTGCTACTGGAACTATTTTTATTTGGTAGCATGAATATCAAATATAAATGGTTGAATTAAATTTTGACTGCACAAATACTAAACAAATCAAAATTTTACAACTGCACCTACTAATTATGCAGTAACAAAGTGTCTGCCCAGTTTTATACTCAGCATTGCTAGTTAAATTGAAATATACTTTAGGAAGCACAGCAGATGCAAAGAGTCTACTGTATGTCATCCAGACAGTAAATGATAAGTTAATACTTTACAGTGGCAGATGGACTGTAATGCCTGAAAATCGTACTGGCATTCAGTCATTTGAGGCTAAATGCACATAATAGTATATGTGCATAGATGATACAATTGATGTATATTTGCACAGAAACACTGCAGTCATATAGTAATTAAAAGGCTAAATCTGAAGTGTTTCTGAAATCTATGGCACTAAAAATCACATTTGACTGTATGTCTTCTGTTCTTTATATGTAGCAGCTGCTAGAAGTATTTGTAAATGAGTGGTAATTTTGCTAACTAGCTAAACAACCGAGCCTGAGCCCTAAGCATGGACTGTGTTGACATATAAAGATACCATCATTCTTTGGCTTTCATTGCTGGTTATTAGCACTTTTCCCTCTATGCCTGAAAGAACAGCAGCAGTATCTGGCATCACAAGCAGACAGATGTTTCTGCTAAAAAATATAGTGAGTTCAAGCATAGGATTTTTTTTTATTATTATTTGATTTTAAAGTAGGAAACATGCTTAATACTACTGACATATGAAAAGACAAGCCACCAGTAAACCAAACATACAGACACATCTATAGATTTTCTAATAGGTATAATGCAATGCACCCCAAAAGATGGCATACCCACAATGCCAGCCCTTTTCTTTGCTCCTCTCTGCCGATATAAGCATAATGCTAAAAGGGCTGCAAATTAGAAAGGTTAGTGTTAAACTTGGTTGATTTGACTACCCAACCAAAAATTCAAGCTTTCATTTTAAGTACGGAAGTGGCCAAAAGTAGAAAAATATTCTTAACTTACTCTTATTTTCAATGTAAGATATTTTTATTGTTTATTACGAAATGTATAATAAAGACATAAATACAGTAGGAAAAATGTATCAACAAAGATCAAATTTATATAAGTTTCTGATATAAACCTGTTGGCTGTGAGAGCCCATGCCCCCTCATGCTTTTAACAGTGACTTTAAACACACAAGCAGCAAACATTTCCTCAAAAATAGCAATTGACAAAATGTTCTACTTTTCGAGGTGCAAGCGGGAGTAAATAAACATAGAAGGGATATAAAATAAATAAATAAATAACAAGTAACCCAAGACATTGTCCCAGAGTGACAGTAAAGCTTCTGAGGAGTGTGCAGTCCTAAAAGACTGTAGTTAAAAGAAAAAAACATACATGCCGCCACATAAGGCCTTCGTTTCCATATTTCCGTGTTTCCATTCCAGTCAAAGAGAGAACAAGTCCTATTATTGCTTTCAAATCACGTTACGTGGCTCCATTCAAGTCAATGGGTCCGCAAAAAAACAGAATGCATACGGAACATATCTGTATGTCTTCCATATCCGTTCTGTTTTTGCCGAACCATCTATTGAAAAATTTATGCCCAGCCAAATCTTTTAAAGTTCTTACTGTTTAAACATTATTGTATGCTTCTGTTTCCTTAAACCAAATGGAAAAACAGAAAAACGGAACGGTAACAGAAACACTACTGAAACTAAATGAAATGGAAAAATGTGTCCTTTTAAAACGGACAGCAAAACCATGCAGTCGTGTGCAAGAGGCCTAAACTGGAGCTACAAAAAAGGGGAGCTATATTATGCTCACCTTGTAACATTGTGCAATTCAGGCACAACGCTGAAAGCAGATATAGTAGTGTAAGGAGAATCAGCTGCAGACAGGTATGAAGCGGGACATCAATGATGATTGCTGGTTAATACATCAAGGCTGCAGAGAAAGAGCTAGCGTTGCTGATATTCTGAGTTTATTGAAAAAAGGATTGTTGATCGAGCACCAAAGTGCACGGGTGCTCTGGTGCTCGAGTAGAACACTTTGGGATGCTACAGAGCACCAGAGCACAATGGAAGTCAGTGGAAGAACCCAAGCATTAAACTCTGTTCTAAAGAAGGTAATGTGCCGGGCCCCACTAAGGTCAATGCATAAGATTGCTGTACAGTGAGGGAATCCTCCCCTTGCTCATCACTAGTAGTAATTATTCCTATACAGCAGAAAAAATACTTTTATATTTCACTGCAGCTTAATATGTAGCTGTATAGCGTAGTGGTTAAGATTCTTGGCTCTAATGTATACGGTTGTGAGTTCAAATCCTGGCAGAAAGTTTTAGAAATAGAGGCTAAATTAAATTTATATTTTTTTTGTAATTGTAGAAAATGTATGGCACAAAATAAATGTATAATTACTAAAATAATGCTACTACTACTACTACTACTAATAATAATAATAATAATAATAATAATAATAATAATAATAATAATAATATATAATCATACTTATAATCATATAGCGGCATATGGAATCCATAAGGGGCGGCTGCCACCAACCCGAACTGTTGAACAGCCGAAGGACCTGGGGTGACGTCACTGTCATGTTATCAGTGCAGGGGGCGTGGCTCAGCACTGGATTTGATCCGTGATGAGCCACGCCCCTGCACTGATCACATGGCGGTGACATCACCGCAGGTCCTTCGGCTGTTCAACAGTACGGGTTGGTGGCAGCCGCCCTTATGGATTCCATATGCCGCTATAGTGGAATCCATAACGGGATGCGCGACTTACCACAACTTGAACGCCGAACACCGGACTTTTTTAAAGTTCGCTCATCTCTAGTTGTGAGTATAAATCCTGGCAGAAACTTTTCAGAAATAGAGGCTAAATTAAATTTAAATATACTGACTCTAGCATCGCGCTTGAACACACATGGTATTCAGCCAAGCATCACAATGCTCGAATCGAACACCAGTTCGGCCGAGCATGCTCTGCTCAACACTAGACACAAGGCAATGCATTTTATTAGGCATTTTATTAAGCATTTATTGCTAAGTGATCCATGTCTTAAGGATATGGAAGATCTTCCTTCAATTTTACTACGGCATCCATGGCAGGCTTCCATGCTTCTGGAGGACGCAAAGGGTGATAGCTGCGTTATACATTTGTTTTAAGTCTTATGGATAGTTTGCCTAGCAAACCATGTCTAACTTTCAGGAGATCTACCTCACTCCACAATATTTTGGCTCTCAGTAGACAATGTCTTTGTTGTATATTTTCATAGAACTACTTTTTATATTTCCACTGTAATCAATGAGAGATTTGAAATAACTGTTTTTCTGAATTGTGTCTCAAATTATTATGTCATCTATTTGCTTCAGTGCCAGTGTGGTTGACAGTATGTAGGGCGTACCATCCAGACCCCGTGCAAAAGAATTAGAAGTATGGGTCCAAAGTGGAAACATTTTTTTTCTAAAACACAGTGTATCATGATACTGTGCCGTGGAACATAATTATAGTTTTCAGACTATCACAGTTACACCAATTGAACAGATTCCTGCCGTCAACCCTAATAGTTTTTTAAAGTTGAGATAGCGAGAATCTTTCTGGATTTATAAAATGAGTTGCCTACAACCGGAGGCTCTCAATGACATGATAGAATCAGCATTTTAGACTGTATTGTTATTTTTTCTCTTTATAAAAATAAAAGGTCAGAGGTTACTTCTAGAGATGAGCAAATCGAAGCTGAAGAAGTGGAATTTGATCCAAATTTCCGGAATTTTTAGATCTGCACTGAATCCGAATTTTACCCTTGCTTCCTTGTAACGAATCACATTTTTTTCTTAAAATGGCTGCTGCACATATAAGGACATGGCACAAGGAACTCTGGTAAGGGGATCACCCATAATGCCATGCATTCAGCCAATCAGCAGCCAGACAGCACTGTGATGTCACAGCCCTATAAATACCCTCAACCATCTTAGATTTTGCCGTTTTCCAGTGTACTTAGTGCAAGGAGAGACATCAGCAGGCAGTAGGGACAGTGCTAGAAAAAACTTCATTGTGCTATAAAAACTATTTAAAAGTGCAGGGAAAGATTATTCAAGGTATAGGGAAAGGATAGGGAGGGATTATTCTGCAGCATTTATGTTGAACAGGGTTCAGTAGGGGAGGTTACAGCCTGGCTAATAGGAACATTCCTATTACACCTTGCTGCACAAACTGGGCACCCAGGGATTGCCTTTTGTGAAAAAAATTTAGGCCGGGTACCTTCGACTGCCTTTACAGTGACAGACCAAACTCTCATACACCAAACTGAATTGATTTTAGGAACCGGGAGATGGAAAAAGCAGCTTGGTCGGTCCACTTACTCCCAAATTGGGGCACTGCGCGTGCACAGAGCAATGTGCTGTGACACCCCATATGAGTGGTGTCTTAACTAGTACTATTCCTATCAGTTTAATCCCTGTTGCGTCCCATATCAGGGATTGCCTTTTGTTAAAAAAATTTAGGCCGGGTACCTCCGACTGCCTTTACAGTGACAGACCAAACTCTCATACACCAAACTGAATTGATTTTAGGAAGCAGGAGATGGAAAAAGCAGCTTGAGTCGGTCCTCTTACTCCCAAATTGGGGCACTGCATGTGCACAGAGCAATGTTCTGTGACAGCCTTTATGAGTGTCTTAACTAGTAATATTCCTATCAGCTTGTAAAAAGCGGGATCTTGACATGGGGCCACTTAATATGGTGGATTTGGTGATCTCTGTAATGGAGACACCCTTTGCTCGGTTGTCCTTCCTTTGAGGGATATCTGGCTTTCACTGTGTTGTAGACCCATAACTGGGGCTCCACAGTTATTTAGCATATTACTGTTTCCCAGGGAGCTTTGCACTTGGATTGCTGTGTTGAGACTCTTAAATGAGGCTCCACTGTGTTTTTGTAGCAGGTCTCCCTGAGATCAGCTATTGGTGTGTTTGAGTAGTCTCCGAGGCATTGCTCCTGGTTAACCAGAATCCTGCTCCGCTGACTGAG